>OX352699.1:13019344-14219344 GCA_947095575.1 Electrophaes corylata | reverse complement strand
CGTTTTTTATACTAATACGATAAATCCATATAGAAACTCATTCCTATCGAAAATTATCATTCCTAGGTATCTACTGCTATGCTTATTGTACCTATTTTATCTATAATACCTTGCGTGAGTGATGAATGAGAGTGGTGGGCGGCGGTGGACATGGGGTGGTAGAAACCAAGTAGGTAGGAACCAAGCCGTAAGTTTCTTGCCGGTTCTTCTAGGCTTGGTCGCGAGGAACTGGCGCTTAGATTCACCTAGATTTAAGACGTTTCAAGATGATCCCTGCGGATTTTACTGAAAAAATCCTTTTTGACTTTGACTTTGACTTGAAATAAAGTTTCTTACACTCAAAAAATATATAAATCCGGTACTGCTTCAACCCCATATTTGTGCGAGCAAATTTTTTTATATGACTTGCTGATGTGATGATGATGGTGATTTTCTCCTTGACATGGTAGCAATCACATCGTTACCTCACAGGTTACGTTTGTAAGGAACATGCCCTACAATACATAGCTCTGCGTCCATCAATCTAATGCACAGAAGCCCTATTCTCCTAACGAAATATTGTAATTTTTTGTTCGTGTCAATTTTCAAATAGTACACTTTGAACGTTGGCGGGATGATCTTGACACCCACAAAAAAGATTGGTAGTAGACCGTCAAAAACCGGGACCAGTGGAAGATTTTGGGGGAGACCTTTGCCCAGCAGTGGGACACAAAAGGTTGAAAAAAACTTTGAAACTGAAATTTCACACAAGCCCAATTTTGACAATCAAATTCTTGTTTCAATCTCTTCTCGAGGGTGAGGCCTTATGTGTGAAGCCTCATGTGCTTGTGGTAGTACTTCCCTGGACGAGCCCTTCACTAAGAGCTTTACTACTACCGAAAAAAACAATAGTGAACAAAATTAACAACAGAATTATCAGGTCTATGCATTTTAGTGAACTAAGGCTTAAATTATAATAACATGGCTTTTCTTGATTTATGCCAAAAACTCATGTTACACATAACATTTACACAATTCTCTTACTTTTAATGCAAAATGCTAGTTTCTGTATATTCATTTTGATTTGTGGTTTAATTTGCACGTGCAGGAAAGCACAAAAAGATACAAAAAGTTTAGCACAAACCCTCATACTTATAAAAATAAAACAGATAATATCACGACTACCTAAGATAGTAGGTAAGTACCTACTCTAGATTCTTCGAGGATATCTAAGGGGGGTAGTCAGAAGTACGTCCAAATAGTACATTTGTGGTACAAAGGATTTTTCTATTGAAAAAATTGTGCGCGCAATGCCAGTGCACTCAAATGGTGAAGGAAAACACCGTGAAGAAACCAGTTAGTATTCCAGCAGCGGTGATGGGTTTGCAACCTGTCACGTATGAAATACCAACTACTGCAAAATGTGGGTATGTACCAAATGTAATATTTAGATCTACCTCTGACTACCCCTTAGACGTCCTAAAATAATCTCGAGTAAGTACTTGGTACTAAGAGATCTGAGGGGATATCTACCGTGATTGGTAATTAAAGTCGTCATGCTATTTCTTTTTTTTATTTCCCTTTGTCTGTGACACAGCTTAATCCTAATACTACTAAGCAACTACTAAGTACTACTAAGTAAGTAGTTGGCATTTATCAAATCACTTTTAGTGCAAACGATATTTATTAATAGTGTTCCGGAAAGATAGCGAATCCGGAACGTAACTTTAAATAAATAAATAAATAATAATAAATCATCAAGCCCCAAGCTAAGCAGAGCTTGTGTTATGGGTACTAGATGACTGATATACTTAATATAATATATTACGTACATAGATATGTTGCCCGCCGCACATCGGTTGTCCGATGTCATAGGTAATTAAATTACATATTCAATTATTAAATTATTATTATTAAATTCGCATAATTTGTCAGATATCAAATCATTTAGTTCATGATAACATTTTTTTAAAAGAAACGATTTAGTTTACGTAAACAAGGGATCAGATTTAATTTCTTTAATTTGTTTGGGCAATTTATTATATATTGTTATTGACATTTTATGTGGACCTGTACTATGTATTCCTTGTCTCTTTCCACTCCAAATAGTGATTTGAGAATACTCAATGTAGTCTCGTTTACTTTACTTTTTTTTTTAAACGAAGCAATCAAAAAAATTCCGTTTGAATGTAAAACCGTTTGTATATAGCGTGTTTGGTCCTGCAAACTTGTCCTGTCCGGTCCTATTTATTATTTATGACTCCATCTGGGCTTGCGGAACCCTATTAGATTCCGGATCGGGTTCCGGTTAATTTAAATCGGTACCGGGGTCTTAATCTACACAGATAACTTGAAATCGAATTGGGAATACTTAGCGCAACATACATAGATACATAGATGATGGCGCGTGTTTTTTTTCAATCTGATATAATTTAATTTAGCTAATCACGTTATGTCAGTCAGTCATATAATTGATATAGATAGAAATAATAAGTTATCGCTTGTGGAGCTCAAATTTTTTTTTATGTTTTTTTTTTTTTTTTTTTTTTAACATAAATAGACCATCCTTTGGCTTCAATCTCACCTGATGGTAAGTGACGATGAAGCCGACGATGAAGCAGAACGGTCTAGAAGACACCTATTCACTCTTGCCTTAAAGAGATCCAGATTATAACAACAACAACAATATTGTTAATGGAACAAGCAGATGGCCCACCTGATGTTAAGTGACCATTACCTATAACAGAGTATTGCCTCCAGGGTCACGCTCATTATAAACGTGTCTTACGATGCACTAATCTGCGTCCATCAACCTGAGGCATATATGCCTCACTACACCGGCACCCACACCCTTCAAACCGGAACACAGCACAGTAATTTTAATAGCATTGATTATTGAACACCAATATGTAGCAAAAAATAAAATTTGACTTTGATGCGTTTTCTATGGGTACGTTCCACTAAACGCCCGCAACGATTGTAACACCCTCTGTATCGTTCCACCTAAGGCCCGTGGTCGTTGCGAGCGATCGCTCGACGTCATAGATGACGTCACTGTTCGCGACCACATCGCGCCCACTTCGCCCACAAAATATTGGTGGGTCAGCGTGGGCTTTGACCAAAACGTCAAAGTCAAAACTTTCCGAGTCATTATCTCTCATTCGTTTTGTCAAAAACGCAACCATAAATTCACGGGAATCCATATTGAATTAAATTTTACTCCAATCTATGCGAAATATTTACTCACAACCCCCACAGATGCAGGTTTTCACATGCCGCCATATTGCGAGCACACAGCGCTCAAGATGTGTGGAACGGCAGTTTCAGCGGTCGCGGTCGATGGCGT
The DNA here is from genome assembly GCA_947095575.1 of Electrophaes corylata. Classification (NCBI taxonomy): domain Eukaryota; kingdom Metazoa; phylum Arthropoda; class Insecta; order Lepidoptera; family Geometridae; genus Electrophaes; species Electrophaes corylata. Next base: position 14,216,019 of record OX352699.1, on the reverse strand, counting down.
TGGGGGCGTTAAGTGGAACGTACCCTATATGTCAGTCAGTCAGGACAAAGATTCTTATAATTAGTTTCCCTATTAAACTACGAAGTTGACTTTCTTTCTTTTCTTATACAATATTGTGTCACAATTACAAGTAAACATGTTCAATGCGTAAAGTTACTCTACTGGTTTTTATGATACACTGTCATGTACAAACGTACAAACATACATACGTGACTAAGCCGTAGCTAATTCCCTTGTTGTCGCTTTGCTACGCTTACCTTTTCACATACATCTGGCTGTGTAAACAGAGCGGTTTTGCATTATTATCATAAAATAACACTTTAATGTACGCGATTGACTGACTGACAGTAAATGCACCAACTCAACAAATAGGATTTTTTTAAGTAGTGTGTAAAGGCTGCAAAAGGAAAAAGTTTTTAAAACTTCTGAAAGAATTGGTATGGGAGATATAATTTTGTTGGATAATACGACAAAAAAAAGAAAGCGATGTAACAAAAAAAATGCTTATGTACTAAAACTTTCATTACCTAAGCAGCAGCGTCTCTTAAGTTCATAACACCTTTACTGCGCTCACAAAACCTACGAAGCATAGTGACAGGCAAAACCTCCAACTATGGATCAGGCCTGTGTTCAACAGTGGCCATGATGATGTTGATAGGTATTAGCGTAGTGTGCATGTGAAAAGGCACCAACTTAGTACAAGTACGCTAAGGTAAATACAGAGTTTAAGATTAGACATGTGAACGTGTAATACTGTCTCGTGTTTTGTTATTTGTCTTTATTAGCATATTTTACTTAGTTACAGAGTTAAGAACTCCGTAACTTCGTACGTAGCGTACAAGTACGAAGCGTAAAAGTGTGTAACGTGCCTAAGGCTGTGTCCTCATTAGACTATTAGTGAGTGGGTATTATTCAAATAAAAGAGTAAGAAGAAATGTAGGCACAAAAATTGTATAAAATGGTAAAATAGAAAATTGAAACAACACTGAGAAAAAAAGGAACAGAAAATAAGATCACCCTATTACTAAGACTCTGCTGTTTGTTTCTCTATCTGTCTGTCCGTCTGTCACCAGGCTGTATTTAGCTGCCGTAAACATTTGAAAATTGTACAAACATTTATCCCAAAGCGGTAATGGAACCCGCAACTTCCTACGTCGCAGGCGGACATTCGGCCGCCGCGCCACATCGGTCGTTAATGATCACTTTCTTTATCTTGTTATAAAATGGTGTAGGAAAACACTGTGAAGACACCAATTAGTATTCTAGTATTCTAGCAGCGGCAATAGGCTTGCAACCTGTCACAATAATAGTTAGTAATTAATGATCTTGTTTTACCATTTGAGTGCGGAACCCTAAAAATGATCATTGTTCGTATACGTAACAGGAAATAAGATGGAAGAGTTTCAAGGAAAGAAAAAATACTATTAATCAAAGAGCGTAGTCAATCATATTTGGACAAAGATTAATTGACAAACTTACGCGACACTCCATTGAAAGAGAAAATGTAGAAGATACACCTAATATAATTAATTCCTTTATTAATTCTATCTATTTTATATAATTCTTTTAAATATATAATCTACTCTTTATCCTACTAATATTATCAGCGCGAAAGTTTGTAAGTATGGATGGATGGTTGGATGGATGTTTGTTACTCTTTCACGCTCTATAGACCGATTTGAATGAAATTTGGAAAAATTATAGATTGCAACTTGGATTAACATATATGCTACTTTTTATCCCAAAAAAATAACGGGAACGAGAAAAAACTGCCACGCGGGCGAAGCTGCGAGTGGCCGTTAGTATTATAATACGCGAAAGCGTACAAGTCCAAAAGTTTATATGTATGGAACTTGTGCAAAAATGTGAATATGCATCAAATGTAATATTTGAACGTACCTACTACGTACTACCTTGCTTAGACATCCTCAAAGAATCTTGAGTTGGTGCTACTTGGTAAGTTCTAAGAGATCTGAGGGGATGTTTGCCGTGCCTGGGTAATCCCCAGACGTGAGGCTGTTTTTGTTTGTGATGCCATAAATTTTTTAGAGTACCGGTGGTCTAGTAGGAATGACCCCGCCTTCTAAGGATTTTTCTATCAAATTATTTTATTTTATGTAAGCCATACCAGTATCTGAGTATTAAAGTCTTGAAGCAATTTCTTTCGTTTCGTTTTCGTTTAGTTAGCGTTTGTTCTAAAAAAACCGTGACATTGGACTAAAACCTAGTTGTATCTTTTAGTATCTTTAGACCACGTTTTGTGATAAGCAGGTAAAAGTTTTATGACGTCAGCGTTATAAAACAAATGGATGGCACTCAAACCTAATACCCAATAAAAGAACAGAAATGGAATTGAACCCAGCTTTATAAGAAAACTCCCTTTTATCGAAGACACAAATCTCTTCATTATTTCTAATGTATCAAATGTCAATCATTAACTTGGACAAAGCTTCAAGACAAACAGCTGATTTAAAACAGTTGGATCAGTCTTTAAAACAGAAAGTGCTGATGGAATCCTCAGGCATGGTAGATATCCCACCATGCCCATGCAAAAATGACCCCTGGAGTTACTGAGAAAATGCTTTTTTACTTTGACTTTGATTCCATTATAAAAGCATGTCGTAATAAAATTAGATACACGGTGCCAAATTCAGTATTCGGGACGTCATTGCCATCTGGTGGCGCAGCGGCGAGTGACGCAAGCGAGAGAGATCTCCTTGGTCATTCTATAGAGTTAGTGGTTGCGTAGAAACGGTCCGACGTTCCTAACAAGATCGGACAGTTGTCATCGTGGAGAAGAAAATAAGTAGTGAAACACAATGGAGAGTTCCTAATTTCCACCGAGAGCATATGATCTAAGCCACCGACCTATACCCACTGCGCCCACTGATAAGAAAACATAGGCATCTTGTCGTATCGATGGAGTAAAAATGGTATCCTGACGATAAGCATAACATTGTGACCCAGCCGTAAAAGCAGAAATTCCTTTTAGACGAGTCTAAGGAATTTCCTCATAATTGTTTATGTTTAGGAAAACCTCTGTTTTGTAATATAAAACTCATTTAAATTTAAAAAACAATTACACGTTGTTTAGACTCTCAGTGAAAATTGCTTCGTTTCATCATTATCAATCCAAATAAGTCCAATAATGTACTAACCTTATGTGGCTTCCCTTTCTATTGCAAATCTTTGTTCCTAAAAATACCAAAATAACCACATGATCATTAAAAACAACTTTTTCAGTGGAATATACTGTACCATACAAATAATAATAATAATGCTGGACAATCCACACAGCATCATCTAGCCCCAAGTTAAGCAGAGCTTGTGTTATGGGTACTAGATGACTGATATACTTAATACAATACATACATAGATATTTTTTATTATACACAGAAAATACCCAGAACACCTGGAATAAATATTTGCAGAACGTAAAAACATTTATCCCAAGATGGGAATCGAGCCCGCAACCTCCTGCGTCGCCGCGCCACAATGGTTGTCAAATTACATGCTAAGATCGAGTATCTTCGTAAACCTCCCAAAAAATAAACACCAACTTTGACATTACATAAATAAATACACAAACAAAGTATATTCTTTAGCTATAGAATATTTTGGCGCATAAAATTCGGAAACGAGCGTGAAGTACCTACAATCCCTTACGGAAACCTCACAATTGATTGCATCCCAACCCTTATGATTGAAGAGTCCCGTTGGAACAGAAAGGTGTGGCCAAGCCATGCGACGTGGGACTTTGTGGCTTATTCCAGCTATCCAATTTTATCGATAGAAAATACTATCATATTTCCTATTCATAGAGGTATTAGATTTTATGGATTCATCCATGATTTCGTAATTGAACTTTCATTAACGAGTTCCGAATACATACAAAGATGTCAAATCCATTGTTCGAGTTTGTTCGGGCCTGTTTGGATTCTGAGTTTGATGGCATACGGTACCAGATAATGGCATTACAAACTATCAAGTTCACAGTTATGCCTCTGTTCTTCAAGCAGTGATGTTCGCATTGTGTGTTTTGGTGGGATTATAAAGAGCTTGTGTAATTTTAAACCTTATAAAAACTAGCAAAACGCGCACAAATTCGTCCGTTTGAATATATTTCTGCAAGGGTTCTCGCAATACCCGTTTAAGGGTTGAATTTGGGGAAACCCATTCATAATACACTCTACACACCAAAACGAACATACCCTAAAAATATCACGTCTCTACGACCAGTGGTTTAGGCGGTGTGTTGTCTATATGTCAGTCAGTCATATAATTGACATAGATAGAAATAATAAGGTATTCCTTATAGAGCTCAAATTTCAACAGCACTCATTATTGAGCACCAGTAATGTAGCGAAAAACAAAATTTGATTTTGATGCTCTCCATCAAGGGACTGTTAAACCTTTAAACCTTAGGATCAGAAGGTGAAGTCACATCCACTAGACTTCCAGTGCTAAGTACATTAGTAAGTAGTATAAAAAATCTGTATAAGTACACTGTGGGGCACAGATTTCAGAATTTCAGTGACCTTCACAATGTCAATCCGGTTAGAGCGTACAATGGCGATACCTGTTCTATTCTAACTGTTAAGAAAATACAGTCTACAGATACAAACTAAATAACTGCTATAACCAATAGAATTGACAGCCGTCACAGCTCAGTGGCAGTAGCTATGCTTTCTGCGCTGTAGGTGGTAGGTTCGATCCTCACTGAGGGCAAACATTTGTGTGATGAACATAGATGTTTCTTGTGTCTATATTGTATCATATGTATGTATTTACAAAAAAACATAAGTACTCTATCATTCATCTGGTTCCCGTAGTACAAGCTCTGCTTAGTTTGGGGCTAGCTGATGTTGTCTGAAAGGTCTACAAATATTTATTTATAAATTATAGGTAGGTATTGTCATACAATCATTTTGCTCATTAGTAGGCATGAATTTAGTTTTACAGATTCAAAACACGACTGCGATATACATAATTTACAAAGGCAAGACTATAATACAACTATGTATGTATACCGGGTGTAATAAGACCATTTTCGAATACTTCAGGAACGTGTTAAGTTCCCTAAAACATGGTTTTATAGAATACTAGCGGCCGCTCGCAGCTCCACCCGCGTAGCAGTTTTTTCCCGTTTCCGTTATTTTTTTGGGATAAAAAGTAGCCTATATGTTAAACCAGGTTACAATCTATATCAATTACAAATTTCATCCAAATCGGTCCACTGGTTAGAGCGTGAAAGAGTAACAAACATTTTTAAATTAGATAATTAGATAGTTATGCTTACCTACTTTGTGATGAATTACCGATATTGATGCTGAAAAAACGGACAAAAAGTATCAATTTTTTTTGCGTGTTTTTTTTTGTACGCAGTTTCATGGAATGCGCAGTTCCTGTTTTTGGAAGTAATCTTATTACACCCGGTATAAAACTATGTATGTATGTATCGTTTTCAAGGCCTCAAATATTTCGCTTTTGCGTTTCTAGCGTATACATTTTACATGAGGGTAGAAAACAAGATCAATAAAGACTTTCTCATAAAATTACTCGTTTTACGGCTTTTCGGTAGTATATTACGGGGTGTATTGAATTCTGTTTTATTTTATCATGTGGTTTTTTGGGCTTCGTATTTTAAAACAAAGCAATAAAAACAGAAAGGATTACTTTTTGGCGTGTGAAAAGGTATATTTTTAGAATCCTTTTCGGTTGTTGAAAGCATTTTATTCTGCATATATTAAAGCAACGTTAAGGGTTATGAGTGACGGTGGTTTGGTGAGAGTGACCACGTCTTCTGATCTAGATTGTGGGTTTGAACTCGGTCGTGGACCAATGGTTTTTTATGAGGTATGCTATTTTTAACAGATACGATGGGGCATTCGTTTAGGGGTTAAATTTTAGGAACTCCTTTCGTCATACAACTCTACGTGTTATATATAATGACAGTCAGTCAAACAAATATTCTTCTAGCTAGTTTGAATTCAACATTATCCTTTATTTTAAACGTTGTTTGCTTGACATTTGAAACGTCAAAATCTGTGCTAGGTGCCGGTTCCTCTCCCAAAAGTTGATAAGGTACTTAACACTCGTTTCCAAGGTAATGTTATTTTCTGGCGTTACATACAACGCAGATGTAATTTTCTCCTCGAAGATTGTTCGTCTATTTATTATTGAAAATAAATACCTTTTACAGGGAACAGAAAGTGGAAAATTTTGTTAAAATTTAACAACTAAGTGCCGTTCAACTATGTAGCGTGATAGAACCACAATCATACGATATCTCTATCTCTATAAATATATATAACTTAAAGGTGACTGACTGACTGACATAGTGATCTATCAACGCACAGCCCAAACCACTGGACGGATCGGGCTGAAATTTGGCATGCAGGTAGATGTTATGACGTAGGCATCCGCTTAGAGGATTTTGATTAATTCTACCCCCAAGGGGATAAAATAGGGGATGAAAGTTTAACGGGAACGGGAAAAAACTGCCACGTAGGCGAAGCTGCGAGCGGCCGCTAGTCCAAATATAAATTTAAAAAATGGGCATTCCAAAATATTTTGTGCCTGCAAAATGAAGTGGAGCTTTTAGTGAAAGGCTCGCCCGGGGAAGTACTAACACCATGCTTATTTCTGCCGCCAAGCAGCTTGCTGTGTTTCTACTAAAAGGGTGCCCCCACCCTGAAATTACAAGTACATGAGGCCTGCCTCAGGTTAATGGACGCAGATCAGTGTATTGTAGGGTACGTTTCTAACCAACGTGACCTGTAAAGCAATGCTAAATGTTGGTTACCACTTAACATCAAGTGGACCATCAGCAAGACTTATAAAAAAACACGATCAAGCTCAGATATATCTTGCGCTCTACGCCCTGCCTGAGTTACATGACATGCCTGTCATTTTGACAGGACATAAATGATTAACATGACAGTCACGACATCTTACGTCACTGCGAAAAAAAGTCGATTTACCTACGCATTTTGTTTTTCCTTACCTCTTTGTCTGCGAAAGCCTACTATTGCTCTAAAAATAAACACGAACCATTTCCTAGCGTATATCATAAACGTTTCAAATTTCGCTGTAAATGAATTGAATGGATTGTGAGTTAATGAATTTCTGCTACTATATCAGCATTTTATTGTTACAGAAATTTGAACTCTATAACGCTTCAATCAATAATACCCTTAGATGACGGGTCACATACAAAATCATAGCTGAAAGCTGTCCGCGTCAGACAGCTACATTTGTTTACTAATGAATTGAGAAAAAAATGATAAAAGTTTTAAGTTCAACCTTATTACAACCACGTCACCTAGTAATAAAAAACGAGTGCTTTAGACCACACGACTGAAGTAAACGTAACTGGCTATGAGAGAAAGAGAGAAAGAACAGTACTTTCATACCCCCTCCATGATAGTGTTAAACGTTTAACGCAACCTTGTCGGAAGTCGCATTAGAAGTATTACTTCAATAAATGCCACTATAATTTTCTAATAAAACTTGGGTTGAGAATGAGAAGTATACAAAACAAAATATACTATACAACAATACAAGTAATGTTGTGTGCAATGGCACCAAAACAAAATAAGAGCTCACTTCTTAAGTGAGCTCTTATTTACCGAGACGGATTTATTAAGCAAACCCTATATCTAGGGATATCATTGATCGAAGCTATAACGTGATATTTTAATTATTACTTTCGCAAGCCCTTCGCTAAGATTGCTTTAAAGGGGCAATCTATCTTTCTCTGGTTAATTTCAATTTGCAATTTGTGTTTCCAAATATTGACCGAAAATTTCAAAGACAGACACACGAGGCTTAACACCAGTATGCCTCAGTTTAATGAACGCAGAGTAGTGCGTCGTAAGGGCACGTTTATAATGAGCTTGACCTGCGAGGCAATGCTCTGTTATTGGTAATGGTAACCACTTAACATCAGGTGCGCCAACTGCTTGTTCTAGCAACAAGTCGCATACAAAAAAAGACGTAGCTAAAAGCGTAGATAAGATGATTGAGATCTTTCAAGTTCAACAGTTATAATAAGTAGTAGAAAAAAAGAAATAGAATCACGACTTTATTCCCCAAGCACTGTAGATATCCCCTCCGATCTTTTAGTACCAAGTCAGAGGCCTTGGATTGCTACATTAATAATTATTGATAAATCTACGTATCCAGATGTCCCGATCGCTCTAACCATCGACAGCTAGGATATAGTTTTGCAATGTCTGTACTATTATCTTATTTGAATTCATTAGATTGTAAGCATTACTATAAATTGAAGCGCAGCGTGTGCTGTCTTTTAAACTTGTTGTATATTAAGTTCTTGATATGATAACTGATTGACAGAAAACATGCTAAGACAGCATGTTTTCTGTCTTGCATTCAGTTAGATTGGCACCTCACTGAAGCTTCATTATTTACATTATTATCATTTTGTAGCAGGATTATACAAAAAAACGGTAGGAACCAAGCCGTAAGTTTCTCACTGGTTCTTCTAGGCTTGGTCGCGAGGAACTGGCGCTTAGATTCTCCTAGATTTAAGACATTTCAAGATGACCCCTGCGGATATTACTAAATAAATGCTTTCTGACTTTGACTTGACTTTGACATCGGCTAATGGTGTGTTATCATGGCGATTATGCCCAATTATCATGCCGTCAGGTGGACTGATGGAAAAAGTTGAATCTTGTACCATTAACAAGTCATAATAAAAAAAAGTCTGACAACTAATTTAATGCGACCTCAATTCGGTTACGGCTGGTCAATTTAAACACTTAGCGGATAAATCAAATTATTCTATTGAACCTAGTAAGGGACACTGCCTGTATCCGCTGAGAGTACTTCTTGAGATAAAACTCAGTACGAGATGTACTAACCTTCTAGACGAAACAAACTACATAGTAGACGACCGATGTGGCGCGGCGGGCTAATGTCCGCCTACGACGCAGAGGTTGCGGGTTCGATTCCCGCCTTGGGATAAATGTTTGTACGATCTGCAAATATTTATTCTGGGTGTTCTGGGTATTTTCTATGTATAATAAAAATATCTATGTATGTAATATAATATTGTATTAAGTATATCAGTCATCTAGTACCCATAACACAAGCTCTGCTTAGCTTGGGGCTAGATGATGCTGTGTGGATCGTCCGGCATTATTTATTTATTTATTTAGTTGGAAAAGACTTATTATTCTACTCATGATTATTTCAACAATAATAAAACCAGCCAAGTCGCAAGTCGGACGCGCGCACGGGTTCCGAATCAACGTAAAAACAGCAAAAAAAATCAAGTCTTAGTAATAGGGTCCTGTTTCACCATTTGGGTGTGGAACCCTAAAAAACTATTGTAAATTGACATTACTTGTGAAATTAATTGGAATGAAACTGCTGAAACACAGTAACTGTACAAATCCATATTACACAATCAATTACTTTGACTTTGAAACTCGAGAACATCAAAACGAATGTATAAAGTTGGTTTAAATGTTCGGAAATTTGACGTAAAATTGGATTATTTCTCCAGTTAAGCTAAACCAGTTAGTATTTTAGCAGCGACGATGGGCTTGCAACCTGTCACGTTACACCAACTACTACTGTGATGTCTTTATGTGTGTGTATGTGTTGAATAAATACTTATTCTATTCTATTCTATTCATGCTGCAGAATATGTGTGTACCAAGAGTAGTTGGACATACCTCTGCCTACCCCATTAGACATCCACATAGAATATCGAGTAGGGACTTGGTACTAAAAGTTCTGAGGGAATATCTACCGTGCCGGGGAGCTTAAAGCAGTGAGGCTGTTTCTGTTTTTTTTAAGACTAACTCGGCAGATAATGGTTAAAATTAAAGTTCCACGTCTTAAAGTAGTGCTTATAATGACTAAAAACGTCTAATTGTAAAACTCGTTGTTTCAACATTTATTTTAAAAACAGTCTATTCTAAAAGGCCTCATTGTAAAACTCGTTGTTTCAACATTTATTTCAAAAAAAGTCTATTCTACAAAGGTCTCATTGTAAAACTCGTTTTAACTTACGGTTCAAAGAAAAAACAGATTTAATCCAAAGAGTTGATTTTTTTACTAGCGGTGCTTATTTTACTGAAAAGTACTTCAGAACGAATTGACGGCCGATGTGGCGGGCGGCGGACTGCGACGCAGGAGGTTGCGAGTTCGATTCCCGCCTTGGGATAAATGTTTGTACGATCTGCAAATATATATTCCGGGTGTTCTGGGTGTTTTCCATGCATAATAAAAAATATCTATGTATATAATGTCAATTAAGTATATCAGTCATCTAGTACCCATAATACAAGCTCTGCTTAGCTTGGGGCTAGATGATGCTGTATGGATTGTCCAGCATTATTAGTACTAATATGTCACTAAAGATATTACGAAAATACTAAAAATACGTCCACAGTGTACAGTTATCATTAGGTACTGACAGGAAGGGACATAACAGGGTTATAAGGGTTCAGATGCTTTATTACGTATCCCGTACAAAAGTACGAGCTCACCTTTCCTGTGATCAATAAAATCTGTCTCTACGAGCGATTTGTACGGAAATGCTTAACTCTGTATTAACAGGGTTACGATTATTATTTTACTAGCGGCCGCTCGTAGCTTCGCTAGCGTAGCAGTTTTTTCCCGCTCCCGTTATTTTTTCGGGATAAAAAGTAGCGTATATGTTAATCCAGGTTACAATCTTTATCTATTTCAAATTTCATCCAAATCGGTCAACTGGTTAGAGCGTGAAAGAGTAACAAACATCCATCCATCTATCCATACTTACAAACTTTCGCGTTTATAATATAACGTACCGACTTGTTTAACCTTAAGTGGCCGATGTGGCAGGAGGTTGCGGGTTCGATTCCCGCCTTGGGATAAATGTTTGTACGATCTGCAAACATTTATTCCGGGTGTTTTCTATGCATAATAAAAAATATCTATGCATATAATGTACATCAGTCATTTAGTACCCATAACACAAGCTCTGCTTAGCTTGGGGCTAGATGATGCTGTGTGTATTGTCCAATAATATTATTATTAATATAAAACAAATTGACCTGTTTCGTGTATTCAAAGTCTGACGCAATAACCACTATTTACTCTGTTGCTGCCGTGTTTAGATCTTGTAAAGGGGGTAGGTAACGTAACGGTAATGTTACGCATGGTAATTTAATAGCCGCTCATAAATTTGGCCTTACATTAGTACGTTTAGAGTACTTTGCTTAGTGCTAGTTGGTATTAAAGGAGTAATGCTCGTGTTGTGCTCCGATTTGAAATTGGTGCCGGTGGCATCACAGGTACATAAGACTTTACCTTTTGCGTCTCAATGATAAATTACCCTTTATCATCAATGTGTCATGGTAGACGTGTTTTGCAAGTTTTAGTGCAATTACTGGTGGAAGTAACCACTCGACATCAAGTGGGTCATTTGCTTGTTCCATAACTTTATCTCACAATTTTAAGTATTTGGTTTTTTTTTCATTACAACTCAAAACAACATTTGGTTATATTTATCGCACTTAATGTTTGTCTAAGTAGGGAATCAAACCCGCAGCCTCAGACGCAGGTGACAGAGCTATAACCATTTTAACTACTGTACGATGCACAACCTACCTTCAATCTTAGATACACAGGGTAAGCCTCATGTGCCTGTAATGTCACCGGCACCCACACCCTTCTAACAAACAGGCTTCCCCTGACAAGTCCTTCACAAACAGCCCTACTAGGAAAAAATAATAAGTTAAATAATACGATATATCAAAAACACGTATTTTATCTAAACTGACAGGTGTCGTGTGTTGCTACTAGCTCATTTCGATAAAATAATTATAAAATAAATAGCATCACGACTTTAATCCAAGCACGGTAGATATTCCCTCCGATCTCTTAGTAGCAAGAACCTACTCAAGATTCTTTGAGGATGTGCAAAGGGGGTAGTCAGAGATACGTCCAGATAGTACGTAATCACATTTTGCAGTAGTTAGTATTCCATACGTGACAGGTTACAAGTCCATCGCCGCTGCTAGAATACTAACTGGTTTCCTCTCGAGGTTTTCCTCTCGTTCTCGTCCTCATTCTCGTTCTCGTTCTCGCTCTCGCTCGCGCTCTCGCTCTCGTAACCTGAGCACCTCACTATTCTTCAACCAGATTAGTGCTAAACGTGCCAGCAAGGCATTCATCCTATACCACTCGATCTGTTCCACTTGACCAGTCAAAGCAACCTCACAGTATTTTAGTAGACATTCCAGTGCACTTACCCATTCCAACGCTCCACCCGGGTCGAGTGACGACAATTTATGTAATTGCGAGGAAGCGAAATTAATGCGTTGAACTACGTACCTACTAAAGTACCTTGTTACTGATGTACTGATTGCTGAAAAAAGTGTTCCTGCAGATTCTGGTTTCAAGATAATAAGGCAGAATGCACACATACCTTGAGGTCATCATAATCATCATCATAGGACCACGATTTTAATACCCAGGCAGAATAGATATCCCCTCAGATCTCTTAGTACCAAGTATCTTCTCGAGATTCTTTAAGGATGTATAAAAGAGGTAGTCAGAGGTACGTCTAAATATTACACTAAACACATACCCACATTTTGCAGTAGTTGGTATTCCATACGTGAAAGGTTACAAGCCCATTGCCGCTACTAGGTATTAACTGGTTTCCTCACGATATTTTACTTCACCGTTTAAGAGCATTGGCGTTGAGACCTTTTAAGTATTACATAAAAATAATACCTAAACATAATCATCCTCTACACTTCAGAGAAAACCCCATAAAACACGGACTCGCCTTTTATACAGAAAACATTATGTTAGAAAGGGAAAGAAAAACAATATGATAGCCAATCGTTTCAGCCTACCGCGTGATATTATTAGTAAATCTTTAAATATATTTTCCACAGAAGCGTACTTCGTACATTTTACGAACGCGAATGTACATACAAATCTAGAAAGCTACATTTCCACAAAAGCGTAGATTGTATAGTGCAAATGTACAGTGATGTCGTAAAAGCTACCATCCAGGGCTACCTCCACGGCAATAAGCACTATTATTCGCCAGTTCTTCCCCAACCCATGCGTTCTGTTTTACGGCCAGCCCTATTTTATATCCGAACCCTATTTTGTTTCTAATTCAGTAATTGCATATGGTGAGTCGTTCGCTTTATAGGTTATAGCACTATCCTTTTAGGCTACTTGGCTTTTACCGTTGTTTTCTAAAAGTGACGACCGTCAAAGCAACTGTGTAGCAACAGTGAGGCGTTACACTGAGTATTTGTTTGGTGTACAAAATAATACTCAGTACTTTTAGTACAATACCTACCTACCAATTAAACGGTTGGTCTTGACTTGAATTTCAGTGTAGTTTTGTGTTGGTAAGTAAGAGTCTTTAGAAGGGGGCAAAAAACGAGGGCTGAAGTTTGTACGAAATCAATTCCCGTGGAGAAAATCACAGGGGCTTCCACTGGTATTTTATAGTTTAAAAACGATTTTTGAAAGAGATGGTATTTGAATTAATCTATTTTAAATTCGAGTACTGTCAATTGCATCGCTTTTACTCGAAAAATGATGTATTGGCTCTTAAAATATTTAGTTGAACCTTTTAAAAAACACATTGAATAAATTCCACTGCATTGAATATAGAAATAACTTTAAAATAAATAAATAGACCAGCACAGTATTAACATCAGTAAAATCTCTTCAAACCGTAACAAAGCATAGCTCGCCAGCTGAAATAGATATGGGGGTAGTACTTCTGCTTATTTCTGCCGTCAAGCAGCTTGTTTTGTGTTCTGGTTCCTTCGAACCACCCACACTCTTCAGTGTGCGTGCCGCTGAAATTACAGGCACATGAGGCTTAACACCTGTATGCCTCAGGTTGATAGACGTAAAGTAGTGCATCGTAGGGCGCGTTCCTAACGAGCGTGGCCGGCGAAGCAATGCTTTGTTATAGGTGACGTTACAACCTAACATCGGGTAGGCCATCTGCTTATTTCATCATTAATCCCATAAAAAAACTCTATACAAACTCTTTTTCTTCTTTCATCTTGTATGTTATAGTATTATGACGGTCATCATTTTTATAAAACCTAAGCTTAGCTCACTCGTAGTAATAAACCCACTCATTGGTCCAATTCATATAAAACGGTGAGTACCCAAACATTCAATAGGAATGTGATAAGTTGGATACGGAGGGATCAGAAATCGCTTAATTTTCAATCAGAGCTGTAAAATGTATGTAAGGCTTACGTCCACAAAGGTTGCCGGTTTTTAAGTCTATCTCGTTGTTGAATACCCAACAACAAATAGGCTCAAAAGCCAGCATATAACCTCTACTATTGTTATTGTGGTTTATCTAATAGTAGCTTACGGTTTTTTTATTGGTATTCATAAGGTTATATACATGATTCTGCATAGTGGCTTTGGTAAAGCCCTACCTATGGTATAGTATGTAGAATAGAATAGAAATATATATTAAGCAGGCATAGTAAACAAGGAAGCAGGCCATGGTTTAATGGTTAAAGTTAAAATGTCAAGTTTTAATGCATAGTTACAACATTACATAGTTTGACGACCGATGTGGCGCGGCGGGCAAATGTCCGCCTGCGCGCAGGAGGTTGCGGGTTTGATTCCCGCCTGGGGGTATCTGCAAATATTTCCAGCTGTTCTGCGTATTTTATATACATAATAAAAAGTATGTATGTATGTAATGTATTGTATTAAGTATATTAGTTATAAGTACCCATAACACAAGTTCTGCTTAGCTTGGGGTTAGATGAAGCTGTGTGGATAGTCCAGCATAATTATTATTTTACTATTATTATAGTAAAGTTGTTTGCTATTAAATACCGTTTGAGGACATGAAAATATCTAGAAGTAACAAACGCTTGCACGCTTCAGTAGACAGAAAACTTTATTACTTCATTCAAACTTTCTAACAAGATGATATCAAAGTTTCCGAAGTATAGAGAGAATCACCTTTCTCAACGGTAAACAAACATTTCCTTATGTAAATCTTAGCAATTTTCTGAACTAGTGATGTGGCAACTTGAAGGCAATTTACGCAAAATCGCTATCTCATTTCGCAAAATCAAAAGACTGGCATTAAAAAAAAGCAGGCGTACGCTTACAATAACCCAAACGGGCAACTTTTTTCAACAATCTTAAAATAGTTGCTTATTGCAATGCGTTTTAACTTTGACTTCCCATTTAGTTAATAAATCAACCCAAGTGAGTAGTAACCATAAGATATTGAATATAATTCATAAAAACTCAGCTGCAAACACTGGCTAAAAATAAACTTGAAGAGCGATTTATCTAACGTTTACTTATTTTTTCATGTTTTATTTGTGTACAATTTACTCAAGTACAAAGTTTCACAGCTTGTATGCGTTATTTGCAACCAATGAATGTTGTACATTTTATGAATTGATAATTAATTAAAAAAAACTTGTGAAACTGTTTTTAACTAAAATTACATATGTAACAAAGGTTTACTCTAAACAGAACTAGATGTCGCCACTAGTAGATTAGAACGCGCTATCGTTGCGTTTTACCATTTGAATGACTTCTCTGTAAATATTAAATATTGGGGAGTTCTCTCAGGTAGCTAAATCTCATGCGGATACGGATTCTCCGGACCAGTTAGATTTAGAATTCGATCCTCCTCAGCCCTTAAGTTGGCGGACCGGTTCCCGGACCCTGACAGACGGCGCGAAAGGTTGATCCTTGCCATCGGTGCACTTTGCCGCGGTCTATTGTCGTCTCCCTTGCACAATAAACACCATCCTACGTAAAGTGTGTTTTATTCACGCCGAGTCTCCCTTACACATATTTTTTCATAATTTATTAGTGTTATAGTGCTGACTTGCACTTAAAAAAATTACAAAGAGTGAATCCCACTTTGAGCATAACTTTTAAGATAAATAAGAATACTTTTTTAAATCATTTTGTTTTAAAAAACCAACTCACTTTACTGTTTTTGATGTTTTTTGTAGGACCAATCTGAATTGATTTACTTCTAATAAATTTTCCAAATTGGTTTAAGAATGATGTACTGACATAAAAAAACACTGCATTAAGAATATTACATATTTTTTATCGTTTTGCTAAAAGATACTTGGATAATTAGAATAAAATGACGTTGTGTGAAAACTTAAAAAAAAAATTCGTTTGTACAAGTGAAAAATTTAGAACACTTTCCTAGCTAAATTACTATTTCTAAGGCTTTAAAGCTTGTGACATAGACATACAATACAAAAACTTTTTAATCTTAAAGTTGCCGATTGTTGCTCAAAATTTCTCGCGTGCTTGCTAAAGAAAAATCCAATCGAACTTTCTATGCGCCATATTTTACGCTCATTATTTTAAGAAATAAGATTTTCTTGTTTTATTTCCTTCTTATTGACGCTATGTTTGTGAAAAAATATAGGTTTACGATACTCAGACATTTACTCAAATATCTAGGATTCATATTAATAAAAGTTCTTTCTTATTTTAGGGTTCCGTACCCAAAGAGTAAAATTGCTTGTCATTTGACGGATTGAGTGAAAAAATACCAGCCAATTCAATCGCTGTGATAATATTCATAACAAAAACGCATACTATTTTAGCCAGAACTGGTTTTATGAGCGAATATCCATGTTCAGTGGCATAAATCTGATGTTATATTTCAATTTTTAGGGTTCCGTACTCATACGGTAAAACGGGACCCTATTACTAAGACACCGCTGTCTGTCTGTCCGTCCGTCTGTCACCAGGCTGACGAACTTTTGACAGACTTTCATTGCAAACTGTCAAAAAATCGCGACTTGAGACGTGATTAAATTTAAGTTGCGTTTGAGTATTTGGACGTTGGACATCCTTGAATAACCTCAAGTTTTGAAGTAAGCTTATTCTACCCACAAAGTTATTTAAAAAGCTCGTTTACTAAACTGAAAGACATTATTTTGAATTCAAGTAAAAAGCCAAGAGAAATGTACGGATGGGTATCCCCCTGTCGCCTGTCTTCACAATTTCTAAATCGCCTCGTGGTTGTTAGAACAAATTGCAATTCCAAGATTAAGGTCAGCCTGTTTATAACGAAAATATAAGAAGGTTTTTCATATTTGGAACATTTTATTAACATCTTATTACTGAAGTTAAGCAGTATAGCTTACAGTAGATACAGTCCTCAGACTGTTATATCAAAAGCTACATATGGCGGGGCCACGTTGAAATTAATCTTTAGCATTATGAATTTCAACGTGGCTCCGTCATATATAGCTTTTGGTAAAACCTGGTCTGAAGACGAGGGCATAGGTACAAAAGCTTTAGAGTTCCGTACCCAGAGGATAAAACAGGACCCTATTACTAAGATTCCGCTGCCTATTCGTCTTTCACCAGGCTGTATCTCATGAACCATGATAAATAAATAAATAAATAAATAAATAATGCTGGACAATCCACACAGCATCATCTAGCCCCAAGCTAAGCAGAGCTTGTGTTATGGGTACTAGATGACTGATATACTTAATACAATACTATATTACATGCATAGATATTTTTATTATACATAGAAAACACCCAGAACACCCGGATTAAATATTTGCAGATCGTACAGACATTTATCCCAAGGCGGGAATCGAACCCGCAACCTCCTGCGTCGCAGGCGGACATTCGCCCGCCGCGCCACTTCGGTCGTCATGATGATAGTTAAAGAGTTGAAATTTTCACAGATAGTGTATTTCTGTTGCCGCTTTAACAACTTATACTAAAAAACAGAATAAAATAAATATTGAAGAGGGATCTCATATAGCAAACGTGATTTTTTGCCGTTTTTATTATAGATAATGGTACGAAACCCTTTGTGCGCAAGTCAGACTTGCACTTGGCCAGTTTTTTCTTCCAGCGTTTCAATGTTCACACTTTGACAGCTTTAACAGCCGTCACAGTTCAGTTTGTAGTAGCCCTGCCGTATGCGCTGTAGGTGGTAAAAAAGTATATAAGTAGTATACTTCTTTTTGTTAATATACTAAGAACACATACGAGTATAACACCCAGGCACAGAAAAACATCTATGTTCATCACATAAATGTTTGTTCTCGGTGGGGATCGAACCCACCACCTACAGCCCAGGCTACTACAAACTGAGCTGTGACGGCTGTCAATAAATATCTATAGAAGAGTATATTATCTTTACTTAGGATTTATTTATATTTTAAAATTTTCTACTGTAGTTACCGTTTTAGATTTTTTGTGAGCAAAGAAAGCTTTGAAAGTTCTCGCTGTCCCAATTTTGTGGTCTGCGAGTTATAACTTTGGCAAGGATCGTGGTAGTTGAATTTTGTGGGCGAATCAATGACGTGTACAAATGAAATGGACGGTGGAGACGGTAGTTTTTTTCTGGCTCATGAAGCAATTATGAACTTCACGTATGTTCAAGCGAAAATATTTTTGAGACATTTGCCGTTGTGTTTGAAAATTTCTGGTCTATATAATAATAATAATGTTGAAAAATCCACACAGCCTCATCTAGCCCCAAGCTAAGCAGAGCTTGTGTTATGGGTACTATGATGACTGATATACTTAATACAATACATAACATACATACATATTTTTTTATTATACATAGAAAATACCCAGAACACCGGAATAAATATATGTAAATATTTATCCCAAGGCGGAAATTGAACCCGCAACTTACTGCGTCACAGACATTCGTCTGCCGCGCCACATCGGTCGTCGTATATAGGTTTTTTTTATCCATTTTTAGGGTTCCGTGCCTAGAGGGTAAAACGGGACCCTATTACGCAGACTCCGCTGTCTGTCTGTTGGTCTGTCACCAAGCTGTATCATGAACCGTGATAGTTAGAGACTTGCACTTGGCCAGGTTTTCTATGCTACTTCTGGTGGAACAAGCATGACCCACCTGATGTTGAGTAGTAACCATCGCCTATAATTAAGTATTGTCTTGTAGGTCACGCGCGTTAAATACGTGCTCTACGATGCACTGTCATCAACCTGAGTCATACAGGTGTTAAGCCTCATAGGCCTGTAATTTCACCGGTACCCACACCCTTCAAACCGGCTTTGTTAGTTTGGGGCTAGAAAGCGTTGAGTAAATGTGTGTCAATGTTTATTTATTTATTTTGTACACAAATACTGGTTTTTCTTAGAATTTCAAGTATTTTCTTTTACCAGTTACGTACGGGTTTTCAATGAAATTCAATGTATTTCATCCACACATCAAGGGATTTGAAAAGTTGTTCAATAATTCAATCCACATCAATAATGCATGGATTTCTCTCCCTGGGGATATGTTATCAAGTTTATCTTATTTCAAACAATTTTCGTTGGCTTATAAAAGATTTTGTTAGGTTTTTGATTCTTACTCGCGTGATTAAGGATATTTCATGCACATTTTTTAAAGTTTTACAAAAATTCCTTACATAAACTAACTACGAAAAAAGTGCCGTTTCTGCTGGTGTCTTTTCTTACTACTTCGTACTATTTAGTCAAGTCAAAGAAGAGAACGTAGTCAGTAGTACGTCCAAAATACACCCACAATCGATCGACGACCGATGTGGCGCGTTGGGCGAATTTCCGCCTGCGACGCAAGAGGTTGCGGGTTCGATTTCCGCCTTGGGATAAATGTTTGTACGATCTGCAAATATTTATTCCGGGTGTTCTGTGTGTTTTCTATGTGTAATTAAATATGTATGTATGTAATATTGTATTGTATTAAATATATCAGTCATCTAGTACCCATAACACAAGCTCTGCTTAGCTTGGAGCTAGATGATGCTGTGTGGATTGTCCAGCATTAATCTCTTGGTCCATAACATATATATCACTAGCGGCCGCTCGCAGCTTCGCCCACGTGGTAGTTTTTTCCCGTTCCCGTTATTTTTTCGGGATAAATAGTAGCCTATATGTTAATCCAAGTTACAATCTATGTTTATTCCGAATTTCATCCAAATCGGTTCACTGGTTAGAACGTGAAAGTACAAACATCCATCCATCTATCCATACTTACAAACTTTCACGCTTATTATATTAGTAGGATACATTATTATTACAGCATTTTTTATTATATTCATTTCTTTGAGTAAAGTTCCATAGTTACTTTATTATTCAGACAGCGTGTCTGTTGGAAGTAGTAATATTACCAAGTGCAAAGGTCGTCAGTGTGGTCAATGAGAACGGGCATCTAGCCAAGGAAATACACTCATACTGGTAAGTATGTGAAATAACGACTTTAATCTTCAAGCACGGTAGATATCCCCTCAAGTCTCTTAGTGCCAAGTACCAAAGTCAAAGTCAAAAATCATTTATTCAGTAATATCCGCAGGGATCATCTTAAAACGTCTTAAATCTAGGTGAATCTAAGCGCCAGTTCCTCGCGACCAAGCCTAGAAGAACCGGCAAGAAACTTACGGCTTGGTTCCTACCGTTTTTTTGTATGATCCTTTTACAAAGTAATAATAATGTAAATAATGACTCAAGACTCTTCGAGAATGTCTAAAACTGGTAGTCAGAGGTACGTCCAGATATTACATTTGGTACATACCCACATTTTGCAGTAAGCAATTGGTATAAGTGACTCTGGCTACCCCCTTAAAAGTCTTCAAAATATCTTGAGTAGGTACCTGGTACAAAGAGATCGGAGGGGATATCTACAGTACCTGGAAACTAAGCCATGAAGCTATTTCTATATTTTATTTGTAATTGTAACCACTTAACATCAAGTAGGCTTTCAGCTTGTTCTATCTATAAGTCATGTAAAAAATTTTTGACTGGTGATCGCAGTAGTGGTGTTGAGTATAGTCAGGAGGCCTTAAGGCGGCCTTTAAACTTCGTCACTAGAGTGAGCCACTAGGACATAGAAACTTTCAGTTGATGTAAGTGCCAGGCCGTGTTAAGGCCCTGAAGTTTGAAGCCTCACACTTACCAAGGTATGTTCCACGTAGCTCCCAAGAAACCTGTTTTTTTATAATTGTAATTGTTATCTTTGTTTTTTTTGGTAATCTGATTTTACTGTAGAATATAGAGTAACGAGCCTAGATAACGGCAAGATAATTTAGTGTCAAACTTAACTTCGGACACACGTTAATAAATAGTAGAGATATTCAGTTACAGCGTTTGTATGGAAATAGTAACGACTTGTTCACCTTAATACAGCTTTAAAAAACTAAAGAAACGCGCTTGCTTTGTCCGTACCAACCCTTTCCGCACCCTTTTAGGGGCTGAATTTCAGATATTCCTTTGTCAGTCAGTCAGTCAGTCAATCAGTCAGTACAAAAATTCTTATATTTGTTATAGATAGGACGATTATTATATTGGTATAGGTAGATATTTTATTAAATGACAAAAAAAAGGAATGAATAACATCATGACTTTGATCCTGAAGCACGGCAAATATCCCCACTGATCTCTTCAAGTTCAGTACCAAGTACTTCAAGGATGTCTAAAGAGGGTAGTCAGAGGTACGTCCATATAGCACGTTTGGTACATACACATTTTATAAGTTTTTCTTACAAGTATTTCTAAATTATAGGTTATGTTTTGGGAGCCAACGGGAACTAACCTTCTTAAAACTTACTATAGAAGTCGGTCTGAACAATCTGGTTGAAGCTTCTCATTGAAAAGGTACAGACAACGATAAAAGTATATGAATATTCCTCATAAGTATATAATGTTCAAAGAAAAAAAGAAATAGCATCACGACCTTAATCCCCAAGCATGGTAGATATCCCTTCCAATCTCTTAGTATCCTACTCGAGATTCTTTGAGAATGCCTAAGGGGTAGTCAGAGGTACGTCCAGATAGTTTGGTGCGTACCCACATTTTGCAGTAGTTAGTATTCCATACGTGACAGGTTGCAAGCCCATCGCCGCTGCTAGAATACTAATTGGTTTCCTCACGATGTTTTCCTTCACCGTTTAAAAGCACTGGCATTGCGCACATACATTTTTCGAACAGAAAAACCCAATGGTGCACGATTGGATTTGAACCAGTTCAGCAAGTCAGTTAGCTCTTCTGCACTTTAGGTTACTGTAGATTTTTGCGAGGAGTTTGCGTGTTTATAATAATAACAATCATTTATTCACCAAAATAAAGTTAAACTTATAAATAGGTACGTTACAAAGATTTTTATATTATCCCAAAAACCTACGTACGTACGTAGGTACGTTACAGTAGGTTTCTAAGTACTTATAATAACGTAAAATGAGCACTAGCCCCCGCACTAGAATTCCCTGTGTCGCAGGTGACTAGTCTCTTCCGTGTTGTTGTTTAATTTAAACCTAACAATAAGTTGGTAAATACCTAGGTAGGTTTATCTAGTTACTACTTATTATTATTTTTTAAACTTTCGCGATCGGAACACATATTGAAGACTTATATTACACGGGTATTTATCGCGTATTACCTTTTTTATTTATTTTCCCGACGTTTCGACTATGTTGCAATAGCCGTGGTCACGGGCAGACTACTCGCGACCACGGCTATTGCAATATAGTCGAAACGTCGGGAAAATAAATAAAAAAGGTAATACGCGATAAATACCCGTGTAATATAAGTCTTCAATATACTTATTATTACTCACTACTTATTATTATTTTTTATTTATTATTAGCACTTATTATATTCAGGTTCATAAATTACAAAACTCGTATCAAAGACAATTTTAACTCCAAAACAGATGGCCCATCGTACTGTTGCCTCACAGAGCTCTTATTACCCTGTAAGGGTGTAACACACAAGCGAATTTTCAGCGAATTTTCACCGATTCTGAAAAGGAGTAGTACCTAAAACGCAGAATATTTCTAGGACATTAATATATTCGATTAACATAATCTGCAGAGCTACACATCAGATGTCAACATTTGCTTATTTTATTACTAAAAAATTAAAATTTTATTCGACCAAAGGGTAAAAAAAAAAACACGCCTTTAACCACACGGCACGGTAAATATACAGACATAGATATACGGCGCATCCTCATATCGTAGGGGCATGGGTTCAAAACCTACCTACACTTTTGGGATAAAATTAAATATTTAAAACCCGATGAATTGATATTCATGTTGATGGAATCGTCCATCAACATGAATATCAATTCATCAATCAAAATGTGTCCTACGATATACCACTCATCGGAGTGGTATATCGTAGGACACATTCTTTGTTATAAGCAATGGTAACCACTCACCATTAAGTGGGCGATTTGCTTATAACACCAGTAAGTTGTATAAAAAATAATACTTCTAAGAGTTGCTGCGTGATGTTCGCACGTGTGTTCCCTCACTTCCTCTAGAGCCAACACATTGTCATTGAAGCCACTTGAGACCAACAATAACTTTTAATTACCTCCATTATAGGGTTAAGGGTCTTGCACACCGTCGCGGATACGGTCCGGTGCGGCTGCGGTGCAGCTCAGATACATACAATTTGCGTTTGAAATTAAACTCAATAATTTTTTTTCAGTTTATAATGACACAAGGACCAATTTGAAAGTTTTAGCACTAGTGGATTCGCTGGCAACTATTTGATTGAAGTTGTTTAAATAATCCTAGTTACGCCCTTGCACGTTTTAGTTGTATTTTCAGAAATTCTTTTCACTAGTTTCTTCTTAAGAAAGTTTCAAGTTTTTAGTGACCAGTAGTTTAGGCTATCATCATCAGCTTATAGAAATCCACTGCTGGACATACTCTTATGCCTTTTTTATCCAGTAAGAAATACGCCCGCGTACGACCCGTGCCCGAGCCGCACCCGATCCGCGCCCGGAACGCACAGGGTTTCTGTGTGTGTTGAGCTTTAAATGGATTATAATATCTGCAATTCAAATGAGTTTTATAATACACAGTATCAACCTTCATCCGTTGAGCAACTGTTTGCTCCACAAAACTCGAAAGTTAGATTTTATTACAACAGAAAGAGATCCTAATTTAATTAACACACAAACAAAAAGTTTTCCAACTTAATTATTGCCCGTTCCCGTTTTAGCCCGACCCTTTTTAAGGAATTATTCAGAATTTTGTTACGTCAACAATAAGTTAGCACGGAAAGGAACCATTTTCTTTCTCTGTTATGTCTATATTTTTATTTGTGATAGCTGATTAGCTATAGTTTTATTTGTAACTAGCGGTCCGTCCCGGCTTCGCACGGGCTTTAGTAAGGATCCCTAATTTTTTTGAAAATGTAATATAACCTATGTCACCCGGGAATATTGTAGCTTCCCAACGGTGAAAGAATTATTCAAATCGGTCCAGTAGTTTAGTGAGCCTATTCAATACAAACAAACAAAGTTTTTCTCTTTATAATATTAGTATGATTTAGTCATATTAAATACCAATAATTCTGTTTAATATCCCGCTTCGCTTGAAAACCCCTTAACATGTTACGTTATTACAAAAGCACTGACACACGGTCCACTTAAAGCACAATATTGCGTATAAACACGTATTACGTTAGTTTAGCTTGTAAATTATGATTTTAAACAAGCCCCAAAGTTATTAAGCCGTAGTTTACATCCGCTGAAGTTTTGTAAATTAATATTTTGTTTGGTTGGCTTAGCTTTTATGTACTGCTTTCTGTATGTGAAAGTTAGTACTTAATTAATTTTGTTCTGGTTGGAAAACTTTTCTAATAAACCTAAATTCGTTAGTTTTAGTTCATACGTTAAGTTGATAGGTTTATAAAGGGTGTTTAGAGGTACATGCTAACATTATACATGGTTCATGAGCATACTATTTGTTCATAAGAAACTTTGTTCTGAGTAAAGGACTTAAAGACAGCATGTAGCTTAAGTTGGTTGTGCAGACTTGATATTTTCAGGGCATGTACATATCTGCTTAGCTTGGGGCTAGATGATGCTGTGTGGATTGTCCAGCATTATTATTATTATTATTATTATCTATATCAATAAAAATGAATCGCCAAAAACTTCCGAATGACTGCACCAAATTTGATGATTCTTTTTTTTTGTTCGTTATTGTTAGAACAAGGTTTGTTTAAAAGAAAACTCACTCAAGATAATAAGGTAGAAACACACCTAAATATTAGATTTTACTTATACCCACATTTTCAGTAGCTGGTATTCAATACGACAGGTTGCAAGCCGATCACCCTTGCTAGAATACTAACTAATTTACTAACAATGTTTTCCTTTCAACGTTTGAGAAGGCGAACGTCAAAATTTTCGAATACGTTGGTGCACGACAAATTCATAACCAATACCTTAATTTTTCAGTCTTCTGAAAAAGTAAAAAACAGTCTCATGAATTAAGGCACAGTAGTTATCTAAGATTATCAGCTCAGTATTCACGATATCTAAGGGGGTAGTCAGAGATACGTCCAAATTTTACATTTCACACATTCAGTAGGTAGGTATTCCATACGTGACAGGTTGCAAGCCCATTGCCCCTGCTAGAATACTAACTGGTTTTCTCATAACTATATCCTTTACCTTTTGAGAACAGATTTTGCAAACCTAAATTTCCAAACAGAAAAATTCATTGGTGCTCGAAAAAATTCAAGAAAAAACTTGGACTTTAGAATCAGAAGGAAGAAAAAGTAACTACAGTAAATAAAAATCAATCACAAGATTTTTTTGTAATTATTTCACTTCAATTCGTTTTTCTTTTGGATTTTTATCTGAATCGTTTTAATTTATTATCCGATTGACAACGAAATAAAAGTTATAAGTATTTGAAGAATTTATTTGTTCAATCTAAAGGAACCAGCTTCAGTGAACTGAACATAACACTGAAGATAATTCTTTTCATAAAACTCCTATTATAGAATACAAATAAATAAACACTTGGACACTTTTACAAAACATCATCTAGCCCCAAACTAAGCATAGATTGTACTATATGAACCAGATGACTGATAGAATATTTATAGTATACTTTTTTTTAATAGGTACTTAGAATACAATATAACACCAAGACGAAGTACAAACATCTGTGTTCTTCACACAAATGCTTATCCTCGGTGGGGATCGAACCTATGACCTTACAGCACAAAAAGCTAAGTACCTACTTCTAACTGAGCTGTGAGGGTAGAAAAATTTGTAATAAACTTTGAGCACTAGCAATAAAAATATTTGTAAACAGTCAACAAAAACCAGTAATAAAAACCGTCCAAGTGTGAGTCGGACTCGCGCACAAAGGGTTCCTATTATCTATATTAAAACGGCAAAAAAATCACGTTTGTTGTATGAGAACCCCTTATAATATGTAAATATATAAATATTTATTTTATTCTGTTTTTTAGTATTTGTTGTTATAGCGGCAACAGAAATACATAATCTCTGAATATTTCAACTCTCTGACTATCACGGTTCATGAGATACAGCCTGGTGACAGGCGGACAGTTAGACAAACAGACAGCGGAGTCTTAGTAATAGGGTCTCGTTTTACCTTTTCGGTACGGAACCCTAAACAGAAATGGCTATTTCCGTCAGCAGTCTGGAAAATTGACCCGATATCTATGTCGGGCATCTTATGGTTGAGACAACTTCATTTTCAAGATTTCAATCTATATTCCTTCGTCAAATTGCTAAAGCATTTTAAAGATGTACAAAATACAATGCATATTAAAATACTTTTTTAGACAAAACAACGTCATCTAACCCTATAAAACATAAACAGTCTAACGACCTTGATACCTAGGCATGCTAAATATCCCCTCAGATCTCTTAAGGTCTACCAAGTGGCATCAGGAACGATTTTTTAAAGATGTCTAAAGAGGGTAGTCAGAGGTACGTCCAAATACAACATCTGCCGGGCTAAAATGTGCAACGTGAGATATATCGCGCTTGACGCGAGATACTTTTGGTATTGATGAACATTTTAGAAATTATAAATAAAAGACCCACAGATAAGCTAAAGATTTGACAAAACGAGATAGATTTTTGGCACTGCCATATTAGCACAAGAAGATATAAAGAGATATCTCTATTTTGCACCAGAAAACGAGTAGACAACATTTTGCGTTGCACATCTTAGCTACCTGCTTAATTTATCAATAACTCTGAGCAAAAAAATTTATCTTGAGTTAAAAAAATTATTAGTTTTGCACCTACTTTTAAATGCTTGTCCGTTCTGAGCTATATTACTCCGGTAAACCAAGGTATCAAGACAAGTGGGCGCAGCAACAATATTCCAAACGTACCTTTTTTACCAAAGTTAAAGGCAAAAGGAATTTATTCAATAACTAGCGGCCGCTCGCAGCTTCGCCTGCGCGGCAGTTTTTTTCCGTTCCCGTTAAACTTTCATCTCCTATTTTATCCCCTTGGGGGTAGTATTAATCAAAATCCTTTCTTAGCGGATGCCTACGTCATAACATCTACCTGCATGCCAAATTTCAGCCTGATCCGTCCAGTGGTTTCGGCTGTGTGTTGATAGATCACTATGTCAGTCAGTCAGTTAGTCACCTTTGAGTTATATATATTTAGATATCTAGGGATCACTTTGAATCGTCTTAAAGCTAGTTGAATCTAGGCGCAAGTCCCTCGCGACCGAGCTTAAAGAAGAGATAAAATAATGATATATCATTTATTTCTATTATTTACCAGAATTATTTTATTTATTACAGAAATAATAGTAAGCTAGTAAAACCAAAATGCTTACTATCTTAATTAAACAGTCTCACGACATTAGACTCCAGCCACGGTATGTATCACGGTTCTTTGCATGTCAGAAATTCATTTAATAATAATATTAATGTCAGAAAATCCACACAGCATCATCTAGCCCCAAGCTAAGCAGAGCTTGTGTTATGGATACTAGATGACTGATATACTTAATACAATACATTACATATATAGATATTTTTAATTATACATATAGAAAACACCCAGAACACCCGGAATAAATATTTGCAGATCGTACAAACATTTATCCCAAGGCGGGAATCAAACCCGCAACCTCCTGCGTTACAGTGAAAAATAAACATAAAGAAAACTTCGTGAGGTAACTAGTAGGTATTCTTGCAACTTGTCACGCATAGAATACAAACTACTACAAAAATCTGGGTACCTATGTGGGCACCAAATGTAATGTGTGCGTACGTGCCTCTGACTACCAGAATCTCGAGTAGGGACTTGGTAGACCTGAGGAGATATCTATTGTGCTTGGGAATTAAATTCGTAATGATATTTCTTTTTTTTTTATTAATAAATTCAAAAGTTTTCTGGTTGAATGTTTATAGCACAATTTCGCTCAAAATTTTGATTCGAATAAAAAAACAGACTAATTATAGTTGGATTCATAGATATGCTCTTTTTATTCTGAAAAAAAAACAGTAACTGCGTGAAAAAAGAATTGTTCCACTCTGCCCCACCAAGGCGCCCCACTAGTGGGGCAGAATCCACAGCCTTAAAATTTGTAGTGGAATCTGCCCCACTAAGTCAGTTTAGTGGGGCAGATTCCTACTACTTTAAAGTTTGGTGTATTCTGCCCCACTAGGGCTGGCACTTGAGTTTGTGTAGGTGGGTTTACTCATATTGTACTATCTGTCTATTCAAGTTAAATGTAACTTTGGTGTTATTACTAAGTAGATTACGTTAGTAGTAGGTAATAAGTAATAGATGTGGCACATAGGTAGTTTACTAAATGAAACTAAAAATATTCTTAGAAAATTAATTATTTGTTTCTTGAATCACAGATCAATAATTAATGCTCTCGAAGGTTGGCATAATAAGTTGAATAAAAAGATTAATCAAAAATGTCCCACTTTACTATGACTTCTTTATAACGCTTTCCATAGTTAAATCTATCCAGAACCAACCTTTAAAACCACGCCTTAATGAATACATACAAAACGATTAAAATATAGAAGATGCCCAAATGGAGCTTATAAACGGCAGTATATCTGTTGGGCATTTCTTAGAAAAAATGCAATAGATGGAGCAATAACTCTATTATTATTCCAAGAGATACTCATGTACTTAATCAAGTTTAATTACCTAGTCATATTTCTTGTGTTTAGTATAGTATTTTAGTAGCTGTTTGTATCTTTTAGATGTTTACTATCCATAAAGTAAGCAAGACTACGTAGTAGTAAGACTGTATTTTGCCATATCAGGTGAAAGTTGATGTGTGGTTTTATTTCTTGTAGTAAAACGGACTTAAATCCGTATTAGTCGTAGTGTTTATTTTTGTACTAAGGTTTTATTTATGACCTCTATATGACTAAATGATACTCGTAATTAATCTGTGATTTTTAATAGTTGAGTAATTAGAATTAAAATAATTTTGCTGTTTACGTGCACAATAACAATAATAATAATGCTGGAAAATCCACACAGCATCATCTAGCCCCAAGCTAAGCAGAGCTTGTGTTATGGTTACTAGATGACTGATATACTTAATACAATATATTACGTACCCTACTTTCATAGATATTTTTTATGATACATAGAAAATACCCAGAACACCCGGAATAAATATTTGCAGATCGTACAAACATTTATCCCGAGGCGGGAATCGAACTCGCAACCTTCTGTGTCGCAGGCGGACATTCGCCCGCCGCGCCACATCGGTCGTCATATTTTTAGTTTCATTTTGTACACTACCTATGTACCACATCTATTACTAATTACCTACTACTAACGTAATCTACTTAATAATAGCACCAAAGTTACATTTAACTTGAATAGACAGATAGTATAATATGAGTAAACCCATCTACACAAACTCAAGTGCCAGCCCTAGTGGGGCAGAATACACCAAACTTTAAAGTAGTAGGAATCTGCCCCACTAAACTGACTTAGTGGGGCAGATTCCACTACAAATTTTAAGGCTGTGGATTCTGCCCCACTAGTGGGGCGCCTTGGTGGGGCAGAGTGGAACAATTCGTGAAAAGAATGAAGAAGACCAAAAACTCCAGGAGGAAAAGTGCAAAATATTTATTTTAGCAAAATTACCTCGACACCGCGAGCGGCTAGTAATAAATAAAACAGCGTTGAATGTTTGTATTGTAATTAATGTTGTGGTAGGTAATAAGGAAGTAACTATTTTATGTATCGTTAGTAATTTTAGGTTTGCTGAAAGTGTCACTACGAGATAGAATCAGATATTTGACGACCGATGTGGCGTGGCGGGCGAATGTCCGCCTGCGACGCAGAGGTTGCGGGTTCGATTCCCGCCTTGGGATAAATGTTTGTACGATCTGCAAATATTTATTCCGGGTGTTCTGGGTATTTTCTATGTATAATAAAAAAAAATATATCTATGTATGTAATATAATATTGTATTAAATATATCAGTCATCTAGTACCCATAACACAAGCTCTGCTTAGCTTGGGGCTAGATGATGCTGTGTGGATCGTCCGGCAATATTTATTTATTTATTTAGATATGAGGCAATCCATAGAAGAACCAAGGTAACCGACATAGCTATCAGAATCAGCAAGTTGAAGTGACAATGGACAGGCCATATAGCTCACAAAACAGACAACCACTGGAAAAAAAGGTTCTCGAATGGCGATGACAAATAGGAATCCGAAGCGTAGGACGCCTTCCTACCCGATGAACTGACGACATTGTTAGGATCGCGGGAAACGGATGCATGGAAAAGGCTCAAAAATGTTTTTCCTGAAAAAATATGGTGAACCTATGTTCAGTTCAAGATGATCCCTGCGGATATTACTGAATAAATGATTTAAAAAAAAAAAAAAAAAAAAGCCAGTAGACTCCTGTGGCAGGAGACCTTCAGGGGACAGGCCAGGCCAGACCTCCATCCTGACAAAATCCCGTTTTATACGTTAATTCCAATAGAGATAAGAAGAATTGACACATGCAAATTTTTGTACCGTTTTCACGTCGCTCATAAATCAAAATATACCCTGATTTATTCATAGCAAACTTCAATCACTACCAATTATGATCTGCTTCGAAAATCCTTGAATATTTAACTTCTTTAATAATTTAAACCAATAAACAAAGTTATCTGAATCTCGATGACGAATTTCCGATATTCTGTTGTTACTGGTTACAAAACTTTGTCTTTCTCTCGGAACAATCTTTCTTGAGAAGACAATAATTAATTGACAGACTTGGTTGAAAACTGAGTTATTAGTAGCTCTATCTGGTTCATCTCCCGAATACATAGCACTGATTCAATCACATTATCCATGACGGACACCACGTGTTATTTTGTTGATAAACATTTTGATTTAGGCGCGGAGTGCCGACTTTCGCACTTTGCCGACTTTTGCAATATTCAATACAGGTTACAGCGGACTGCCGAATTTTGGAAAGTCTCTGTTGTATTGATTAAATTTAAAGTGGCTCCGTTTGCGAGCGCCTACAATATCGATCCGGTAATAAGCTACAGGACTTCTGTGTTAGCAGGGGACAAACCAGAAAAAAACCCAACGAATCCCACTTGATATAACTTTTAACTCAAAGTTTCGGCGATTTTTCTTTCCTAATTACTTTGGGCTCAGACTAATTTAAGTCCAAGCTTTCAATGAAAGAAAACTTTCAAAGTAGGTACTTAGACAATGGTTCTAGCTCTAAGATTGTTGTGCGGGTTCTAGGTTACGTTAGCCTGTCACTTTTGACAGATGTTTTTCAAAGGAACACAGGTGTTTTGCGGATGTGGTTCCAGCGAGGTAATCAGTACAGATTGCCGTGACTGCGCTTGCAGGGTTACTGTGACACCGCAAAAACCACGCCGCGGTCATCGCGTTCCCACAATATGCAAATCGGACTCGCGTACGAAGGGTTCTGCACCATTATCTATAGTAAAAATGACAAAAAATTACGTTTGTTGTATGAGGGCCTAAGCATTTATTTTACTTTGTTTTTAGTATTTTTTATTATAGCGGCAACAAAAATACATAATATCGTTGAATAACAAGCAATGCTTAGTTTGGAGTTCGATGTTTGAAAAATGACCACAAATCGTCAGTGTATTTGTTCCATTCGTGTGTTTAAACGATTGCTTCATTTTATTTATTCATTGGTAACACATTCGCGAAACACCCGTGTAATAACGCCTTAAGGCGTAAACCACTGCGTAAAAGCCTCCAGTCGTTTAGAAGAAAAATGATAGCTCCTTGGCGCAGGAATGCGGGCGTTAATTAGAAAACGAATGAAATATGTGAGCATTCGTCTTACAGGCTGGAACGCGATTAAAGCCAAATTTTCCAAGCCTATATAATTTACCGTCATGACTGTATTTAATGAAAAAAAATACATAAAAAACAAAAAACCGGCCAAGTGCAGGTCGATCGCACACAAAAGGTTCCGTACCATTATCTATAATAAAAACTTGGAAATTAATTTAATTATGAGAATAGTACAGATACTGCAAAGCTAAATATATCCTAGCTGCCGATGGGTAGAGTAACCGAAACATCTGATCACGCACTTCTACGAACTTCGTTCCGCATTATTTTTTACTTATTTTTTTTATTACTTATTATCTTATTCCGGGCGGAGATAAATCCAAAAACACAAAAATCATAAAAATTGATTTAGCCGCTCTTTAGATAAAAGTGGTGTAACTAACACGGCTTTCTTTTATATATATAGATTTAGCTATCTAAGGTATAGTATGCTTTATATCGCAATATATATAACTCAAAGGTGACTGACTGACTGACATAGTGATCTATCAACGCACAGCCCAAACCACTGGACGGATCGGGGTGAAATTTGGCATGCAGGTAGATGTTATGACGTAAGCATCCGCTAAGAAAGGATTTTGATTAATTCTACCCCCAAGGGGATAAAATAGGGGATGAAAGTTTGTATGAAACTTTGTCAATTTTAAACCGATCGAGCTGAGACTTTGCATGCTAAAGCTACTATGATTTTATCTCGAAAAAATAACGGGAATGGGAAAAAACTGCCACGCAGGCGAAGCTGCGAGCGGTAGTTTTTTTTATATATAAAGCTATTGCATGGCATAGGCATGAGGAGTTTGCCATAATCTCAACATACATGCATAATAGAGTCTAAATTAATACGAATCCAGTAGTCAGTACATAGTACATGGCACGTGGATTCGTGACCATAGTTTAGGTATTTAGCACACAGTAGATGCTGCGGCCTTGTGATTGGAACATTTTTTTAAAATTTTTTATTTGACTTCAACTAAAAGTAATGCTTACAATCTAGGCTTATTTGCAAGGAACTGGTGCTTAGATTCACCTACATTTAAGACATTTCAAGATGTTCCCTACGGATATTATTGAGTATATACTTTTAAACTTTGACTTATTTTGGCTATAGAGCAGTTTATTGTACCCATTAAAAAAATACAAATCTGTTCTACTATAACATCGTGATCAAACCATTGAGATAAAAACATTGATAGAAGCTACGATTATAATCCTTATTACCATACATTTATCAACCACAATGTCCCAGATTTATAGATTTACAACAACAGCTTGGTATAATTTATTGGCTGATATTGCAAAAACTTCGGAGAGAATAAAGCAAACTGCCTCGAAAATGTCCTTCGTACTCGAATGGAGAGGTCTAATAAGATTTCAATGAATTTCAGCCGAAAAATACAAAATGTGTTGATATTTTCAGCCTATTTTTCTCAGACTATTTTGGCTTATAAACGTGTACACGATTCGATAAACTCTGTCATTATTTTTATGTTACGTAGGAGTTGCTATATGTATTTTACTTTAGGTTTAAATTTATTTTATACAAAAGACCTCTATGGCGTGGGTTAGAAAAGTCGATAAAAACCGGCCAAGTGCAAGACGGACTCGCGCACGAGAGGCTCCGTCTATCTGTAGTATAAAAATGAATTCCTATTTCCCTTGGTCACACCATCACGCGTGAACGGCTGGACTGATTTCGGTAATTCTTTTTTTGTTGTGTTTGTTATTGTCAGGGTAGGTACTATTCATAATTTAGACAGGACAACGTGTGTCGGGTCAGCTAGTCTATGATAAAAACGGTAAAAAAGTCACGTTTGATGTATGAGAGCCCGTTTAATATTTATTTTATCCTGTTTTTGAGTATTTATTGTTATAGCGACGACATAAATACATTATCTGTGAAAACATCAATTTTCTAACTATCACGGTTCATGAGATACAGCCTGGTGAAAAACTAACAGACAGAGACAGACAGACAGCGGAGCCTTAGTTACCCTTTGGGTACGGAACCCTAAAACAGCAAAAAATAAGACGCAGTGTGCCAATAATGACTTCTCATTATTACAGAGCCTTTTTTCGTAGAGTGTCTTCACACTCTACGAAAAAAGGCTCTGCGTTAAAAGACTCGGCTTTTTAGTAACTCTGAATGCCGGGAACCATTATTCACCTGAATCAAAACACTAGAAGCCCATATCTTCACAAAAATAGAACACGACTTATGGCGTACAAGATTGCTTCAATAAACGGCCGGCCATCAATTCTCGCGTCTCGTAATGAAAGTCGCTATTTGTCGACCCATAAACGAAATCCTCCTTTATGCGGGTATATTGTGAGTTTACAAGCTACCATCAAATTCACTTTACGGAGCGTATTGGGTACGTATTGTACGTGGTTGTCGTTTTGTTTTTGTTTGGGTGGGTTTTTGCTGTGTAAGAGTGAACGAGGGAACCGAGTACGGCCGGTAGGTGTATATAAAAACTAATAAAACAAACGAGTGTGCTTTAGACCACACGACCGAAGTAAAACTTCTTTAATATACGAAATGTAACTGGCTATGAGAGAAAGAGAGAAAGAACAGTACTTTCCTACCCTCTCGATGATAGCGTTAAACGTTTAACGCAACCTTGTTGGGAGTCGCATTAGAAGTATTACTTCAATAATTCATGTGCTACGAACATCTACGAAAAGCTACGAAGTGCTACGGAGTGCTACGAAGTGTGTGTACTCCAAGCATGTTCTATACACTTCAAACATAAAACCAAATCTATTTTTATTTAGACTATTTGTGATGTGATACGTAATACGACAAACAAACATTATGCATAGTTCCTATTCAGTGGGTACTGGAAGCTGCGACACAGTGTTAACTTTATGTAGTTTCCAGTGTTCACTTTTTGTTATCACTTGTATGTACTATGTTCAGTAAAAAAATAAATAAATAAATTAAAAAAAAAAAAAAGTATACTATAGATGGTAATCTACCAGCTTCTTGCTCATCTCATTACCTGTCAATTGGAATTCAATGAGATGAGAGACACATATTCACGCTATGTAGCTACATATTCACGCGGACAGCTTTTAGCTATGATTTTGTATGTGACCCGTCATCTATAGGTATCATCGATTGAAGAAAAAAACTTTTCTAACGTTTTATAGAATTCATTTTACCTTTCAACCTGATCAAAAGGTGAACTGGTATCAGTTTTCGTTATCAAAAAAGCTTCCTAGTTGCCAAAAAATATCAAAATATATAAATAATAAACACGGTTGAACATGTTTCTTAGTCGGTACCTATAAAATCTGTTAAAAATAACCTTCAAAGCTGTTTGTAAAGATAAATCATTTATCAGTTTTTGCTTTTACAGAGCTCTTTCGTAAATAAAATATTCAGACACAGGGTACCCGTCAAACAGGGTAATTTTGGTCACGGAGCCTACCTTTAACCACTTTAACTTGAGCCTGAATTTCATGAAAACCAGTGACTGTAATTTAATGAGCTCTCTGCTTAAAATTCCCAGACAAAGGCACAGATGGAAAAAAAAACATTATTCTACCACCACATTAGAAAATAAAAGAGCATTACTGTGTTTCGGTTTGGAGGGTACCGCTGAAATTCCAGGTATCAAGGTAATCTATCTATCTATAGGTAAGCACAGGGCGGGACGTTGTTTTATTTATTTATTGGAAAACCAACAGTTTACACTAACTAAACAACATTAGGATAAAATTGAAAAGCCAATTATAGGTTTATTTCACGTATAGAAATTAGTTAAGATACAGTTGCTAGCTGTGAAAGTCCTATCATAATTTACAAAAACTTGACCATTTTGTTTTAGTTTAGTCTAAGTTTTGTCTATTATTTCTTGGCGATCCTTATCTATACTAATACTTATATATATAATATAATATAAGATGGAGTGACGATCTTTGTAATGTTGCTGGAAAATAATGGCTCAGTGGAGCGTCTTGGGAGACGCCTACGTCCAGTAGTGGACTAATATAGACTGATGATGATGAATATAATTTTTTTTCCTTGCCTATCCCGTCCCACTGCTGGGCAAAGGCCTCCCCCAAAGACTTCCAATTCTC
Source organism: Electrophaes corylata (assembly GCA_947095575.1). NCBI lineage: Eukaryota > Metazoa > Arthropoda > Insecta > Lepidoptera > Geometridae > Electrophaes > Electrophaes corylata. Next base: position 14,179,781 of record OX352699.1, on the reverse strand, counting down.
TCTGTTCCGAGCTTTCTCCCACCACGTCCTCTCAAAGGCGTCTAGGTCGTCTCTCCAACGCTTTCTTGGGCGACCCCTAGGTCGCCGTCCGTCAGGAACCCAAGGAGTGCAGGTGTTCGCCCACCTATCGGGAGGCATCCGGCATGATGAATATAATATATAATAATATTATATTTGTTTCTCATTAAATAAATAAATAAAGAGGAAAGATTTGCTTGTTTGTTTGCATTGAATTGGCTCCGAAATTACCGGACCGATTTGAAAATTTTTTCACCGTTGGGAACACACTATCTTCGGGTGACATAGGCTATATTATATTTTCAAATAAAATTGGCATCCTTACTAAAACTCATACGAAGCCGGGACGGACCGCTAGTTAAAAAATAAAAAAATACTTCTGTAATACACCGGTTTGATGTTCCCTAGTTTCGTCTATCTGGTAGTATAAGTCTAAGAATATTCTATGGTATGAGTCTTTAGTACATATTCTTAGGTATGAGTACTGCAATAACAATAATAATAATAATAATGTTGGACAATCCACACAGCATCATCTAGCCCCAAGCTAAGCAGAGCTTGTGTTATGGGTACTAGATGACTGATAGACTTAATACAATACATTACATGGATAGATTTTTTTTTTTATTATACATAGAATACCCAGAACACTCGGAATAAATATTTGCAGATCGTACAAACATTTATCCCAAGGCGGGAATCGAACCCGCAATCTCCTGCGTCGCAGGCGGACACTTGTCCGCCGCGCCACATCGGTCGTCAATGACAATGCAATGACAGCACAAAGCCCAGCTATCAGACGTTGAGCGAGTGTGCGTGCGTCTACACAATAGGTACCTAAGAATATGGACTATAATAGGTACCTAATATTCTATGATAGGTACCTAGACAAACGCGGACATCAAAAGGGAAATACGAGCTTTCCTATGAATATAAATTGTGCGCAGGTGATTGAAGCGGTGATTTATCCCTCCCATTTCAGCATTTTCAGGGGAAATTTATAAAGTAAGCTGTTTAATATAAATCATTTTATATTTTTTACAGTATTTATTTACAAAGAAAATTATAGCTGATACAGGTATTTATTGGTATGTACAATAATATGAAACAGTTGAGCTATATAGAGGTCGTTGCATACGATCTAAAGATAGCTCAACTGATCCAGATCAGTGCCAATCGGAAGCGTTCTCAAAACACTGGCTGCATTGCCACGCTGAATGGCAATGCTGATTCGCTGTGCCAGATACTCACCAGCCCTCGGGTCACGCGTCGCTTCGACCAGACGCCCCGAAAGAATTTTAAAAACCTGGAAATTTAATTTTTATATTGTTTACTGTTTTTTTTTGTGGCCTCTGTCCGTCTTGCGGACAATTTTGCCAATGTCAAGTGGGTTGAATAAATTATTTTTAGTCGAGTCGGTAAAAAAAGTAAAGTCAGCCGTCATCGGTTTTGAAAGATGGCGTATTTCTTTAAAACCAAAGGGAAACATTTTCGTTCAAATCAGGATGCCTCATAACACACTTTCATTTCAATTGTTCACACTTGTGCTAAGACCTCAAGTAATGATAGTTAAAATACCACCAAAATTACCCATCAGAACTTAAAATAACACTAGAAAAACAATTAAAATTTACATGTAGTTTGTCTTGAAAACCATTGACTGCTGACGTTACCTTTTTGACAGACTCGACTTGACTAAAACCTATTTGCCTTGTCGCTTGACAGTGGGGAAATAATCTGTTGAACGGCAGACTATAAATAAATAAAAATTGCTTTTTATTCAGTAAAACAAGGTTTCATTAATAAAATGTTTGTTCTCCTTTGAATTATTCAAAAAAATATTGTAATATTAATTCGTAGAAAAAAGAATCTACAAGGTGTCTATAAGAGGGAAAGAAAACTCATTTTAGCTTATAAAGCTTTTTATTTACATTGAAAGTACATTACAGCTTACGATTCATTCTGAATAAACATAAAAATATTACTTTTACATTTCCACAATTTTTAGCTTTTATTATCTTCGTGATACGCAGCAATTTTGTATCTTCAGCTTAGACATTTCATATTTAGGCCACATTGTACATACTCATGAATACATCAAGTAGTTTGTAACAGTGCTGCAGTCGTGCCTGTCGTGATTCGTAGAATCCATCTAAGAAAACGTATAATTTGAAATGTCTTAATAGAATTCTGAGTGGATGGATGACGGATGTGGACGACCGATGTGGCGCGGTGGGCGATTGTCCGTCTGCGACGCAGGAGGTTGCGGGTTCGATTCCCGCCTTGGGATAAATGTTTGTACGATCTGTAAATATTTATTCCGGGTGTTCTGGGTGTTTTCTATGTATAATAAAAAAAAATCTATGTATGTAATATAGTATTGTATTAAGTATATCAGTCATCTAGTACCCATAACACAAGCTCTGCTTAGCTTTGAGCTAGATGATGCTGTGTGGATTGTCCAGCATTATTTTTTTTTATTTTTTTTTATGTCATTTACTAAGATCTGAAGAGGTATCTACCATGCCTGAGACACATAACATTCCGGGAAACATAATAATTGTCTTTATGTTCCTCGGAGTCTCTATCGTTTGAAAATCTTGTTCATAATTATTTCTTGTTCTTTTTCATAATTATCACCTTTTCTGCGTTTGTGTTGTATTCCTTTATTTCTTTTCACGGTTCTTATGTACCGGACTATAACTCTTTGGTCTCACCTCCGGTTCTTGCACTGAAGGTTGTGAGTTCGATCTCCACCGAGGACAAATATTTGTGTGATGAACATAAATGTTTGTTCTCTTTCGGGTTGTTATATTGACATTTGCTATTACAAAAAATACCAAATGTGATATTTGAACGTACCTCTAACTATGTATACCTCTCCTTATATATCCTCAAAGAATTCTGATTTGGTATTACTTAGTAGGCACAGTTCTTAGAGAATATCTACCGTGCTTGAGTAAAAGTCATAAGATTTTTTCTTTATTTTTTTTAATAATTGGACATACCTCTCGATACCTCTCGATTGTTGTCTAAACAACTTAAAAGAATCTCGAGTATTTGGTACTAATAGATCTGAAGGGATATCTACAGTGCCTAAGGATTAAAGTCTTAAAGCTATTTCTTTCTTTTTCTATTTATTTTTTTCGGTATTATTCCTCGGAACCATTAGGAGGGTAGGAAAGTAAGTAATCTTACTTAGCGATTACAGATACAGGCTTTTTTCTTTTGTCCCGACTATTCTTAGCAATACTCGTATGGACAGATTTTAATCTACGAATGAGAAGCTATTGTCATTCGTCCTTGAGCTTGAACAAGATTATCGCAGTACATATTGACTTTGACTGATGTCATTGGGTTCCGTTCTTGTTAGTTGCGTTACAATGTTTTGTATTGCTAAATAAATAACTCAGAAAGAAAAAACCAGTAAAAAGTTGTCGACATAAAGGACATTTTTAGTCAGTGCGTAATTCGTAATTCTAGAACGCTTATTCGTGTTGGATTCGTCTGCAATCTCTAAAAGCATTTTAATATTTGACTAGTTGATTCGTCTGATACAAATTTAAATAAATAAATATATCACTTTTACAGTTATTTTTATTCAAAGTCTATTATGTAATCTCGTAGGTAAACATTATTTTCAAAGAAGTCTTCGAGTGGAAACGGTTTAAAAATGTGCTCGTTTAAAAAAGGTTGGTTACGCGAAGCTTAATTATGTGGAAACCGCAACCACCGTGGCAAAGTGAGGACAATCGACCATGGATTTATATACCACTAGATGTACAGTCAGCTGCACTAGAATGTATACAACTTGTTTCACAACGGTATTACAGCAAAACAAAGAACTTTTACACCTCAAAAACTAAAAAATCATGAAATTAGTTGATGACCTCATTTATTTTTTGAATTATTGTCGTGTAAATAGTCTTAGCACCGCTCTGAAACCACTTTACAAGTTACAAATTGTATACATTCTAGTGCAGCTGACTGTACCTACAAGTTTTTATTTTTTTTAAATAGATTTTTTCTATTGTGTCATCCCTTAGGGCGTATAAACGCAAAAGACCGCGCGTGAGATGATGTTCGATGAGACTGCAATTCATGGTGAATACTCGATATTGATTTTCTCGCGGCTGCCGCGCGGTTGAGAAAATTAACCAAAGCAAACGTTCTTAACGACAAAGAATCTTGTCAGTATCATAAGATTAGGCTTTTTTAAGTGCCAGTTCCTTGCGACCAAGCCTTGAAGAACAGGCAAGAAATTTATGACTTGGTTCTTACGTTCTGTGACTTTCAGTTAGTGTGTTAGCGACAAGTTACCAGTAAGCTAGTCAAGTGTGAGTCCGTTTTACCCCTCACGCGTCACGACACGCCCCACTTGCGCTCTAAATTACTGTGACCTCTTTAAAAATGAGCAAAGTATGTATAAAATGAACCGCATTTTGTGGAGTACTGCAATGAGCTCTACTGACTTACTTTTAGCATTTTGTACCAAATCGGTAAATGGAACCATTTTGCATTATGCTTAGTTCTGCATGCGTATAAGATAAGACTTGGTAACTGTGTTAGAAAATTTCTTAGCTACAGACCTAATCTATGCCAAAAGAATCTTTGTCCTGGCTGACTGATTTTATAGACAACGCCACTGGTCGTAGAAGCTTAGACATAGACATAGACACAGACATAGACAATTATTTATTGGCCACAAAAACACACAGCATACAATTAGGTCAAGGCAAGTAAAAATAAATAAGGAAGTAACAACAAGTAAGTTAACAAATCACAGAAAATAATAGCACAGTGGAATTTTAAAATAATGCCTAACAATAGAGCTGTGTGCTACAGCAGCAAAAAGGCTCCGGCTCAGCATTATGCTTCTCTATCCGAGGACAGATCAGCGCTGTTATTCTGCCGACACCTCTGATTCAGTCACTCAACCCTATGAAATGCAGTATCAATATCAATTGCAAGTAATCCATCAACTCAAATTGTAATCTTTAATGCATCGAATAATAATAACTATATGTATGTAACTGTAAGCTATATAAATATAAATAAAATTTGAAATTTTCAGGATATATTTGTGTTGGTACGTAAAGGAGTACTAAGAATGTAATCTCCGAAATTAAGCCCTTAAACGGGTGCAACGGACCTTAAAGTTTGTATAAAAAAACGTTACGCAGTTGAGCTGCGCGCGTGCGCTAATTCTATACCATTGCATGTGTATCAAACAAAATGCACTCGAACTTTTAGTAATAAAATTGGGTACTTAAGTCATGAGATAGCGTCATGAAAGGACTGGCCAATGAAGTCCGAATTAGTTTGTAATGCCTGTCCAAATTCAAAGTCGAAGTCAAAAAGCATTTATTCAGTAATATCCGCAGGGATCATCTTGAAACGTCTTAAATCTAGGTGAATCTAAGCGCCAGTTTCTCAATCAAGCCTAGAAGAACCGGCAACTTACGGCTTGGTTCTTACGGTTCTGTTGTATGATCCATTTACAAAATAATAAAAATGTTCAAGTAATAAGTAACCTCATTGACTAATTTCATAATTTTTTTTAGTTTTTGCTGTGCAGAAGATTACAATCAGCTAAGCAACAAATTCAATAAGCAACCATAAAATTTCTAACTTTCCTAACCATCCGTTTTGTTTGTTCCAGAAAGCATCGACAAGTCCGGAGAAGATCCAGTGGTGTCTGCTCTAAGAGCATACGGAGCACCAGACGATGAAGACGGCTCGAGAGATAGTGACTTCTTTAAGCTCTTCGGAAACTATTCCAAACACGTCACCACTGACGTGTCCCTAGTAGACCACTTCATAAACGTAGAACATAGCTATGATAACGATTCAAAAATAGCTTACGATAGCAATATAAAAGACATGAACGATACAGTTGATAATGTTACTATAACAAGACCGGTTTTTGATGATGTTGTAACAAAATTCCTTAAACTAATAGAAACGCAACATTTGATGGGAGAAAACTGTACTGCGGGAACACATTTGAATTTAGGAGAAGGTGTCGTTGATAGGTATGCTCAAGAAAGGTTTAGGATAGAAGCTGACGTAGCTGTAAATCGCGCGAATATGTTGACTAGACTATGGAAATATGCTGGTCCTCCAGTCATGCATAATGAGTATTTACTCCATGCTAGTGTCTTCTCAATGGTGGAGTTTGATGATGATATCTTCGGGGCTGGGAACTGTTATGATCAGTATCAGTACAAAGATTACCAGCTGTTCTGTCCGTTTGCGTATCGGCTGCCTGAGGGGCCGATCCTGGCGAAGGACCTAGCGGTGGAGTACAAGTATTTGAGCAATACGTCGGAGTGGTTTTACATCGCGCGGAAGAATGCGGAGAGGGTTATTCGGAACCACAACCAATTTCGAAGAGGTGAGTTCATTTTATTTGCTAAGATATTTCAGACTAATATCGAGCCCTCAACCTCAGGCGAGGACCTGACAAACCGGCATTGTAAAGATAGCAGGATAAGAAAGGCTCAAGGCCGTCACAGTTCACTTCGTAGTAGCGCCTTCTGCGCTGTAGGTGGTGGGTTCAATCTCCACCGAGAACAAACATTATCGTGATGAACATAGATGGCTGTTCTATACCTGAGTGTAAAAATACCCAGAAATGTCTACAATTATTTATTAATTTCATTGTCAGTTTCAAAGATATCACGATGAAAATTTCATTGACGATATTTTGTGACGAGAATTGGACTTTTTTTACACCCTGTTTTGCGGAAACCGTTGTAAATTACAAGTTTTTATTAACGGTTACTTACAAGGTGAACAACGACCTACCTCTAAAGTTCGCCAGAATATATAAGCCATCTCGCGGTCGGGCCGCAAAAAGATTTATAGCTTACTTTTGTTGGCAGCTTGTTGGGAAAATTATGGTTTCTGTACAACAAAGAGTTAGAAGTTATGAAATTAAGGGGAAGCAAAGGTTGATACAAATCTTGAGCTTTAACACCTTTATTTAATTGAATTCATGAATTATTATTCTACTTAGACATTGTCGGTTGTTTTATTTTGTTTGTTAAATTAGTTTTTTAATGTTGTTTTACCCTTTGTATAAAAATACTTGTGAAATTTTACACAATGCCATTTTATCACAAACTTAAATAAAGTTGTTTAACGGATGACGAAAGAGGTGACCCCAGGAGATGAAAATTGATTGGTAGAACAAGCATATGACCCACCTGATGTTAAGTGGTAACCATCATGTATAACAAAGCATTGCCTTGTAGGTCACGCACGTCAGGTACGTGCACTACGATGCATGACCCTGCGTCCACAAACCTGAGGCACACTGGCGTTAAACCTCACGTGTCTGAAATGAAACTACAGCAAAGCCTTCCAAATATGGCAAAAGCCTATTTTTTTTATCAATGATTGACTGTTTTTTATCAATGACTTTGGTTTCAATCTCACCTGATGGCAAGTGACGATGAATCCGACGATGAAGCAGGACGGTCTAAAAGACACCTATTCACTCTTAAGGCAAGAGTTATATTGTATTCTAAGTATAATAATATAATAATAATAATAATAATAAATAATGCTAGACAATCCACACAGCATCATCTAGGCCCAAGCTAAGCAGAGCTTGTGTTATGGGTACTAGATGACTGATATACTTAATACAATACATAACATACATACATATTTTTATATTATACATAGAAAATACCCAGAACACCCGGAATAAATATTTGCAGATCGTACAAACATTTATCCCAAGGCGGGAATCGAACCCGCAACCTCCAGCGTCGCAGGCGGACATTCACCCGCCGCGCCACATCGGTCGTCAGTATGTATTTACAAAACAAACATAAACAAGTATATAAGTCATCTGGTTTCCCTAGCACAAGCTTTGCTTTGCTTGGGGCTAGATAATCTTGTATAAAGACGTCCACAAAATATACATTTACTTGTTTAAGACAATTTGATACTAACCAACAGGTTGACTCACGTTGAGCTTAAAGCTTAAGGCGGTGGTACTCGCCAACGACCTTGAGGAGTCTGTCCATACTGAGTTGCACTGCCGCCCGTCGCCCGCACAGGGACCCGCGCGCATTCCATTTCATATCGCATTCAAGAAATAATTATTTGTAGCCTAATAAATTATTAGTTCGAACTGCCAATTGTTCACTTTGTGATAAATACTTTGACAAATATTTGTGTGAAAAAAAAATACTAAAAATCAATACCGTTTAGAAGAAATAACCAAATTTAAAATAAAAATTGCTTCACTTTGGATATTTTTTTCATATAGTCATAATATAGTTAGAATTATTTCAATTGATCAAATTAAAATTTAGTCTTTAATAAGCAATATATATTTTTTTTGGACATTTATACTCACTCATCTAAGAGAAATAACACGGAGAAAACCTCTCGTTGGCGGATACCACCTCCTTAAAGCTTTGAGCTTTGTGTACAGTCCTTAGCTAAAATTACGAATGAAAACTGTGGCTATGGTAAAGACCCGCAGGTAAATTCAATATTATGTAATTGGGTCTTGTTGAAATACCCTCGAGTGGTGCCCTTACGGCTTGAGCATACCCTAAACAGCCGTGGACGGCGGGGTCTAGAATTTTGTAATCGACTAGCGGCCCGTCTTGGCTTCGTACGGGTTTTAGTATGGATCCCTAGTAAGTTGGATATTGCATAAATAATAAATAATACTGGACAATCCACACAGCATCATCTAGCCCCAAGCTAAGCAGAACTTGTGTTATTTGTACTAGATGACTGATATATTTAATACAATACATTACATTCATAATTTTTTTTTTGTATATAGACAACACTTAGAACACACGGAATAAATATTTGCAGATTGTACAAACCTTTATCCTAAGGCGGGAATCTAACCCGCAACCTCCTGCGTCGCAGGCGGACTTTCGCCCGCTGCGCCACATCGGTCGTCTGTCGGTATAGATGTACCGGTTTCATTAGAAGACATAAAATATGCACTGAACATTTTTAAATCTCCTACCGTGTCGACCACCGGTTAGCTCTGGGCCTTAATATCACAAAATTAATCTTAAACGAGTAATTTAAACAGGACCCAAATCCATTATTAATTTTATCCTGAATAATGAAATTGGAGAAAATCTTTGGAGTTCTAACCTTTGTTCTATTATTATCGTATTTTATCCCGCTGTTTTTATTATCTACATTTGTATCAGAATAACTGAAATGGTGATAATTATGATAAAGATTTTGTTACGTTTAGTAGTAGTAGAGCTTGCTTGGAGTATTTCTCCCGCCAAGCAGCTTGCTGTGTTCCGGTATGAAGAGTGTGGGTGCCGGTGAAATTACAGGCACTTGAGGCTTTACACCCGTATGCCTCAGGTTGATGGACGCAGAGCAGTGTATTGTAGGTTACGTTTTTAACGAACCTGACCTACAAGGAAATACTTTGTTATAGGCGATGGTAACCACTTAACATCAGGTGGGCCATGTGCTTGTTCCATCACTAAATTGAATTATAAAAAAACGTAATAACCGTTATGAGTAACGAGGGCTTTGATGATCTGACCCGAATTGGTTGCTCTCGATTGTATTAACAGGAGGTAATTAATAAAGTGCCTAAGTAATACGAAAATTGCTTGACATATTTAAGTAATAAGGCATCGCTAATTATTGTCGCGTTAAAAAGGTTTTGGCACACGGCGTGAGCTAAATTATATTAATGTGTTATATATTTCCTCACAATAGCCTTGCAACCTATCACGTATGGAATATTAACTACTTCAAAATGTGGGTATGTAGTAAATGTACTATCTTTAAATATATTGATAAGTGGTTAATAAGTCGGAAAAAAAACGAACAACGCGGACGAAGTTGCGGGCAACAGATAGTTTTAAACAGATGTAACATTCCCACGCACTAAGACAAACCTACAATGAAAATTTAAGTCTCGACGAGTAGTAATTTATGTTATTTGATGTTAATCAGTTTGAAAGAAGAAATAAAAACCATTATTTGTGACGGAAATAGCTCAACCAGAATACAAAACAAACTCAATAATAAAACAGAAATAATAAAAAGAATTTTAAAAATACGTTAAAAAAACATTCAAAAATGAAGCTAAGAAAAGCTATACCTTTTTTCGATGCAACTTGCTAGTGGAATAAGCAGATAGTGACCCACCTGATGTTAAGTAGTTACCAAAATGTTGCCTCATAGGTCACGCTCGTTAAGAACGCTCTATTACTTACCTACAGTTTTATTAGCCTATTGTGCTACGCAATAATAAGCGAAGATAATAATTAACGTTATTAGAATAAACAGTTGAATCACTCACGTCACTCGTTAACATAATATAACGTATCTAGATACGTAACGTCAATATTGATTTCTGGTGTAACTAGATCGTAGATTTACATAAAATAACTGCGTTTGTTTGTTTGTGGCTTATATAATAACTATAAATAAATAAATAAATAAAGCCGGACGATCCACACAGCATCATCTAGCCCCATGCTAAGCAGAGCTTGTGTTATGGGTACTAGATGACTGATATACTTAATACAATATTATATTACATACATAGATATTTTTTATTATACATAGAAAATACCCAGAACACCCGGAATAAATATTTGCAGATCGTACAAACATTTATCCCAAGGCGGAAATCGAACCCGCAACCTCTGCGTCGCAGGTGGACATTCGCCCGCCGCGCCACATTGGTCGTCGTATGCACTGGTCAAGTCTATGCTACTTATCCGCCATACTTAAAAACCTTATTTAAATACTGCTTAAAAGTATTCCTGTCACTGTTTATCATTACCTATTGGTAAGAGATGGCAATAGTTTATGCATTGTTTATCTTTTGACAGATAATTCTAGGTTAGGCCATTAGTCTTGAACATGGCGATGCTCAAAACTAATGGCCTTGCAATCAAATTACTATCATGAGTCGTAGCGAAGTCAAAAATAGTACCTATATGGCCTTTTTTATGAATATAACTTCACGCGGACGAAATCACGAGCATTTCACTAGTGTATTAATATATGATAATAAACTATGATCGATATTTAATAAAAAAATAATAGCAGTCATCATCATCATCACCCTGTAGAAGTCCACTGCTGAAGAACAATTCTGAGCCCTTTCCATCCATCGACTTCCCGCAAGCAAGCAAGAATAATAACAGTATCAAAACTAAAAAGAACTTCTAAATAAAATCAATTTCACAAAACAAAATAGCAGCATAACAGTATCTAAGTATAACGTCCGTCTGTCTCTGGCGCTGAAGCAAAAGTGTGGCTCGGCCGACGCGCGCGCAGCTCGAAGCCTCTGCATAGATATAGTATATGTTCTGTGGTCACCCCACTTCTGGTGACGTCACAGACCACGCCTCTTGTATGGAGTTTTCTAGGCTAGTTATATATATATTTTTCTCCAGGTTACAACACATACACGTTTAACGACACAGCACACACGGCCCGGGAACCCGACGAGATACTATCCGTTAGTTACGAAGACGGCAAGTGGTCGAAGCCATACTACGACTGCGGTGGAGGAAACATCTGGATGTTGACATACACTGTACCATTCTTCGGCTACAACGGGAGCTATTTTTTCAAGTAAGTACCAAATAAACAAGAGAAACACGGTGACTTTATTTACAATTTTTTTAGAACAAATGTAATAAGTTTCAAACCGTGGTCTTATAAAATTAAAAGCCTTTCAAAGTCAAAAAATACTTATTTGGTAATAATATTCTGGGATCACTCTGATCGACGGATAATCGTCGTTTTTTTGGTCGTAGGAGTCCTTCTACCCGATGGACTCACGACATTGTTAGGATCGCGGGAAGTCAATGGATGAATAGGGCTCCATTTTTTTTCTGGAATCGGATGGGGTAGGCATGTCCAGCATCAAAATTCTATACGAAAAACAATGAATTTTTACACCTCAAAAACTAGAAAGTCATGAAATTAGTTGATGACCTCACTTATTTTTGAATAATTGTCGTGTAAATGTTTTTTCACTTCTCTTGTTTAAAAAAGGCCGTCATTGTAGCAATGCAGGATGAAATGCTATTTTATCCCCGCTCTGGTAGCGGGGATAAAATAGCATTTCATCCTCTAGGGGAAAAAGTTTTTTTTTTTAATTTTTGTGTGTCAAATGACAATGAGCCTACAAAAACGAAAAAGTTTTTAGTCATAAGTAGAATAATCATGAATAAGGACTCGACTTATTACTGTTTCATAAAAAAAGAACTTCATTTTAATTTTGAAAATGGAACTAAAATCGGCGATCTCTGGTAGAATGCATGCAATGTGTTGCGGCTACAGAAGAAACAAAAAATTATTTATAATTTTTTATTTCATACTGTATTGGATTGTTTTATTTTCTTGCAATCGTAGTGAAAAGTATAAGTAAATATATCCCCGTGAAAATGAAAACATTACAAATGTAAACGGGAATAAAACCACGGGGAGATCGGGAAACCTTAATTTTTAGCGTATTTCCGTGTAACCATTTAACAAATGAATGTAAATAATGAAGCTTCAGTGCGGTACCACTCCAGCTTAATGAGTCCACTGTTGGACAAAGGCCTTCACATAATCCTTTTGGATATAATCTCGTGACAAAGTAAAGCCAAGCATTTGTAATACTATTATACTGGCGAGCGAAAATTCTGGGTCCAACAGCAACACATCAAATAGAGTGTCCTTACTGTATCACGTTCACTCCGTCCGTTTTCCAGTGTTGTGAGAATTGTGAGGGCCAATTCTCGTCACGAAATATCCTCAAATTCAAGTAATACTATTTGTAGATTGACTCGATCAACGATTCAATTTCGAAATGGTGTTCTTTGAAACTGACATTTCAGACGGGCCCAATTTCAATCAAATTCTAGTTTCAATCTCGTGTCTGATTCAAAAAATACGAGAATTGAGAATCTGGTACATTCGTTGGGTGTGCAAAGATTTTATGAAAGTGGTATATAACAGATTTATAAATAACTAGCGGCCCGTCCCGGCTTCGCACGGGTTTTAGTAAGGATCCCTAATTTTTTTGAAAATGTAATATAGCCTATGTCACTCGGGGATAGTGTAGCTTCCCAAAGGTAAAGAATTATTAAAATCGGTCTAGTAGTTTCGGAGCCTATTCAATACAAACAAACAAACAAATCTTTCTTCTTTATAATAGAAGAAGAATATATATAGAAGAAGAAGAAGAAGAAGATAGATTATATAGTATAGACTAACAAGTTGCACGTGCCGTTGATGACCGATGTGGCGCGGCGGGAGAATATCTGCTTGCGACGCAGGAGGTTGCGGGTTCGATTCCCACCTTGAGGGGTAGAAGATATTTCTTAGTATCTACTCGAGATTCTTCGAGGATGTCTAAGGGTACGTCCATTTAGAACATTTGGTACCCATACATTTTGCAGGAGTTCATATTCCATACGTGATAGGTAGCAAGCCCATCGCCGCTGCTAGAATACTAACTAGTTTCCTCACGATTCTTTCACCGTTTGAAAGCACTGGCATTGTGCTCATAAATTTTTCGAACGGAAAAATTCATTGGTGCACAACCGGATTTGAACCCACGAGCTTAGGATCAGGCAGGGTCACTTCCACTAGACAACCAATGCTCTTGCTCCACCCATGTATTACTAAAAAATACTGCAAAGATCGGGTCCAAGATACTACGGGCGGTTCATCTTTACAAATAGATTTTATTCATGACCACGATACACTTTACAAGGTTACATGATTTACAAAATGCTTGTAACAATTTCTCTTTTGGAAATGGTTATGCTTTTAAATCCTTATAAAGTCCATGGGTTTCAACATAGCTAGAGTTTTAATAAAAGCACAGCCGTATTTTGACAGCCGATGTGGCGCGTGACACAGGAGGTTGCGCGTTCGATTCCCGATTTGGGGTAAATGCTTGTACGATCTGCAAAAGTTTATTCTTAGCAATTCTTATTTATTTATATTTTTATTGTTCAGAGGTGAACTAAGAAAGGAATTTTTGAAATTCTACCCCTAAACGTGTACAGCCCTCGCTGTACACGTTTAGGGGTTGAAGTTTGTATCAAAATAGCTTCACGCGGGCGAAGTCGCGCGCGTTTTGCTAGTCTCTTATACAAATTAGGTACCTACCTCAACACAAGATACTCAAGATTTTTTGAGTATTTCTACAGGGGTAGTCAGACGTGCATCCAAATATTATTTTTTTATTTGTTTCGGAACGAAAAACATTCATTTTTGCATTAAATTTCCCTAAGCAGTGATAAATGAGTAACTTCAAATAATGAATTGTTTTAAATCCCAATAGAGTAATTATTCGATCGCTTCAATTTGTGGTAACGCCATCGGGGACCCGTAACATAAAGTCGTAATATACAATGGCTATGTTAGTAACAATGAACAATAGTAATACTACGGTACGTACTTATATATATCAAGCTACGTTGCATACCTTTAAATGACATCAATCAAGAGTTTAAAGAAAATGTGATGACCGATGTGGCGCGGTGGGCGAATGTCCGCCTGAATTTCAATCTCGATATAGCTAGTAGAACCGACAACTGTTGCTGAGTTAAGGTTCTCGAATGGCGACCGAGAACCGGAAGACGAAGCTTAGGGCTCCCTCTGATCCGGTAAACTATAAAATAAAAATAGTAAAATAATAATGTTGGACAATATTTAGCCTAATAACTCTAGTAACTCACAGGATGGAACTAACTCCCATAACACAGGTTTTTTACCTAAGGTGGAGGTTAGAGCGCAACCACATCAGTCCACGTGTGATATTAAATCTTCTAGTTTAGAAAACATCTGTTCTAGAATTACTACCTAATGTATGTCACATGTGTCCTACTTTATAAGTATATGATTAAATAAATAAATAATTAAAAATAAATAATAAATTCATTAAGCCTCATGTGCCTGTAATTTCGCCAGCACCCACACCCTTTAAACCGGAACACTCTGCGCTGCTTGGCGGCAGAAAGAGAAATGGTGGTAGTACTTCTACGGACGAGCCCTTCACTAACAGTTCTACTACTACTAAACGATGATGATTCTATAAGTTATCTGGTTCTCATAGTTCAGAAGCTAGATAGCATGGCGTCAAATAACGTCAGTATTTGTTTATTATAGGTATAATGGTGGTATATAAAAAAGCCATGACAATGGTGAAGACACTTCTACAGTAATAACTCACGACAAATTAATATAATCCTATTAGGTTGCACGCTCCACACAAATCAGAATTATTCACAGGAATAAATGGTGAATAATCTCATAATTTAAAGTCCAGGGCGTGTCTGACTATCCGGGATTTGCATAATCTTAGCCAGGCAAACCGGAAGGTCTATAGTCTTAGGGTAATACAAGGAAGGAACCTTAGTTTTAATATAAACTTAACTCTAAAATTTATTTTATTTTTCCACTGATAATAACTATAATCTTTTGCTGACATAAATTACTGTCACATGCTCCTGAAACACAGTTTTTTACTCAGTTCAGGATCGTCTGGATCCAAAAGTTTATCTTATAAAACTTTTAATATTAATTCACATAAAACCCTTATTTTTATTATTTACTTTCTTATAATATAATAATAAAAATGAGGGAACAGCTATCACAATATCAAACAGGTTACAAATAAATTGCATATTTTATGCAAGTTCAAACCATAAAACAAACGAAGTCGCCGCAATTCATGAGAGAATATCACAAACTTCGACAGTGCCGGCATTATCACATTTTCACAGTCGGTCCCGATTTTCGAGATCCGAGTCCCAATCTCTTGATCCAATTGAATGCATAACTTTAAAGTAATGTCAACTATCTACCGACATTACATTATCTGTGCCATAGCACTTGTAAACATCGCTGTCTTTTTATGTTTTAACTAGAGAAAGCGCGTGACTTTGTCCTCGTGAAGCTATTTTCATACAACTTTAACCCCCGGGAATTCCTTTCTTAGTACACTTCTAATACGCACCAAGACAAATATACTTACTCTGAAAATGTCAAGTATCTACGACCTGTGATTTAGGCTGTACATTGTCTATATTCCAGTCAGTCAGTCAGGAAAAAGGTCTTATAATTGGTATAGATTGTTTTGTTTTATAGTTTCGATACACAATAACTAATACTAAATGTTTAATTTAAATAAATAAATAAATAAATAATGCCGGACGATCCACACAGCATCATCTAGCCCCAAGCTAAGCAGAGCTTGTGTTATGGGTACTAGATGACTGATATACTTAATACAATATTATATTACATAGATAGATATTTTTTATTATACATAGAAAATACACGGAACACCCGGAATAAATATTTGCAGATCGTACAAACATTTATCCCAAGGCGGGAATCGAACCCGCAACCTCTGCGTCGCAGGCGGACATTCGCCCGCCGCGCCATTTGTTTAATATCTTTGTGTACAATAAAGATTTCTTCCTTCTATCTGGGGGCAGAAGGGTGAACTTGATAAATGATAAATAACTTTGCCCCTAACAAATCAACCCCATAAACTTGTGCTAAGAGCACTCGGTTGAATTGGTACTTCTTCCAATTAAACCCCGAGCAAATTCAGTTCGAAAATGTTTATCCTGCCTAGTCTATTAAAACCTGAAACCAGGTTTTCAAAAAAAGGTTACCGTTTTAAAGTTAATTGTATCGGGTAATGTCAAAGTCAAAAGGCAATAACACCTATGGGTCGTTGCCTTTCAGATAAACTCTGGCCTCATTGGCTAGTGTAAGCTGTCATTATATTATTAGCCAATGAAATAAAGGCTTATCCGACAAGCAACGATTATTAGTAATACTAACGGACGCTTGTAAAGTATTGGAACCTGTCATTATGCAGTCGAACCGCCAGGAGATTAGTTTTCTGTCATATTTGTAAACAACATAGCTTTTTCATTTTATTTGTTTTTCTATTGTGATAAAACGTCGACTACACATTATACCACATTACGTCTGTTATAAATGACGGTGGCCCCCTTTAGGAACACAAAGCTTAAGTCCCCGAGTTCCATTGATATTGCAAATGTTTATTTTGAATGTGAGTTTGAATGTATAGACTTCTAAGAATATTGACGCCTTCTATAGCTTGGTGGGTGAAGACATAGTTATGGGTTCGATTTCACGAAAAGAGATGCACTTTTAGTTGTAGTAGAGCTCTTTGTAAAATGGCTCGTCCGGGGAAGTACTACCACCATTCTTATTTCTGCGGCCAAGCAGTGACGCTCGCATTGCTGTGTTCCGGTTTGAAGGGTGTGGGTGCCGGTGACATTACAGACACATGAGGCATTACACACCTGTATGCCTCAGTTACAGTTACACACCTGTATGTCCTGCTTGTTCCACCAGAAGTAGTATAAAAAAAACTGATACCATTTGAACCCACTATCGGAAAGTAACATCGTTACCACTAGGCCACTCAATACTCCCAGGAGTGAAACTGTAAATTAACATTACGTAATAACTATATAAGGCCATTGTGCACCAATACATTACGGGAGTTTATTGTATTTGTTAAAGTACGAACACTTTATTACAACTTTTCGAATAATTATTGTGTTGGTTCACTGACTTCCTGTAAACTTCATAATTTCTTCGTTCAAGGTATAGAAATAAAAAAAATAGTACGTGGAGTCCCTTCGCGCGGAAGAAGTGAAACTTCGTAATGTTAAATAAGAAAAAAAAATGTATACTATGCGCATGCGTTTGAGTGCCACGCATTCACTCTCGCTGTCTCTTTCTATTTCCTTTCCATGGTAGTGTTAAACGTTTAACGCAACCTTGTTGGAAGTCGCATTAGTAAATTCACTTCAATAAAGAAAAGGAATAAATAGCTCCACGATTTTAATTCCTAGATACAGTACCTAGATATCTCTTAAGACCTCTTAGTACCAAGTACTTAAAGATTCTTTGAGAATCATGTGCCTCTAACTTTACCGGCACACCCTTCTAAGTGGAACACGCTGCGCTGCTTGGCGGCAAAGATAGGCCATCGCGGTAGTACTTTCTTAAATGAGTCTTTCAGTAAATGCTCTACTACTACTAGATTACTACTATATAGTTTTGGTATATTCTATTATATTTTTAGGGTTGCGTACACAAAAGGTAAAACGAGACCCTATTACTAAGACTCCGCTGACCTGTCTGTTCGTCTGTCACCAGGCTGTATCTCATGAACCGTAATAGTTAGAGAGTTGAAATTTTCACTGATGATGTATTTCTGTGGCCGCTATAACAAAAAATACTAAAAAACAGAATAATATAAATATATAAGAACTCTCAAATAACGTGATTTTTTATTATAGCTACGTACGGAACCCTTCGTGCACGAGTCCAACTCGCACTTGGCCGGTTCTTATTTTTTAAATTAAAGCCGTAAAGTTTTGTAACATTTATAATTATCGGGATTACATAAAACTTAGGAATCTAAGATGCCGGTTAACCGTCGTTAATGTGTTTGTGAACTTTGAACAGAAGTACTTAAGAGTTCAGAATATGATTATATCCTAAGGGAAACGATGAACTTCCTGTAATTGCTTAACTTATTTAGGGAAGTCATAGTAAAGTAATAATAGCATGGGATTTCGGGAAGCCACCTCATCATCTAATCATGGATTTATTTTGGTCGTATACTTATAAGTACATTTATTTTTATTTATCCTACTAATTTTATAAACGCAAAAGTTTGTAAGATATGGATGGATGGATGGATAGATGTTTGTTACTCTTTCATGCTCTAACCAGTGGACCGATTTGGATGAAATTTGGAGTAATTATAGATTGCAATCTGGATTAACATATAGGCTACTTTTTATCCCGAAAAAATAACGGGAACGGGAAAAAACTAGCTATTATAGCTAGTTAACTATAAAAATCGCTGTCCTGACTTACTGACTGATATATAGACAACGCGCAGCCTAAGCCACTAATCGTCACTAACTTTCAGGGTATAGTCATATTGGTGCGTCGAGTTGTACTAAGAAAGAAATTCCCGAAATTGAACCCCTAAGCTTGTACAGTGGGGGTTGAAGTGAAGAAAGACCTATATAAAACAGGTAGATGGACGCAGAGCAGTGTATTGTATGGCACATTCCTAACTAATGTAACCTACAAGGCAATGTTTTGTTATAGGCGATGGTAACCACTTAATATCAGGTGGGCCATATGCTTGATCCATCAACAAATTGTATAAAAAAAACAGACAGCAATGTAGTCTCTACTAATAAACTCGCCGTAACCTCGAAATAGTTGCACCGTGTTTAGTCTCTTTCAATCTAATTTGAAACTTCCTGTCAGTGTAAGGACAAAACACGGTGTAACTATTTCGACTTTTCTCCGAGCTTATTAGTAACTCAGTAAGAGTTTTCCATAGACTAGATTTTAGGCACACGAAGCACAAGAGGATTTAGAACTACAGGCACATGGGGCTTAACACCTTTATATACCCCAAGTTGATAGACGCAGAACAAAGCATCATACAGCATTGCTCCGAACATGCGTGACCTTTAAGATACTACTTTGTTGTAGGCACCACACTGGAGCTTCATTATTTACATTATTATTATTTTGTAACAGGATCATACAAAAAAACGGCAGGAACCAAGCCGTAAGTTTCTTGCCGGTTCTTCTAGGCTCGGTCGCGAGGAACTGGCGCTTAGATTCATCTAGATTTAAGACGTTTCAAGATGATCACTGCGGATATTACTGAATAAATGCTTTTTGACTTTGACTTTGTAGTAGATAGTTTCCAGCTATGACATCATATGCTTTTTTCATGAACAAGAGGTCTAAAGAAATAATAGAAAATAATAGGTATAGGTACTTATTGTTATTTCTGTCAGATGGCTTCATTCTTCAAGATTCATATAATAAACAAGCTGTAACAGGCTTGTAAAGCATTTCGAACTTTAAAATGAAACATATTTCCTTTTGTACTGCACTCAAAGAAGAATTCACGAAACTCAACTCAAAGAACGTGCCTCGGAAGGTACAAAGTTGTCAGAAAACAAGCACCACTTATTTGTTTATAGAAGTTATGCTTCTTTCTAGAGGGACGAGCGGCATAGACATCGATCTTCGAAGAGTTGACATCGACCAGTGTCCTCTGAAGCCTGGTTCAACGCAACTCAACATTTTTGCCGCTACTGACAAGTGTAAGAAGGCAACTACTGAGGTAAGCATTCAAAAAAACAATATTTATAAAATTTTTAATCTAATAAAAATACTCTGGGTTCCAAACTTTTAGTTGTAGAGCTCTAGTGAAGGGCTTGTCTGGGGAAGTACTACCATGCCTATTTCTGCCAAACAGCGCAGTGTGTTCTAGTTTGAAGGTGTGGGTGCTGGTGTAATTACAGGCACACGGGACTCGTCACTTGTATACCTCAAGATGGACGAAGAATAGTGCATCATACGGCACGTTAGCGAGCGTGACCTGTGAGGCAACGCTCTGTTATAGGTGGTGGCAACCGCTTAAGTTGGCCTTTTTAGGCTTAGGTTGGCCTTCTGCTTGCTCCATCAGCATCCGTATCCGTGAGCTAGATAGTTTACTCAATAGTTTTTTAACAGTTAAACTGACAGACTGGCAAAACCGTTTTACACTGTAGGTACTTATTAGACAGTCGCCAGTTTCATCTGTGGCGAAACGGATTGAGTTTAACAGCCTCGGAAGTATCTTTAAAAAATCTATTAAAATCAGTTATAACACACGTCATAACGACTCCCGTTCCAGTCATAAAAATAACTGTCACATAAAATTAAATCGGTTCAACCATTTCAAATAAAATTTAACTGGGTCAGAAATAATGTGTTAAATCTGTGACTTTACGAACTGGTTCGCAAAATTTAAATTGGCAGAGACTTGATACCTGATACCAATAGTAAGCCTCCGGTGTTATCGTAGCAGCCACATTTTTCCAACGAGTACACTTCGTTGTATATTTTATTTAACCAATTTGATGACCGATGTGTTGTATTAAGTATATCAGTCATCTAGTGCCCATAACACAAGCTCTGCTTAAAGTTAGATGATGCTGTGTGGATTGTCCAGCATTATTATTATTTATTAATAATTATAAGAATTATTGTTTTGTCTGACTGATGTGGTTTTTTGAGAAGGGCGGTGATGGACAGGTCCGAAAGCACGTGAATTAAAGAAAAGTCGTAAAATGAGTCATGGCCTCAATTTATAAGAAAAAATCAACAATGTAAATATTGTAGATGTTTTATAAGGTTTATAACAATTTGATGTTGTCAAAATGCAAAACAAATGTGTATATAACCAGAAGAACAAAATTTTACACCGCAAACCATTACCAAAGAAGCAAAATACTGTCAGAAACTTTTGTTTCTTGTATTAATTTGTTTATTGTTTCTTCGCAAATTAAAAAAAAGTACTACAAGTCTCGGTCGAAATAGCAATTAACAAACTTGGAATCGGCTATTGCCTTGACCTATTTAAATCACTTTGGGTATCACAATATTACTCGGCCGTCAATCACTCGTAATGTACGATAACCGAAATTTCCACCTTACCACTTTTGAAACTGTTTTGCTTGGCAAGCAGTTTAGCCTGATTCAACCTTTTACTTTGTTTACCTACTTATTTTGACCATCCGAGACATTTATTTGTGTCATGGCGCGAAAACCACCGCAAGTGTTGAGTCCATTCAAAAATTACTCACTTGTTTTAATTTTGGCGAGAGATCATGTCGAAGATCAAAATTTATAACTAACATAATAAGTTATGTTAGTTTGACGACCAATGTGGCGCGGCGGGCGAATATTCGCCTGCGGCGCAGGAGGTTGCGGGTTTGATTCCCGCCCGCCCGCGTGTATCGCAGCCGCTGGCTGGAGCGCTACTCACTATGGCGCTACTACTACTACTAGAAAACAAAACTATTATAATGCTCTTGTAACAGATGCTGAGTGACCTTTTTTGTCGCTACATTATAAACAATATCTATGTTATTCATAAGTGACAAAATACATATTTTATATTCAATTCTGATTACGTTTACATCCTGTACAAAGAAAATTGAGTCGCTTTTTTCTTACGCTAAACATGTTTATCTTGGTAAACGTGATTACCTAAAAAAAATCGAATGCATAAGTATAAATTATAATGTGGCTTTAGCCAATGAGATGAAGGCTTATCTGACAAGCAACGATTTTCAGGCCTAATAATTAATTAGTTAACATGTTTGGCGTAAAGGTAATAGAGCTTCATTTTCTTTGTACAAGATTTTAAACGTAATTAGCTTCGTAAATGCATTAAAATGCTCGCTAAATACGTTTAGTGATCGTTGTGCAGGCGGGCCTTTGTAATATAAACGAACTAGAGGCCATCCGCAGCTTCGCCCGCGTGGCAGTTTTTCCCGTTCCCGTTATTCTTTTGGGATAAAAAGTAGCCTATATCCTATTCCCGATTGCAATCTATATTTATTCCACATTTCATCCAAATCGGCCCACTGGTTAGAGCGTGAAAGAGTCAAAGTCAAAAAGCATTTATTCAGTAATATCCGCAGGGATCATCTTGAGGAACAAACATCCATCCATCCATCCATCTATCCAAACATTCGCATTTATAATATTAGTAGGATGCTTGAAGATATTGAAACCGGGTATTTACAAACAAATTACAACAAGTCTTAATAAAAAGTTTTCTGTTTCACTTTGAAAAGCTAAGGTACAAAAACATGATGAAAACGCGTGTTAGCATCAAGTTTATCCATATCAAAGTGATAACTGTTTGTTTTCTCCACGAATGCGTCCCAAGGGAGCGAGTTATTCCCGGACGCGACAATATAGCTGATTGGACGATATATGAAACGCTTGCTCTTTCGTAAAGGCTCTCGCTTGCTTAAGATGAGCGGCAAGTGGAGAGAAAAAACTTTAAAGCAAGCTTGAATAAATAAATTAAATGAATGAAAAATACTTTATTATGGGTACATACACCACACTAGTAATACAAGCATGTTACTCAAGTAAATACAAATACTAAACGTACGTACGTACTGTGCGTACTAAAAGTACGCACAGTTTTATAATTATGACGACGACAGCGTCGATACATATACGTAGAAAACTTAATAAGCCATATTTTCTTTATCAAAATATATTTCTTAGTTACTACTTGTAAGGTAGGGTAGGTTTTAGCTATGTGTTTTAGGGTATTTTTAAGTGTAGGCACCTGCTGTAGTGTCGTTGTGTGTGTGTCTTGCGTTGAATAAATTTCTATTCTATTCTATTCTACTTCCTGTCGTTGTTTTATTTGGGCTAAAATTGTACAAAAATATTGGGTTAAAAATAAATAATAGGTTGAAATTGTTTTTTTATAATTAGAAATAGTTAAAACATGCGTATATAAAATAAAACTACCTATAGCAAAATCATTTTCATATATTTATGCTGAACACCAGACTAGTCCTAAGGACTTTGGCCCATTCGTCCGCGAACAAGCCAAAGTATGTGTTGGTTGTGAGGAAGCGTTGAGCGCAGTGAGCGTGGGCTGCGTGGTTTATTGTAAAAAGAATTTTACATAATTATATATAGCTGCATGCACTCTTTTGACCAAAAAACAGGAGCCCACACGTCACAGACCCGCTTACCGCGTCGCTTATCGCTCAGCTTATCACTATTCTACTGATATTTGTCACCGAAGCGTGATTTTATGCCCATTGAGTTATAGGAATTTGTTGTATTGCTTTGTTTTCGCCATCGGGTGTAATACGTTTGATGCCAGCTTATTCTAGTACAGAACGGTATTGTTGTGATTTCCACGTTTTTTCTCGGAGGTTTTGCAATTTTGGAGGGTCCTTTTGTTGGAGCGAGAACATTACTTTTTCTGTGTCATGATTTGATTTTCATTTACACACACACACAATAATCACAATGTACACAATGAATCTCTTTTTTATATTATTGCGAAGCCGTTACAGCTCAGTTTGTAGAAACCTCCGCTGTAGGTGGTGGGTTCAATCCCCACCGAGAACAATCATCTATGTACTTCATTCTACACATCGTAAAAAAAAAACAATAGAAGAGTGTGGAGGGGGAAAAAGGTATTATTTTTTTTTATTTCGACTACCGACCTGGCGTATTCCTGCCTGCAACGCAAGAGGTTGCGGATTCGATTCCCGCCTTGGGATTTATCTTTGTACGATCTGCAAATATTTATTCCAGATGTTCTGAGTATTTTCTGTGTAAAGTAAAAAATGACAGTGTATGTAATGTATTTTATTACGTATATCAATAATCTAGTACCCATAACACAAGTTCTGCTTAGTTTGGGGCTAGATGATGCTGTGTGGATTGTCCTACATTATTTACTTATACTTGGTCATTATTTATTTATATTTGGCTTGGTCGCGAGGAACTGGCGCTTAGATTCACCTAGATTTAAGACGTTTCAAGATGATCCCTGCGGATATTACGGAATAAATGATTTTTGACTTTGACTTTGACTATATGATATCTAGAGATTTTTTTTCAGTATATTCTGTATCTTGTGTCTCTATCGGGTAAGTTTAGAGCTCTACGATTTGCCTGTAGTTAGCAGAAACTAAGCGCTAACAAAGGGTGCGCCACACTATATTGGCATTTAGTTTCTGACAACAGACGTTCATGGTAGGGCCAAACGGAAGTAATATCGAGACTAACTTTTGCATCAACTTGACAGTTCTAGCGTATAGCAGAATAGGAGTGTGGATTACTGAGAGTCTGAACCAATATTGGATTCCGAACACTAAAATTGCATGGTTCTTCGACGACGACGACGACCGATGTGGCGCGGCGGACGAATGTCCGCTTGCGACGCAAGAGGTTGCGGGTTCGATTCCCGCCTTGGGATAAATGTTTGTACTTTCTGCAAATATTTATTCCACGTGTTCACCCAGAACACGTTTCTATGTATAATAAAAAATATCTATATATGTAATGTATTGTATTAAGTATATCAGTCATCTAGTACCCATAACACAAGCTCTGCTTAGCTTGGGGCTAGATGATGCTGTGTGGACTGTCCAGCATTATTAATTATTATATTACTCTTTGTCTCGTCCGGGGAAGTACTACCACTATTCTGCAGGTCTACTCTTAGAAACGATAGGCGAAGTTTCGTATACGAAACTTCGTTTATCGTTTCTAAGAGTAGACCTGCTTATTTCTGCTACTAAGCAGTGTTGCCAGTTAAATTAGATGGGTTTAACAGGCATAAAATACCACCAAAGCATATTTTAGTTTTGTAGTAAACCGGTACGCGTTTTATCCTAGACATTGACAAAGACGAATCCTTTTAAATTTAAATCTCGCTTTTCCAACTGGTTGAATATTTGAACGCTACTTTAAGCTACGGTGTCCACGTTTAAGTCAGTCGCAAGCCACTGTACCACAAAATCCTATTTTCAATTCCCAGTGGCGCTCCCGCTGCGTAATCTTCGAACGATCGTGCTAGTGACGCTAGGTTTGACATTACAAATCGCCTCTCCATTTGCTTTTGGCTTTGTAAATTTACATTCAAGCGGTGATTATACTAAATACTGTACTTTGACACTTCACTTAAACTTTCCTAAGGCTTTTGTGGTGGAAATACTCGGTTACTGTTGTAAGATAAGAATCTTGACGCGGACAAATTACATACGTAATATCGTTGAAAGAGTTTAAAATAACATATATTCGGCCCGCGCTACTCAATTATAATTACTTAAATAACTTAGAGTAACTATGTGTTGAGATATTAATCTGTAAAAGTAATTGCTTTAACTAACATTTGTAATTAGTACATAGTGATGTAGTAGTAGTAGAGCTCTTAGTGAAGGGCTCGTCCGGGGCAGTACTACCACTATGCCTATTTCTACCGCCAAGCAGCTTACTGTGTTCCGGTTTGAAGGGTGTGGGTGCCGGTGTAATTACAGGCACATGAGGCTTAACACCTGTATGCCTCAGGTAGGTAGGTAGGTAGATAGGTAGGTGTAGGACGCAGAGCAGGTTATTGTAAGGCACGTCCTAGCCATATGCTTGTTCCATCAGCAAATTGTATAAAAAAAAGTTGTTTTATGATTTGCTGATAGAACAAGCCTGGCACAGCTGATGTAAATTGGGTCTTTTTTTAATGTAATTGCTGGTGGAACAAGCATGTGGCCCACCCGATGTAACGTGCTTACCAACACCTATAACAAAGCATTACCTGGCAGGTCACAATCAATAAAAACATGCCTTACAATGCACTGCTCTGCGTCCATCAACCTGAGGCATATAGTCGTTAAGACTCATATGCTTGTAACTTCACCGGCACCCACACCCTTCAAACCGGAACACAGCAAGCTGCTTGGCGGCAGAAATAGGCATAGTGGTAGTACTTCCCCGGACGAGCCCTTCACTAAGAGTTCTACTACTACTAAATGCTACAATCTATTTAGGAGTATATTGTAGTTTATTTTACTTAGGTACTGTGCATCCATTAAAACTGGATCATAAATATGCTGAGCCTAACCTATAAACGTAAAAGCAGAAATGTTATCGGTTCATCCCATTTAAATTTTTGCTTTTATTGCTTTGTTCCCGAAAATTTAGCTGAAGATACGAATGAAACCTTTTAATTGTTCTATGAATTTCTAGCTGAGGAAGTTTTAAACGATTAGAGCTTCGGAGTTTTACAATGTTATCAGATGTACCTATAAGGGCAAAGGGCTTAGAAACTGGATAAAGATAATCGTTAGCGCCTGAATTAGACTTGTTATTGGCCTAACTTTAAATTTAGGTATCTAGTTTTATTGCAAAAGTTAGTTTTAATATTATCTTTATCACACAGAATTATAATCTTATCGCACCTTTACAAATATAGTGACTCAACGCAAAAAAGTAATTTTTTGGGAATCAACGAATAAATATCGAAAGCTCGCTAATTTTGTGAGAAAACGAGTCTTAAGATCTTTCAATTAATTTAATTTTTTATTTAAATAGTTACTATTTTGAGTCTAATAAAATACGGTTTATATAGGAAACAGATAGCAAATCTACACATTGCGAGCATAAATCTTGCTGAACGATATAAATGGGTATGGTGGTAATACTTCCCCGGGCGAACTCTTTTACAAAGAGTACTTGTAGGTAATAATAATCTCTTCCAAAAGGTACACGAAAATTGTATTAGAAAAACAAGAACCATTATCTTTCCATTAATTTCTACAATCTTCCAAGAAGGTCTTTGTATTATCATACCCATTAATAAAAACCTGATAACATCGATATACAGGGTACCTGTGTATTTATTCGTTCTGTGTTATGTGTATTATTATAAAAATCTTTGTTTTACTGACGGACTGACATTTTAGACAACGTACAGCCTAGATTAAACTAGTTTTAAGTCTATTTTAAGAGATATCTTTGATTAATAAATAAATGGTCAGTGACTGACTTATGAAAAAATCTTCACACGAAGAAAGTCGCGCGCGATTTCTGTGCGTTAATTTTTTTATTTCTTTATAATTATTTGTTGCCGTTGAAGTTTAGGAATACCGTATACAGGGTTTTTTACACCCTGTATACGGTATAGGTTAGTATCATAGAATAATATATTCTGTCATCACCATTATACTGATTGGAATTAAGCAAAGTTCCGCGTAGAAATAGCGGAAGTGAAGTTTGTACGCGCAACAAAAATATCCTAATTCCGCTTCCGGCGAACGGAAGTGGGCGGGGCTACCCAACTCCTAATTCGCTTTGTTTGCTGGTCGGGTAGTCAAATAAGGAATTTGGGAGGAATGTCGCTAAGACGTCACAATGAGAAGTCAGGCTCAAAGAAAAAATGACAGCTACTTGGAAAACGTATCAAAGTGCTCTGTATCTATATATCTGATAGAGCATCTATTGCAGACAACTCATCTAATATCTTTAAATGAAATCAAATCAGTTATTGTTTGTGAATCGAAGTGTAACATATGTAATTCAATTTTTTTTTTTTATAATGTATATGTAACTAAACATACATAAATTTAATTATATCGTATGATAAAGAATTCCTAATTTGAATTTGAATGGCACCAACCGATTTTTACTATATTTTAATCAATTTCTCATGAAAAACACATTATTTTAATTACATTACTACTATTCAAACCAATCAGGCGGTGTTTTGTGGTTACATTGATTACCCAATCACGCTAATTATGATCGATGCAAACAAAACCACATGGTAGAAGTACATCATTATGTACATACTACATTTTTATGGAGTGCGCTTGACACATTCTTGTGCTTGACTAATTAGTCAAAGTCAAAGTCAAAAGGCATTTATTCCATGGAATCATAAAGATTGCCTTGAATCATCCTCTTGCATCTAGGCACCAGTTCCTCGTGAACAAACCTAAATGAATAAACACGGCTTGGCTCCTTTTTTGATGTGTCATTCTTTTTACAAAATTTTATAATATTATCATACTTTCATAGAATCTTCAACCCCTTAAGGTGTTACATTTCAGGAATTTATTTCTTAGTACAGCGCTACGCAACAAACATAAACTGAAAACTGAAAATTCATTTCATTTCTAGTAGTAGAAGAGCTCTTTGTGAAAGGGCTCGTCCGGAGAAGTACCACCATGCCTATTTCTGCCGTCGAGCAGCTTGCTGTGTTCCGGTTTGAAGGGTGCGAGTTCCGGTGAAATTACAGGCACACGAGGCTTAACACCTGTATGCCTCAGGTTGATGGACGCTGAGTAGTGCATCGTAGGGTACGTTAACGCGCGTAACCTGCGAGGCAATGCTTTGTTATAGGTAATGTTAACCACTTAACATCAGGTGGGCCATCTGCTTGTTCCATCAGCAAGTCACATAAAAAAAAAATACCGCTTGTACAGCATGATTTGGTTTCAGAAATAACAAAGGCTTAAGATAAATGGCCAAAGAAGCTTTCTCTAAATTCCAACTAAAACCTTTATTTGTTCTTGAAACAACAAAACGGAGGCACGTGTAGGGGTCACACTACATACACATTTTTGATATCATCATCAGCATCAACCTAAGTCCACTGCTAGACTTATTTTCCCCATGTTGGGGGAGGGTGACGTAATCATCACGCTTAGCAAACGGATTGGTGACAGCATTTTTATTATTACTGTTCTTATACCTGGTGTATCTTCTTTAGTATACTAACAGAAGCTCATATTATCTTAATAATAATGTACCTTTTGTTACTTAAATATTATCTAAACACATAACGGCCGTAAAGTGAAACGGTTATGGCCCACGGGCCCAAGATACGCAAATTATGGCGAAATTACGGTTAAACTGTATTTACACTTAAAACAGGTAACATGCAACTTGTACCTTTTGACTTATTTTTACTCGTCAAAATGGTTTTTTTTATTTGTGTATTCAACTTGGTACTACTACAACAGGTCTAGCCTAATGCAATAACGTTATTATTTATATTTACATATCTTATCTTGTACCCATAACATAATATAAGCAGAGTTGAATTACTCTGTGCACACTCGTTATTATTACCTACTCTGCACAGGTATTATCGTGAAACTTACGAAATTACAGTAGAACTTGAAATGAGTAAACGCTTTGAGAATGTTTAATAAGTTTCAAATCTGTTCGCGAGGAGTTATTTTCATAATCACTTCTTATCTTGTGTGATATGTTCCCAAATATTAGTTTTTCAACTACAGCAGGAAACCAAGTTTCCAAGATTTATACTTCAAAAGACTTCTGATTTGGGCTGCGCTTCTTCTTCGATTGTCAGTCAGTTCTTTTTTTTTTAGTTAGGTGTTTGATAAGTAAATAAGACTTCTTTTTTTTTGTTTTTAACGTTAATAGACTATCCTTTGGCTTCAATCTCACCTAATGGTAAGTGACGATGAAGCCGACGATGAAACAGAACGGTCTAGAAGACACCTATTCACTCTTGCCTTAAAGAGATCCAGATTATAGTGGTCAGGAAAAACAGAAGCCGGCAATGAGTTCCACTCCCATAATGAAGGTGGAACCGAAACGCTTGGTGCGAATGGGTGGTATGCTAACCTCTACTTTTCTATCGTAATATCGACGGTTATCGTAATTTATGTAGATAATTACATAGAGTTCAACTTATTAACTGGCCACTATAACATCATAAACCTGAATAAGTTCACTGCTGGACGTAGACCTCCATATTTGGCAGGTTTGTAGTAGTCGCCACGTTCGGCAGGTGAATTGATGACCGTAATTTTGGTGCTAACAGTTCTTATTTCTAAATGCATTACCAGTATTTAAAATCTGATTTCTATGTAAATGCAGTTTTACGGTCAGATAAACCGTACGATCATTTTAATGGGCTGTAGGTATTTTAGTATTTTTGCAGATTATCTCATCGTAGATATTGGGGTTGTTTATAGCTATAAAGCACGGCGCTCATCTATCGGAAAACGATTAAAAGGAGATGAAATTATTTATAAATGGACCTAGCCTTTTATACCGGGTGTAATAAGGCTACTTCCAAAAACTGATTGTGCATTCAGACCAAGATTCTGATTACAAAAAAATTTAAAACACAAAAAAAAATTACATCTTTGGCCCGTTTTTTCCGTGTTTACAGCATAAATATTTAAATTATTAAAATAAATATAAGTACCTAACTATCTTTTTTAAAAGTATTTAAAAACGACAAAATACCAAAAACAGCAATCTAAAAGAAATCGATGCGAAGCGATGGGCTTGCAACCTTTTGTATAAAATACCAACGTCTTCAAAATATTTCGTAATATTTGGACGTACCTCTGACCACCCCCCTTAGACTTCCTCGAATATCTGGAGTACTTGATACTAAATTGATTCTGTATTAAAATATTACCAAAGATTTACACCTTCGGAAGTTACCAGTTAGTAGTATATTTGTCATGCCCTGCTGGACACTGCTGAGTAATTTAACATCCTTGTACATTTTTAGTAAGATTTTTTTATACAATTTGCTGATGGAACAAACATATGACCCACCTGATGTTAAGTGGTTACCATAGCCTATAGTAAAGCATTGCCTTGTAGTTAGGAACGTGCCTTACAATACTTACTCTGCGTCCATCAACCTGAGGCATACAGGTGTTAAGCCTCATGTGCCTGTAATTACACCGGCACCTACACCTTTCAAACCGGAACACAGCAAGCTGCTTGGCGGAAATAGGCATGGTGGTAGTTCCCCGGACGAACCCTTCACTAAGAGCTCTACTACTACTTAACTAAGAATGATGAAGCATCTCCATCTACTTCCTGCTATCCTTACAATATCGTAAGTCCATCGATAGGGTGGCATCCAACACTTTGTCTCCCGGTTTACTGTCGCCATTCAAGATCCTTTATTTCCTAGCGGTTGTCGGTTCTATGTGATAAATGAGGTTGCTTATAGCCACATTAATCACTTAGTATGCATACAGTAAAATTACTGACTGAGTTATTTAGGTGGCTTTGGTGATAATATATCATGGACATGACTCGTCTGTGCCCTCATGGACTTCCTTTGTGGGGAAATTTAGTCAAAGGCAACGTCAAAAATCATTTATTCAGTAATATCCGCAGGGATCATCTTGAAACGTCTTAAATGTAGGTGAATCTTAGCGCCAGTTCCTCGCGACCAAGCCTAGAATGTACCAAGCGTAGACGTACCTAAACTGCGCTTCCTGGGTACAGAAAAAGTGTGTTATATAATCAACTATCTTTAATACTTTTTTTTAATAATAATGGATAATCCACACAACATCGTTTAGCCCAAGCTCAGCAGTTGTGCTATGGGTAATAGATGTTTTTTGTAATGATTCGCTATATAAAAAGTTATAAAGTGGCAAAAATAAGAAGTGACCTGCCTAACTTAACTTTTTTACATTACTTAAATGATTTTATTGTTTTTTTTTTGCAAGTTTTAGATAACCCATTGTTATTATTTTATTTTTAATATGTGTATGGGACTAGTACCTACATAGTTTTTTGTGTAACTATTTGTGCTTGAAATTACTTTTATTTTATTATTACCTACTTATTTATATAGAAAATTGACTACACATCGTTATTTTAACAACTTTACTAGATAATTATGTTTTATGGAAAACAATCTGGTGTCAAAACAAGGGATCCTAACACCATGAAACCTTTAAACCTTTGTTCAAGGAAATAAAATTACTGAATTCCGATTAGTTCTTTTCATCCAAATCGGTCCACTGGTTAGAGCGTGAAAAAGTAACAAACATCCATCCAACCATCTATCCATACATCCATCCATACTTACAAACTTTCACGTTTATAATATTAGCAGGAAGTAGGATGCATAAGCCTCTTGGTTTGAAGGCAGTTTTACCTCCGTAGAACCTTTATTTATGGAAGGCACCATTTTTAAGATCATCCACATCATTCACTCTGCGCCCGTCTAAGACCCGGTAAGCCTCAGAACACTTTGTAGACGACCACACAGGGTTACAGGATATTTCCGTTCGTTTTTCTTGATAAGATAAAAAAAATTTTTATTTCGTCTTAAGTGACACATCACCATTTATACAAATAAGTGACAGATTTAGTCTTACATAGTTGGTTTGTGATGTGTGAAAAAGACCCAAAATTTTAACGCCTCGCTAATGAGTTCCTCGCTCTTACTAAGTCGAAACTTGTATTAAGAAGTGAGGGCTCCTAACTACGGCTAATTTAGGATATTTTGTTTACAATTGTGCACTACGAAATTATAACAAAATAGTTCATTAGGTAACAATTAAAAACACATCTAAAAAATAGTTGATAATAGTTCTGTCAGTTACCATGTTACCGTAGCTGAGTTGAGCTTGAAATAGTATTGTATCTGAGACCCAATTCATAAATTACGTCTGAAATATCAGTTTCAGATGTTTAGAGATGGCACAATCAAAATTTGAATTTGATGCTTCTGATAGTAGATATTCAGTATTCAGTATGTTTATTGCCTTATTATGTAAGTAGGTTTAACATTGTCAGATCTTAGGACTATATCTACTACAATAATATATAATTAGGACTATATTTACTATAGGATCTTATACTATGATAAAATAAACACCACCGTTTTGATCGACTAATAAGGCTTATAAGATATAACTTCCTGGGTTTTCT
Source organism: Electrophaes corylata (assembly GCA_947095575.1). NCBI lineage: Eukaryota > Metazoa > Arthropoda > Insecta > Lepidoptera > Geometridae > Electrophaes > Electrophaes corylata. The sequence continues at coordinate 14,146,625 of OX352699.1, read as the reverse complement.
CCCATAACTATTATATATTGCCGTGACTGAACAACCACCTGTCACAAAAGACCCACCCAAAAGCCTTGCTGAAACTAGTCAACCTCATTGAACTGAGTGTCGCTAGTTGGAAGCTGTAATGAAGAACGAGTTATAAATACCCCGAACACCCGAAATCGATTACAGATCGTACAAACATTTATTCCAAGGCGGGAATCGAACCCGCAACCTCCTGCGTCGCAGGCGGATATTCGCCCGCCGCGCCACATCGGTCCTCAAAATGGACGCTGTCTCAGAATATATACGGTCATAACCACAAAATAAAGATAGGTATTCTTTGTTCTGTGGTCATAACTTATGCTGCAACAACGTACGGACCTTAGATAAATAAACCAGTCCAGTAATGGTCATTTTGTACGATTAATATATAAAATTAAACTGACTCATGTTATTTTGTTCCCAGTGCGTGCCAGTGCCCGGATTAGGGTTCCGTCGCGGTTCTTACCGCTGTGTCTGCAGAAGAGGGTTTTTCTTCCCCAACACGACGGCTGAGAACCGTTATTACAATGGAAGTGATATTGAAGAAGAATATGAAAAACATTTATCGGTGAGTATTTTTGATTTACTTTTCAGTGGTGACGAATAAACAGATGCCCACGAACTTTTAAATGTTGCAGCAGAAAGGGTTTAAGAAAATATCCATGCGCACGACGATATAGGCGTTTTATTAGTCACAAAGATCTTATACTATCTTATAAGTCATTCCCCGAGTGGAATTTAAACTCACAGCCCTCCCGAGGATGAGATACAACTTGCGTCACCGGGAGCTCAATCCTACTAGACGAAATACTCTTAGGGATATTTTTCTACGATATACGTGCAGTTCTATCTATAGTGACAATATAAAACAATCCAAAGCCTGCTCGATAACCGATCTTTGTGATTTCCATAAGCACTATAAAGCTAATAAATTTTCTTAGTCGTCTCCCATAAAGGGTTATAGTTCTATTTCAAGCTCCAACCTTTTCAAAAAAATATTCAAATGAGCCAACTTCACGGTGCGCGCCGGAATGGGCATTTTTGTCGGTTCTGATTGCAAAAAGACGAGGTCGCAGCCAACCCGAGCGTGACTTTTAATTGGAGGCCGTGTGCAACACAATTGTTTTTGCAAATGAATTGAAAAACCTGTGGTCTATACGGCCTATATCGTTGTCATTGTTGCTCTGCTACTGATGATCCTAGAACGCTGGAGAACAAAGGTTCTGAAACGATGACCACAAATTGGTTATTGGAAGTTTGAGATTGATCAATTTTGTGAATGTAGTGGTATTTCGGCGAATGAATGAAACACAAAAAAAAATCTTCTGCAAAGCTTTTGGCCTTTTCCTTTCCCTTCTCCTATTATTAGGGCCATTAGGGTAGGAGGGCATCCTAGACTTTGTCTTTCGGTTCATGGTCGCAAAGTTGGAGGACGTCATAATAAAACATTGATGACATTGTTAGGATTGCAGGAAGTCGATGGATAAAAAGGGCTCAAAATTGTTCTTCCTGAAACTTTTGAGGGAGGCTCATGTCCAGACTTCTATAGGCTGTTGCTGATGATATGAAGAGTGTCTAAACTTGTGTTGTCAGGTTGTGTCTACTGATCGTTCTACATTTGCAGGTCCAACTTAACCTGTATGCGTTACCTGATGAGTTCGAATGCATGCCATGCGCGGAGGGTTGCGAAGCCTGCGTGGATGGATCTCCGTGTGTCGCTGCCCTTAACTGGGTGTTGAGGAGTAGCATCCTCGCTCTTGCCTGCCTTATCACCAGTTTGCTGCCTTTTATTGTGGTGTTCACCATCAAGTATGGACATGTTCGGGTATGTTAAGCTAATAGAGATATTGTGTTTACTTTCATGTGTAATTTTTGATGGCTTGATATATTTTAAGCATTTGTTAGATTTATGCACCATTTAAATGAGGGGAGTTTTTGGAGCAAGAATATGCGAGTGGCTGCTAACATTCAGAGTCACTAAAAGGCACAGTGTCTGCATGTAATGATCGAGTACTAGAATCTCCAGGAAATTTTATATCTGATCGGTCATCTTCGAGGAGAGGAACTGAGTTTTAAGCCGATCGAATATGTTATGCAAAGTTTACACCGATTCATCACCATTTTTGTCCGATTGCTTCCTTGTTTTTTTCATGTAATGTTGATTTTCGGTAGTGGTAACCGATGGCTTAACCTAAAAATGGCGAGCAATAATTGGGTTCAACTGGTTGTAATTGAAGCCCAATTTACGTAACAAAATATCGTCAAATTCACATTTCGATCGTATCAATCTCCAAATAGTATTTTTTAAAACTTATATATCAGGCAGGCTCAATTTTGACAATCAAATTTCTTATGTCAGCTAAAAAATTACGACCTCTTGAGTTAATCTGCCTGCCATTAAGTTCAATCTATCAGAGGTTTTTTGATTAGTTCAAAACGTTTCTATTAGCTGTAGCTGTGTATTAGTAGCTTAGTCATTTTTTTATCACCAGGTCGTGCGAGCAGCAAGTCCAGCACTCCTCAGGGTAATTGTCCTGGGAGCCTTCCTCATCTACTGCACGACGCTGGTCATGTACGGCCGACCCACTGTGTTCACATGTACCGCCAGGGTCTGGTTGAGGGAGGTTGGCTTCTGTCTTACATATGGAGCGCTGATGCTAAAGACTTGGAGGTAAGGTTTCTTTAAGGTTAAGCAAGTCGGTACGTTGTCCATACAAACGCTGTAAGCGTTTCATGTCTACTATTAACGTGCGTCCGAAGTTAAGTTTGATACTGAATTATCTTGCCGTTATCTATGCTCGTTACCCTATATGCTACCATAAAATCAGACTACCTTGAAAGTTACAAGCGTCGAAAGACTTAGTACTAAATCGCTAGAACTAAATAACCATTTTTGGTAAATTTAATTTTGCTTCCCTCGTTTCCATTGTTGGTACGGGCTTGTTTGGACTAAGCTAACGGTACAGATAATTAGGTAAATAAACTATCAAGCTCACAGTTACCCCTCTGATAGTCAAAACAATAACTTCGCTTACTAATTATTGTTCCATACCAAACCAGTGAACCCTCAACAAGGTGATTAATGAACGTATTAGTTTGAGCGTAAAATCGGTTACAAGGATACAGATTCCTTGAGAGTTGATTGTGTGAGAACACAGTGCTGCCAAGCGGTTTTACCTTAATAAGAGGACTTACTTCAAAGACAAGGTCTCTTAAGCTCTGAGTTGGTATACTAACTACCGCCCCCTCCCCTTCCTCCACCCCATGTCTGTGATATAAATCTGTAAATACATTTTAATCAAGCCTATTCCATCTAAGATCCTGTCCCAAGCAATACAGCGTCCCGTAAATATAAAATAAACACAAATGAAAAAAAAACTGGCTTCTGATCATCATCATCATTATCATCAGCCTGTAGAAGTCCACTGTTGGATATAGGCCTCCCCTGCACGCTTCCAGGAAGAACCATTCTAAGTCCTGACTGACATAAAACAGCACACAACATACTACTATAGTAGAGACGTGATACTTTTGAATTTCAGCCTCTTATAGAGTACCTACACTAAAGTTTTTTTTTCAAATGCTTCACACAAGTGACGACCGATGTGGCGAAACGGGCGAATGTCCGCCTGCGACGCAGGAGGTTGCGGGCTCGATTCCCGCCTTGGGATAAATGTTTGTACGATCTGCAAATATTTATTCCGTGTGTTCTGGGTATTTTCTATGCATAATAAAAAATATCTATGTATGTAATGTATTGTATTAAGTATATCAGTCATCTAGTACCCATAACACAAGCTCTGCTTGGCTTGGGACTAGATGATGCTGTGTGGATTGTCCAGCATTATTATTATTATTGTGTTCGCGTCTGTTTCTATGAGTTAAAGGTACACGCACAGATTATTTGCACCGGAAAATATAGTAAAGTCTACACGGAAAAGTTTATAGTTAACTTCGTTTGCACTCTGTACTTTCCTTTCCAATTTCCTCATCCTTAGTGTAACTTTATTTCGTTACCAAAACCCATTACGGGCCTAATATGATTTCCCAAACATTATCACAATCGGTCCGTAACAGAGGTTGGGCCGTAACAGCTGCGAATTGGGATTTGGCTATATCAAATCCTTCTCAAGCCTTTAGAGACCACAAATTCATTTCAATGGTTATATATAAACCATCCATTTGTCGACCAAACGGTTTTTGGAGTCATTTAACTGGGAAATTGGAAATAAGTTGTGAAGGACGCTTGTACAGTTAATTTTAAATGTTATTGAATAAGTAAGTTTGGAGACGCGACTTTTAGTCACCATATAAAGCTGCGATATAAAAAACAGGTAAAAACTGTTCTATTAAATAAAACAGTTCAGATGTTTGTGGCCGTGACTGACATGTGAAGAGACAGGCGGCAGTCAATTAAAAAAAAATTACTAACGTAACTTTGCATAGAAATGTCCGTTCTTTGACAACGCCAAAAACAATGTTAGCAGTAGTATTTTGAAAAATATAGTGCAAGAAACCTACTAGCTGGGTGATTGACAGCAAAATGACTGACAATCGATGGGAAATCTGAAAATCGCACTATAGGTATCTACGGTTACTAGTGAAATTAAATGAAATGAAAAAAATATTAACACAACACACAAAGGTTAAAAAACCAAAGATACAAGAAAGACACGGAAACAAAAACATCTACACATATAAAATACCACACAAAATTCTTTCAGATTAATAAGCCCCGCGCACCTAATCATTAACCCCATCAAAATGCATTTGTTAAATGTTTCGTTGATTTGGTTTCTTGTAGCACAAAACGTTATATAAATAGGCAGCTGTCCACACATCAGCATCCAATGATGATTTTCAGCTGCTGGTACAGTCAGTTGCACTAGAATGTATACAATTTGTAACTTTCACAACGGTATTTCAGCAAAACAATGAACTCTTACACCTTAAAAACTAAAATGTCATGAAATTAGTTGATGACCTCACCGATTTTTTATAATAATTATCGTGTAAATATTTTTAGCACCGCTGTGAAACCGATTTCAAAATTATTAATTGTATACATTCTAGTGCAGCTGACTGTACTAGCAACGACGTGACAACCAGAGTTTAGGATATACTAAATACAGCGAATACTGTGCGACTAATAACGGTTATATAATTGTGTTTACACAAAAAAGACAGCCGCCACAGCTCAGTCCTCAGTAACCCTGCCTTCTGCGCTGTAGGTGGTGGGTTCGATTCCCACTGAGAACAAACATTTGTGTGATGAACATAGATGTTTATTCTGTGGTGTTATATTGTATTCTAAGTATGTATTTACAAAAAAAAGTATATAAGTATTCTATCAGCCAAATGGCTATACTACTATTACTACTTGTACTATGGGAACCAGATGGTTCCCATAGTACAAGCTATGCTTTTTATAAATAAATGTTTTTTCTTTCTTTCTTTTCTTCTATGCTTAGTATGGGGCTAGATGATGTTGTGTGAAAATGTCCACAAATATTTATTATTATTATTAAAAGCCACGACAAAAAGTCGAGTCTGATATTTTTTGATTAACTTGCAAAAGTTAGAATTTGAGAAAATGTTGAACGAGCTTGACGAGCTCGTCGTCGCTGGCAGTTCTGAAATTAATATAATTTGATTTGAACTTTCTGGATGTTTTAATTGTGCATGTTCAAAATAAACGTTTTTATTACAAGGCAATTTAGTAATCTAAGTAAAAATGTTAATTAGTTATATTTTTTTTTATATTAATGCTGGACAATCCAAACAGCATCATCTAGCCCCAAACTAAGCATAGCTTGTTTTATGGGTACTAGATGACTGATAAACATTTATCCCAAGGCGGGAATTAAGTGGTTACCATTACCTATAACAAAGCATTGCCTCACAGGTCACACTCGTTAACGTGCCCTACGATGTACTACTATTCGTCCATCAACCTGAGGCATACAGGTGTTAAGCCTCGTGTGTCTATAATTACACTCGCACCTAGATTTACTTAGTTATGAATCTATTCTTAAAATCTTTATTTTTGAAAACGTATGGGGTATATAGTTGTGTATATCTATACTATCTATACTAATATAATATTATAAAGAGGAAAGATTTGTTTGTTTGTTTGTATTGAATAGGCTCCGAAACTACTAGACCGATTTGAATAATTCTTTCACCGTTGGGAAGCTACACTATCCCCGGGTGACATAGGCTAAATTACATTTTCAAAAAAATTAGGGATCCTTACTAAAACCCGTGCGAAGCCGGGACAGACCGCTAGTAGTAATATATAGTAGTGAACTTCAACAGGCATCTACGTTTATCTTTTTCATGAGTAGACCGGCTGAGCTGAAAAGCCAGTTCCATACATACTATAATCTATTCTAAGCGTTTTAATATGTGACGACTGATGTGGCGCGGCCGGCGAATGTCCGCCTGCGACGCAGGAGGTTGCGGGTTCGATTCCCGCCTTCGGATAAATGTTTGTACGATCTGCAAATATTTATTCCGGGTGTTCTGGGTGTTTTCTATGTATAATAAAAAATATCTATGTATGTAATATTGTATTAAGTATATCAGTCATCTAGTACCCATAACACAAGCTCTGCTTAGCTTGGGGCTAGATGATGCTGTGTGGATTGTCTAGCATTAAAAAAAAAAAAATACTACTTATTTTATAAGCGCAACTATTTCAGCAGTCAAGTAGCTTTTAAGAAACTTGCCTTTCGAGTGTCAACACGAGAGTCTGCACCTTATAAATCTGCTCATGACACTCACAGAGGGTGCACTGTATAAAAATACAGGATACAAGGTGTATAAAACTACTTTAAAATACCAAAAATACTGAACGTTAGAAACTCGTGGAATACTTTAGGTATGAATTACAGGCACATGAGGCTTAACACCTGTATGCTTCAGGTTAATGGACGCTGAGCAGTGCATTGTAGGGCACGTTCCTAAGAAGCGTGCCCTTTAAGGCAATACTTTGTTATTAGCGATGATAACTTCTTAAAATCAGGTGGGCCATCTGCTTATTCCATCAGCACACCTTGCTGATTATTTAAAATTAAGTAAATTTAGTGAAAAATAAAATAAAGTTAAAACAAAAAAGTAAAGACTCTTTATGACGAGGGTTTTGCCAAAGTAGAACAAGCGCTTCCGCGGCCGCCTACAAGATTACACGATACAAGATTACGACACAGCGTAGTATAAATATGTGTTATAAAAAATGGTAAATAGAACACTTTTTTATTTATTGCAATTTTCGGTGCTAATCGAGAAACAGTTTATTCCAGTATCTTATTCTCTTTGTTCACCTTGTACGTGTGTTGTTTTAATGTGCACTTTCCTGTGAAAAATTGCTTGTTTCATAAAATATGCTACGTAATAGGTAGTACTTGTTTGAGTTTCTGCAACGCTGCTTGAAATTCAACTGGTTTGTTTACTGTTTTATAACTTCAGGCAGACTGAAACAGTACACAGTTTACAGCGAAGAACTAAGCGCAATATCTTTTTAAAAATATTTAAAATATTGAAATTACCGTTTGCGACTCAGACAGTTGTGCATAAATTCAATAATTTGTGGGTCCAAACCCACGGTTTAAGGACGCTCTCACTAGACCATCAGTATTCCACAATAAGCAAGTAGAATATTTCCATTAAAACGAATAAAGCTGACTCATTTAAAAAAAAACTGTCAACCCTCGCGGGGAATTATTGCACCATTTGCGGAGCTCTGTAAAAAGTTAATCTGAATCCCACCTCAGATACTTGATTATGTATCTTGCGACAGGTCGGCGACAACCTGTAAATAATATTTGAAAAAATATTACTGGCTTAAAAAAAATATATTGCAATACGAAATTCGCTCTATAAGCTCGTTTATAATAGTTCTTAGTAGGTATTAATTATTAATGTCAAGATATAAGTATTTCGATTAATTTAACATAGATACTGTTTATAACATTATATTATTCCTTATAATACATTTTTTGTTTTTCATAAAAGGATCAAGGAAGAAAAGGGATCCTTTCCTATACCGGAATAACCACCTGTCGCAAAGTTACTTCATAAGGAAGAGTTTTCGTCCTGATTTCAATTCACACTGAGTCGGGCCATTCCTGGGAATTTCGTCCTAATTACCTTCTTAGTTACAAACTTTAACCTTTAATATGAACTGAAAGCTGAAATTTAGAGCAAGTTTATTTTATTTAATTAACTTTTAGAATCTTTAATTGCTTAAACTTTGTTTTAACGCCTTAATAATAACTTACTGAATTGCGCGCGACTTCGTCCGCGTGAAATTGTTTTTATACAAACTTCAACCCCTGTTTTACCCATTTAGTACTTGTATTTCGCGAATTTGCACCACGACAAATATGATTACTTATAAACCAGTAGTTTAGGCTGTGTGTAATAATAATAATAATAATGCTGGACAATCCACACAGCATCATCTAGCCCCAAGCTAAGCAGAGCTTGTGTTATGGGTACTAGATGACTGATATACTTAATACAATACATTACATATATAGATTATTTTTATATTATACATAGAAACACCCAGAACACCCGAAATAAATATTTGCAGATCGTACAAACATTTATCCCAAGGTGGGAATCGAACCCGCAACCTCTGCGTCGCAGGTGGACATTCGCCCGCCGCGCCACATCGGTCGTTGAATGTGTTGTCTATAATATCAGAAAATCAGGACAAAATATTCGTATAAAATAAATATTCGTATGAAATAACACTATAAGAGCTTTTTAGACAACGCGAAAGAACTCAATCGTTGCCCAAACACGTTCTTAAGATGCTTCTACGCATTCTGGTAGGTTATCTTGTTCACCTTTTACAACATAAAAAAATTTGTCCACAGAATATCAGTTATTTTCCAAGTCCGTTCCGCGAAAGCTGTGAAGATATCAGATATAATGCTGCTAAAGAGGATAGGAGTGATAGTTGGAGTCGCTTGCGTCCTCCTTGCTATACGCACGCTGGTGGCGCCCCCTGCCGTCATTGTGGGAAGGACGAAGGAGGACTTAAAGGCATATTTGTGTAACACTGATTGGTGGGACCACTCTTTTACAACTTGTAAGTATTAAGCAGCCTGCTGTGTCCATTTACCCTTTGGGTACGGAACCCTAAAAATGTTGAGGAGCTATCCTGCTCATCACACCGAAGACTCTTATCAGAAATTCACCAAATTTGTATAAAATCAATTTAAAATGACAACCTTCTAAAGAAGAAAGAATCATCACAATCGGATTTCACAAGATATAGTTATTTTTGCCCTTTTTTGGAAGAAGTACCCATATAATCAAAAATACCCGTAAAAACAAACATCCTTGGTATAAACTACAACTGTTTTTATATTTTATATCCGCTCAACATCTTTTCATTACTTCTCATGAAAGAACTATGATGTAGCACTTATGACGTAAGCACCTGCTACGCCGTAGGACTTGCTACGCCGTACGGCTTGTTACGCCGTAGATTATCTACGAAAATAATTATCATTACAATGAGACTTTCTACTTATTATTCTGTTTATAACCGATTTTTTTCTTTACAGTGGAGGTGATATTCTTGATGTGGGGTATCCGTCTCTGCATAATGGTGCGGAAAGCGCCTTCTGAATTCAACGAGAGCAGGTTCATATCTATGGCAATATACAACGAGTTCCTACTATCTGTTTTTCTTAATATATCTATGTGAGTACAGTTTGAATTACTTTTTAAATGCAATATTTAGTTTAAAATATTTTTTTAAGGTTATATTTTAGTCAAGTGTGGGCCCCATTGACAACCGATGTGGATGTGGCGCGGCGAGCGAATGTCCACCTTCAACGCAAAATAAATAAATAAATAAATAATGCTGGACAATCCACACAGCATCATCTAGCCCCAAGCTAAGCAGAGCTTATTCCGCGTGTTATGGGTATTTTTTATGTATACTAAAAATATCTATGTATGTAATGTATTTGTATTAAGTATATCAGTCATCTAGTATTCATAACACAATCTCTGCTTAGCTTGGGGCTAGATGATGCTGTGTGGATTCCCAGCATTATTATTATTATTTATGGACATTTTTACATAACATCATCTAGCCCCAAACTGAGCATAGCTTGTACTATGAGAACTAGATACTTTGTAAATACATACTTAGAATACAATATAACACCTAGACACAGAACAAACATCTATGTCCATCACACAAATGTTTCTCTGTGGGGAATCGAACCTATCACCTACAGCACAGAATGCAGGCTACGAACTGAACTGTAAAGGCTGTCATATACATGTTACTGACTGTACAAATACATTGTTATTCGGATCACAAAGCCTCTTATCTTCTCCAAATAACGTTATCTGAAACAGCGTCCCTTATTTACTTCGCGCAAACAAACATCAATATACAATAGAACAGTCATTTATAAAGATAATACATACTTGCAAAGGTAAATAAGGTTACAGATAAATTTACTGATGAAGTTATAAGGCTATATAACTGCGGCGCAGGAGGTTGCGGGTTCGATTCCCGCCTTGGGATAAATGGTTGTACGGTCTACAAATATTTATTCTGGGGGTTCTGGGTATTTTTTATGTATAATAAAAAATATCAATGTATGTAATGTATTGTATTGTATTAAGTATATCAGCCATCTAGTATCCATAACACAAGCTCGGCTTAGCTTGGGGCTAGATGATGCTATGTGGATTGTCCAGCATTATTCAATAAAATCTATAAGTACATGACTGCATTCAAACCCGCAACTTTAGAATTGAATAGATAGATTGCTACCACTAGATCACCAGTATTTTAGATACAATGAAATTTACTCACTAAACAACAGTTTTTGTTAAAATGATAGCTTTTTCCGGGATTTATCTCAATATCCTTTTAAAGTAATTGAAAACTATCCCGAGGGTTGGGCAGGAAATCTAATGGCTGCATTTACATACACCCAAAACGTTGATTGAGCTAGCGAAAGCAATTTATTAATTATCATAATAATCTTCAACCGTGCCTTTGACTACCACACGTGATCTAGAATAATATAGAATATGAATAATTATGAGATGCTTAAACGTGGTATTTTGAGATATACCGAGGTATTTTGACGACCGATGTGGCGCGGTGGGCGAGTGTCCGCCTGCGACGCATGAGGTTGCGGGTTCGATTCCCGCCTCGGGATAAATGTTTGTACGATCTGCAAATATTTATTTCGGGTGTTCTGGGTATTTTCTATGTATAATAAAAAATATCATATATTGTATTAAGTATATCAGTCATCTAGTACCCATAACACAAGCTCTGCTTAGCTTGGGGCTAGATAAATAATCAAATAAATAAATAATGCCGGACGATCCACACAGCATCATCTAGCCCCAAGCTAAGCAGAGCTTGTGTTATGGGTACTAGATGACTGATATACTTAATACAATATTATATTACATACATATATATTTTTTATTATATATAGAAAATACCCAAAACACCCGGAATAAATATTTGCAGATCATACAAACATTTATCCCAAGGCGGGAATCGAACCCGCAACCTCTGCGTCGCAGGCGGACATTCGCCCGCCGCGCTACATCGGTCGTCTGTTGATGCTGTGTGGATTGTCCAGCATTATTATTATTATTATTATATACCTACTTTGTATGTATTTTGGATTGAAGGGTGCGAGTACCTGACGAAAATACAGGCATATTTTTGAGGCGTACATGACTTAAGCAAACTGATGAACGCAGTGTAGGTGTTCACGGTTACCTCTCAACATCAAGTATACAACAATAAAAAATTTGTTCATCTAATATGTATAAGAACCTTTGTCCTGAGTAACTAATTTTTAGACAGCGCACAGCCTACACCACTGGTCGCGTTTCGTTAGTTCCACATAAGATTAGAGCTTGTGTTATGGGTACTAGATGACTGATATACTTAATACAATAATTATGTATTACATACATAGATATTTTTTTATTATACATATAAAATACCCAGAACACCCGGAATAAATATTTGCAGATCGTACAAAATTAAAAAAATGAAAATGTATGCATATTAATTAGCCTTACTGAGTTTGAGTCCATGACAAGTTTCACCTTTAAATATTATTTTAAGAGTTTTCACAAGACAAGTCATTCCGAACAATAATAAAAACAGAATTTTCATTCCATTATTGTTTTCGTGGATGTTTTTTCGAAGGTCCCAGCGGTCTGGTCACGTGCGTACAAATTGACGGGCGCCAGGGCATACAAAAGATAAAAACTTGCCAAAACTAAAAGGGCGGCGAGAATTTCATATATATTTCATTTTGCGACTTGAACTAGCGAAATAAATCAAAGTTGCAAGTTCTGTGATTTACTGAAACGGGCGGGAAATAATGACTTTACATATTGGCTACTAGCTCGTAAATTTACTTACCTACAAGGATAAGAACTAACTTTTACGTACCTTCCTTTTTTTTTATTTTAAACAAAGTGCTGATGTAACAAGCATATGGCCCACCTGATTAAGTGGTTACCATCGCCTATAACAAAGCATTGCCTTGAAGGTCACGTTCTTTAGGAACGTAATCCACAATGCAACTGCTCTTCGTCCATCCACCAACCTGAGGTATACATGTATTAAGCCTCGTGTGCCTGTAATTACATCGACACCCACACCCTTCAAACCGGAACACAGCAAGCTGCTTGGCGGCAGACATAGGCATGATGGTAGTACTTCCCCGGACCTACATTATTTTTGGGATATAGACAGCATCGTTGACGAATTTTTCAATCGTGCCTGTATTTTAGAGACGCTGGAGTGCCTTAAACAGAAATTTAAATGATGTGGACAAGCTTTTACATAGAGTAGGCTAGCCCAGTATCAATTCCATACTCACATCTTAGTCAGCCTATTCCACAGGAAATACATGGTCAATACAAGCGGAGCTAACTAAACCACGTGTTTCCTTACGATGTTTTCCTTCACCGTTTGTGAGCTCTGGTATTGTGCACATACATTTATCGAATAGAAAAATCTGCTAGACCACCGCTGCTTCAGTTTTTCAGCCTAACTTTTCAAGACTTCTTAGTTTGTGGCACTTTGTTTTTGTTTTTAAGAAAATATTTTTTACAGGTTATTTCTACAGTCTCCGGCAAATCCTGACCTGCTGTACATCATATTCTTCTGCCACACTCAGCTCACTGTTACTCTTCTGCTTTGTTTTATATTTGGTAGTAAGGTAAGCTTTTATGTTAAAATATTTTGATTAGCACGCTTTATTAGTAAAGCTTCACTTTCACATGTGATAACATTTTAGAAGTAATTTTTTATGCTATTGCTTGTGTAACAAGCCTAAGGCCCACCTGATTTTAAGTGGTAACCACCACCTATAACAAAGCATTGCCTTGAAGGTCACGCACGTTAGATCGTGCTCTACGATGCATTACCTTGCAACCTGTCCAACAACCTAAAGCATACAGGTGTTAAGCTTCATGTGCCTGTTATTTCACCGGCACCCACACCCTTCAAACCGGAACCCAGCAATGCGAGCATTACTGCTCGGTACAAGCCCTTCCACAAAGAGCTTTACTAATACTAAACATTTGTAATAGTAATATCGAACTTGGTATGTATATAATAGTTTAGATGACAACATATATTGTATTTTTCTGATAATGGAGACAGAAGGCAGATAGTTAAACTCTTCAAGAGTTTAGGCTCATATGATTTATTTTTTCAATTTTAATAGATTGGGTTTGGTGACGAGGTGATGGAGGTAAGAGATGGATAGTGGAACTTGTGATAAAAGAGTGTTTTTATTTTTTTTTAATTACATATCTATTTATACTGAAATTCCGCCTAAATACTGTGTCTCAGTGAACTCAAATTGAACACGGAAACATTCCTATTGCTAGAAAATTACCCAACTCAAACTAGAGTCTAGTTTGACCACAGGCAGTGTGGCAGGCGCATTGACGTTGAAATGTAGTAGGTGCCAGTTGGACGGGAATTCAAATCTTACGTCTTAGGCAGTAAGACGATTTTCGACTGTACTCATCGTCATAAAATTGTGGCAGTGCCAATGACGTTTTATTTTGTTAGAGTTAGTTCACCTGTTTAATTAGCGTCAACTGTTTTGCTCCAAATTTGTGTTTCAAATTATTAATAGTAAAGCGGTAATCTTTTCATTTCATTTATTTGCATCTTTTGACATCTATAAGACGTTCTTAGAATAGTCAGTTGTACAGAAAATAGTATTGTTGTAATCGTTTATAATACAATAATTACCTAAACTAAGTTTATTTACAGAGAACACAAAGCATTTCAACAGAGAATGAACAAATCACAGATACACATTAGACCAAGAAAAGATACATTACAGATTACACAGATTAAAAAAGAATTATATAAAATCATTTTGTGACGTGTAAGTTATTGCACAACCTAAACCAAAGTATCGATTTTAGTCACCATACTCGTAAGATGTACAATAAAGAATTTTCATTCATTCATTCATTTGTAGCGAAAAATAAAGTACAATACAGTAAATAAAGGTCACCTTTGATTATTACCCCTGTCACATTTGATTATTTTGATTTACCTACTTAAGTTAGAACGTATACAATAATACAAAATAACTAAAAAAATTGCCGGATGCCTCCCGATAGGTGGGCGAACACCGTGGGTTCCTGACGGACGGCCACCTAGGGGTCGCCCAAGAAAGCGTTGGAGAGACGACCTAGACGCCTTTGAGAGGACGTGGTGGGAGAAAGCTCGGAACAGAGAGAATTGGAAGTCTTTGGGGGAGGCTTTTGCCCAGCAGTGGGACGGGATAGGCTAGGAAAAAAAAAAAATAAGCACTACTTAAATATAAGTCAACACAACCAACACAAATTAGAATCAAGGCCAAAAATCGGTAATCGAAAATATACCTACTGTGGTGTATGTAAAGATAATATTAATAAAAATTCTAGACAGCAATAGCACAAAACAATAAAACGAAACTGATAACTAGCTTTGAAAGAAACTTGTCGGTGAGCACAATGAGGTCAAGATATCTACCAATTCTTAGCTATCTCCAGACGAGACTCATCACGAGTGAGGCAGTGTAATGGCTACATAAGTGGCTATAAGACCTCTGGGCTTAATGGCTGCATTTGGACGAGATCCAGCCAGCTACTGCTAATCTGATTACAGTGTTGAATGAACTCGAGTGCGGGGAGCTATTTACTTAGACTTTAACTAAGAAACTTTTTAAGGCGCTTTTTGATATTTTAAAATGATTCTTAAAACTTATGACTAAGTGAAATAGTATGATGTCATTTGTCAATGAAAAAAACCGGTTAAGTGCGAGTCGGACTCGCGCATGAAGGGTTCCGTACCACCTATAATAAAAACGGCAAAAAACCACGTTTGTTGTATGAGAGCTTCCTTCAATATTTTTTTATTCTATATTTTAGTATTTGTTGTTATAGCGGCAATGAAATACATCATCTGTGAAAGTTTCAACTCTCTAACTGTCACGGTTCATGAGATACAGTCTGGTGACAGACGGACAGACAGACAGCGGAGTCTTAGTAATAGGGTCCCGTTTTACCCTTCGGGTACGGAACCCTAAAAACTACGATTATGCACAGATTTGTTTTTCCCTAACCCTTCCGTAACTTTTTATCACTATCACCCCTACAGTCATTCCCAAGCTTAAGGATTTACTAAGTTTTTTTCCAACAGGCGTACATGGTGTACAAAGGACATGGAAAGGACGATCGGGAAAAAACTGGAAAGTTCAGATCCCGGCCTGCCGAGTCTACTTACACCATGACCACTAATAATAGAAGCGCCAGGTTCTGCGACAATATGACTGAGAGAGAACTTGAGGTAAGATAAAGATAACTTAAGGTGGAACAAGTCGTTACTATTTCCATACAAACGCTGTAACTGAATAAGAGTCGAAAGATTTAGTATTGTAACTTTCAAGGTAATCTGATTTTACCGTAGAATATAGGGTAACGAGCCTAGATAACGGCAAGATAATTCAGTATCAAACTTAATAAATACTAATAAAATTAATAATATAGAGATATTCAGTTACAGCGTTTGTATGGAAATAATAACGACTTGTTCCTCCTTAAGGTACAATAAAGATAAACAAATTAATATTATAAAATGGACGATTTATTATAATAGTACAGTCAGCTGCACTAGAATGTATACAGTTCGTAACTTACAAAACGGTATCAAAGCCTTGTAGTAAACTCTTATATAGTAAAATCTCAACAATCGTGAAATTAGCTGATAAGCTAATTTGATTTAGAGTTTTTGCCCTGTAAATATCGATTGTAACGCTGTTAAACCATTCTATAAGTTACGAATTGTATACTTTCTAGTGCAGCTGACTGTACCTACTATTCCGCTACTTCAATCTTTAGATCTATCTATTTCTATAATCTTCTATCTTTCAATATCTTATGATTCAAGTAGCGGAATAATACTATACATTAAATCGTCCATTTTATAATATTACAATGGACTTCCGCAAAGTCACGCCTGTAGGTCTACCATGAGTTTTTACAATCTACAGTCGCTAGCGACTGTAGATAAAAAAATGTATGAAGATTTGTACAGCGCCTCTAGCGAATAGATGGGTACTAAAATGCGCAGCATGAGTCACGTAGTTAACTATCCTACGTCACTGTGTAGTAAACTATACTACAACGACTATAGATTGGCCTTCATTTGCTTAGAAATTGGTACCATGAGTTACTAATTTGACAGATGCCATAGTAACGTACTATTACTACTGTAGTTACGGCACTCACCGATGTTTTGCTTCGTGAAAAGACTATAGTTTGTGATAGATTTTGTGATTTTTCAATTTAAAATGCTTAATAAAGCACGTTTTGTCTTGGAATTATTCTGCCGAAATAGAAGATAAACGACGCGAACAAAGAAAGTTTCAAAGTGAGATGCGTGTTCTTCCACTTCAAACTATTAGTGACACCAAATTTGTGAAATTTTATAGACTAAATAAAGAAGCTTTTGAGAAATTGTGTGATTTATTGCGGCAACATACGGATAAAAAATCAACACAGAGTCTTATTAGAATCAAAGTAGGTAGTTTGTTTTATTTAGATTAAAATGATTTTGCAGCTCATTGAAACAACTAAGTAGGTACCTACTTAATTAAGTATTTTTTGTAGGTGTTATGTGCTCTATTATTCTATGCTCACGGTGATTATCAACGTGTTGTTGGAGAGGCAAACCATTTTTCTCAAGAAGCGATGAGTTCATATATTGAAGAAGTAGGTAACTGCAGCCCTAAACCAGCCAACTATTGTGAACATGTTTTTTAAGTTTCCAGCATTTTTAAGTTTATAAACACTACGCACGCGTGCATCCCACCGTCGTCCTCGGTCGTGTAGTTTGACTAACTTATATTATAGCAAAAGTAAACAAAATGCGAGAGCTAAATGTAATTGGAACCGTTGTAACACGAATAAATTTGGGCTTCATTAGATTGAATCGAAATGAGTGAGTCAGGCGACTTTCCACATTTGTTGGATAATAGTACTTTGTTATTTTATCTTCTGTCTCTATCATCGTGCATTACTTAAAAAGAGATGAAAATATCCAATGCGAAGTGAGCATCGTTTTGTAATGATGCCAACCTAACAACGCTAATCTACATAGGGTGTAGTTGTAACTATATCATAAGTAGCAAGCACCAACACTACTCATGGTACCGCTCTTTATGCTATCTATACAATCTGCGTATTTACGTAACTACGGTAGTAACGTCAGGTGTTTTTTCTGTGAAATCTCATGGTAGACGTACTGAATCAATTAACTATAAGCAAGTTAAACAAACATACTTATACATATGCAGACTCTAACGTACTCTGCGTACCGTTATGATATCATCTAATACTAACAATGTAACCCACATAACTTATTATCGTTCAAAATTATAAATAAATAATAATAACGCTGGACAATCCACACAGCATCATCTAGCCCCAAGCTAAGCAGAGCTTGTGTTATGGGTACTAGATGACTGATATACTTAATACAATACATTACACGCATACATATTTTTTATTATACATAGAAAACACCCAGAACACCCGGAATAAATATTTGCAGATCGTACAAACATTTATCCCGGGGCGGGAATCGAACCCGCAACCTCTGCGTTGCAGGTGGACATTCGCCCGCCGCGCCACATCGGTCGTCGAATTAGAACGATACATACTCAAACGGTGAAGGAAAACATCGTAAGGAAACCATTTAGTATTCTTGCAGCGGCGATGAGCCTGCAACCTGTCACGTATGGAATACTAACTACTGCAAATGTGGATTTGTACTAAGTGTTGTGTTGTAGTATCTGGACATACCTCTGACTACCTTAGATATCTTCGGAGAATCACGAGTGGGTACTTTGTATTAAGAGATCTTACATAGTAAACTAGAGTTTCTTCATAGTGTATGTATAATAAATGAGTCTGGTTCCCATAGTATAAGCTATGCTTAGTTTGGGGCTAAATAATGTTGTGTAAAAATGCCCACAAATATTTTCATGATTTATTCATGATCTATGGATATTTCACGTATCTAGCCCCAAACTAAGCAAAGCTTGTACTATGAAAACTAGATGAATGATAAAAATTTTTGTAGGTTCATACTGAAAATACAATACAACACCCAGGTAGAGAAAAAACATCTGTGTTCATTACACTAAAGTTTGTTTTTGTGGGAATCAAACCAACAACTTACAACGCAGAACTACTACCAACTAAGCTGTGAAGGAGCCCAAACAACAACAAAATGTTTATGAAAGCTTTCTCTATGTTTTTATGTAATATCATTTTAACTTACCTCGATTTCCATTTTGTTCGTTTCATGTGTCCACGAGTCTACGAATTTTCTTGTCGTATACTTTGTAGATTAATGTCTTATTTTTTGTTTATTTTGATGTCAAACAGAAATACCTAAATGTAGACAAAACAAAAATGACTAAATGAGGAAAAAGAGGGATTTTTTTGAGGGTAAAACCTTCTCATTTTGCCTTTAGCTATTAGCAAAAAACAGAGAAACAACAAAGGAAAAAAATACATTTGATTTTTGTCCATCATCGTCACTCTATCAGTCTACTGTTGGACATAGGTATCTCCCAAGTGCATCACAGAGCCTGATATCGGCTTAGCTTGACTTTCCTAATCCAGTTACTGCCCGCCATCTTGTAATTTCACCTGCACCCCCTTCAAACCGGAACACAGGAAGCTGCTCGGCGGCAAAGTTTTTTATACTTAAAAATTTCTGCATCACACAAAGCCATATCTTGGTTTGACTACTCCTCCAGCTAATGACTCTGAGGGGAAACTCGGCGCAGAAGCACTTGGATGAATAGTTTAATATGTTTAAGTGATCGGCCAGAATGGGTTACTTTGAGGATTCGAACATTCAGCAGCATTTCCTAAAACAAGCAAATCACCGGTTCATTTAGTCTGAGGGCGTCCTTTTGTCTAAGCGTGGTCTGGTGGAAACTTCGTTTCCAAAAGTGGACCTAGAGCTTAGCTGAATTCTCCTACTCAGCTCGATCTCAATTTTTTGCTCGATACCAATTATAAAAATCTTTGTCATGACTGACTGACTGACATATATACAACGCACAGCTTAAACCACTGGCCGTAGAAACTTGAAACTTTCAGGGTGTATTTGTCTTGGTGCGTGAACGTGTACTAAGAAAGGAATTTCTGAAACTCAACCCTTAAACGGGTACAACGAGGGTTAAAGTATGTATGGGATGAACTTCACGTGGGCAAAGTCGCGCGTATTTTGAAAGAGTTTACTAAGGGTAAAAGCAAAGATA
Source organism: Electrophaes corylata (assembly GCA_947095575.1). Lineage (NCBI taxonomy): Eukaryota > Metazoa > Arthropoda > Insecta > Lepidoptera > Geometridae > Electrophaes > Electrophaes corylata. The sequence goes on along the minus strand of OX352699.1, from coordinate 14,126,724 downwards.
AATTAACTTAAAAACAAAACATACTTATGTTATCTTGAGATAAACTCTTACAAGATTCTTTATTCAATACTTATAGATATTGGTAGATGGTTTCGTCTCAGGCTATAATAAAATAATATTTGGCATAAAGCCGAATATTAAATTATCGAGACTAAAGATATTCAATTTATAACTCGGTCTTTAGTCAGTAAAATCGCAAAGATAACATTGAAAAACATTTAATAATTTATAGGTATTTTTTTTTATACTTACTGTGATAATAATAATGCTGGACAATCCACACAGCATCACCTAGCCCCAAAAGCTAAGCAGAGGTTGTGTTACTAGATGACTGATATACCTAATACAATGCATTACATATATAGATATTTCTTATTATACACAGATATACAGATAAATACCCAGAACACCCAGTTAATTTTTTGGAGATCGTACAAACATTTATCCCAAGACGGGAACCGAACCCGCAACCTTACGTCACAGGCGGACATTCGCCCGCCGAGCCACGTCAGTCGTCTACTGTAGGTACTTGGTTGCAAGTGTCACATATATAATACTACTAGCTGGACTTACGTCTGACTACGCCCCTTAGACGTCCTTGAAGAGTCTCGAATATTAAAATTAAAACAAACTGCATCCATTATATTTAAGTATTTTTAATGAAGCTATAATAATGTAAAGAGAAACGGTACAGAACTCTACCTTAGGTCATTTAAAGCTAAAAGCGTTTCTATTTGCTAAACCAATACTTTGAAAATGTACGATATTTTCCTCGCAAACTAATAGCGCTTAAAAGCAAATAAAAATACCCAAAGGATATTGCTCTTTTTATTGTTGTTTCTTTGTAATGAAATTACTATTAAACTTTCCTACCTCCTTGGCGATTTTTTATTTTTTGCAACAAAACCCAAAGTTATTTCAATCTAATGACAGTTTTTTTTTATGATGTTATTTTATTGTTGAATATATATATATATATATAATAATCATTTCCTATGCGTTAATCTGGCTAAAACTAAAAAACGGCAAGTTTTTTTTGTTTTGTTCCCTCTTTCTCAGCTTATAATATGTCTTCACTTACAGGAAGAGTTCAAGAAAATCTGCAATCAGTTAGAAAAACTGCGTGAGCGCTGCGGCGCTTGCGCAGCCATTTCCCGACGAATCACCGCCATGCAAGACGCCGCCGTCGCCGATCATAGAAAACCCCCCACCTCAGACTCAGCTCCTCTCAAACTAAATACTGTGTTCAGTGCTGTTGCAGACAGACTCATGTGTACTGTCACACCAGCCGAAGAGTCCAGCAGTAGTGGTAGAGACTTGCCCTTCGAAGCCCCGCCAGCTTACAAACACAAGCCCTTTAGCCCAACAAAAAGCGTCGAAATCAGCAATGCTGAACAAAGCCACACAGACGTAACAACCGACTCTCCAAAGAAGAAAGAAAGAGACAAAGAAGACAAGCAAAACGGTGTGTTCAAAATATCGGGTGAGCCAAACTGTAGTGACATACGTCCGCCCGAGGTGACAGCCCGGAACGGAGTGAAAAATGAGGGACAAAAAAGTCCAGGTAGCGCGGAAACTGTGAAAGGCGTCAGATCCGGCCACGCAAGAACACACGCAATCGTTATAAACTTGGACGATAAAAGCAGGTTCACTGAGGAAGTTACCGTATAGAAGACTGTGCTTAAGTTTCTATAGCTCTGTATAATGCTAGTCCTTACTGTGATTCTTAGATTGTTAATAGTTGATGCATATCAGTAAACGAGTGTTTGTTGAGATCTGCGTGTAGCTGCCGTTTTGGATAAAACTTAGTATGGCTGCTTATATAAATGTGGTTTAGTGGTAGCTACTATGCCTTCCAATTCTAAGATTGCTGGTTCAAATCCGGCCGTGCCTATGAATTCTTCTGTTCGAAAATATAATGCACAAAACTTTCAAACGTTAAAGGAAAATATTGTAAGGAAAACTGTGGCTTAGTTAGTTGTACACGTAATGACCATGTATTTCCTCTGGATTAAGACGGCTAAGCTGTAAAGATGGTATTAGGTGTTAGGCAACCCTATTTTATCTAAAAATCTAATCTCATGCACTATACCGTCTCGTAAATAGGGGCATTATTGAAAAAAGTTAACTGACGTTATATCTATACTATTTATTATAAACAAAAACCTTTTTTCTAATTTAAATTAATAAAAGATACTCAATTACTTTGCAAGGTTAATAGAAAACACGAGAACACACAAAAGTAGTACATACTTCATGTAATTAATGGGATTGGATATGCTTCATGTTTTCCACACAAAGTCACATTACCGTGAACTGAAATTAATTTGAACAAAGCAAAGCGACATTGCCTGCGCGGGTCATGATATTAACGTACACTTTTCCAACATTCGAATTCAACTTTGGCGAGACGCGTTTCAGCATTTACCGTTCCATTTCAAAATTCACCGCGAGTTTCCAGTTCAAAAGAGCCTGAAAATGTTTGTCGTTACTTTGAAAAGTTTGAGCTCCGTTTGCATTCGTGCATCGACTTGTACAGTTTTGCTGCACGACATTTGCGGACAAGTTCAGGAATTTTCGAAGTTGGCAACTGATTAGAATGCTGCATGCAATTGCATTTCCAGTATTCGCTTAGTGCGGTTCGAAAGTTTTATCTAGCCAATATGGCGCTCGGCAATCATGACTTTGTATTCTGGAAGAATTTTGTTCTGTTGAATTTTCCCGATAAGTTCTACGAGCTTGTTTTCTGCAGGGCTAAGATGTGTAATGCGACAAAGCGTTGTCTCAGGAAAAAAAAATACTTCCATGTACTAATATAAATACTATGTAAACTGTACATGTATATAAACTCTATTTATGTGTACCTGTTTTTAGTACTGCCATGCACAGGAAGACATAAACTCACTAATGTTTAGCTTATCTGCTGGTGTCTACAAGTTCAAACATGTTCACAGTTATAATAACTCGTGTCAAGCGGGAATGTCTCATGTTACACATCTTAGCCCGACCAGTGAAATATCCACCATGATGATTTTTTTTTTTCTAGCCTATCCCGTCCCACTGCTGGGCAAAGGCCTTCCCTAAAGACTTCCAGTTCTACCATGATGATAATGTAGAAATATTTATAACATATTCGGTTTTTATCCAAAGCAAAATAGAATTTCTCAGAGGGGAAAAATGGAACAGTTTAGGGAAGAGCGCCTAACCTAACCTTTAACTAGAGTCCGGGACAGCTCGTACATACAGATTTTTTTTCTTCTGGTCCACTGACGGACAAATAAATGTAATCCCACGAAATAATAAACGGCATAAAGTATAATGTATATAATTTTTAATATTTTGTTTATTTATAATGATGTTACTAGAGATTATTAGGATGTATTTAAATTAAATAAATGTATATAAAAGCCGAAAGACATTTAGTGATTATAAATCTTTGTAAATACTTTTGTATAAAATAATTTAGTTCTAATTAATACGATAAGTATTTAACTCGAATCCTATTTATAATTTAAAATTACAAAATAAATAAGCAGATTATTCTACTTTGTACAAATAATTTTATTACACAGTTACCAAAAACATCTATAATTAAATTTTCATATGACAGTTTTATGAAATTATTACAATGTAATATAATTTTAATTGAAACGAAATAACCAAGGAGTTATATAAATATTAAATTTTTTTCTCACTTACTCGTCTTTAAATATTTACAAATAATAATGTCATAGTTCACATTTATAAAGAACCTTAAAAATATATAAGTATTTATCGTAATTCGTAAAGATTGTAAAAATAGTAGATATTTGATGTAAATAATGTATATATTTAAATTATTTGCTTATAAAGTTGATTTAGCAATATCAGTTAAACAAAGGTATTGTTCTATGAATAAGATATGTAAAAACCTTCTAAATACATAGAAGAGAAATACGATGTTGATTATCATAATAAACTGGTTAAGTAATTTATTATGTCTTATTTCTTTCGCAAAATCAAAGTCAAAAAGCATTTATTCAGTTATATCTTTAGGGATCGTCTTGAAACGTCTTAAATCTAGGTGAATCTAGGCGCCAGTTCCTCGCGACCAAGCCTAGAAGAACCGGCAAGAAACTTACGGCTTGATTCCTACCGATTTTTTGTATGATCCTTTTACAAAATTGTAATAATGAAAATAAAAATCATTCTAGGCAACTAGGTTCAAAAGTAAAACAATTATTTACAAAGAAAATTACAGCTAATACAGGTATTTACAATTGGTATATACAAAATATATACCTTAATTCTGGGCGTCTGGTTGAGGTCGAAGCGATGCGTGACCCAAGGGCTGGAGTATCTGGCTCAGCGAATCAGCATTGCCATTTAGCCTGGCAATGCAGCCAGTGTTTTGGAAACGCTTCCGATTGGCACTGAAATGGATTAGTTGAGTTATCTTTTTTTTTATGCAATTTGCTGATGGAACAGGCATATGGCCCACCTGATGTTATGTGGTTACCATCGCCTATAACAAAGCATTGCCTTGTAGGTCACGTTCGTTAGCAAGGTAACCTACAATATCCATCAACCTGAGGCATACAAATGTTAAACCTCATGTGCCTGTAATTACACCGGTACCCACACCTTTTAAACGGGAACACAGTAAGCTGCTTGGCGGCAGAAATAAGCATGGTGTTAGTACTTCCCCGGACGAGCCCTTCACTAAGAGCTCTACTACTACTAAAACTACTATCTTTAAATATTGTTTGCAACGGTAGATAGCTCAACTAGTTCATTATGTATTTAATAAGAGATAAGAACATTGAAACACACTAGGTGATCAGCAGCAATATATAGCCTACCTGACTACACATACATTTATTTATTTAAATGAAAGTAGGCAAAATTATGCTAAGCAAAACTCGTCGATCGGATAAACTGTGAACATCGAGACTCGAACACGCACTTCTTGCTACTAAACTTGAGAATCGCCAGCTACGACGCAACGTTATTATGTAGATTTGTGATGAAAAATACGTCACATTAACAAAGCCGGCGATATAGCCCGCAATTTATAAAAACGATAAACCACAGGACCCATTTGCTCACCCTATCCGATCCCAACACTTCAACCATATTGTGGAAAGATGATTTGTGAACCGAGCGATGTAAAAAGGTAGGATCTAAGAGTAGAAGCATGTGTTAGAACTATGTATTGTAGATCTGGTTCTAAAAATATTATTAAAGAGGCCCACACTCGCTTGTAATTCCTATACACGTTAAATATATTATAATTTAAGTATACTCATACAGTGATATCATTATGAAAGTATACTAATAGCAGTATGAACAAGATCAGCGTAAAAATATTTTATAAAAACACTTGAAAAGTGAGCTCTTATTTTGTTTTGACAAGTGACATTACTTACAAGGTGACATGGTTGTACCTTAGGATGAACAACTATCTAACATTTTTTCTCACTTCGTTAGTAAACAAATGTAGCTGTCCAAGTATATATTCACGCGGACAAGTGATTTATCTTGGGGATCAAACAACATTTAAAAACTAGATCGTATCAATGTTGCATGGGGTCAATTTTTTCAGCAATTTTCACGCACCACCCTGCCTCAGTTTAATATCTAATCCAACATATCGGGAGGGGTTATTTTGTATATGTGATTAGTTCTAATTGACTGGGTTTTTAAAGATTTTTTTGGTAGCGCAGGGTTTTTTAAAGCAAATAGACAGGCCTTTACAACTATAATGTGACATAGATACAGACGTAGACATAGACATAAACAGACATTATTGGCTACTTCAGCGTATGTGAATGATTTATACAGCGCCAGGGGTAACTTTCACTCATACTCCTATTAACGGAAAGCAGTAGTGTTTTGGATAGAATTTTAGATGGAGTAGGCTTATCCAGTTCCTAAGCCATCCTCACAGCTTAGTCGGTCTAAGCCACATGACAGACATAAGAGTACCAACATTGCACAGTATCATAACTTTTTCGAATAAGAAAAATCCAAAATTACACTACCAGATTCGAACCCACGACCTTATGACTGTTGCGGGTTTGCAATACTTGTTCTGTGCAAAGCCAAAAAACTCAGCCTCTAAGATCTATAGCCTGTTGACCTTATGTCTTGAAAGGTTTGATGTATTCCTTTTCGATTATGCAAAGAGGTCGTAGCCTCCTGGAGCGAGATGAGTTCGGAGATTGGAAAATTGCGCTAGCTACCTAAACCACTTATTGGCCAGATATCGGAAACAAAGAAAAACTGACCAAATGCGAGTCGGACTCGCGCACGAAGGGTTCCGTACCATTATCTAAAATAAAAACGGCAAAAAAACACCTTTGTTGTTTAAAGCCCCCTTAAATATTTATTTTATGCAGTTTTTTAGTATTTGTTGTTATAACGGCAACAGAAATACATCATCTGTGAAAATTTCAACTCTCTAACTATTACGTGACTATGCCTGGTGACAGACAGACAGCGGAGTTTTATTAATAGGGTCCCGTTTTACCTTTTGGGTAGGGAACCCTAAAAATGAAGTTGCCGCAAATGTTATTTTAGTAAAACATACTAATTTTTATCACTAGTTCTAGTTTTAGGCTACAAATTTTTAAGGTATATTTTTATAATATCAGAATTGTCTCACCAAGTTAATACCCCAGACAGAGAATTAATATTATCCACCCTACGCACCCTCATTTCCTGTACTGTTTCAGCTCCATATCGGTTCTTGACAGAAGCTCTAGATAATGTTTTTTCGCTTCGAAACGCTTCCATATGTACATTCGCTGTTGCATATAGTCACGCTCTGCCTTCTGTGCTTCTGCGTTCACCTACCCACCACTACAATTTGCTCTCTCTATCTTCTAAGGTTTGCTGGAAGAAAACTCTTTTCAGGGTTAAGCTCGCCTTTGTACATTACCGCTGTAAAATAACTGTCTGTATAATTTGTGTGTACAATAAAGAATAAATAAGTAGGTTGTGGGTTCGATCCCCACTGAGAACAAACATTTGTGCGATGAACATAGAGATATTTGTTCTTTGCCTGGGTTTTATAGTATACATGTATTCTATCAGCTATGGTTCCCATAGTACAAGCTTTGCAAAAAAAGTGTTCCAGCCAATGACGGATGTGCGCGCGGGCAGCCTACTGTCAATGTCAGTTGACAGATGTCAACGAGTATGACGTACGGGCTCGACACACGCTTCTCTTCTACAGAGCGAGATAGGAGATAACCCTAAGAGTATTTGTATACGGCCACGGCCCATGTAATATTTTTCGAAAATTAAATTCAAAAAGGCAATCTGAGAATGTTTTCTCACTTATTCATCCCGTACGGAACAAAAGTATTTATCAACCAATTTAAACGGTTGTTCGTAAAGGTTTGAAATTTTCGGGGCAGGTTTGTGTTTGTACTAAGAGTACTAAGAAACGTATTTCCAAAATTCAACATCTATAAATGTTTTTTTTTTACAACTTGTTGATGGAACAAGCAGATGGTCTACCTGATGTTAAGTGGTTACTAAAGCCTATAACATATAAGTATTGTATATAAGTATTGCATCGTAGGTCACGTTCGTTAGGAACGTGCCCTGCGATGCACTGCTCAGCGTCCAACAACCTGAGGCATACAGATGTTAAGCCTCATGTGCCTGTAAAATTGCTGTGGGTGTGCCCTTCGAACCGGAACACAGCAAGCTGCTTGACGACAGAAATAGGCATGGTGATAGTACTTCCCCGGACGAGCCCTTCACAATGAGCTCTACTACTACTAAAGCATGTACAGCAGGGGTTGAAGTTGGTACGAAAATAAATTCACGCGAGCAAAGACAGGCCTATATTGCGGGGTCATCATCATCATCAACAGCCTGTAGTAGTCCACTGCTGGACATAGCCCTCCCCCATACGTTTCCAAGAAGAACGATTCTGAGTCTTTTCCATCCATCGACTTCCCGCAGTTCTAACAATGTCGTCAATCCATCGGGTAGGAGGACGTCCTACGCTTCGTCTTCCGGTTCGTGATCGCCATTCGAGAACCTTTACTTCCCAGCGGTTGTCGGTTTGCGGATTGCAGGGTAACGGACAACAAACAAAACGTGCCCAATACGCGTCTGTCCTCGTTAGGTTAAGGATCGTCGTATGTCGGATAATCTCTCATCCTAAGGTAAATAAGCCTCTTGTCAAAAGAATCATAGACGTCGTACAAGCAACAAGTATTATTTTCAAGAGGCCCCGTGTGGTTCCCTTGAGGTTCATTAAAAAGGACTTATTGAGAGACGGTTTGGTCCACAAACAAGCGCAGAGGTTAAATAGTATTTTTATGATCATTTTTTTCTAACACACTCGATACGATTTATGTGGATATTGTAAAACGGAGACCAAATAACACAGTTATACTCCAAAATGCTTCTAATCAGGAAGTTGTATAAATATACAAGGCTTTTAGTATTCTTAAAATCATGGGTGGTCCTTGATATAAAGCCCAGAAGTTTAGTACCTTTAGCTATAATATAATCATAATGAGCATTGATTGTGTAGTAGTTACATAGATGATATTGGAAACACATCTTCTTATAACATTCAACCACTCTTTAAGCTTATAACTTCTGCCATGAAAGTCCAAGTAATACTTTAAATCGATACTTTACTTAGATCTTACCCGTATCGCGGTTCCATAAGCGCCTTTACTTTGTACCAATTGCTATTTGAGTAACTTTTCCAAATCATTTACAAAAGTTGACCAACTAGTAATAAGGAAAGTAACAAAGGAAAATAAAATAAGCTCTGATTATAAGTGAGTCCCTAAGTTTCAAAAGAAAATCTATTCTGAAACATCAAAAATAACGAACCATTTTTGTGATATTGAATATTTTATTTTACGCAAGTACAAAAAATAATAATAAAACGGACTTCCATGTGAAGTTCAATCATATTATATTTATTTGCGTCATTATTCATATATGATTACAACACCGTAGCTTCCTTCTATACTTACTTAAATACCGCACCTTTCAAAACTAAATTCAAACGCATTCTCTGTCATCTCGACCCTAGCCCGCTCTCATGGTTTTTTTCTTATTCCCTTCTTGAGCGTGGTAGATATCGCACGTAATCCAACGAACCAAAAAAAGTGTGTAGTTGAAAATAGTGAAAAGACGGAGAATTGTTTCTCCGATTGATTCTTCATCAAATGATGAAGGTTTGAAACCATATTTTGTTATAATCACTGGTCGTAAGAAGAAGAAGAGGCTAAAAGAGGGGAGTGGAAGAAAATAATATATTATGCCGACTCCACATAAAGTGGGATAAGGGCAAGAAGATGATGATGAAATGTTGACTACGAACCGAAAGATCTGATTAATATTTAATGATATTCATCTAAGAACAGAATAACAAAACAAAAAGTTGAAAGAACGTTTGGATTTCTAATTTTGTTGCTGTCAGTACGAATCAGACACGTAACATTTGTTAAAATTTCAATCACTCAGAAACACTGGGTACAGCAATTTTACAAGAGCCAGAAAAAGTCAGTCGTTGTTTTCAAGAGATTCCATGATTTATTCCGTCGGAATAAGGTTTATGTTCTCTTGTGTTAACTTATTTTGATTCTTTTTTTATACAATGTGCTGATGAAACAAGCGTATGGCCCACTTCATGTTAAGTGGTTACCATCGTCTATAACAAAGCATTGCCTTGAAGGTCACGCTCTTTAGGAACGTAACCCACAATACACTGCTCTGCGCCCATCAACCTGAGGCATACAAGTGTTAAGCCTCATGTGCCTGTAATAACACCATTCCTCTTGCCCGCGTTCTTCTTGTAATATTGGTAAGAAACACAAGACCTTGTAAGGACAATTTGTTAAAGATCACTGTACCTCTGCTGCCAAGTAGTATGTTTATGTTTAGTAGTATGTTAAGTAACATTCGAGTTCCATTGCGCTGCAACCAGACATCACTCCGCCGTTGAGTTATTGATAGTATGCAATGTAATTCAAATATGCACGATAGGTTATATTTGAATATTACAGCACAAAAGTCAAATTTATTCGTGCGTATTTCGGAAGAGTCAATTCTTCGAGAAAATGTAGTTGAGTTATCGATAGTATGCAATGTAATTCAAATATCAGCATGATAGGTGATATTTGAATATATATTTTTTTAACCTATTGTGTCCCACTGCTGGGCAAAGGTCTCCCCCAAAATCTTCCACTGGTCCCGGTCTTTGGCGGTCTCCAACCAATCTTTTCTGTGGGTGTCAAGATCATCTCGCCAACGTCTTCTTGGCCGGCCCGGTCGTCGCTTCCCATCCTCAGGCATATAATTATTCTCATTGAATATTACAGCACAAAAATAAAATTTATTCGTGCTTAAGCTCCCAAACCATTTTTGATCCCGGAAGAGTAAAAAAAAACAACGACGTAACGTAGTAACGGAGTCTTCGATAAAATGTATTCACCATCCAGAAAAGTTTTAGGCCAAAAACAGCAAATAACTTTCCCAAATAATGTAAACAACTTTCTAAATAATTTAAACTTCCATATTTATTTACCAAATGCTACAAAACAAGTTAACACGTCGTTTGGGAAAGGAACGATCTTACTTATTAACTTTAATAACTTTACGTAGCTTATGGTCTTAGGGTCCTTGATTTATGTAACTGTTGGAAGGAAATTCGGTTATAATTATTACAACAGTGGTATTTCTGGCCTAGAATAGAACCAACTGGCTCTGGATATCATAGGAGGCGACTTATGGCACGCACCAGAGAACCTGCCTGGCGTGGTGACCTCCCAAAATATGGGGGGGACTTATGTCAGTGAAACAGTTCAAGCTGGCAAATTATTGCAGCCAAGCGTATTATATATGTCTATGTTATCATCATTTTTGACGACCGATGTGGCGCGGCGGGCAAATAATCAGCCTGCGACGCAGGAGGTTGCGGGTTCGATTCCCGCCTTGGGATAAATGTTTGCACGATCTGCAAATATTTATTCCGGGCGTTTTGGGTATTTTCTATGTATAATAAAAAATATGTTGTATTAAGTATATCAGTCATCTAGTACCCATAACACAAGCTCTGCTTAGCTTGGGGCTAGATGATGCTGTGTGGATTGTCCAGCATTATTATTCTTATAAATTTAAAATACTCAAATAAAATGCCCGTGGGGCGCCACTGAACATTGGAAATAGGAATGTGGCTGTCAAAACGGATAATAAATTCATAGATATTTCTCAAGTACTTTGGAAGTATCCATTTTCAATTAAAAGCGTCGCGTTGAAATGAATTACGGATTTCTCCTTTCCCTTCCGAACGACGATGAGTTAATTGTTTTGATATTTCGACGGATTGTCACTGAAGGCTTAAACTTTTAAAAGTTTATTCTGTGCGTTGTTTTTATGTATTTTCTTATATCTTTTAAGCGGCCAGTATGATAACTGCTGTTTCTTGCCGGTTCTTCTAGGCTTGGTCGCGAGGAACTGGCGCTTAGATTCACCTAGATTTAAGACGTTTCAAGATGATCCCTGCGGATATTACTGAATAAATGATTTTTGACTTTGACTTTGACTTCGACTGCTGTTAAATCAAGCAACAGCATAACTTTGGTGCTACTAAGTACTAAAGACGACTAGGTAAATGTTATCGATGTTTATTATTGTTGTTGTTAATAAAGTTACTTTGAGTGGCAAAAATGTTAAACGATCTATAAAATCATTATTTATGATAAGTTTATTCGACCATAGAAAAAAGAGAACTAATAACATCCCAATGTTTTTTTCTGTAGTTAAATAAACTCATTATTATTATTATTTTATATATTAAAAAACTACTGAATTCAAATGGATAGGTAGATCGGGCCGCGTAGATTTATCATTAATATGGTGTATATCTAAACTTTACATATAAATTCTTAAGTATACTAGTAGTATATAAATCTATACCAATTAAGGACTAATAAGGATGCCTGTGAGGTCAACACATTGGCCTCAGCAGAAAACCAGCGCTGCATTGTGGCAACATGCTGTGGCATTAAGCTGAGCTGAGGACCTTTTTGCCACCACATCATTAGTATGTTATACCATGTTAATTGTGTAGTTATGTTATGTTACTTTTGTGTTATCTTTTAGTGTTACTGTTATGTTTACTGTTTTGTGGTGGTCTGAATAAATGTTTCTATCTATCTATAAAAATACCAAGAGAAATAAATGTATGTATATTTTTTTCATATTTTTTTGTTTTCATCGACAAACTGGTACCTACATCTCTAAAACTACCCGATCCACTATCCGGCGTTAGTCGCACAACTTGGTACGCTGGAGCGCAAAGTAATACCGAAGTTTGGTGTAATATCAGACATTGTATTCAGTTGACGAGGGTATATCAGATACGTGGAGTTTGTGGTGATAAGTTGCAAAACGAATTGTTCAAAGCTGGGACTTAACTCGGGTTATAAGACTATCCTACAGGTTTCTTAGAAACGATAAACGAAATTTTCGTATTGTCGTTTTGAGTTACACTATGCGGCATACCAGACAACAACAATTTGACTATGGAACAGTAGTACCAAATAGCCTGTTCGGATTGAGCTGACGGTACAGATAATCAAGCAAACAAACTATAGAGCTCACGGGTACTCGGTGCTAGACCATTGTCTGAACCATGCGAACCGCTAAGGAGTGGAATTCATTGCCAGCGTCTGTTTTCCCTGAACACTATAATCTGGATCTCTTTAAGGCAAGAGTGAAGGTGTCTTCTAGACCGTCCTGTTTCATCGTCGGCTTCATTGTCACTTACCACCAGGTGAGATTGAAGCCAAAGGACTGTCTATAAACGATAAAAAAAGCACGTTTGCTATAAAAAAACAGTCATTAACATTTCACCGCGTGTAGGGAATATAATATACGTTAATACAAACCTGATTCGTTTACTAACCAGCTTTATAGCAATAGCAATAAGGTAAAAAATAGTTCGTGTTGTCGTACTTTCTAAGTACTTACATATTTCATCACATGACAAAAAACACTCGGAGATGAGGAAGGCGTCTCTTTAAGGATATAGAATAAGAAATAGTATCTAGCTGTAGATTCTCTCTAACAATAATATGGCCATAGATTAATAAAGGAACAGATTCGATACTCTTTTGAGTTCACCATTTAATTTTGAGCTTACGAACTATGGTGCTAACTAAGGGCAGGAAGATGATGTTGTAAAACAACTTCCAAAAGGGTGGGTAGGGGGTGAAAGGAGGGATAGTTAGCTGTAGTGTTATGTATGGATAGATTTTAATTTTAGGAAAGGGGAAAGTATTAGTTATTGCATGGCTGCTACTACTGTTCTGGAGGTCTACCACTAGTTGTAACCAAACCAAAGTGACAGAGGGTCTGTTTGTTTACAAAATGAGCTTAAGAATTCTATAGTACAATGCCGACTCGAGTATTATACTCTCTGTTTTATAAAAAGAATTATTTGTCACAATAAAATATTAGGCATGTCACGTGACTGAGAAAGCTTAGTGCGCTTGTATTTTGGACACGTCATCATTCGACGCGTCACGAAAAGACAAAGATGTGAGAGGAATGCTTATGAATAATCAGCAGTGTGTCACGAGTCACATAATTACGTTTGACGTCACACATATGAATGAGAATGAATGAATGAATGAGAATATTTTATTTGTAACTCAAAACAACGAAAATAAATAATAATGTAAGTATTAAAGATAAAAGACATATTTTGAGTCACAAAACGGTCTTCGTCTCAGCATGAGCCAGTTGTAAACACGTTACAACAACGCTGGTCTTCCGACAGAGCCGTTCGGTGACGTCACGGAAGATAACACAAGACACCAAACAATCAAAAATATAACAATAAAACAAGATATATATAACACTATCATCTGTCTTCTTTTTCTTTCGAGTCATGGCTAAAAATCATTAATCTATACAAATAAATAAAATTGAAGTGTCTGTTTGTAATATTAAAATAACCGCTTTTTACTACATGGATATGAATGTATATACGGTACATATACCAAAACAGCATTTTTTTAAGTTTTTGTCTGTCTGTCTGTTTGTTCCGGCTAATCTCGGTAACGGCTGGACCGATTTTGACGGGACTTTCATTGGTAGATAGCTGATGTAATAAAGAGTAACTTAGGCTACTTTTATTTAAAAAAAAATCCAAAATGTCCAAGTACTGTCCACGCGTATGCCACCACTGTGCCGTCACGTCGGACACCTCCCACTGCTTCTATCACGCAGGTTCATTTTTCGATAAAGCTAATACAAAGAACTAAAAATAAATAATAAATCAAATATAATGCCAAAACGAAAAAAAAATTAAATAACTTTTTTGTAAAATTCCGCGCGGACGAAGTCGCGGGCACAGCTAGTTATTAATAAGCTCGGTGTGGCTTTAAAATAGATACACCTTTTTATATTTTACTTTGGAGTATTAAAATAAGATCGTCACTAGCCTGAATAGGATCCTTTTGATCTATAAAATGATTAGATTAGATTAGAAAATCCTTTATTCCAAAAAAGAAGTACATAGGCGAACTTAATGCTAATTAGCATTTTCTTCCAGTTAACCTTTGTGTGATGTGGAGTGGGTGGTAATGCTCTATGAAATACTATAAGAGAGATACGCCTAACTTCTAAATAATTAGAGAAAAAAACATTGAAATATGTATCCATAATATATAAGTAAAAATAATACTATAAGTACTTAAAATATAAATAAAAAATAAAATGAATATATACATATTCAAAAAAATAGATAAATAAATAAATATTAAATATTATAATATTATAATGCTCAATCTGTAGGGACAAAAAGTGTTGGTATAATTTGATTATTTGTTTTGTGTTTTGTTTGGTAATGATGTCGGTTTATCGGGCAGGAGGCATGCCATGATTCGTTTCCCTGTTCGTGCCATTCGTGAACATTCACACAGCGGTAACAATATAATGAAATTCATAAATTACGCCACTTCAGCATTAAGTTTCCCCGTTAGTGTCCCTTAGATATTCGCACAATTTATCAAAACTTTTTTAATCGTGCAGTCTAATGTGGCTTAATCCCATTGCGGCTTTTAAGCAATTCCAGCGCTTTGGCTGCATAAAAAAATAATATTATACGCTTAGTTTTTGCAAACATTTCAAAATTTAAGGTCACCGATATAAATCAGAACCAGCAAGATGAAGTGGCAATGGGCAGGCCATATAGCTCATAGAACCGACAACCGCTGGGGAATAGAGGTTCGCGAATGGTGGCCACGAACCGGAAAATGAAGCGTAGGACATCCTACTACCCGATGGACTGACGACATTGTTAGGACCGCGGGAAGTCGGTGGATGGAAAGGGCCCAGATTGTGGTGCTTGTAGTTTAATTGTTGTTCATGTTTATCACTCGGGAGATAAAGTTGCATATCTTCTGTATTCCTTCAATTGCTCCTGATAATATCCATGGGACGTACCTAATGGAGAAGACCTACTCTAAGCTGCTTGCGATGATATGTATTTTATAAAAGCACTAACTAGTATTGAATTGGGCGCAAACCCTCTGAGAGTATATCTACCATGCTTGGGGATTACAGTCATGATGCTATTTTTTTTTCATTTCTCTCTTACCTATCTACTTCAATTAAAAATAACCAATAACAAAAACAAGCAAAAATAATCAATCTCTCAGAAATATTTTCTCCCAATCAAAACCAAAAGAAGTCTATACAAAATCAATGCAATATTCAAAGCCTATATTACCCCACATCTCTGTAATCACACATCAGTATGCGCTCTACGTCTCCGCGATCTTTCTATCATAACTAGCTGACTGACATGTCATCTTAATTGAATTTACATAAAACAGAAAAAAAAAATTAACGGAACTTAAATTAGTTGTAAGTAAGAGTTTGCTTAGGAAAATACTACTACTACGCAGAAAGAAATGCTCTAGGGGTTTGTTTTTCTTGTCACTTACCGCTAGTTTAGATTGTTGTTAAAAGAAGGTCAAACAATATATATTCTAAAGTCATAGGTCAAGATAACAGAAACAATGTGTAATGACATTATTTAGTATTCAAGCCGGGGAGGTTTGTACATCTATCTCGAAAAGAACCCTGGATGTGATTTCGTCTCAATCGAGGTCAACCTTCCACTGTGCTGGTAGATGGTCAAATTGTGTATAGATTCGTGATAGCTACAATTTAAACCCTATCATCGTGCGCAATAAAACCGAAAAACAATAATATAATGGCTAATGTAAAATTGAATATGTAATTGATTGCCTGTAATTTCATCGGCACATAGGTACATATTTTTTATTATATATAGAAAATACCCAGAACACCCGGAATAAATATTTTGAGATCGTGTAAGCATTTATCCCAAGGCGGGAATCGAACCCGCAACCAACATATGTATCACCACACCACCACCACCACACAACCACCAACCACCACACCACCACACCACCACAATGCACCACAATGTGCAGCTTATTTTGTATCTATGTTTTTGTTTTCTTAGTTTTATATTTTTTTTTTTGCTTTTATTATTTGATTTAAATAATGTGGTGGTTTGAATAAATGGTTTTTCTTTCTTTCTTTCTTTCTTTCTATCAATAGTAAAGTAAACAGGAATTTTCATCTATTGTAGATGATTTAAACAATGTCTTAGAAAACCTTTTTCAATCATACCTCTATTTGCGGAACGCTGTTTCGCCTGGGACAGATTTTAGATAGAGTAGACTTGTAGCATCTATACAATTCCCTTGTGCAATCCCTTTACCCTAATCTGCCTAATTCTCAGGAAAAACATCACTAATAACTGCCGCATGTTTCTTCACGATGTTTTCCTTTACCGAGAGCATTGTTTGGTAGAAGTTTGTATGAAAATAACTTCACGCAGACAAAGTTGCGTGCGTTTCGCTAGTGTAAATATATAACGCAAAAGACTTTTCCGTCATTCATAGCATAGTTCGTGTTATCTTTTCTTTTGAGAAGAAATTGTTCCTACGTGTCTCGTTCTTTTTGAATAGACGCGAAGATCCATGATTGCGCCTTAGTAAATTCGTTTCGTAAATAGCCGTGTTGTTTTTATTGCACCTCCAATTTCACCCGCGATAATACACCCTCCGAAGCATACTTTATACCCGAAGGCCGTCATAATGTCTGCTACGTGATTTCAATTCAGATTTTCAGTTTATAGCCTTTCAGGCTGACGCTTGTTTGCGCAAAATTACGACGTTTCAATACTCCAGGGTTATAAAGGCTAGATTGGTTTACCTTGACTTTCAGCTAGGTATTTGAAGACGATTCAACAAGATGTTATAGTAAAAATACCTTGGTTCTATAGTTTTAAAAAGTTTTATCATTAAAGATTTGTTATGGTAAATTCTTAAAGTGGTCGATAACCATTGGTCTCATTACATAAGCTTAAAGCTGCACAAAGAGCTATGGTGAGAGGAGAGTATGTGAGAGTTATGCTGGTAGTTTCACAACGAAATAGAATCAGGGAATTATCCCTGAAATCTGTGAAATCCGTGAAATCTACACAATTCTCAGAATTAGCAAGATGAAGGCAATACGCAGGCTATATAGCTCGTTGAACCGATAACCGCTGGGGAATATAGGGTCTCGTAAGGCGACTTAGAACCGGAAGACAAAGCGTAGCACGTCCTTCCTCTTGATAGATCGACTATATTACAAAAATAATTTTTTTATGCATTTAATTTGAAAAACTTTATTGGTACAAGTTTTTTCCAAAGCCTTTTAAAGCAACTTATTTTTCAGTTATCCTTAAATGATGATGATACTAACATAAAATGTCAGGGTTAGATAACAAAGACCTCGACTCACGAAATGCAGAAAGTAGAATTTAAATTTTTCGCCTTTGCCACTTTGTTATTTCGATACATATCTAAAAACAGTCCTAAAACAACTCACAATTGTCGTGTTTTTGTGCCATTATTTTCTTCAAAAGACATTAAAAATATAGTTTTCACTTCTCTTGCTTAAAAAGGCCGTCATTGTAGCATACCAGAGCGGGGATAAAATAGCATTTCATCCTCTAGGAGAAAAAGTTTTTTTTTTAATTTTTGTGTGTCAAATGACAATGAGCCTACAAAAACGAAAAAGTTTTTAGTCATAAGTAGAATAATCATGAATAAAGACTCGACTTATTACTGTTTCATAAAAAAAGAACTTTTAATTTTGAAAATGGAACTAAAATCGGCGATTTCTGGTAGAATGCATGCAATGTGTTGCGGCTACAGAAGAAACAAAAAAAATAAATTGGCGCGAAATCTTTATAATTTTTCTCTAATTGCAAATTGAATTGGTAGTGACCGTAATTAATTTTACAATAGTGAAAATGTTGGTATGCTACAATAACGGCCTTTTTGAGCAAGAGAAGTGAAAAGTATAGTGTAACACACGGCGCTAAAACCCATTAAAACTCGGTTTCTATTTACTCCCTCGCTAAAGCTCGGGAGTAAAACTACCTCGTGAGTATATGATCTAAGCCTTGTATATAATGGGTCATTTTAGCTCCTTGTATAACAATCTACTATTAATGTAAAGCGCTATGGTAAGTACGAGTACGTCATGTGACCTATCTTCTTGTAATACTACGAACTTTACTACTTCTACGAACCTTTGTCTACGGTACCATGGAGCCTAAACCACTAGCCGTAGACTTTTCTATGTGTAGGGTTGCACTAAGACAGGTTTTTTGAAATTAGTAGTAGAGTAGAGTAGAGTAGTTTTAGTAGTAGTAGAGCTATTAGTGAAAGGCTCGTCCGGGGAAGCACTACCACCATGCATATTTCTGCCGCCAAGCAGCTTGCTGTGTTCCGGTTTGAAGAGTGTGGGTGCCGGTGTAATTACAGGCACATGAGGCTCAACACCTGTAAGTATGCCTCAGGTTGATGGACACAGAGCAGTGTATTGTAGGGCACGTTCTTAACTAACGTGACCTACAAGGTAATGCTTTGTTATAGGTTATGGTAACCACTTAATATCAGGTAGGCCATATGTTTGTTCCATCAGCTAATTGTATAAAAAAAAAATGGAGTTAGGGATGAAGTTTGTATAAAATAGGTTCACGTGAACAAAATCGCACAGGATTCTAAAAATTTGTGAATAAAATGAGAAAAAATGCAATTTGATATTGGTGAGTCGGCAAGAAACGCGCGCGCGGTACTTGGGGTCCAGTGGACGACCCTGCTTGATATTCCAATAGGCTAATGTTTTATGGATGCATTTTATCATTTTGTCTTGTCATTGTGGTAATAATAACGGGTTTCGTGATAGCGCTCTCCTGCCGATCTTAGGTCGTACCAAATGCACCAGTAGATTTTCAAGAAAAAATGGTGATAGGAAGGTGGTCAAACTATTGTATTCTTTTTTGTATGGTAAGGCGGATGTAACAAGCAGATGGTCCTGATGTTAAGTGGTTACCATCACCTATAACAAACCATTACCTGGTAGGAACCCCCCCCCCCCCCCTACGTATTATCTCGCGTCTACCAACCCGAGGCATACTGGTGTTAAGCCTCATGTGCCTGTAATTTCCCCAGCACCCTTCACCCGAACGAGCCCTTTCACAAAGAGCTCACTACTACTAAAAATAAATTCACTTTTAAATAAGGTAAAAAAATTGTGAAATGCGAAGCTTCCAACATTCCGAGTGACTCGTCACAGGCATTTTTCTAGTTTATTCCAAAAACATTTGCAGCGAAACTTACCTTTGAAAGCAAAATACTCACTGACCGTCAATTTCTTTTACGAGTATAAAACCAGTCATCCGATGGAATCCACATATTTTTATATGTTTTATTACTTTGATGGTCACCGAGTCGAAAGAAATATAATCGGCTTGAGACCCGAATTGGTCCATTTTTAACTACTTCTTACAAAGATGTGGATTGAGTTTTTTTGTAGATAGCACTGTGAACGTGCCCTATATGGCACTACGCCTATTAAACTGTCAATTCTTATGTGGTTAACCATCACATAAAACAAAGCATTGCCTCACAGTATGTGCCTATAACTTCACCGGCACCAACACCCTTCACAACGTACAGTAAGCTGGTTGGCAGCAGAAATAGGCAGGGTGGTGGTAGTACTCCCCTGGACAAGCCCTTTACTGAAAACTCTACCACTATTAAAACATTGCCTAAAAAATCACCATTATGGTCCTCTTTGAGAGTACTTTTCTTACTCCATTTTACACCATTTGATTTTAAACATTTCCAGTACAAAAGCAGCAATGTTGGTTGGACTTTTGTTGGTTTTTTCTTGTCATTTTAGGCCTCCCTCACGTGCCAAGCCATCGTCGCTGGTATTTAAATAGGCCTGAACGAAAAGCTTTTACGTGTTTCTTTGAAAAATCGTAAGGATTATGGGCCTTTTGGGTATTGAAACCCCGCTTAGACTGTAGATGATAAATAGAAAAGTATGTAATCCCTCTTTAGGCGTGCACGGATGATAAAATATGGAATTACATGAAAATTCAGTTTCACACATGTTTTAAAACATCTGTACAAAACAAACGTGCATAACTTCGTCTGCATGAAGTTACTTTCGTTCAAACTTCAACCTTTTGCTGCACCCGTTTAGGAGTTGAATTTCAGGAATTATAAAGTTTGCAAATAAATACGTATAACATTTAGCTGACTCAGTGTCCTCGGAACTCTAAGACGCAGATCCTACTCGTACCTGTTCCGAATTGTAGTAAAAATCTGCACTATAGTTTTATGATAATAAAGTACCATAATGTTATTTATTTTACCAAAAGATGTGACTCACGATCAAAGGGCTGGCGCTTACCTTGGACAGAGAATTAGTTTAGCTATCCAAAGAGGTAACGTTGCCAACCTTTTGGGCACACTTCCTGCGGTCAGTGATTTAAATTGTTTTCTACCTAGGTATAGTAATTTTTGAGTTATTATAAAATATGTAGATATAAGGTAGATAGGTTAAATAATAAATGTAAAATATTTGTATATACTAAATTACTTCAGTTAATAAATACTTATTTTTACCAAAATTTATGTCTAACGAAATACAATAAATTTCAGACATCAGCTATGACGTCTAGCCCTTGTGTTTACGCAGGATTTATTATCTAAATTAATGCTTTGCTAGAGGTCACAATACGTTGATACAGATTTATTGCTATGAGCTGTTAGCGGAGTCAATGAATTGAATAAAAGTACCGTTTATTTCTGACTAGTTGAATGCACTTGACTTAGTTCAACCCCTTTACACTATTGACTATGACTAAATGGCTTAGATCAATGATACCCCTAGATGACGGGTTACATACAAAATCATAGGTAAAAGCTGTCCGCGTGAATTTAATTTAGACACCTACAATGTTGTTACCTAATAAAGTGAGAAAAAGTTTTTCTAGTGTACCGTATTTTAATTTTTGATGTGTAATTTCGGTGGTATTTTACTAACATCTACAAACAATATCTATGTATGTAATGTATTGTATTAAGAATATCAGTCAATATTATAGTACCTAAAATACAAGCTCTGCTTAGCTTGGGGCTAGATGATACTGTGTGGATTGTTCTTAACACAAGTGTAATCAGTAAAAATGAAAGAATATTATTATGTGGCATTCAGATGTGACCGAATATTCCTTTAAGTTTTTTAAGATAAACGCAAGCTTTTTTTCTGAAAATTTATGCAGTCCTCTTTGCCTTCACGAGACGAACCTGAAGATACCAGATTCAACTTTCTAGGATCAAGGAAATGCGATTTTTTTTTTAAATTTGTTCCCCTCTTTAGCTCAAAAGTTTACATAGGTAAACAAGGTTTATTTTCATATAACCCTAGTTATAAAACTGGTCAACAATGAAAGAAACAAAGGCGAAGTTAGAACCTTTATTGAAACCAAGTAAAATACTCTTCAACTTCTTTATGTATTAAACAAGAAAGAAAAATCATATTGTTTTTTTTTCATCGAAAACTGAATATCAAAGTTATTCTCATAACCAAACAACTTATTCCAAAACCTAAGTAAAGATCTGAGGTACATTTTGTTAACTTTTTTCTGAAAAAAAAAACCTGGATCTTTCTATTATTTTTAAATCTTATAAATACAGGTAACAACCGTTTTATTTAATTAAAACGTGTTGTTTAACCGAAACTTCTGTGAATTTTGATGAACGCTGTTTTTTCTTGGCATAGTTTTATTTATCTTATCTTAGTTATTTTATCGTTATCCATAGCATAGATACCCCGTAGCAACTCAGTTTAAATTAACCTTTCAAACTTGCATATTTTATTTTTATCAGTAAGTATTTTATATTATTAGGAGAAATACGACTTTTTATTTTATATTAAGGTTATTTATTATATCTTGTTTTGTGGTAAGCAAGATTTAGTCCGGAAACCAGAAAATCTTACAAATTAGCAAATAAATGGCTAGGGCCGTATTTCGACGCATGCAGTTTCAAACTATTTCATTAATTTATTGCCAACATTTCACACACCTTTGGTCTGTAAACTCTGTCTGTCTGTAGGTGTAAATGTGGTTACACCTATCATCACCTATCTACACCTATGTGTTTATTTGATTGTTCAATTATCTCACTCTGAAATACTGTTAGTATGTTCAGGCAATAAGGCTCCTAATAAAAAGCCTATTTAATTAGATCGTGTTTATAGGCGATAACATCAAAAATTATAATCAACTACTAACAAAACAAGTGATAGTCATAAACCCTTGGGGCATAAATATCACTACTCACCAGCTCAGAGGTTGGTTGAGGCGAACGCGAGACCTAGAAAGCTGGTTTATAAAGCCGGTAGTCACCTGGTTATCGTCTAAATGCTTTTTTTTACCCTTCCCAGAAACAGGTCAGTAGTTTCCTGTTGTACGTAAGTCATAATGCATATTATGTTCCTTTATCAGCCAATGTAGCTTATGCGGTTTTGATAAATCTGTTGTTGAGATGTTGTTGGATTCGTCTTGAGACGCTGACATCAGTACACCACATTCTCGATTGCGTATTTTTACTCTTTTGAGGATATTAATTAACTGAGTGTATATAGTTATCGACGAGTTTAGGCTTCCTCTAAAAGTTCTCAATATTTCCTTCCTTTTGCATTTTTCGTCAATTCGCTGCCTGCTACCTTTACTATCTCGTCCTGCCATCTTTCCTGTGGTCCTGCTTACAAAAACAAAAAATAAATAGCACTTTAAGACTAAGACTTTATTCCCTAAGCACGGTAGATATCCCCTCCGATCTCTTAGTACCAAGTACCTACTCAAAATTCTTTGAGGATGTCTAAAAGGGTAGTCAGAGGTTTGTCCAGATAGTACATTTGGTACATACCCACATTTTGCAGTAGTTAGTATTCCATACGGGACAGGTTGCAAGCCCATCGCCGTTGCTAGAATACTAACCAGTAATTTATTGCTAGGCTTATTGTACTTAACTTAAAGAATAATCTGTCGATAAACAGCCTGAAACAACCTGTTTCACATATAAATGGTTAGAACTGATAGGTTTACTATCGTTTTTATATCGTTAATTAATTTAGGAGTCTTTATATGAGAGTTGTTTGTTCAAACATGATCCACATAAAACAGATTGACGCTTTAACAGACGCTCGTCATCATTATCATCAGCCCGAATGAATGAATGCTGGACATAAGTCTTCTTCATATTTGTAAGGTCTACTGTACTCACTAGGCAGGTGAATCGATTACGGCAGGTTATAAGATAGTTGTTACTTTAGTAAATTAGTTATTTTTTTGTATTTTTTGTTTAAATAAAGATTTATTTGCAAAAAAAATTACATCTAATATAGGTATTTATAATTGGTATGTACAAAATACATATGAAACAGTTGAGCTATCTACAGACCGTTGCAAACGATCTAAAGGTAGCTCAACTGATCCAGATCAGTGCCAATCGGAAGCGTTCCCAAAACACTGGCTGCAACCCGCTGAATGGCAATACTGATTCGCTGTGCCTGATACTCACCAGCCCTCGGGTCACGCGTCGCTTCGACCAGACGCCCCTAAAGAATTTTAAAACCCTCTGTTGAGATTTTCATATTTGCGCTTCTTGAAATAAATAGGTTTTTTATTATTAATGATGTCTCGAAACATTCCCCGTCTAAAATAATTATTATCAGCCCCATTTCCAATCTTCATAATCGATTCTAAGGAACTTTTCCACACTTTGAAACTGAGTTTAAACTCGATCAGAACTTCTGCTTGAAATTATTTAACATTTTCAATATTGAGACGATACTAGGATACTAGGAAACAATATTTTCACGGCTGTCTTCAAATCGGAACTCAGCAAGTTGGGGCCTAATATTCGTAGCTAAATATTATCGAGTAGCAGGTTCGATCGTGTTAATCTCATCTGGTAAAACTGACATTTTAGATAATCAATAATCTTGACAATCAAATTCTAGTTTCAATCTCGTCTCAACTCCCAAAAAAGTTGGGTCTATGCCTTGTTGGGTCTGCTCTGCAGGTCTACTCTCAGAAATGATAAAAGAAGTTCTTCGAAACTTCTTTTTCGTATTGTCATTTTGAAAACAGGATAAAATTAATACTAAAGGAGGCTCTCTCATACAACAAACGTGGTTTTTTTCCGTTTTTACTATAGATAATGGTACGGAACCCTTCGTGCGCGAGTCCGACTCACACTTGGCCGGTTTTTAAATTTTCTCACCTTTTAAACCTTCCGTAGACTTCTACAAATACATCGACCAAAATTAGGTAAACCGGTTCATAAATAAATTACTTTCTTGACTAAGATAATGTCTAACATTTTCAGAGCTATGAAATCAAAATCAAGTTAGAACCCTAAAATATTTTTGAGGAAAAACTTTGCATTTAGATAATAATAATAATAATAATAAAAAACTTTATTTGTAGCAAGTAATGTATACAGTTTGATACTTAATCTACCTAACAACGTAAAACTAATAACCTATAAAAATGTATCAAATTTGTAGAAAGAAAAAAAAAAAAAAATAATAATAAAATAAGACTTAATGCCTTTAAATTGAATTTTTTTTAAAGGCCATATTAAAAAAAACGAATGCAATGGCAAACAATATTGAGCCACCTACTTACATCAACTTTCCACGGCCTCTGCGTTTGGTTTTAAGTTGAACGTTTTTCATCCAAAGTGGCGCAACTTCTAAAAATGACAGATGTATGATAAATAATAATAAATGCTTCATTTGTTCATCAGTAAGAAACAATTAATTATATTTAACTATATTATAATAAGACCGGAACGTAAATACGTATGAAGCTATTTTCATACATACGTCAACCCCCGTTGTATCCCTTGAAGGGTAGAATTTCAGAAATTCCTTTGTTAGTATACCTTTACAAACCAAAACAAATATACCCTGAAGTTTCAAATTTCTACGTCCGGCTGTCTTATAACTAGTATAAATATAGAAAGGTTGTGTATTTTGGGTAGTAAATCCTATTTTATCCTACTTTAATATTATAAATGTGAATGTAAGTTTGTTTGTTACGCTTTCACGCGGATACTACTTAACCGATCATCATGAAACTATTCACTATGCTTGAAGGTATTAGAAGTAACATAGGATACTTATTATAAAAAAAAAAAAAATTACGAAAGATTCATTGCGAGCGAAGCCGCGGGTAAAAGCTAGTAATATTATAAACGCGAAAGTTTGTAAGAATATTTGTTACTCATTCACGCTTTAACCAGTGGACAGATTTGGATGAAATTTGGAATAAATATAGATTGTAATCTGGATTAACATATAGGCATTTTATACCGAAAAAATAACGGGAACGAGAAAAATCAGCTACGCGGGCGAAGCTGCGAGCGGCCGCTAGTAAAATTTATAAAAGTCAGTACTCACTCAGGATAGATTAACTATCTGAAAAAGGGAAAACATAAACATAGCTCTTTTTCGTTAAATTGTACAAAAACCTTTTAGAAAAAGTTTTGACGAAAACGGGCCTTTGCAAAAATAGTATGACAATATACAAGATCTCAAAAGCTTTAGCCTTTCCGGCTGTTCGCACTCTTTTCGGCCTAAATAGGTATTATCCGCTTTAGCTATACCCGTGGGCTGAAACCGACTCAACACATCTGTCCCGCAACTGTGGTAACATTAAGCCCTTCTGAAGATATTACAAGCCGCATTATGTACCGTAAAAAAGTGCCAATAATAAACTATATAACTGTATCTGCGGGTAAATTACAGGCCTAACACCTTATGCCTCATGTTGATGGACCCTGAGCAGTAGCATCGTCTTGCCTACGGCTAAAACGAGCGTGACTTACGAGGCAAAATTTTGTTATAGGCAATGGTAACTACTTAAGGTGGGCCATCAGCTTATCCCTTCAGCAAATTGTAACAGCAGACTTTTCTGATGTCCATACAGCAACTTTCAGTGCTCGAGAACAGCCACTTGACCTAGACCCATGCTTGTTATTTAAATTACTGGCTTTAGGTCGAGTAGATGGAAATCTTCACGCCATAATAATAATAGATATTTTGTGAACATTTTTATATACACAATATTATTTGCCCCAAGCTAAGCATAGCTTATATACTATGGGTATAATCTAGGTTATTTGTTTTCTAATTTCATGAAAAAAGGATTTTGTATTTTATTATCCATAAACTAATCTACGTTACAGACTGTAGTTTTCCTCATTTTAGATTTCTTCATTATCACTACGTGATACGTACATAAAAAGTCTCAAATAGGGACATACCTACAGGTTCTTGGTAACAGCCCAAAATATGCGTGTATTGTGCCACGCGTATTTAGGCCACTACCGACTTCATACAGTTATAGATCCCGGAGGCATATGTGGACCACAAAAACATCCATTACGGCACAGATGGGTGCAGTTTCGGGAATGGCCTAATCGTTGCCGAAATCCACTTTTTGCCGCCGAAAAAGTTTTGCTGATGGAGCAATTAGTTCGAGCCAGTAACCTTCTAGTATGATGTTATGTAGATTGCAAATAAAGTCGTCGAAAAAACTGAAACTCAGTGAATGAGCATAAGAGAGCCTATTCCAGTGAGCAAATGGCCGAAGTTACAATGATGATATTTCTGCTCACGACACTGCTCAAGCTTCTGAGTGCCTGACTTATACGCAACGCACAGCCTAAGTCATTGATCGTAAAGTCTTGAAGTATTCAGAGTATATTCATTTTGGTGCGTAGAGGTGGTCTTAGAAAGGAAATTCCCGAAATTCAACTCTCAAACGGATACAGCCGGGCTTGAAGTTTGTATGAAAATAACTTCAAGTGGACGAAGTCACATTTCATTTCATTTCTAGTATTCAATAAGTTGTACTGTTATTTTAATTATGCTGATATTGCAACATAGTCAAAATGTAACTAAAATCAAAGGACATCATTTTCATCAGCCTGAAAAAAGTCTTAGTCTAGTGCTGAAGGTCCTTTCTCTAATTAATTCCTTTTGGAAGGTTTGTCATACCACGCTTTGCGATTGGTGACAGCAATGTTGGTATGTAATAGAGATAAAAAGTCAAAGTCAAAGCACTAAGTAGTTTCTCGTGACCAAATCTAGAACTGGCAAGGAACTTACGGCTTAGTTCGTACCGTTGTTTTGCGTGTGATTTTTTTTACAAAATGATTTATGAAGCTGCAATGTGTTGCTGTGTAAGATACAAACGCTACTGCTATTTTTTCTTGGCGTGGTACCTTTCTGTCGCCTTTTACGACACCCATAAGAAGTGATGGATGGAGTTTGGGATAGATGAAACGACAAAAGTAACGTATACGCGATAAACACGCGTATAATTGAATGTTGGTATTATGTTTCTTTTTCTGGCCAACTAATGGGCTAAGTTGGCTAACCAAAAATATTTTTCTGCAGTTGGACTAAGTTGGCCAACTAAAAATATCTTCACCCAAACAAAGATGGAAATCGTAAGATGAACACAAAGATAATACCAAATGTGATTCCTCAATCGCGCTCTTGGGACCAACTCGACATAGAGGTAAAAACTTCGTAACAGCCCCCTCGGGCCATCACACTCGTTATGGTCCAGGTGGGACCTCGTAATTTGCACAAATTTTATAGAACTTGTAACATTGTTGCCGAATTCTCCGGATGCCGGAGTCAGACCGTTTTATTGTCTGTGGACCGTAAAGCCCGTTACTAAAATGCGGCTACCGTCATGTGACAGTCATCACAGCTGCACATATTTAGATAAACCAAATATGTATAAATATTCTAATCAGTTTTACATCTTATTAACAATCAATGGATACTATTCTCAGATTGTATAAAATCTCTTTTAAGAATATTGGGATATATTAGGATTGGGAATAGTAAGACTCATGAGGAATAGGGCTAGCTTGAACTATACTATTAAAGTTAATTCTCTTAGTAAGGCGACCAACGCACCCTTCGCACCACAGCCAGTTCTACTTCCATCGACCTGAGACAACAATTTCACGGGTTTTTAATTTCACTCGAACACAGAAAGCTGCTTGGCGGTAGAAATATGCAAGTAATTCCCCGGTCGAGCCTTTCTAAAGAGCTCTACTACAACAGCAATATAGCGGCCAACACTTTTTAGCAAACCAAAGTATTCAAGCTTTTGACTTATGGCCGTGAATAAATCCTAGAGGATGTATGAGCCGTGGCTTTAAGTGGAATGTGGTGAACTTTGTGCAATATTCAGAATTACAAACGTTACAACGTAGAAAATAGTGTAAATGTACGAGGTCGGGTAGTTTAATAAATATTTTAAGCCCTACCGCCTTTAGTAGTTTGTTTGTGGTGTTTGGTTTGTGTTATGCGTTTGACTTATTATCCGACTTCAAAAATGGAGGAGATTCTCAATTCGACTGTATTTTTTTTATGTTTATTACCTCAGAACTTTCGACTGGATGAACCGATTTTAATGATTCTTTGTTTATTTGAAAGCTTGGTGTGGTTCTGACAATGGCAAATCGATGGCGAATGGAGAAATCGATTTAAATTTTTTTTGTTAAAATTTTGCCGGTGAAATTACATACACATGAGGCTTAACATCAGTATGCCTCAAGTTGATGGACCCAATAGTGCATCGTAGGGCACGTTTCTAGCGAGCGTGGCCTGCGAGGCGATGCTTTGTTGTAACCACGAGAGATGCATATATCCGCCTTTTAAGAGTTCCTGCTGCTGGAGTCGCCGCTCCCGCTGTTTTTGATGTGGACAATACGTGTGAAGCCACCAACGTGTCTGCACAAGTAGCGTCCCACGCCAAAGGCCCACCTAGACTCCAGGGAATCAACGACATGCCGTCCGGTCTTTCCATCGTGAATGTAATAATTAGCATCATTATTATTATTATTATTGATATTTTTTATTATACATAGAAAATACCCAGAACACCCGGAATAAACATTTGCTGATCGTACAAACATTTATCCTAAGGCGGGAATCGCACCCGCAACCGCAACATCGCAGGCGGACATGCGCCCGCCGCGCCACATAGGTCGTCAGTAAATGAACAAATAATTCTACACTTTCCTATATTATTCAAAACCTAAGAACCGTTCACATACTAGCTGCAAACGGTCAGGCGTCCGGTCAGGAAATGGCAATTCGGCCTCTCCAGGGGCGCCCGGATCGGACGTCCGAAGCCGCTGTAAATGGTACGATTTACCGGCCTAACACACGCACGTACGGGACCTTGGTAATTGCCTAGTGATTACAAAAACGGAATTGCCTTATACATGCATAGAATTTCCTAGTGATATTTGGTTGGAATCTCACCGGAAAGTGAATTTTAATTCTTTTGTGGTGAGAATTCTGACTGATTGTGCATTGAAAAATGTATGTGCGTAATACCAACGTCTCAAACGGTGAAGGAAAATATCGTGAGAAAGCTAGATAGTATTCTAGCAGCGGCGATGGGCTCGCAACTTGTCACGTATGTACCTAATACCAACTACGCAAAATTACAAAATGTAGTATGTTGACGTATTTTTCCTCAAACTAGACATTCTCAAGGAATCTCTAGTAGCTTGGTACTAAGAGATCCGAGCGGGACATCTACCGTACCTAGAGATTACAGTCATGATACTATTTCTATTTCATTTTTCTTTTTAGTCAGTAATATATAAAAGTCTACTGTAAAAACTATCTCTGAACTTCAACCAAAATTCAGCCACCTATTTTTAAATGGTTTAAAAAATATATTGCTCCATTTTTATGCATAGCAAGTAATAAAACGTAATCTAAAAGAAAATAAAGTGTAGTCGGTAAAATATTTTCCAGGAGTAAAAATAAAACTCATTTTCCCGGCGCAGTTCACGGCGTGATAGCAGATAGTGTCATTTTACTAAAACGTGACGAACAGCGTGTGATGTGACATGAGCCCGGATTAGGGGTGCTACCTTACACAATTTGACATGCCTTACATAATTTGACTGTCCTCACAGCTGGGTTTATAGTGATTCTGCTTTCTTCTCTGTATCTAGAGAATATGTCATGTATTCTTTCTTTTTTTTATACATACTGTACTGAGGTATGAAAACTATGTGGTAGGTATATGAGGTTATGTATGAAAAAAATTAGTGTGCTTTAGACCACACGACTGAAGTAAATCTTCTTTAATATACGAAACGTAACTGGCTATGAGAGAAAGAGAGAAAGAATAATGCTTTCATACCCCCTCCATGGTAGTGTTAAACGCTTAACGCAACCTTGTTGGAAGTTGCATTAGAAGTATTACTTAAAAAAAACTAAAAGTAGGAAAATTTTGGCACTCTCGGATAATATTATATTTTATTTATCACTAGAAGCCACTCGCAGCTTAGCCCACGTGGCAGTTTTCTCCCGTTCCCGTTATTTTTTCGGGATAAAAAGTAGCCTATGTCCTATTCCAGATTACAATCTATATTTATTCCAAATTTCATCCAAATTGGTCCACTGGTTAGAGCGTGAAAGAGGAACAAACATCCATCCATCCAAACATTCGCATTTATAATATTAGTAGGATTAATAAACTACGTCAGCCCTACGTTATGCCGATTATCACAAAATAACAAAGTGTAGCACAAGCTAATGGGGCCGACAGCTGGGCACTCTGACCTGTCACGTTGCCCATCCTTATGGAGAATATGCGGGCAAGGGTTTTTGAAGTAATACTTCTAATGCGACTTCCAACAAGGTTGCGTTGAGCGTTTACCGCTACCATGGAGGAGGTATGAAAGCACTGTTGTTTCTCTCTTTCTCTCATAGCCAGTTACGTTTCGTATACTAAAGAAGTTTTACTTCAGTCGTGTGGTCTAAAGCACACTCGTTTTTTTATACAAAGTTTATCCGTTTTTTTGTACTGGCTAATAGAATTAAAACAATAATGTTTGTTCTGTGTTTGGGTGTTGCAATGTATTCTAGGTATGTATTTACAAAACAAGTACATAAATATTCTATCAGTCATATGGTCCCCATAGTACAAACTATGCTTAGTTTGGGGCTATATGTTGTATTTAATTTTTTGATAGAAAAACAATTAGGGCATGTCTGGATTCGAACCCACGACCTTAGGATCAGAAGGCGGGGTCATACCCACTGGACCACTCTTGTCGATGACATTTTAGAAAATAGAAAATCACGAAAATGTGTCAGGACTTTAATAATAATAATAATAATAATGCTGGACAGTCCACACAGCATCATCTAGCCCCAAGCTAATCAGAGCTTGTGTTATGGGTACTAGATGACTGATATGCCGCATACAATACATTACATAATATAGATATTTTTTATTATACATAGAAAACACCCAGAACACCCGAAATAAATATTTGCAGATCGTACAATATTTATCCTAGGGCGGGAATCGAACCCGCAACCTCTTGCGTCGCAAGCGGACATTTGCCCGCCGCGCCACATCGGTCGTCGAATTTAATCCCTAAGCACAGTAGATATTTCCTCCGAATTTTTAGTACCAAATTGTGGGTACGTACCAAATGTGCTATCCAGATATGCCTCTGACTACCCCTTAGACATCTTCAAAGAATCTCGAGTAAGGTGCGTGGTATTATTATAAAATATAAAAAATACTATTCTTTACGTATTTAGCTTGGGGTTAATATTAACCGTGGTAGACGCAAGTGGTTCTATGTAAATTAAGCTGTCCACTTCAACCCATTTCCTGCACAGCCTCAAATAGATTTAATCAGCGGAAATGCGTTCCTCTCAGATTCTGAGTGTGAACACACAGTAAAGTAGGTAACAGTAGGTAAACTTCTACTGAAGATATGACCATGACAACATTTTAGTAGTAGAGCTCGAAGTGGAGGGCTCGCCTAGGAAAGTACTACGATGCTTTTTTCTGCCGCCAAGCAGCGTTACTGTGTTCTGTCTTGAAGGGTGTGGGTGCCAGTGAAATTAAGTTGATGGTGCATCCTAGGGCACGTCCCTAACGAGCGTGACCCCCGATGCGATACTTTGTTATAGGCGATGGTGACCACTTAACATCAGGTGGGCCATCTGCATGTACAATCAGCAAGTTGTTTGAAAAAAAAAGAAAAAAAATATGTCTGAAATATGTATATGTCAGTTTCTATCAGTCTATTTTATATCATAAGTATGCTCCATATTATTATGTTCTTTATCTTTTGCATTCAACAAAACTGCATACTAACGCCGCAATGTATTACTCTAACCATGTGAAATCGATACCTAACAATTTAATACGTAGTTATAGTGAAGTCTAATAAATCCGAATGCAGCATTTTCCTCAGTTACTATAAATATTAACGGTTTGTAAGAGCAGCAGCTAAGCCTTAAGGCTGAGGAACCTGTTCAGGCCTGTTCAGATGAGCTCATGGTATAGATAGTTAGGCAAACACACTATCGAGTTGACGGTTACCCCTCTGGTTACAGAGAACTCAAAATAAATAGAATGAATAAATATTTGTGGACATTTGTACACAACATCATCTAGCTCCTAACTAAGCATAGCTTGTACTATGGGAACCAGATGACTGATAGAATACTTATTTACTTTTTTTGTAAAGACATACTTAGAATACAATATAACACCCAAACACAGAACAAACATCTATGTTCATCACATAAATGTTTGTTCTCGGTGGGAATCGAACCCACCACCTACAGCGCAGAAGGCAGGGCTACTACGAACTGAGCTGTGACGGCTGTCTAAAGTTAAAGGAAGTTACTCTACTTGTATTTAATACGAGTAGAGTAACTTCCTTTAACTTATCCTATAACTTCTTATACTGGTGCTAAGTAGTAAATTTTACTACTTAGCACCAGTATAAGAAGTTATAGGGTTTCTTAGACCATAGATACAAAATAATACGCTACAGTGGTGCACTCTCGCGGCTCAACACATTTTCTTAACGAGTTCCAAAGTTGAATAAAATTTAACGGTTTTCTCAGACTGACACACTGAACAAAACTCTGACGACCGATGTGGCGCGGCGGGCGAATGTCCGCCTGCGACGCAAGAGGTTGCGAGTTCGATTCCCACCTTGGGATAAATGTTTGTACGATCTGCAAATATTTATTCCAGGTGTTCTGGGTATGTTTAGTTTTATTTGTAGTAACTTTAAGTTGGTCTCATAAAAGTAGAAGATATGTGGATCTTCAACAAAGTTAGATTCTTTTACCTAGTAAAATAGTTATATGGATTGACTGAATTAGGTTATCAAACGTCATGTGCTAAAGGTAGAATCCAAACCGCCTCGCGACCCACGTGGATTCGCGTCGACAGTCTCAAACATTTTGTATGGGACAAACAGAGCCCGAAGGAGCAGACCGTCTTCTTTATTGTAATCACTTCAAAACACAATGTACGGGGCCGATAGCTTTATGACGCATCGTGACATGTGATGCGGATATAAGGTAACTAGCAGCCGCTCGCAGCTTCGCCCGCGTGGCAGTTTTTTTTCCGTTCCCGTTATTTTTTCGAGATAATAGAAGCCTATATGTTAATCCAAGTTATAATCTATGCTTATTCCAAATTTCATCCGAATCGGTCTACGGGTTAGAGCGTGCAAGAGTAACAAACATCCATCCGTTCTTACAAACTTTCGCGCTTATTAATAGGATTCCGCCTCAATCCTCACATTGTTCCTCAGTCTTAAGAACAGTGTGTCGCACAACCTACGCCAGCAATATTACGAACAATATTGCAGATTTGGCTAACACTGAAGTTCTACAATGATTATTGGCTTCATCGGCAAACCGTCTTTGCCTTTTAACGCTAACGCAAGTATTTATTTCTACATTTATTTTTATTAATGCTCGAAAAATGGACTCGTGTTTAAGTTGGAATGAGCTGGCTTACGCCAGTATCTTAAGCCGCTTTCTAGACTTTTCCTTAACTAGTTTTAGAGTTTAACCAATTTAATTAATAAGGTTAATAATTAATAAGTAAAAATTATCTCCCATTTTTGTACACGGACCCACCACTATTTTCAATTCACTCTCTGCTTAAAAGTTTCTGAAGCATGCATACGGTCCATCTTTTTTGCATGGAAAACTAGGAATAAACACCATCTAGTGCCGTTTCAAAATGATCCTAGCGATATTATTTTGGCTTTTTGAGTTGAAATCTTCATTTAGAATATGGGGGATTAGTTTTGTTATTGTAAGAACTTTTAGTAAATTATTGTAAATCAGCCAACATAGATATATTATGTTGACAGCCATCACAGCTCAGTTCGTAGTAGCCCTGCCTTCTGCGCTGTAGGTGGTGGGTTCGATCTCGGTGGGAACCGAGAACAAACATTTGTGTCATGAACATAGATGTTTGTTCTGTGTCTGGGTGTTATATTGTATTCTAAGTATGTATTTACACAAAAAAAAGTATATAAGTATTCTTTCGGTCATCTGGTTCTCATAGTACAAGCTATGCTTAGTTTTGGGGCTAGATGTTGTGTAAAAATATCCACAAATATTTATTATTATGATTATTGTATATGTTTTAGCTACATGTAGTTTATAATTACATTCACCGCTTTATAACTAGCATGGAAAAAGCGCTCGCCAATTTTTAGACAACCAAAGTTCTTCAAGCCATTGAACAAGTTTAGTGAAAATGGTTCTTTTAAAGAGTAAAATAGGTACTTACTTAGATTATACCTAGTGGTAATGTTTTGGAAATAAAAGTTCGCCAAGCAGAGTGTTTAACGTAGTTAAAATAATAGAGAGAAACGTAATGGAGTATTTATTATATTCTACTACTATACCTTCTATTACTACTTGAAGTATGTTCCCGTCTTCAAAATGGCGTGCTATTTCACTAAAAGCTTTTTTTATGAGAGAATTAATGTTAACTATAATAATCATAATAATGCTGGACAATCCACACAGCATCATCTAGCCCCAAGCTAAGCAGAGCTTGTGTTATAGGTACTAGATTACTGATATACTTAATAACAATACATTACATGCATAGTTTTTTTTTGTTATACATAGAAAATACCCAGAGCACCCGGAATAAATATTTGCAGATCGTACAAACATTTATCCCAAGGCGGAAATCGAACCTGCAACCTCCTGCGTCGCAGGCGGACATTCGCCCGCCGCACCACATCTCCAAGCACGGTAGATATCCCCTCCGATCTCTCTTAGTTCCAAGTACCTACTTCAGATTCTTCGAGGATGTCTAAGGGGGGATGTCTAAGTATTCCATACGTGACAGGTTGCAAGCCCATCGCCGATGCTAGAATACTAACTGTTTTCCTTCATCTATCGCGCATCTAATCTAATTTGTAATTTACCTTAACTGTATTATTTACCATCCTGACATTAATTACTCTATGAATTTTAGTCTAATTCTATTATTTACCTACCTAACATTAATCTATGAATTTATACGATTATTATTTCCGTTATATTATTTTAGGCGTTTAATATTTACCTGTGTTAGCTGTGGTTGCCTTAAGTGGATAAGCACAGGGCGGGACATTGTTTTCGTTTAAGTTTAGTCTAAGTTTTGTGTATTATTTCTTGGCAATACTTAATAAAATAAATAAATAAATAAAATAAATCTATAGCTATCGCGCACATACATTTTTGGAACAAAAAAATCCATACACACATAAACAGCATATTACTTACTGAATTGTTGAGTGGTTATATACATAAAAAATGAGTGCTAAAAGCAAAATATTCACTCACAAAATTATTAACATCCTATGAAATACTTTAAGTAGGTATTTCTTTGAAAGGTTCAAAGGTTAGACGTAGAGCCGTAGGAATGTGTGTAAAACAAAGAGATTTTAATAAGGCATCTCACAAAGTCAGACTTTTAAGGATCTTAAAGTAATAACAAAAGTTTTAGAGTTCTTGAGTGCATGAGTGCATGAAAATTAACACAGTACAAACCAGAGTTATACAAATCTTTAATATAGTAAAGTAGGGCTTAAATATATTTTACTAAGGTCATTGACACAGCTTTGGAATCGGCAAGTTTTTTTTATGTAACTTGCTGATGGAGATGGCTCACCTGATGTTACGTGGTTACTATACCTATAACAGTGCATTGCCTCACATGGTCACGCTCGTTAACGTGCCCTAACATGCACTACTCTGCGTCTATTAACCTGAGGCATACTCTATTTACGAGCTATAGCAATAGCTTGGAACTGACAATAGTTGGTAAGCTGGTTGGCTGGTAGCTGGTTTTGTAATGGTCACCACGGACCGGAAGATAAAGTGTAGTCACGCACCTAATTTTTTTTTTACAACTTGCTATTGGAACTAGCAGATGGCCCACCTGATGTTAAGTGGTTTCCACCGCCTATATTAAGTATTGCACTACTCAGCGTCCATCAACCTGGGGTATACAGCTGTCAAGCCATTTGTGCCTGTAATTACACCGATAAACCACTCACAGAATAAAATATTAATAATTATTAAGTAGGAGTCATTAGTAGAGTAATTTATTAGTTGCTTTATGTTCCTGTAATTTCACCGGCACCCACACCCCTCAAACCGGAACACAGCAATGCGAGCATCACTACTCGGCGGCAGAAATAGAAATGGTGGTTGTAATTCCCCGGACGAGCCCTTCACTAAGAGCTCTACTACTACTAAAATGCAATGCCATTTTTATAAGCAGATACCAACATGGTGAGCCACTTGCTTGTTCCAACAACACTTCAACTAGAAATCCATGTAAATGAGGTATCCCACTTTAACTTAGTCTATTCCCATGTGATATTCCCAAAATTTTACAAAACCTAGTGGGTTGAGAC
Source organism: Electrophaes corylata (assembly GCA_947095575.1). Lineage (NCBI taxonomy): Eukaryota > Metazoa > Arthropoda > Insecta > Lepidoptera > Geometridae > Electrophaes > Electrophaes corylata. The sequence continues at coordinate 14,089,459 of OX352699.1, read as the reverse complement.
AGAATTGTAAAACTTTTCTACCAAATTTCACCCCTAGTCGATAAAAAAAACTTTTTGCCTAATCACCCTGGAATCAGACGAATCACGACATGGTTTACTTAAAAACTGCTACCGTAATAACATGACGCTATAAACGCTAGCAGAAACTTGAAATTTCAATACCACACAATTTTTTTTTTATAATAATAATGCTGGACAATCCACACAGCATCATCTAGCCCCAAGCTAAGCAGAGCTTGTGTTATGGGTACTAAATGATTGATAATTATAATATTTAATACAATACATCACTCGTACATACATAGGTATTTTTTTTATTAACCTATACATAGAAAATACCCAGAACACCCAGAATAAATATTTGCAGATCGTACAAACATTTATCCCAAGGTGGGAATCGAACCCATAACCTCCTTCGTCGTCGTGCAGCGCCACATCATCGGTCGTCAACTTTTTAATTTTTATTTTCTATTTCTTTTTAATATCTTCATAACTGTTCTGTGGCAGCTACTTACTACTTTCCTGCAACACAGTGAAGACTAACGCAGGAAACGGTGGTACATACACTAAGGTATGTTATGTACACTGTTTCAAAATAAAAAATTATATTTGTTTATTATTTACATTGCGCGGCATGTGCAGCAGCGTAAACTCGACTGCCGCGAATGCACCACGTTGCCGTGCAGTGTACCTATCAAACGAACCTTCGTCTATCGTTGCTGCGCCCTACCTTTCGGCACCACTGAAAACCAGCGCCATATGAGCAATTGCGCTTCTTGGCATATGCTGAGTGGATGCCTTTTTTCGCCACTTTCCTTTTAGTTTTATATCTACTTTGTGTTCTTTGTATTTGTGTGGTGAGAATAAATATTTTCTATTTCTATTTCTATTTCTATCGTTGCGCAGATTACTGTTGGTAAAACAGCCAATCTAATATGTAATGTACATATGTAATTGACTGTCGGAAAGCCTTTTGGGTTATAGTAAGATCAAGATGATGTGCTTAAATAATGTTTTGTACCAACACACAGTGCCACAGTTGTGAAAATCAATAACAAGTACCCACCAAGTATTGTCTCTACGAGATATGTTATGTAACAACGGCGGAACGCGGGACGGCCGTGCGGATGTCCGCTTGACAGAAATTTGAATGTTGTGTATAGCCAGAATATAGAGACGATACTATGTATCGGTTTTTTTAACGCACGACGGCCGCGCGTGTATATTGTTTTCCACACATGAAAATACTTAACATACACAGATTCACGCAGAGTACGCAGGCACGTTCATGTTAATGACCTGCGTGGCAATGCTCTGTTATAGGTAATGGTAACCACCTAACATTAGGTGGGCCAACTGCTTGTTCCAGCAACAAGTCACATAAAAAAACATACTTTAAAGCCATTTCCACTGCTTTAACACTACCAAAATGACGGTGACTGTTTCTAGAGAAACTTAAGCTAAGAGTTATGCGAAAGAACTAACTGGAAAATTCTTTAAGATTGAAGATAGGACACGCTTCGTCTCGCGGTTACAAGACTTCATAATTTATGAGGAGAGAGTGAGTTGTCTCAATTCCCAGACAGGGTTCCGTGACAGAAAATAATTTTTTTCTATGCAGTTCTGATGAAACAAACCATTTTTTTCATTAGAACTACGTCATTTATGAGAAAAAAGCAATTAAAAAACTCTAGGATATGCATAGAAATTTCATCAAAATCAATCCAGTGAATGAAAATGCCATCAAAAATATAACGTAAAAAAACCAAGTCTCGCAACGTTTAATCAAAAGTTGTGTGAGTGGACACAACTTTTGATGGTAGAAGAAGTTGTTTAGGCGGTTGTACAGTCAGCTGCACTAGAATGTATATAATTCATAACTTTCAAAACGCTATCAAAACCTTATAATAAACTCTTAAACAGTAAAAACTCAAAAATTGTGAAATTAGCTGATAAGTTCACTTATATTTTGAATTTTTGCCCTGTAAATATTAATTGTAACGCTGTAAAACCGTTCTATAAGTTACGAATTGTATACATTCTAGTGCAGCTGACTGTACATGCTACAACACCCATGCAGACTTATTATTTATCCTACTATAGACTTGAAATTTTTACACATCTTTTTTAGCCAGTCTCAAGTTATAAGGTTTTAATGTAAACTTTTTGAACCCCAAAATAGTCATTTGTATAATGTTTTCTGAAGCATTTATTCTGAAAGGAGCTTCATGTTATAATGATGGTATTCACTCAGTTACTTATATTAAGTAACCAGTTATTTTTCTCCTTTAGAAATGTTACTATTTTTATGAAAATAAGTAACTTAAGATGTATCTGGCCAACCTGATGTTGAGCGATTACCTTTACCTGAAACAATGACATTACCTTTTTGAGCACTTTGACTTTTAAACTATAGAGCAAAGAGCAATTTCACCTTTTTTTACAGTTTATAGCCAAACGATAGACCACAATCTCACCTAATGCTAAGTGATGATGCGGTCGGCGGTGCAGCACGCTTACCTAGAAGATTCCTATTCACTCTTTTCTTGAAAACATCAAAAATCAAAGAGGTTTTACACCTGGAACTAAAACTACAGAACCTCTCAGTATGTATGAGCATAATTTAAAAATAAAAACTACGACACAAACTATCACGAACCTGTCAAAATCAGTCAAACTAAAGCCGGCAAAATTTTGAAAAAAATATTCATCTAATTTACAATGCAGATTTGAAACAACAGAAAATGGGTGATGAGAAATGTTACCCAGTGTTCAAAAAACTGGTAAGTAACTATTACTTTGGGAAAATGTCATTTGCATGGCCAACGTGATTTTATTTTATGACAGAATATACGTGTACAATGAAGTAAACATGTAAAGTTGTGGTAGTTTTAGAGTATTTTGTATAAATGAAATTCAAAGTCAGATTACTCTTTCGCCCGGCGCGACCTGAAACTGTAAGTAAACTGCTAAAATGTTGCAGGCATTTAAACTCTGTGAATGAAGTTTGTAGGTCCATTGAGAAGGACCTGCAAGTTATTTACCTACGCTCCAGGCGCTATGGTAATACAGTACAGATAATAACAATTATAGTAATATGATTTAATAAACTTTGCAGAGATAAAACTGGGCCAAAATCAGCGCATCACAATTTAGAAGTATTTTATGGGATCTTTAATAAAAACTCACGACAAAAGGTTAGGGACAAAAGAAAAGAAGGGGTTAGGAAGGAAAAGGGGACGAAATATTACCTAAGTCGCCTAAAATTAATGAGATGCCCTCTGGACAGCTTGAAGTAAAAGAAAACATTACCCAGCAGGAAAAAAAAGTAATTGCACAGAATTGCCACTTTTTCTCACTGGATGAACCTCTTTCCTGGCTCTAAAGAGAGCGGATATTTCTAAATGCGCGCGGAAGCATGAGAACTCTTTGCTTATTAAAACTAAAAGTCAAAATTAAAATATTCCCTTACACACATCAGCAACGACATATCATAAAAGCTAATTTTTCTTTGATTTTTACCGAGTTTTAAAACTTAAACAATAAACTCGATTTTTCATTGCAGACCGCGCGCAAAATAGAAGTCTCTATACCTCACTCTTGTATACCATCCAGGTGATGGATGATATTGCTGCAAGCACTGTTTATGACCACCATAGCTGGCGGAGAGCAAATCTAGGACATGATGTAGGTTAAACTCAATAAAAATATGAATCTTGCTAGAAAAATAACCCACTGTAGACCAAGCGGAAGTGATCGTGGCACATTCAAATGACACTATCTAATTTGAACAGAGCTAACACTACATATTTACACTGAACCCGCCGGCGGGGTCCAAAACGTGGTCCTGTCTACGTCATCGCTAGGCGTGTCATCTCTCCCTGCCTTAAAAGGTTTGGGCTATTCTAAGCCGAGGTTGAAATCGTGTTAATATTGTGGTTAAAAGTTTCTGAAAAACCAGTAAAGCTGTCAGCAAGAGGAATAAACAGATACTAGTAAAAAACTCCGTCATGGAATGGAAATATAACAGTAAAGTTGGCCTCATATATAATGAGCGCTAAATGGTACTGAAGAGGTGTCTGTGAGAGGGATCTGCACATTTGAACCTGACGAACCAATCTATACCAATTATAAGAATCTTTGTTCTGATTGACTAATTGACTGACTGACTGACTGGGATAAAGACAACGCACAATTTTTCAGGGTATATTTGTCTCGGTTCGTAGAGGTGTACAGAGGAATTCTCAAAATTCAACTCCTAAGTAGCATTTAAGTAGCATTAAACCGACCGATGTGGCGTGGCGGGCGAATGTCCACCTGCGACACAGGAGGTTGCGGGTTCGATTCCCGCCTTGGGATAAATGTTTATACGATCTGCAAATATTTATTCCGGGTGTTCTGGGTATTTTCTATGCATAATAAAAAATATCTATGTATGTACTGTATTGTATTAAGTATATCAGTCATCAAATATCCATAACACAAGCTCTGCTTAGTTTGGGACTAGATGATGCTGTGTGGATTGTCCAGCATTATTATTATTAAACAGCTCAGTGTATTTTAAAAATAGATTTCTCGTTCAGCTGTCTCGTTGCCTTGTTTCAGTTTAGTGTAACTCAACTACCCTGCTCCGAGAATGGAGAAGGAGGTACGATGGTCAATGTCTTCAAGACTTGGCTGAGAGCTCATGAGGAAGCACAAGTAAGGTCCTTAATTAACATTTTCTTATATCTTTAAATATCAAAATGAATCCCTATTTCCATTGGTCACGCCATCACGCGTGAACGGCTGGACCGATTTCGCTAATTCTTTTTTAGTTGTGTTTGTTATTGTTAGGAGAAAGTTCTTATGCAAGAAAACATCAAGAAATTGCGTGGAAAATTGGTAGTCGATAGATATTTATTTAATATATTTTTTTATTATTATTAGTTTGAATGCACTATTATTATTATTATTTCAAATGGATATAATAGACAGCTCACAGCTCAGTAGTAGATCTGTTTTCCGTGTTGTAGGCTTTGGGCTCGATCCCCACTAAGGACAAACATTTTTGCGATGAATATTGATGTTTGTTCTGTGTCTGTGTCTTTGTTCTGTGTTTCTGGCAGAAATAGGTATGGTGGTAGTACTTCTCAAAGAGCTCTACTACTGACAAAAAAAAAACTAACGTCACTATTTTGTTTACTGGCCAGGTACTGCTAGCCAGTGTTCTGGTGGTAGTGGGGCTGTGGTGGCTTGTGAGAACAGTTCTGACGCTGCTCATCAATCTCATCTGCCCACTTCTGGTGGTTCTGCTTGCTGTGGTATGTACTTTGACTGTTTATTTAAATGCACGTTGACATAATACATGTTTTTTTATACGAATTGCTGATGAAATAAGTGGATGGTCCACCTTATGTTAAGTAATAACCATCACTTATAACAAAACTTTGTTTCGCTGGTCTCGTTCACTAGAAATGTGCCCTACGTCCGGCATACACGTGTTAAGAGACTTAATTCCTGTAATTTCACAGGCATCCACACCCTTCAAACCGGAACACAGCAAGCTGCTTGGCGGTAGGTGTAGGCATGATAGTACTTACCCGGACAAGCCCTTTGCAAGCTTTACTACTTTATTTATTAGGTCAGAACGAGAAAAAGTAGTTTCTGATTGTATTGCGTAAATAACGATATTATGGGCACCCCATACCTTTCATGAAGCATATACTATTCATTATTGGTATTATTAGGAATACTAGCAATGTGAGTGTCACTGCTAAAGAGCTGTAAATTTTCTATGGTTTTTCTTTGGCTTCAATCTCACCTGATGGTAAGTGGCGATGAAGCCGATGATGACGCAGGACGGTCAAAGGCTATACAAAAAAGAGTTGAAATGGATGTTATTTTTATCTTCTTCTGTCCTTTTATTTCAATCGCACCTGGTGGTAACTGACGATGAAGGTGTGGAACTCCCTACCACCGTCAGTGTTTCCGGATCACTACAACGTCGGAATTTTTAAATCAAGAGTGAACAAGTGGATTATGGCTAAGCGTGCTCCACCTCGTTTTTTTTATTAACCATCGTTAATAAAAAAAAAAAAAAAAAAGCAGGACGGTCTAGAAGACACATATTCACTCTTGCCTTAAAGTTATCCAAATTATAGTGGTCAGGAAAAACAGAAGCTGGTAATGAGTTCCACTCCTTAGCGGTCCGCATGATGAAGGTGGAACCGAAACGCTTGGTGCGAATGAGCTGTCAACAAAACACCATGTATGAGTGGTAACATATATGGTGTTTTTTTTCTCCCAAGTCTGCGTCACTCTAGCGCCCGAATACTCAAACGCAACTTCAAGTCGTGATTTTTTGGCAGATTACAATGAAAGACTGTCAAAAATTTGTCACTTGAGACGTGAATTAATTTAAGACATCTGACTTTACTTTTTTTACCGACTCGACTTGACTAAAAATAATTTATTTAACCCACTTGACATTGGCAAAATTATCCGAAAGACGGACAGATGCCACAAAAAAAAAAGATGCGTTTGAGTATTCGGCCGGATAAGTCTAAAATGTTTGTTTTCTCTCAGGTTTGCGTCCCACAACTAAGAGCACCCCTTTTGGGACAAAACTACCCGTTGCTGGCAAATCTAATAAGAAGCATCCTTATAAAGTTGGCCGAGAACATAAAAGCACAGTGAATAATAAATCTAACATGTAAAAGTGAAAATCTCAGTGGAAATCTAATAAACTGTTACGTTTGTACCCCTTATGAAGTTTATTAATAAAGTAGAGTATCATCATCATCATTATCATCATCAGCCTGAAGAAGTCCACAGCTACTCACTCGTATAGACTTTACTCATATATTTCCAGGAAGAATAATCTTAAAATCGACTTACTGCGATTTTTACGTCGTCGGTAATTTTTTTTGCATTGACGGACAAAGTCAAAGTCAAAACTCATTTATTCAGTAATATCCGCAGGGATCATTTTGAAACGTCTTAAATCTAGGTGAATCTAAGCGCCAGTTCCTCGCGACCAAGCCTAGAAGAACCGGCAAGAAACTTACGGACCTGATGCTGAGTGGATATCATCACCTATAACAAGGTATTGCCTCGCAGGTCACGTTTATGAACGTGCCTTACGATGCACTGCTCTGCGTCCATCAACCTGAGGCATACAAGTGTTAAGCTTCTTGTGTAATTTTACCGGCACTCTTCAAACCGGACCACGCTGCTTGGCGGCAGAAATAAACATGACGGTGCGTCCCTGGACGACCTCAAAACGATTATGGTCATCCTAAAATGAGAATTCAGCAGTGAAGATTTTATTCTTTGTTATGGGTGATGGTAACCACGATTAAATGGACCATTTGCGAGTTCCTTTGTTAAGTCGTATAAAAAAAAGAAAGTTTAATAGATTATGTTATTTTTCTTCGATCAATGATACCCCTAGATATAAGATCGGCGCAAAAAATCCGTCTCAGTAAACACTTGACCCACTTGATAATTATTCTATAATTATTTTGACAATTAGTGACATTATTTACTAAGTGACATGGTTGTAATTAGGTTGAACTTAAAACTGTTTATAATTTTTTTCTCACTTCATTAGTAAACAAATGTAGCTGTCTGTTTTCTGTCTTGCATTCAGTTAGATTGCCACCACACTGGAGCTTCATTATTTACATTATTATTATTTTGTAACAGGATCATACAAAAAAACGGTAGGAACCAAGCCGTAAGTTTCTTGCCGGTTCTTTTAGGCTTGGTCGCGAGGAACTGGCGCTTAGATTCACCTAGTTTTAAGACGTTTCAAGATGATCCCTGCGGATATTACTGAATAAATGCTTTTTGACTTTGACTTTGACTTCTAAGTATATATACATGCAGGCAGTTTTTATCTATGATTTTGTATGTGACCCGTCATCTAGAGGTATCACTGATCGAAGTTATTTAGACATTGAGACTCCTGAAAGATGTGATATTCTTGGTTTCATGTGAGGCTTTATTTATGAGAGCAGGACTGTATTAGTAGGTAATAGGTACCTACTGGTTCTTTTGTTGGATGCCCTTTACAAAAGGCGTTCATTCACGGTAGTTTTTTTGTAGTTTCGACGCAGAGGGTCGTAGGTACGGTCTGCAACATCAGTTGGTAACTAATTGACAATAGCATTTTTTAAGCTTTTATTGCAAATAAACATCAATACACGATGAAATTTTGTTCACTTTTTTATATCAAACTAGCGGCTTGTCTTGGCTTCGCTCGGGTTTAGTAAAGATTCCTAATTTTTATAAAAAATATTATATAGCCCTTGTCACCCGGTGATAGTGTAGAATTTTTTAAATCGGTCCAGTAGTTTCGGAGCCTATTCAATGCAAACAAACAAACAATCAAATCTTTCCTCATTATGATATTAGTATAGACAAGAGGAATCGCGCGACTTCGCTTACCTATATCTATTTATAAACTTCTACCTTTGCTGCTGCAGGCTAGTGGTGGCTATGCGTTGCTTATTGCCAGTCAGTCGCGACAAATATTCTTATGATTGATACAAATTAGTAGAAATTAATTATAAAATGTAGAAAAGTCATAAATTAGAAAATAAAATAGAATTATGCATGTTCAAATACATATAAAATTTAAAATACAATAAAAATTTTATCATGTGTACAATAGTTAGACCGTGTTTCTTTAGTATTCAATATTTATTTGAGCTTCCTCAATCAGCTACAATTTTTTTGTTACTAACTGTACTCCTGGACAATAGCAGTAGTACAATAGGCACTGATGTGTTTTATATAGCTATATATCTAAAATTGCCATGCTGAATAGAAATTCATTTTACCCATGCAGAAACTGATGTGTAGAGAAATTTTTGAACGAACTTTTAATAAATTGAAATAAAAACGCGAGGGACGGCCTATTGGTTTTACGAGTACTGGTTTTACTATAATTATTTTACTCTTTAAAAGTACACAATAGTTTCTGTTCTTCATGCTACCTGCAAAATTACTCCTGAAAACGATATACGAAGTTTGGTATTGTCGTTTTGTGTTACACTGCGTGGCATGTCAGGCAGCGATAGCTTGACTGCGGAGTAGATTACTAAGGCCCCGCATTGTAACTTAAAACTACAATATCAAACTTCGTTTATCGTTTTCATGAGTAGTTCTAGCAGGTAACATGGTCACATACGGAAAGGTAATAAGGTCTATTCGAAGAAGTGATCACACTCATGACATAAATATTAATGTGTTCTCTCACTACTTATGCTTGGTCCGCGGAATTTCTTCAAGGCCGGCATCATGCAGGAAGCACCTATTTAATAGTAGTAATAGTAATAATAATAAATAATGCTGGACAATCCACACAGCATCATCTAGCCCCAAGCTAAGCAGAGCTTGTGTTATGGGTACTAGATGACTGATATACTTAAGACGCAGACGGACATTCGCCCGCCGCGCCACATCGGTGTGACACAGAAGGTTACGGGTTCGATTCCCGCCTTGGGATAAATGTTTGTACGATCTGCAAATATTTATTCCGGGTGTTCTGGGTATTTTCTATGTATAATAAAAAAACATGTATGTAATGTATTGTAATTAAGTATATCAGTCATCTAGTACCCATAACACAAGCTCTGCTTAGCTTGGGGCTAGATGATGCTGTGTAATCCACACAGCATCATCTAGCCCCAAGCTAGATTCAGTCCAGCATTTTTATTATTATTATTATAGATATTTTTTGTTATACATAAAAAATACCCAGATCACCCGGAATAAATATTTGCAGATCGTACAAAACTTATTTTCATGTTTCAATTTGTAGCAAAATATGTACACTGTACGAATACAGCAAAAGCAAAAGCTCCCGCAAAAAATCTTAATAAGCGAATATTTCCATCGTTATTGCATACCACCACCCAAATACTTCCCGAGAACGTATTACGGAAACGAGTACATTCCTAGAGATCTGAAGCCGTAGACAATGCCACATTCTATTTACGCGATCGCTAGTAAAAAAGTTTTTATAGGATTGACACAAGTTACCGTAGCCTCACGTGATGAAATGAAATAAAATGTTTATTTGCGAGAAACATGGTTAGGAGTTCTTAAAGTAGTTAGGTACAGGTATCACATATTTTCACCAAATGAAAATTTAAATGGTTTACATAATTATCAATATTATTATCAATTGACCATAAATTATTCTATCACCGCTATACCGTGATCATCATGCCATCTATAAACGCATAAGTGTATCTCTCTGTTTATTAAGCTTTCACGACTTCACGACGAAAAAAAAACACAATGACATTTTTTGGGTAATACTAACTTTATTACTTGTTTTTTAAATCGTAGTTTTTACATAAACTGATCTTCATAATCTAACTGCTGACATTCTTGTAAACCCGTATTTCAAAGACCATCAACAGCACAAGACTCGTTTAGAAAAGTGTTCGGAGCGGACGAAGTCGAAGGCTGCAGCCAATGTGCTAACGAGTGTTGAAATAGAATCATTTTGAAACGAAAGAGCATTGTCTATGTTTTCTAGGCGCTGTTCTGTCACCGGGGAGATTCTTGGACCTCTTTCTAGCAATATTACTGTTATGACACAGCAGTAAACTGGTTTATAAATACAAAAGTAGTAATATGTTTTTTACCTTGAATACTCTGTGTGTCAATTTAAGAAAACTATGCTTCTGCATAGTATTTAATTGCACTGTCGACGAACTCTATGCTATGGTCCCGAGTAACAGGGATGTGAAAAAATAATCGATTAATAATCGATTTTTATTGAAAACTATTATTATTATCTTAAAATCGTTTTTTTTTTTAAATCAATTTTTACAAAATTGATTTATAAATTAACACGTAATTTAAAAATGGATTAATATAACTGTAAAATCAATTTAAAAAATCTTTTATATTACTATAGATTTTTTTTTTTTAAATCGATTAATATTACTATAAAAATCGATTATAAGATAATAAGAATAGTTTTAAATAAAAATCTATTATTTTTTCACATTCCTACCTAATAATGGTCATGACTCAGCATAAGGTGTACTACACTAGTTCCATCGGCAAGACTTTCCCCGATTAGACTACAGAAAACCTTGCAACATTGGCGCGCGGTGTACATCAAAAACTACTCCAGACACAATACCAAATAATTCCAGACGTAAAACCATTTCAGTAACAGGGCACGTCCAGAATAACCACGCCATCAAATAAACCTTCAGATAAGGGAGGGTTTTTTCAGTCACGTAACTCCCATGAAACCCCTTAGAGGGTAGAAGACAAATATCTGGACGCTGAATTAAGATGGTCGTTTATAATGAAACTCTCTAAGGAGTTAGGGTTTTCTTTGTTTATTGTTATTTTTCGCAAATTAACTAAGTTAGGTTTTGGCAGGGGTTGGTAAAGTTGATGTAAAACCTTTTGGGGTTTCCGAACGTGAACTACAATTTATAGCTGACTTGAAACAAAATCATATTTATATTATGTTGTAACTTATGTTTACATTCATTATCATGAACCTGAAGAAGGCTATTGTGTGCAAAAAAATACCATTTCTAAAAAATAAACCACCAAACGTTATTTAAAGATCATTATCCCAAAAATTATTTCCTCGAGTGGGATAATATTATTTAAATACATATCGGCGCAATGGCGACATTGGTGTCAGCAAGATGCCGGAGCTACTTGAAATCACTATGTTTCGTTTCAGTTTTAAGTGAATTATTAGTTAATTAGGCGTTGATTCATTATTTTAAGGTCAACAAGGTAATTAATTAATTGATTGTAAAAACAACAAGACGCGTAAAAGCAAAACACTCTTAGTGGCGAGGTAGCTTGCGCGCGGCTGTGTTTTGCATAAATACGGGCGGTGCGCTCTACGGCAGTCAGTCTGGCTCGAGCCGCCGCACCGTTCGGACCATACTGGAGCAGCGTCTCCGTCATCAGAAGTGGGATTGGACACTACTCCAATCCAAACCACCTCCTCATCAGCTCGCATACCAAGTCATAAAATAATAACATAAAATTATTCCTACCTTTTAGAACCCCTGTGTCTAACACAGCATCGTCCTAGTGCTAATCCTATTAGAGCCTCTGTGAACACACAGCATCAGACCTTTCCTTTTCTACGAGTAATCCACGAGTAATCCACGAGTAATCCACGAGTTATCTACGAGTAATCTACGAGTAATCTACGAGTAATCTACGAGTAATCCACGAGTAATCCACGAGTAATCCACGAGTAATCCACGAGTAATCCACGAGTAATCCACGAGTAATCTAAGAGTAATCCACGAGTACAAAACCTTTCTTTTTTTAGATCCTCTGTGTACCACTGCGAACAGGACTGCCCAGAGCACAGCATCAGGCCTTTCCTCTTCCACGGGTAATCTACGAGTAATCCACGAGTAATCCACGAGTAATCCACGAGTAATCCACGAGTAATCCACGAGTAATCCACGAGTAGTCCACGAGTAATCTTCGAGTAATCTTCGAGCAATCTTCGAGCAATCTTCGAGCAATCTTCGAGTAATCTTCGAGCAATCTTCGAACTAAAACATCACGCACAACAGAGGCTGGTGCAGAGCGCGCACCGCCTGTCAGAATGGCCGTATCGGCGCAATGGCGACATTGGTGTCAGCAAGATGCCGGAGCTACTTGAAATCACTATGTTTCGTTTCAGTTTTAAGTGAATTATTAGTTAATTAGGCGTTGATTCATTATTTTAAGGTCAACAAGGTCATTAATTAATTGATTGTAAAAACAACAAGACGCGTAAAAGCAAAACACTCTTAGTGGCGAGGTAGCTTGCGCGCGGCTGTGTTTTGCATAAATACGGGCGGTGCGCTCTACGGCAGTCAGTCTGGCTCGAGCCGCCGCACCGTTCGGACCATACTGGAGCAGCGTCTCCGTCATACATAATTAAAATATTTTTTGGGATAATATAAAATCTTTGTGATTTCTTTAAGTGCAAGTAAGTACTATAAAAACTAACGAATTTGTAAGCAAACATCTCCACATGTTTACTTTTTCGACGCAATTGGACGACCGTTGCGGCGCGGCGGGCAAATATCCACCTGCGACGCAGGAGGTTGCAGGTTCGATTCTAATATTTATTCAAATATTCGTTCGAATATTTATTCCGGGTGTTCTGGGTATTTTCTATGTATTCACTATGTTCACATTGGCAAAATTGTTGTGAATAACTGACAGTGGCCATGTATAAGAAACAGGAAGAGCATTTACTTGACACTGTCGAATAACAGACAGATCCCATAAAGGAGAGAAGAAAAAATAACGGCTTTAGACCACACGACTGAAGTAAAACTTCTTTAATATACGAAACGTAACTGGCTATGAGAGAAATAGAGGAAGAACAGTGCGGTCATACCCCCTCCATGGTAGTGTTAAACGTTTAACGCAACCTTGAAGTCGCATAAGAAGTATTACATCAAACATCCGCAACTGACAAACGTCATTCACACCTTTCAAGTTGTAAGCCCGTCTTCATCTGTACAGTTTATCTAAAAGTACTGCGATTTTCACTCACTTCTAACAACTCTATAGCAGATTATATTCAAACATCTTAATAAAAAGCTCAGGGTGCCACAAAAAGGTATTAAATTCCGGCTGATGGCGGTTATTACAATAGGCTACGGAACGGAGGAACGCCCCGCCCGTCAAACATTGTCTTCGCGGGTCTATTTTACTGTATTCGCGTTGGGTAAATACTGTCATTGCTTTTGTACAATTTGTACGCAAGTTTAATTTACCAACCGATTTTTCATATTCCGAAATGTACCTCTTTGTAAATGGTCTTTGTAAATGATTTTCTATCGCCACGCAAGGCTTGAAGGGTGTGGGTACCGGTGAAATTACAGGTACATGAGGCTTTACACTAGTATAATACATATACAATAAAACCGGCCCAGTGCAAGTCGGACTCGCGCACGAAGGGTTCCGTACCCATTATCTATAATAAAGACGGCAAAAAAATCACGTTTGTTGTATGAGAGCCCCCTTAAATATTTATTTTATTCTGTCTTTTCAGTATTTGTTGTTATAGCGGCAACAGAAATATGAATATATTATGTGTGAAAATTTCATCTCTCTAACTATCACGGTTCATGAGATACAGCCGGGGGGCAGACGAACAGACAGCAGTCTTTGCAATAGGGTCCCGTTTTACCCTTTGGATACGGAACCTAGCCATGTTGTCAAAGTCAAGTCAAGTCATGTAATATTGTATTAATTATTACGTTTTGTTTTTTTTTGTTGACATATATAGGGTAGTGTATAATTTATATAGTATTTTTTACAAAAATAGTATAAATAATAATAACTTTTAAAAGAATAAATACTTAATTAATACTTTATTATATAAAAACTGAACATTTTTAAGTTGTTCGTTGTTTATATGTCAAATATTATTTATAGGTCAATTACATCAAATATTCTTATAATTGCGGTAGATTCTCTATCTCGAAATGTTTTGGAATATATTAAAGGTTGTACAAGAAATATAATCATGCTGAGTAGTGTACCCTTAAGGCGCGAGTGTTCACACTTGTCCGTTTTATTTCCTTTTGACCCACCTCTTCAGTTAAGTTGGTACTTTTATGTATATTTATGTACTCAAAGAGTTCACAGACGGACCTAACGATGTGGGAACCGTCCCTTTTCCCCTATTTCAGCCGCGTCACATATTGTATAAGCTCGCAGAATTATTTTTCTTGATTCTATCACGCTAATTTCAACCTTATTGCACAGATATGAAAACTGCTTTTATATCTTCTGAAACTATCATGATTTTATCAAATTCTCAAATCATAGTAAAGCAAGTTTTTTATTAAAATGTCTGCTTCTGTAACATTATAAAAGGGCCTTTTATGTAACTCACGACAGGTAGGTATGTGATATTCGTTAGTAGCAATTGATGCTCTAAAACGTTATATTTTAAATCTAAATATATAGAATCTAATCATCATCATCATCATCAGCCTGTAGAAGTCCACTGCTGGACATAGGCCTCCTCCACACGTGTCCAGGAAGAACGATTCTGAGCCCTTTCCATCCATCGACTTCCCGCGATCCTAACAATATCGTCAGTCCATCGGGTAGGAGGACGTCCAACGCTTCGTCTTCCGGTTCGTGGTCGCCATTCGAGAACCTTTATTCCCCAACGGTTGTCGGTTCTACGAGCTATATGGCCTGCCCACTGCCACTTCAACATGCTGATTCTGAGCGCTATGTCGGTGATAGAATCTAATTTAAATCTAAATATATGCAATAATTGGTCTATATCTAAATATAGACCAATTATTGCAGCTTTATCCTGACTGACTGACTGACTGACATAGTCAACGCACAGCCTAAACCACTGCACCAACCACGAAGACATAAAATTAAACAAAAAATTAAATAGTTTTTTGTTTAATTTTATGTCTTTAAGTCTCCACCAAAGGTACGTACTAAGTAAGAAAGGAATTTTCGAAATTTAACCCCAAAACGGATATAGCGGGGGCTGAAGTTTAAATGAAAGTAATTAGTACGTACCTCTGTCTAACCCCCTTAGACATCCTTAGAATCACGAGTAGGTGCTTGGTACTAAGAGATTTGAGAAGATATCTACCGTGCCGTACCGGTACCGTGGGGATTAAAGTGGTGATGCTATTTCTTTATTTTTTTCTTTTCTTTAGAACACAACATCAAAGTCTATACAAAACACGATTCAGCAACTAACATAAACTAGTACGATGATATGTAGCATAACACGTCAGATCAGTCATCAGATTTTGCGCAGTCAACCCTCGTGAGCATTTTATATTCATGGGATGAATCCGAAATCGTTGTTTAGTATTGTCATCGTAAATCTAATGTCACTGCCAAAAGTCATAACCAATATTGTTGTCCTTGTCTTGCTCTCTATCTCGCTCTCTCTCTTCCATCTTACCGGCAAACAGGCCACTACGGCTCAATAACAAATTCTTAAATATTACATTAAAAAGGTGTACAGTGTATAAAACAAACCAATAAACTCGCAATACAGTTTTTAATACAGTGTCTTCAATCACAGCACCTCACATCCCCAAGAGATCTGGACTAAAGATCTCTAACAATCGTGATAGAATAAATCGGACGATTTTCCCTGCTGCTGATTGGCTCACTTGTAAAATTCTAAATAACATACATCACTAGTACAATAATAAATAAGTAATAATAATAATGCTGGACAATCCACACAGCATCATCTAGCAGAGCTTGTGTTATGGGTACTAGATGACTGATATACTTAATACAATACATTACATACATACATATTTTTTATTATACATAGAAAATACTCAGAACACCCGAAATAAATATTTCCAGATTGTACAAACATTTATCTTAAGGCGGGAATTGAACCCGCAACCAGGAGGTTGGTCCTGCGTCACAGGCGGACATTCGCCCACCGTGCCACATCGGTCGTCATGTTACATACACGACTGAAGTAAAACTTCTTTAATATACGAACTAACGTAACTAATGTTACTATGAGAGAAAGAGAGAAAGAACTCCATGGTAGTGTTAAACGTTTAATGCAACCTTGTTAGAAGTCGCATTAAAATTATTACTTAAAAAAAAACACAAGACTACAGCTACCACACAGACGAAGTCACGAGTGGGCGATAAACAATTTTGAAATTTTGACAGATGACATTTTGACATTCCTTTTTTCAGCGAGATTAAAAACTCCTTCAGGTGTCTTACAAAGTGACAAGATCAGCAACGCAAAGTAATTTGCACTAATGAGATTTCAGAAAGTGAAAACAAGCGATTATAATCTGCGTGTTCCAAGATAACGGTTATGACGGGACCAATGGGCCCTTAACATTAAAATGACCCACTTGAATGCCTTTTCAGCTACGTGTTTTGATAATGTTTTCGATGCTTGTAAAGCTGCTGCCGTTGAGTCCATTCTACTCAAAAAAGTTTAATTTGCATTGAATTGAATTGAAAATTGTAGGGTTCTTTGTGAAGGGCTCATCCGGAAAAGTATTATTATAAAAACTTATAAGTATTACTAATAAAGTATTGCCTACATTTTAAAAGTGAACTCTTATTTTGTTTTGACAATCAGTGACATTATTTTACTAGCTGACGTGGTCAAAGTCAAAATCAAAGTCAATGAGCATTTATTCAGTAATATCCGCAGGGATCATCTTGAAACGTCTAGTCTAGTCTAGTGGTAGTAATTAGGTTGAATTTAAAACTGTTTATCACTTTTTTCATGCTTTTTTCTCACTTCGTTAGTAAACAAATGTAGCTGTCTAAGTATATATTCACGCGCACAGCTTTCAGCTATGATTTTGTGTAGCTGTTAAGTACATATATATTCACGCGGACAGTTTTTAGCTATGATTTTGTATGTGACCCGTCATCTAGGGGTGTCATTGATCAAAGGCTTTAATCGTATAAAAATGTAGGTATATGGCAAATGTCATATTTGAATGCACGTAAGTCTTATACAGAAAATAAAGACTTAATTGATGAATATGTACAATAAATAATGTATTTACTATAAAACGTTTCCCTTGGATTAAAAAAAAACGCCATCTGTTTCTTCAAACCCAATTAGGTATACAGTTTATTTTACTTTTTACTGCCCCGACTTGACTAAAAACTTTTTAATTATTCACTTGACACAGGCTAAAATTGTCTGTCGAATAACGGGTGTCGATGCGGAAACGGAAAGAATAAAGAAGAAAAATCCAGCAATTTGACGACCGATGTGGCGCGACGGGCATTCGCCTGTCATGAAGGAGGTTGCTGGTTCGATTCCCGCCTTGGTGTTCTGGGTATTATCAATGTTTATAAAAAAAATATCTATGTATGTAACGTATTGTTTTAAGTGTATCAGTCATCTAGTACCTACCCATAACTACTGGACCGATTTAAAAAATCTTTCACCGTTGCGAAGCTACACTATCCCCGAGTGACATAGGCTATATTATATTTTCAAAAAAATTTGTGATCCTTAAAATCCGTGCGAAGCCGGGACGCGCCGCTAAATCCAAAATAAAATACTCGTGATTAAGATTTTAAAATATAAATTCAGCTTTAACACAAAGGGTAGTGATTTTATCATTCACCCGCAGTTATTCTATTTAGGGTCTATTCTTCAATATTTTATCGGAGTCCGATCGTTTAGCCACGGGACGGGGACGGGACTCTGTCCCAAACTCGATAAGATTGTCCAAAATCTGGCTGAATATCATTTCACACCAAATTTGTAGACGGATAAATTTTGCAAGTTATTACAACCTGACAATTTCTTTTGGTGATTCCAAGTTGGAAGGTATATTATTTTCATAGTTTGTTTGGTTTCATAGTGCTTACCTGTGTGCTTATAGTGCTTAAGAAATATTTTTTGAAATGATACTCAATCTTTGGAAGGTATCTTTTTCTTATTTCCTAGAATATATAATAATACTAATGCTAGATAATCCACACAGCATCATCTAGCCCCAAGCTAAGCAGAGCTTGTGTTATGGGTACTAGATGACTGATATACATAATACAATACATTTCATACCTACATAGATATTTTTTATTATGCATAGAAAATACCTAAAACACACGGAATAAATATTTGCAGATTGTATACAAACATTTATCTCAAAGCGGGAATCGAACCCGCAACCTCCTGCGTCGCAAGCGAACATTCGCCCGCCAAATCGCGCATCGGTCGTCAAATCAGTTTCTAGATTTTAGATGTACTTGAGCACTAACGAAACGCTCATAAATACGTCGGCGTGAAGCTATTTTCATACAAACTTCAACCCCCCTCTGCCCTTTAGGGGTTGAATATCAGGAATTTCTTAGTTTCACCCTTACGCACCAAGACAAAACTATCCTGAAAATTACAAATCTTTACGACCATACAATAATCCCCTTACCTGGATAGGGCACAGGGGATGGCTTTATAAACGCTACAGATGATGGCGTGAAAGTAGCAATTTTTTATTCAAAGTTTATTTAAAATTAAGATGTACCTCTGACACGTAAGAAGAAGAAGTAATAATTGATAGAGAAACTATTGTGAACTACATTAGCGCTAAGTAACAACGGTCTCAAAGGAAAAGCAAACTCAATAATGTTATAACTCTGTTTAATCATTCACACTCTTATCTTGTACTGAGTTCTTGTGCTAAATAATATAGTTTCTGAGGAAACTTTGATAAGCTAGCGCTATGAGATTTTTTCATAATATTTGTATGCTTCTTCTTTTTTTCTTTTTTTTTAATAATACTGGACAATCCACACATCATCTAGCCTCAAGCTAAGCAGAGCTTGCGTTATGGGTACTAGATGACTGATACAAAGAACTGAGAACTCAACAAACGCCTCATCCTTGTTATGCTGACTGAACACAATAACGATACTATGCTGCTTATTACGGACGCAGGAGGTTGCGGGCTCGATTCCCGCTTTGGGATAAATGTTTGTACGATCTGCAAATATTTATTCCAGGTGTTTTGGGTATTTTCTATATATAATAAAAAATGTGTAAGTATATGTAATGTGTTGTATTAAGTATATCAGTCATCTAGTACCCATAACACAAGCTCTGCTTAGCTTGGGGCTAGATGATGCTGTGTGGATTGTCTAGCATTATTATTATTATTATTGTAAATCACACGCACGCAATTGATACGAGTTATAACGGTTGTTATATTTGCGGATGAATGGAAGGATCTTATGTCAGTTTGTCTGCTCTATTGTGAAAGGGATGGATGATTGATTATTATTGTTGTTATTATTATTCTATATTGTATACTATAATGGACATTTTAAGGACATGTAATTTTTCTATGACTTTTGTTATTTTTTATTTAATTTTTATGTTAGTTTCATATGTTTTATTATTTGCATGAAAGTATAATTAATTAGTGTAATTGGTGATGTCACCGTTCTAGTTAATAATTAAATAAATGACTAAATGTTAGTACTAACGAATTTCAAACTAAATGTAGGAATACACCTTGTAGACCCACTATGGAGTAATAGGTACGCAAGTGTGACTTGTACTTGGCTCGTTTTACTTCACTCCTTCGGGCGGTTTCACGTCAAAAGAGATTTCCGCATTTACGTCTCCGAGAAAATTCAGTTTACGAGAGAACTGAGTGTGAGGGTATAAGCACATGTAAGTGTGAATGCGACCTCTTTCAACCTACTACGGTCACACCGAAATAAGCTTCACTTTTTATTTCACGCTTTAGTAGTAGAGATCTTTGTGAAAGGGATCGTCCGGGGAAGTACTACCACCATACCTATTTCTGCCGCAAAGCAGTGATGCTCGCATTGCTGTGTTCTGGTTTGAAGGGTGTGGGTGCCGGTGAAATTACAGCCACATAAGGCTTTATATGCCATCAGTATGCCTCAGCTTGGTGGACGCAGGGTAGTGTTTTGTAGGGCACGTACCTAACGCGCCTGCCTTACCAGACAACGCTTTGTTATAGGTAATATAATAATTACCACTTAACATCAGGTGGGTCATACGCTTGTTCCATCTGCAGTAGCATAAAAAAAACAAGTGTGTTGTAGACCACACGACTGAAGTAAATCTTCTTTATTATACGAAACGTAACTGGCTATGAGAGAAATAGAGAAAGAACAGTGCTTTCATACCCCCTCCATGATAGCGTTAAACGTTTAACGCAACCTTGTTGGAAGTCGCATAAGAAGTATTACTTCAAAAGCTTCATATTTTTTAAATTAACACCACACAAACTGCTGCAGAAGTTGACACGTGACAAGTCTTTTGGAAGGATATTTAGTACGTTACGAATCAAACAGATCGTCCATCTGATGTCGAGCGGTTATTTATAATAGTCACATTATCATGTTTACCGAGAACGTGCCCTATACGGCAGGTTACTTCAAAATTGCCTATCACCCCATGTCTACCAAGGCTGTATGCTCTGTGGCCATTTTCTTTACGCTAAACCATTACCTTGGTAAACGTGATTAGCTAAATAAAATAAAATCTGATTATTGTGTAAGCGGGTCTAAAACATGTAAAAGCAAGTCCGAAATGTTGCGAATAGTTAAAAATACGCCAAAGCATTTTTTTTTTTACACAATTTGCTGATGGAGCAAGCATATGGCCCACCTGATGTTAAGTGGTTACCATCGCCTATAACAAAACATTGCCCTGTAGGTCACGTTAGTTAGGAACGCGCCCTACAATACACTGCTCTGCGTTCATCAACCTGAGGCATACAGGTGTTAAGCCTCATGTGCCTGTAATTACACCGGCACCCACACCCTTCAAACCGGAACACAGCAAGCTGCTTGGTGATAGAAATAAGCATGGTGGTAGTACTTCCCCGGACGAGCCCTTCACTAAGAGCTCTACTACTACTTAAATTATTTCTGTAGTAAGGTAAAAATACAAATAATACTAACCCGAGACTTCTGAAACCCAAACGGAAACCCGGATAATCTTATTTTCATTTAGTAATTGAATAAATCTGGTATAAACATCAATTTTCAGGTAAATTTTGATCTAATTTGACTACCAAAATCAAAGCTCATTATTCTCTATTGGGGTAGAAACACGAAGCCACTGAACTCTGTAAACAGGGTCGTAACTAGGGGGTGATGTATAAACTTTGGAAACTGTTCGAAAATTTATTAGTTTTTTACTACTTACCTGCACTTGAGAAAATTACAAAGATATTATACTATCCTAAAAGTTATACCCCAAGTAGGGTTTCAACCCTTTGATGGGGATCTGTGTCATCGGAGCCTAATCAAACTCGACGAAATAGTCTTAGGGGTATTTTTATATGGTACTATAACCACCGTGGCCCAACTTTTTTGTTCCGGGTATTTTCTATGCATAATAAAAAATATGTATGTGTGAAATGTATTGTATTATGTATATCAGTCATCTAGTACAAGCAGTAACACAAGCTCTGCTCAGCTTGGGGCTAGATAATGCTGTGTGGATTGTCCAACATTAGTATTATTATCTTCGATAGCCGTGTCACAACTCAGTAGTAGCCTCAGATTGATGGACGCTGAGCAAAATCTTAGCGCGAGTTTAACGTTGTTATAAGCGATGGTAACTACTTAACATCAGGTGGGCCACAACTGTGGTGGTGGTGGGTGGGTTTGCATCTGCTTGTTCCATCAGAAAGTTTTATGAATTAAAAAGGTATTTTGTGTCGTTTTCTCGTTTCTTATCTTTACATAATGTAAAATGAAGTCGCTTCAGTTGTGTTTTCGCTTAGATCTCTTAAAGTACTCAATAGATTTTAATGCAGTTTTCAACAATAGATACAGTAATTCAAGAGGAAGGTTTATATGTATAATACATACATATTATAGTACAGAAAAGGGGAAAAATTCAAAGATTTGTACTGTCAACGACGTGGGCACGGGTTAAGCTAGTTTTACTATAAGATACAATATAATGTTACTAGTGAAATAAAACCATTCTTGTTGAAATACAGATTTTGTAACACAAATTGTAATGGTTTTAAACATAATTGTAACCCAAATTGTTATTGCTTCAAGCATAGCTTAAAAGAGACTAATTTGTAAAATGCTTTGTTAAAATTACCTGAATCTGTCACGAGTGAAATAATTTAAGCATTTAATAGTATAGGCCCTACAGTATGTGGAATGGCTGTGTTGAACCCGAATACACTTATGTGCAAAAAAAGTCGACCTCATTTTTAGGGTTCCGTACCCAAAGGGTCAAAAGGGACTCCATTACTAAAACTCTGCTGTCTGTCTGTCCGTCTGTCCACCGGCTGTATCTCATGAACAGTGTTAGTTAGAGAATCGAAATCTTCACAGATGATGTATTTCTGTTGCCTTTATAACAACAAGTACTAAAAAATAGAACAAAATCAATATTTAAGGCTCTCATACAACAAACGTGATTTTTTTGCCATTTTTATTATAGATAACGGTAATTTAGGTAACGTATTATAGATAACCTTTCGTGCGCGAGTCCGACCCGCACTTGCTGATGGAATAAGCAGGTGACCCACCTGATGTTAAGTGGTAACCTTCACTTATAACACAGCTTTGCCTCGCAGGTTACATTCGTTAGGAACGTGCCCTACGATGCTCTGATAGCCGTTCACTAAGAGCTCCACTATTACTTACTTACCTACTAGTCCTACCTGTAGAAAAGGCTCAAAATCAGAACGATTTTGATTTCCTGGAAACGTATAGAGGAGGCTTATGCCCAGCAGTGGACTTCTATATATCGACAACTGATGGGGCGCGGCGGTCGATTGTCCGCCTGCGACGCAGAGGTTGCGGGTTCGATTCCCGCCTTGGGATAAATGTTTGCACTACCTGCAAATATTTATTCCGGGTGTTCTGGGTATTTTCTATGTATAATAAAAAAATATTTATAATGAGTTGTATTAAGTATTTCAGTCATCTAGTACCCATAACACAAGCTCTGCTTAGCTTGGGGCTAGATGATGCTGTGTGGATTGTCCAGCATTATTTATTTATTTATTTATTGATATACTGTTGATGATACACTGAGACCCGCTCCCAAACTAAGGTCGAAATTCGTGAGGCGAGTAAACACATTTTGTTACACTTCGGTGGTAATGCGTTCTGCAAAAAGAGCATAGCACGTTCTACCGTTCTGTTGTCGCTAACGTTTCACTTGCAACTGTATTGCGACAAGTGTCGCTTCTATGCGCTTTATACTCTGTGATACACTATGTTCATTTCTATCAGTCTGTAGGTAACTTGTTTTGAGTTTAGTGGTTTGGGTGTTCGGTTTCTGTCATCTTTGGAACCAACATTGTGATTGTTACTATTTTTTACTTGCAGATGGAACAAACCGATTGTCCACCTGATGTTAAGTGGTTACCATCTATTTCTGCCACCAAGCTGCTTGCTGTGTGGTTAGAATGCGAGTGTCGGTGAAATTACAGGCTTGACATTTGTATGTCTTAGGTTCATAGATACAGAGAAGTGCATTGTAGGGCACGTTCTGAACAATTGTGACCTGCAAAGTTTTGATATAGATTATGGTAACCACTTAACATCAGGTGGGCCATCTGTTTGTTCCACCAGAAATTTCATTAAAAAATGTGTGAGGCTGTACATATACGGCAGTAGTTAAGAGCACCATTGCCTCTGAGTAAACCTTTTTAGCCTCTTTACCATCTATCTTTTTAGCCTCTTTACCATCTATCTTTTTCCGTACCATTTCTTTGTTCAATTGCACATACATATTTGAACTTGATGTATTTAAATTGTTTTTTACGTTACGTTAAATCGGACGATCAGGCATTTATGGGGCATAATTGAAGTTTATGGAAGATTTTTACCCACGACATTGTATAGAAAGACATCGCAGTGAGACAGTGGCCATATTTCCTGCGTTCCAAAACTGAAAAACCGGGTTATGTTTTTTTTTTATTTATACCGGAAGTATAATAAGATTAGTTCTAGAAACGGAAAAGAAAATAATCAGGTAATACAAAAAAATTTACGTTTTTTTCGTGTTTTGAGCATCAATATTGATAGTACATCGTAAAATAAACATTAGTACTTGATTATTTTAGGGAAAGTACTACCACTTATTTGTGACTACACTTCAATTATCGAAACCGCGTAACGTAATTTAAATGTCAACACTTGACGCGGGAAGCCATAGTGTTGACATTTGAATTGATTATAAGCTTTCTCATCGTCAAAACAAACTTTGAGTTACGAGATAATATTGTCCCATTGGAATAGTCAAGTGCACTAAAATGTATATGTACAATAACTATACCGTATACAAAATGGTATTACAATATTATAATAATCTCTTACATAGCAAAATCTTGTCATACAAAAAAACGGTAGGAACCAAGCCGTAAGTTTCTTGCCGGTTTTTATGCTTGGTCGCGAGGAACTGGCGCGGCGCTTAGATTCACCTAGATTTAAGACGTTTCAACATGATCCCTGCGAATTTTACTGAATAAATGCTTTTTGACTTTGACTTTGGCTTGAAAATCATGAATTAAGTTTACTTATTTTTGTATGTTGCCTTATAAATATTTATTGTAACGTTGTGACACCATGTTGAAAGTTACGAGTTGCATACATTCTAATGCCGCTGACTGTACACTGGACCACTGAGCAAGCATAGTAAGTATTCTACCTCACTAAAAAGAAACCATGACGATGAAATTGCATTCTAAGTTTTAATACGCAACCGGAAATCAAACACAGTACTTTTATTTATATTTAATTTTTTGAATAGTAATTTATAGTGTATTTATAGTGTCCGAAGTACATTTTGAAATACGACGGAAACGGATACGGAAATCTCATAATAAAGCTTTCAGCTAGGTAAGTATTTAATATACGTTTTATTTCAGGTAAAACGTTACTATTTATAGTGTCAGAAACATAATTTTAAAGAATTCACTTTGCATCCTGTCACAAAATGACTGCAAAATGCATAGTCTGTATGCTGTATACAGACCCCATACATAGCCTGATATTAGCTTTGCATAGTGACATTCCACATTCTATCAAGCGGTGTTACGTCGTAGGTAGCGACTTGTCGTAGCAACATGTAGCGATCTATTGCTTTGCATAGTGTACATACCCACATTCTATCACGCGATATTATGTCGTAAGCCAGGTTTACACTTTGATTAGTGCAAGTGCAGGTTATTAGTGCAGGTGATTAGTGACTAGGTGTGGACAGCGACTGATTAGTGCAAGTGATTAGTAGGCTGTGTAGTAAAGTGAATAGAAGCGTGTTCTATTTTTTTGCGAGTGGACTGCGAGTAGCCACGTCCCGCGCGCCCTCCTTTCCCTCTCACTCGCAGCGTGCCTGCCACTAAACACGTTTGTCTGTAGTGGACGGTGTGTCTGGACACTCGCACTAATCACCTGCACTCGCAGTGAATTGGACACTACTCGCACTACACACCTGCACTCACACTAATCAAAGTGTAAACCAGGCTGTAGGTAGTGACTTGTCGTAGCAACATGACGTAGCAACATGGCGTAGCAATATGTAGCGATCTGTCGTAGCAGTATGTCGTAGCAACATCACACGCGGTAATAATATACACAAACCGACCGGCTCATTGTTAATTAATGCTGAAATAATTATTATTATCAATTAAACCTATAGGACGCGACTCTGATCAAATACATATGTAATTAAAATTAAGATTTTGAAACTAGAAAGATACTGCCTGACGGACTGTCATATTACTATATCAAGTTAGTGTTTTTAAACGTGTGTAATAAGTAAGTTTAAATATTAATTACTTTTATACACTCTAAGGGCCGAAAAACCTGTCGCAATACTGAAGAAAAATACAGCATAAAACGAGGTAGACGATAGGCGTTAGTATCTAATATCAATACTTATCTATGCTTAGGAAATAATGTTTATATTTATGCGGCAAAATTCAGATTTTTATCAAAAAAATCTTTAAAACTAATAACCCCACGGGAAACGCATTTCAAAAATAAACTTTTTATGTAACAACTGCGGAAAAAACCTGGTGAACGGGACGTTTTGAGAAAGGGGTATTTTGCACAAGGGATAGTGTGCAAAGAAGACTTTTTGCGAATGGGACGTAATTTTGGTGGAGGGACGTTTTGCGAGTGGGACCTCATGCGCCTAAACCCTATTTTATTATTTTATTTTTGACGTAATTCTATCAAAAGTTACATGCGGTATGCGTCCTGGAACCAACTATCTTAAATTTTAGAGCTGAGACGAGATTGAAATAAGAATTTGACTGTCAAAATGGGACCCGCCTAAAATGTCAGTTTCAAAAAATACCATTAGGAGATTGACATGATCGAAACTTGAATTTGTTGGTATTTTGAGAATAATAATAATAATAACAATGCTGGACAATCCACACAGCATCATGTAGCCTCAAGCTAAGCAGAGCTTGTGCTGGGTACAGATGACTGATATATTTAATACAATATATTACGTATATAGATATTTTTTATTATACATCGAAAATACCAAGAACACCCGGAATAAATATTTGCAGATCGTACAAACATTTATCCCGAGGCAGGAATCGAGCCCGCAACCTCCTACGTCGCAGGCGTACAGCCGCCCGCCGCGCCACATCGGTCGTAAGAATTGGGCCTTAGATTTCCCCAACAGAGTCGTTTAGTCTCTGTATTGTTATGCGTGGTAGACGCGCTGAAAAAAGTCGCGTCCGACACTTAAACGCATTGGCTGCACAAACAGCATTGCTTGTTATTGATAGCTGCAACTAAATCACGTCTGGGTAAACAGCCGATTAGCTTAACTATGCTTTGATTGATATAACCGGCTGATTTGGCTGATGTTAGATAATGAGTGAACACAACAGGCTTAAAGGTAACGTTTTACATATAACGGTAACCGTCATATAGCATTAAATATACTGGTATTAATAAACTCGGCGTAATGTTGAAATAGATACACCATGTTTTGCCTTTTGCATTGGAAGCTTAAAATTAGATTAAAAGAGACGGTATTTCGAGGTAACGCCGAGATTATAAGTAGTGGGGTAAGGTTGATATTCAAATTAAATAAGGGAAGGAAACCAGAGTTAAGGAACCAGTTAGTTTTTCTAGCAGCGGTGATGGGCTTGCGACCTGTCACGTATGAAACTACAAAAGGTATGTGTCATGTGTAATATTTGAATGTACCTCCTACCACTTACCTTAGACGGCCTTAAAGAGTCTTGAGTTGGTGCTATTTGTCTTAAAAGATCTGAAGGGATATCTACCGTGCTTGAGGAATAATACAAAAGTAATTAAAAAGGTAAGTGCTAAACAACAGCTATCTTGGTTTGAGGGGTGTGGGTGCCGGTGTAATTACAGGCACATGAAGCTTAACACCTGTATGCCTCAGGTTGATGGACGCAGAGCAGTGTATTGTAGGTTACGTTCCTAACAAACGTGACCTACAAGGCAATGCTTTGTTATAGGCGATGGTAGCCACTTAACATCAGGTGAGCCATATGCTTGTTCCATCAGTAAATTGTATAAAAAAAAATATATATATATCTACACTCTCAATTCCTCAAATAGCCGTCTTCACTAGAGCGTTTAGAATCTATTCAGCAGGTCTACTCTTGAAGTCGATACACAAAGTTCCATATTATGATTTTGAGTTACACTACGTGGCATACCAGACAATAATAATAACAATAATAATAATGCTGGGCAATCCACACAACATCATCTAGCCACAAGATAAGCAGAGCTTGTGTTATGGGTTCTAGATGACTGATATACCTACTTAATACAATACATTACTTACATACATAGATATTTTTTATTGTACATAGAAAATACCCAGAACACCCGGAATAAATATTTGCAGATCCTACAAACATTTATCCCAAGGCGGGAATCGAACCCGCAACCTCCTGCGTCGCACGCGGACATTCGCCCGTCGCGCCACATCGGTCGTCTGTGTGTCACAATAACAACTTGACTGTGGAATGGCCCCGCAATGTAACACAAAACGGCAATAAAACTTCATTTACCGTTTTCAAGAGTAGACCTGTTGATCATTCAATCGGATTCTTGATAGAGAAACTGCTGAAATCAATCAGACATCAAAGGTTGGAATAGGCATCATAATTTTCACTCGATTGAACAACAACAGTGCTGAAATTACAGCGAAACTGTCTTACCATGACATTTTTACAGAGGACCTTTATTAACAGCTTTCATAGCTCAGTTTGTAATAGCTCTGCCTTCTGCGCTGTAGGTTACGGGTTCGATCCCGTTCGAATTCTGAATTAAAATTTATATCAAATAAAAGCTAATAGGCGAACATTTTAGGTATTAAAAGAATAGTGGCGTGATAATAAAATGACTGTTTGTTACTAAACAATAGCCCAATGGTCGTACATCTTCCGACAGATCAAAACATGATGAAAGGAACATTCGTTTGACTGTCTTTGTTTGTGGAGAACGGACATGGAGTAAAAAAAGGTAGGACACTTATAATAATAATGCTGGACAATCCACACTGTTGTTTTGTTTTGTATTTACCAAATGTAACATTTGGACGTACA
This sequence comes from Electrophaes corylata, assembly GCA_947095575.1. Lineage (NCBI taxonomy): Eukaryota > Metazoa > Arthropoda > Insecta > Lepidoptera > Geometridae > Electrophaes > Electrophaes corylata. The sequence continues at coordinate 14,060,360 of OX352699.1, read as the reverse complement.
TCTGACTATCCCTTTACACATCCTCAAAGATCGTTAAGGTACTTGGTACTTAAAGATCTGAGAGGATATCTACCATGCCTGGTGATTATTAGTAAAGCTATTTCATTTTTTCGAATATATAAACTTTCGTACTTGAAAAATATTCAGCAGGTTATTTAAAACAATTTATTTATTACAACAGAAATAAACACTAGGAATATCATCGATTGCATTCTGTCAGAATAATAACTTATTTGTATTGTAATACACCAATAATATCTGATTTGCAAACTGTTAAATTACTGGTGTTCAATTAACATCAGCTAAAACTACATCGCACTGGCAAAATGTTATTTTAAGCCTAGTGCAGAATGTTAAAACAATATTGAATACATGAAATCCAATTGACAGCCGTCACAGCTCAGTTTGTAGTAGCCCTGCCTTCTGTGCTGTAGGTGGTGGGTTCGATCCCCACCGAGAACAAACATTTGTGTGATGAACATAGATGTTTGTTCTGTGTCTGGGTGTTGTATTGTATTCTATGTATGTATTTACAAAAAAAGTAGGTATATAAGTATTCTATCAGTCATCTGGTTCCCATAGTACAAGCTATGCTTAGTTTGGGGCTAGATGATGTTGTGTAAAAATGTACTGATATATAAAAAAAAATTACCAATACCAATTATAAGAATCTTTGTCCTGACTGACTGATTGACTGACTGACTAGCTGACAATTAGACAACGCACAGCCTAAACCACTGATCATAGACTTGCAATTTCAAGGTACGTATGCGTAATGGTGTACTAAGAAAGGAATTACTGAAATTCAACCACTAACATTACGAGAACCTGTGTACCCATGTACACCAAAGTCACGTGCGTTTCGCTAGTACCAATTAAAAAAATTATTGTCCGGACTGCATCATTGACTGACTGACTGACATATAAACAACGCACCGTCTAAACCAGTAGTCATAGAAACTTGGAATTTTCAGGATTTTTTTTTTTTTTTTTTTTATACAACAAAGTTGGCAAACAAGCTTACGGCCCACCTGATGGAAAGTGGTTACCGTAGCCTATGGACGCCTGCAACACCAAAGGAATAATATATTCGTCTTGGTGTATGGGGTGTAGGTACTAAGAACTAGATCCCAAAATTCAACACAGCACCCAGACAGAGAACAAACATCTATATTTATCACCAAAGTTTTCTCGAACCTACAACTTTCAGAGCAGAAGACCAAACTGAGGCAAATCATAAAACTTTTTTGAGTATTCTGTTTTCTGGCATTTTTGTAGAACATGCCTTACAAAATACTCTTTTACATCGCAATAAATAGTACAATACCATTTTGGTTCGTGATTTTGGGTGAATATCTGTTATTAGCTGTGAAATGTGCTCGCTTCTGATTCGATCCACTGATTGCATTGATAACACACAAAACGCTAATTTACGTAATATATTCCCGCGGTTTAGTCAACTTCGCACATATGATCATTTTAGTATGGTATTAGTGTTTGTTTGTTTGTTTTAATTCTTTATTGCACCAAAATGAATTGTACAAAAGGTGAGCTTAATTCTTAATGCATTAAGCATAGTATTTAGCAGTATAGTAGTTTAGTATAGTAGTTTTGGTAGTATTTAGTTTAGTTTTGCAGGAGGTTGCGGGTTCGATTCCCGCCTTGGGATAAATGTTTGTACGATCTGCAAATATTTATTCCGGGTGTTCTGGGTGTTTTCTATGTATAATAAAAAAATTCTATGTATGTAATGTATTGTATTAAGTATATCAGTCATCTAGTACCCATAACACAAGCTTTGCTTAGCTTGGGGCTATATGGTGCTGTGTGGATAGTCCAGCATTATTTATTATTATTTATTTAGTGTTGTTGTAGACTAATCCATTTCAATCCCTGTCCCATGCTCTCGTCACGTCACGTTAGGTCACGTCACGCCACGCCAGCTCATGCCCAGCTCAGGGTTTTTTATGCAAACCGTACATGCATACTGCATATACCTAGACTTGTACTTACTATGTTTTTAGGGTTCCGTACCCAAAGGGTAAAACGGGACCTTATTACTAAGACTCCGCTGCCTGTCTGTCTGTCCGTCTGTCACTAGGCTGTATCTCATGATCTGTGATATAGAGTTGAAATTTTCACAGATGATGTATTTCTGTTGCCACTATAACAACAATACTAAAAAAATAGAATAAAAGAAATATTTATGGGGGCTCTCATACAACAAACGTGATTTTTTTACCGTTTTTATATTATAGATCACGGTACAGAACCCTTTGTGCGCGAGTCCGACTCGCACTTGGGTGGTTTTTTATCATCTTTTTTATAAAAAATTATAACATAAAGCTGCAACATACTAGAACTTTATGTTATAAAAAGAATAGAATAAGAAGCGATAGAACCCAACTTTGTGAGGTAAATTATTAACAATACGACGACCGATGTCCGCCTGCGACGCAGAGGTTGCGGGTTCGATTCCCGCCTTGGGATAAATGTTTGTACGATCTGCAAATATTTATTCCGGGTGTTCTGGGTATTTTCTATGTATAATAAAAAATATCTATGTATGTAATATAATATTGTATTAAGTATATCAGTCATCTAGTACCCATAACACAAGCTCTGCTTAGCTTGGGGCTAGATGATGCTATGTGGATCGTCCGGCATTATTTATTTTTTATTATTTTATACAATAGATGCCTGTTCACTTTTTTAGTGGAATGCCTGTGACATCGTTTGCAATTTCGTATCCCACAGCTTCTATCCCGTTTAGAGGGTTTATTTCATTAGGGCTTTTTTGGAAACTTTATACGTGACTCTATTCATAAATATAAACATGAAGAAAACAACATGGCCATAATGATTTTGGTTTCTAAGACTCCTTTATTACTTCCCGTGGAACTTATATGAAGAAAATAAAAGAATGTGTCAGAGGCACCAGTGTATCCACAATAACAATGTGGTCACCAATCCACCACCGAACCCACCAGCATAGTTCTGTATTTAAGGGAGAAATAAGGGATGCCCATGTCCAGCAATGGACTTACCAAGTCGGAGTTTTTCTTAATTTTTATTTGGCTTGTTGATGGAACAAGCAAATGGCCCACCTGATGTTAAGTGGTTACCATCACCTATAACAAAGCATTCTCTCGCAGGTCACGCTCTTTATTAACGTGCCCTACGATGCACTACTCTGTGTCCATCAACGGAATAGGCTTATTAATCGTTCTTCCTGGAAACGTATAAGCCATAGTCAAAGTCAAAATTAAAAAGCATTTATTCAGTAACATTCGCATAGGCCGCCCATGTCCAGCAGTGGATTTCTACAGGCTGTTGATAATTATGAGGTATCAACTTTAGTAGGAAGCCTTTCTGTCCCAATCTACTTTATCTTTGACAAGCATTTCACGGCATGCAAAGAGCCGAAATGATACACGCAGAGTAGGAAACGATTATACGAAAATTGGAATATCTTTTATTACCTTCTCATGAAAATTACCTTCCTTTTGAAAGTGGAAAAGGGTAGTCTTGTGTATTTTCGCATGGGGGAAACTGGTGTATTTGAGTTTTACCTGTCCTATTTTGGGTTCCTTTTTCCTATCCAATAATCTGCCGAGCAGAGATGCTTGCACAGAATAATATTACTCGGAGAGACACGTAGTCGTGATTTTAGTGAAGGGTTCGTCTGGGGAAGTACTACCACCATACCTTTTTCTGTCGCCAAGCAGCTTGCTGTGTTCTGGTTTAAAGGGTGTAGGTGCCGGTGACATTACAGGCACATGAGGCTGTAACCTGTATGCCAGGTTGATGGACGCAGGGCACTGCATACCTACGCCACGTTCCTAACGATCGTCACTGCGAGGCAATGTAAAGCCCATCGCCGCTGCTAAAATACTACTACTACTAATATTACTACTACTAACTGGAGGGCGGGAAAGAAGCCTCCTCGTGGCGCACTCCGGAAACAGCTAGGGCACGGTAACGCAGTGTCCTAGGCTGGCTAATTCTTTCACCACAATGGTTCACCAACAAACACAATGCCCCCAGGGCCAACACCACCTTCTTCTCAAACCGGCGCTGACAGTAGTTTCAATAAACATTGAAGGCTTTTCAGATGATAAATCATCCCTACTGTCAGAGCTCAGCCGAACGACAGAGTGTGACTTCCTCTGTGTCCAGGAAACGCACCGTGGTCATGACCACCGCAGACCACAAACAGACGGTCTTACACTCATTGTAGAATCTCCGCACCCTCAATACGGCAGTGCAATTTTCGCCAAGCCTGATATTAATATCGTATCTGCGTGCTGCCAAATTCACAACTCCATAGAGTTTCTAACTGTTGATACTGGAGTTTGTACAGTAACATCAGTATACAAACCCCCCAATCAGCCTTTTGAATTCGTAAAACCATCCAATTTTGACGACCGCCCAAACAAAATTGTTATAGGGGACTTTAACAGTCACAGTATCTCATGGGGCTATCGAGACACGAACAACGACGGAAATGCACTTGAAGAGTGGGCAGATTCTGTAGAGCTGAACTTAATTCACGACGACGACTACTAACTGGTTTTCTCACGATGTTTTCCATCACGGCTTGAGAGGTTGCGATGTTTTCCATCGCTGGCATTGCGCACATAATTTTTTCGGACGGAACAATCCATAAGTGCACGACCGGATTTGAACCCACGGTTCACTTTCAAAAAACCACCGGTGCACATTATACAGGATACCATCCTTACAAGGATAACTCCTTGAAGTATTCGGGAATAGACTAATTACACAATTACACGCGATATATTTGCTCTTCTGTGGCACTCACGCGGCTATAACTGTCATGCCACTGTCAATTACTGTCACACCTTCGTCGGGAGATAAATCATTCAGTCTCGCGGGAGGGATTATCAGTAACATTTGTCACGCAAATTCGACGGAAGGGATGCCTTGAGGATGCTTCAAAATAGACACTATATCACAGGTACAGTCAGCTGCACTAGAATGTATACAATTTGTAACTTTCAAAACGGTATCAAAATCTTCTAGTAAACTTTTAAACAGTAAAATCTCAAAAATCGTGAAGTTAGCTGATAAAGTTTCTTATTTTTTCGCTGTAAAACCATTCTGTAAGTTACGAGTTGCATAAATTCTAGTGCAGCAGACTGTACTTGGACAGTCTTAGAAGATTTCGTAGCACCCAAATATTTTATTTAAATCACTGTTCAAGAATTTGTACCGACTGACAAGTTTATTTAAGACGTAAAAAAATGCGATTGATATCAATTTAAATCCTCATTCACACCTCGATTTGAACAAAATAAACATTTTATAGACTCATTTCACACACAACCTAACTACACAATGGTTCGAAGAGTTGATCTGTGAACCATTTTACCTAGAAGTGGTGCTAAATCACGCTTTTGCAAAGTACACAAGTAAAATAAAGCGACACACTCACCACAGAATAATAGTAAGACCATCGCACACGTAAAGTTTCACTCCAAGAAGAGCATAGTTCATAGTTCATTTATTTATAACAGATTTGTTACAAGTCATACTTTACATAATAGGTACAAAAGTACCAACATAAAACAATTTCATTTTAAATGTAAAATAATGTAAACAGCTATATTATTAGTTTAAAAATATACTTACAATAGTTAAATTATTAAAAAAAACATATTTAAAATTAGCAATAATAAAAAATTATAGCAATAATTAATTCAGTAGGTCATATAAAACCATTACAATCATCGTAATATTAAATTGGATAAACAGTAGCATTATGTCAGAAGATCAGTCGGTAAAATAAAAAATTATGTTGAACTAAAAAATTATGATCAGGTAAAAACAATAAAATCATTTGATAGTCCCATAGTAATTATGTGCTAGGGTGAGTCAAATAAAGAAAAAATCCCAATAGTTCTTACTGATCAACAAAACTAAGGAATAAACGCTCTGTTTTCGCTTCTTAATAATCTGAGTATTATGAACCTAACGGCTATGTAGTAAAGCTTATTTTGCGTTGAAAGTCGATATAGAATGAGCCAAGTCGGCTCAAGTAAAGAAAATTGAGAACGCTCGACGCAGTGGCCATCCATTTCAATTAATAAGGACAAATTATATAAAAACTGAAATATCATATATCATGTTTATAGTTTACAATTAAAAATGTATGTAATTGCGTTATTTATCTTATTTTGTATTTCTTTTATATAATTTTATTTTGAGCGTCTCTTTTATGTTGACGTTACTACACAATAAATGTATGTACCTATGCTAGTTTCTCTGAAAGCTTAGAAGCAAATGTATTTTTTGTATAAACTTGAAACTAAATGCGATTAACATATAGGTACTATTTTTATAAGATTTTTGAACTTTATGCATTTCTATCGTGCCTTACCGGCAGGACCAATTTGAATGTAGTTAGTAATCATAAACAAATATTGATTGCATACAGCGTCATATAGTTCAAATAAAGTGATGCTTGTATTATGGAAACCAAATTACTGATATAATATTTAGTTAGGTATACTGGATATATGGATGTGGATGGTTATAAAAGTAGAGGTAGACCCAAAAAAAGTTGGATGGATTATGTAATAGATGATATGAACAAGAAAGGAGTGAACGCTGAGATGACGACTGATAGAAGAGAATAGAAGAAGAAAATCTGTTGTGCCGACCCCACTACACGTGGGATATGGGCTGAAAGATGAATATGATACAAAATGATGATATAAATGTATTTACTCTTATACAGAATCTACCTATACATAATACATTCATACATAATAGCTATAACACCTAGACATAGTTATAGTTTTGGGTGGGAATTGAATCTACAATCTACAGCGCAAAAAATAGGGAACAACCAATAGAACAACAAAAGTAGGAAAAACTTTACTATTTTTATGAACCTGTTGACATTTATTTACAAAGAAAATTTCAGTTAATTCGAGTATTTATTATTGGTATGTACAAAATACATATGAAACAATTGAGCTATTGTTGTTGCAAATGATCTAGAGGTAGCTCAACTGATCCAAGCCAGTGTCAATCAGACAGACGCGTCCTCAAAACCTGTTGACTACTTATTTTTGATTTAATTTTAAAATCATGTGCCTGATGTATGGTCACCCTACCTTGCACAGAGTGTTTGAAAGTCCTCCTTGGCGCTCTATTAGAAGAAAAAGTATTGAGTGTCTGTGGATAGAGTTGAATAGAAAACTGCGAGCTCGCCGTTCAAACTTGGACCCTACATACCTGCAATCAACTTCAAGTTTATGCATTTTGCCGTTTCAATATAATTATTTCGTTACCTACAATATTGCTATAAACATTTTTTTGATAAAACTTTTAAGACATTTTTAAAAAGGCGTCTGAATATTTAAATAAGCTTAGATTTTCGTGGCCCAGGGCTTAAATTTAGAGATAAAACTCAGGGTAAGTTTTTGTTTGCATTTGTCCAAATTAAAACAATTTCACAGACGCGAAGAGTAATTTTTTTTGATTGCCATTAACTAATTTATGCAAAGTGATTCTTTTACAAAAGACGAATGAATGCTATGAAATACAAGCTGACCTCTCACAACTTTATTAAACTGTTGGGCAGTTTGCAATACTGCGCAATCATTTTACAATTTTGTACTGTGAAAATTGGAAAAGTATTAAATAAGATAGTTACTTCATAAACAACTTTCTACAACATCTGAAAGAGTAGTTGGCCAAAATATAAATGTTTGGTTCAAGTTGAAGTCCAAATCAATTAAATAATTTATTTAATTTCTGACTGGCCTCACATATCAGTTGGTTGCTCCGCCTTCTGTACGGGTTCGATCCCTAATAAGGACGAACATTTGCGGGATGAATTTAGGTAGAGGAAATCCTAAACGCTACAGGTTGATATATAAAAAACCGGCCAAGTGCGAGTCAGACTTGCGTACGAAGGGTTCCGTACCATTATCTATAATAGAAACGGAAAAAAATCACGTTTGTTGTATGAGAGCTTAACTATTTCTTTTATTCTGTTTTTAGTAGGTATTTGTTGTTATAGCGGCAACAGAAATACATCATCTATGAAAATTTTAAATCCCTAACTATCACGGTTCATGAGTTACAGCCTGGTGACAGAAGGACAGACAGACAGACAGCGGAGTCTTAGTAATAGGGTCCTGTTTTACCCTTTGGGTACGGAACCTTAAAAATGCTGCGACGACTGTCAACATTTATAGATTTCGGAAAAAAATTACCAAAATTAGTAAAGTTTTTACTGATGGAACAAGCATATGGCCCACCTGACGTTGAGTGGTTATCATCGCCTATAACAAAGTATTGTGCCATAGGGTTTGTAACGAGCGAATTCGCTCGTTACAAACATGCCCTAAGATGCACTACTCAGCGTCCATCAATCTGAGGCATACAGGTGTTAAGCCTCAAGTGCCTGTTAGTCATTATAAGTAAGTTTTTTATAAAGAAGGCTATAATTGTCTATAGTGCTACGTTTTATTTTGTGTATAAAATTGTATTTATCACCGATGATGCAATATTCACCTCAAGTTCACTTTATGTTATCTTTATAAGCACTAACATCTATGTGTATCACTTTTTAAATTCATCGTCAGTCTACCTCAGTCACTCAATTCAAAAGCATGTACAGGATTCTTATTATCGTACTTTTAAACGTTGCCGTCAGCCTTGGCTGCCGACCTCCACCATGTCACTGGAGCGATGCAAAGCCCATCGAGAACTACTTCGACCAGGTCGCAAGAAAGGTAATCAACGCTGACAGAAAAGTGCAGGACTTCTGCAGCTCTCAAGGCTCATCCAACATCTTAGAAGTGCACACTCTGACGGAATACAAGCTGATTCTTCCCGGAGCAGGCGCCACTGCCTACGAGGTCAAGGTCCGTGACCGCGTAGTCCAGATCATTCCTGCCAACTGTCAGAACTCCGTGACAGAAGTAAGGATCCTGCCGCCATACGTGAACGGCTATAACGGGTACTACTACATAGACAACAATGACCTGGGGATCGCCTTTCCATACAAATACAACCCAGCAGTAGGAGGTGGAAGCTGTGAAGAAGTTAATCGAAATAATCAGATATTGTATCAGGGTACATGTAAAGACTGTAATATTAATAGAAAATAAATTTTAAAAATTATTTGACTACTTCATGTTGTTACTCCTCAGCATAGATAACACTACTTTTTATAGACTTTAGTATCCCAAAAATGTGATAGGTTGCAAGCCTTTCGTCACAGCTAGAATACTATCTGGTTTACTCATGGTATTTGCCTTCACGCTGTAAGAGCATTAGTAGGAGAAGAAAAAGTCTTACAGTTTTATGGTTACTAGATTAAGTTTCAAATTGTATATTGCTACAAATAAAGTTTTTTATACTTATTCTTATTCTATTCTTATTCTTACCGCTAAAAAATAGAGATGAGTAGAGTATTTCTTAATGCCGAATAAGTTATAATGTAAATGGGTTCTTTCCTACAGGGGTGGACACAAGAAGGTACAAAAGAGATAAATAAAAATAGAAACTTTATTCGATTTGAAAATAAGATTAGTTATCAGCAAAAATGCGCTCATTCGGAAATCCTTTCCTCACATTGATTAGAGTCTCATCTATACCCTGACTGCAGGAGAGTAAGTGGGAGTCCAAAGTGTACTTGTAGGGGAACGCCACAACGAACATGCCGTTACTGTAGGTCCAAGCTGCTGCGTGCGTGTCAGCAAAGTGCGGAAGCACCTTTATATCCACGTAGGTAAGGTCGCAAGTCTTTCCTTGCTGTGGGTAATGTCCGCTGATGTAAATTACACGATGCTTGATCTGTACGTCCCAGGTAGCACTGTCGAATCCGCTGCACGTTACTTCCAGTCGAAACGCGTTCCCTCCGAAGATTTCTCGCGCCGAGAACTGCTTGAAATGCTTGCAGGTCTCCTTAATGTCGTGGTCATATGCGATGACGTCATTAGAAAGGGTATTAAACGTACTTCTGGCATGGTTCCACTTGCCTCTGTCGCAGGAGGAAAAAGGTTGGACGACGTTGACTGCAAGCAGTAAAATTAACGAAGAAATGACGTGCATGGTGGTCTGCAAGATGTTTGTGACTGGTTGAGTCGCAGAGTGGCGGCATGATTTATTAAATTAACTTCTGAGATAATTTCGCTTATCTTTAAACCGACGAATACTTTATGAATAAATTCAATATGTTTCACCTCGAGATGTTATGATTTCCGCTACCCAATACTCAATAATTGTCATCACATGGTGGATTAAGATGTACAACATTTACTTAGATATAGTGTTAGAATTACATGTGAGCCTCTTTAGGGCACTACAATAGAGGAACCCAGACTAAATCCAAACTATCCTGAACTACATCATTGATACTCAAACAGGCTGTGGACATTAAAAATAGAAATAGAAATAGAAAATATTTATTCACACCACACAAAACAAAATAAAAAACACAAAATAGATATCAAAATAAAAGAAAAGTGGCGAAAAAAGAAATGGTTTCCCCTGCGTCGCTCCGCCACCGCGTCGCTCATGAATAACTATTGTTATGCTAATTTAAAATTATGCTAATTATTGCCTCGGCGTCGCTAATAGCAAAAGTACACTCAGCCTTCAAAATCAAAATACTTAATCGTTTTAAAATATTTATTTGTCGAATAAAATCACAGTAAATACAGCTATTTATTACAATCTAACATTACAAAAGAACATAAAACAGTAAGATATGTGTAGAGAGAAATATATGCTACCAAATAGCAAACGCTAGTACAAGTAAGTACCAAATAAGTAATGCCTAAACTAACAATAGGAGTGAGTGAACCAGGTAGATGTAGATGTGTGTGCGAGAGAGATGCTATCTAAACTGCTAGTAAAAGACAATGCCTAAACCATGCGGCTAAAACAACTATGACTACGAAGAAGCAGATATTAGATTAATAAAAAATTTTTTTTGGTTCACTATGTATGTTAGATGGGTTTCAATATTACCAAAGGAACTTAAAAAACGATTTTCCTAGTTCTTACATGTATAGGCTAGATATTATCTAAATATTGTCGCAACTAACGTACGTACAATCCACGGAAAACGTGAAATTCAAATTTTGAGACGACTGTACCGATGACCTTGAGGCGAGCGAGCCAAGAAGCGACGCGGTGGCAGAGCGACGCAGAGGAAACCATTCGAAAAAAGGCATCCACTCAGCATATGCCAAGAAGCGCAACGGCTCATATGTCGCTGGTTTTCAGTGGTGCCGAACAGTGAAATACACAGCGTACATGCGTTCTAAATCCATCAATGGATTTGTTTAGTTTATTAGAGTGGAACAGACCGTCCGCTCAACTTAGTCACGTGGTTTGCAAATATTTCTTTAAACTTTTCACAATCTCAATAATAACATTTACTGTAGAGGTTGCAGTAACCCAAACATAAAAGAAACATATATTATATCTCTTTATGATAACTTTTCACCCTATGATAAGATATCTAGGGTAGTACCTAAGTCACATATTGAACTGGAAAAACCAAAACCAGTTGTTCAAAAACATTTTTACCTAAGTACCTAGTCTCACGATACCTAGTAATCTGTTGAAGTTAGGTAGTACAGTTAGGTATATCTTCTAGGAACCCTTAAACACCATGTCTATCCGTTTATAGTCAGAGGCTGTAGACTAATTTATATTTTAGGCCTAGTATAAAAGTTCACTACTGCAAAATATGGGTATGTGCCAAATGTATTATCATCTTCTAGGCTTGGTCGCGAGGAACTGCATAATAAAGACAGGACAACGTCTGTCGGGTCAGCTAGTATACATATATTTATGATTATGCCAAAAAAACATCCAAAATTACACATAACTCCCAAGGTTTATTGACATTTGAGTAATTTCTTACAGTGATTAATTTCTGGAACCAAAAACACCATTATGGGCCACCCCTCTACTGTATCCGTTATTGTAACTACCCTGCCCCATACCACCTTGTTGCCCATACCCTGTCCCGCTGGGGTGCCACACGTTGTCTCGAATGATACCATCTCCGTACGACTGCCTGGAACACGACGCCACACAGTTCCCTGCCGTATGCTGCGGTACTAAGACCACACTTAAATCAATCGGTTCTCGACACTTGTTCTGCTGTGGACTCGCCTTATACGGGACACGAATGAACAGTTGACCCTGCCAGTACTTCCAAACGGCGCGTTTCGGATCCACCACATCAGGAAGCAGCTTCACATCCGCATACATTCTTGTACAATCTTCCGCGCTGACAAGAAGCATTCTGTGCATAACTTTCACGACAATATTGCTCTCTGAGAAGTCCGGAATTTGCACAGAGAGTTGGTAAAACTCCATCCCGTAGATCTCTTTGATGTCGTGGTTCGCGTAAGAGTTGCAGAAGCTTTGGATGTTCCGGTCGATTTTGATGATGTCCTGAGCTATATCAAAGGCTGAGGATTCGAAATTCTTAACCCAGGTGTTGCCAGACTGCTGCTCGTAGTTTGAAGTCCATGCCCAGTTTTTCTGCTGGCACTGGGGCTGGGCAGAACTGATGAGACAAGCCAGGAGAACGAAGCGATACATGTTTGCTTGAGGACGGTGTCCCACTGATCGCAGCAACAGGATACCTTGAATTTTTATTAACTCTGATTGTCCTGTTTCCAACCCTAGTGATAAGGTAGGTACTGCAGTCCAAAAATAGAAGTTTGCAATGAGTAATGCCTGATCAGGCCAAACCAAGGTAAACAAACCACTTTTATGCAATACATTTAAAATATATTATTATTTTTCCCTTACTATTTTTATCAAGTCTAAAGCCCAGTGTCGTTTATTTTAATTAAGGAGTTTGTTAAACATAGTTATTTATGATGCGTTTAACGCATCATGATTTTCCTGCCTATATTTCGACTGGATTCGACCGGATTCGGTAGCTACCACTAGCCTACCAGATTTCAAAAAAACGCATCCAAGTTGAACAGTTTTAAAGTTATTTATAGCTTAAGCTGCGAAGGGCTTGCAACCTGTCACGTATGGAATTCCAACAACTACGACATGTGAGAGCATGTGTCCCAAATATAATATGCGGACGTACCTCTGACTACCCCATAAGGCATTCTCAAAGAATCTCAAGTAGGTACTAGAAAATCTGAAGGATATCCATTAAGCCTGGGGATTAAAGTCAAGAAGCTATTTCTGGAAGAGATGGCTTCTATCGATAAGGGCGCCCGTTGTACTCAGTATTTATAGTAGAAAAACAGAATAAAATAAATATTTAAGGGGCTCTCATACAACAAACGTGTTTTTTTTCCATTTTATTATAGATAGTACGGAACCCTTAGTGCGCGAGTCCGACTCACACTTGGACGGTTTTTATTTCTTGTAATTAGCGCAACGCGCGTGAATTCATCCACCTTAAAGTTATTTTCATACTAACTTCAGCCCCCGCTGTATCCGTTTAAATATAGAGACAACAAGAAAAAGGGAAAACATCGTCTAAGAATGGGTTACAGGTACATTGAGGACTAAAACAGAACAGAAAGAGAGCGAGAGAGAGAGAGAGTAAAGTAAATACCTAACTCCATATTTATCTATACAATCAATAATACCTACGTACCTTATTTAGTCTTACATAGACCATTTCCAGAAAAAAACAGTTTTGAGTCCATCCACCGGCTTCCCGCGATCAAAGGGGCGGGCTCTTCTAGTTTTTTATCGGTCACATTGTCGCGTAAGTAGCTTTATAAGTAAAAGTTCACAGAAGTTAAAAAAACATTATTTTCTTTATTACCTACTAGCGGCCGCCCGCAGCTTCGCCCGCGTGGCAGTTTTTTCCCGTTCCCGTTATTTTTTCGGGATAAAAAGTATCCTATGTCCTTCTCCTGGCTCTAAACTACCTCCCTGCCAATTTTCAGCTAAATCGGTTCAGCCGTTCTTGAGTTATAAGTGAAGTAACTAACACGACTTTCTTTTATATATATAAATTATGGTACCTCTACAAACCTAATCTAGATGGGTATAAAAGCTATAGAATCTGGTACAGATCTTGAGATCAAAGTTCACTTGTGTATTACTAGAGATAAGGTTTTCTAAGTAGTTAAGTACCTACGATAGTAAATTACCAAATTTTTGTTTTTAATTAATATTAATTGAAATAAATACGTTATTTTTATTTTCATTAAATTGCTTATTAGGAACAGGCACAAAAACATCTACATCTTTCAAATCCACCGCGTGTGTAGTTGCCTCCACTCTGTTCTGAGGGATTTCATTCGTTAGCAGTTTCGTCCTCTCATCCAGTTCTCCTGTCATATCATCTTCCGTGCTGTGGCTTTCCATTTCCTCCCGATCTCTGATGACAGGGGTTACAGTCACATACGCTTCAGTCACAGCCTCACTCTCCTTGCTATCATTTTTCAGAGGAAATACAATCTTAAGAATACCCTGATCGAAGGTCCAAGTTCCAGTAACATTCACGTAGCTGGGAATAGTTTTTGCGTCAAGGTACATCTTGTCTCCGCCTTCTGGTAATTTGTGGACCGCTTGCACCATCAGGAACCCCTCTTTAGCTTTGACCACGATATCCTTCTCCTCGAATCCACTCAGAGGAACGGTCATTTTGTACTCGTTGCCTTGGATTCCGGCTTGAGATATCTTGGTGGGGAAGCGTTGGGAGAATCTAGCTAGCATTTCGTCGAGATGCCGCATTTCGTTGGCTATCTGTGCCCAGAACTGACGGGCGTCGAAGACATCTTCTTGGAAGGGGTCATGGTGTCCGAAGTGTCGGTGGTGTTCTGGCGGTGGACCATGCGGGTGATGAGGGGCACCTGCTACGGTCGCAAGACATCCCAAAAAAATAATGCCTAACATTTTCACCACGAATAATGTTTCACTTGTCCCAATATTTTCGATGGACTGCCGACGGGTGAGTGAGTATTTCCTTTTAAAGCAGCAGCCGGGTCGTAGGTTATCATTTTTATTTTTTTCTTAGTGGATCTGTCCTTCAATCTACAGACAATTTTGCCAGTGTGTCAAATGGTTTCCAGACAAGTCAACTCATTAAAAAAGTGAAGTCAGTGTTGTTGGTTTTGAAGAAAAAGATGGCTTTTTCTTTAAAACCCAAGGAAAACATTTTTCAGAATTTCGAAATTGTTTATAGATGGCCTTTGTTCGGCAAAGGTCAAAGACATTGGGAATTGATTAAGGGAACTAAACTGAGCCGGGCACCTAGCAAGGTAAGGTAGAGTTACAGATAAGAGTACGGGCGCTAAACTGAGTGGCGTTCAAGAACTGGAAACAGAAGCGTAGGTCGTCCTACGGTGGTGTGGGCAGGAGGTTACTGACATCTTGGGCAAAACCGCACAGGGCCGGTAAAAGTGCGATAGATCATCCTTGGGGGTCAGGCCAGACGCAATGTCAGTACGAACCTTTATTTTGTAGATTAGGCCCCTTGTTTATTTTATACCTGCGAGCTGCCGCTATAATTGATATCATTCATATTTAAGGCGCTTTCCCTCCTGGGCTTTTGTTCTTTCTTCCCTATTATTCAAATCCTGGGGAGACATTTTCATTTGGATAAGGATATCACTATGCATTTACATTCTACTTGCTCACACTGCGCGCTATCTCCTATAATGTTGGTTTAAAATGCATAACACCAGAAACAATAAAATTGAAAAAACTATGTTGCTTCTGAAGATGAAAGAAAACAAATAATTAGGTACCTACTTTATATTTTTATACGATGTTTGAATTTAAATATTGTTTAAAGTTTGCCCTGCCAATGCCAACTTCGATAAATAAAATTACCTATACCCCTGCCTGATCGTAGCCTGACACTGTTTGGTACATCTATGAGTATGAGATTGCAAAATTGCCTTGGTAATGTTTATCTTTTCTCAGATTTTTGTAAGGCCACAAACAAATAAATATAATACCAACACACCCAATGGGTTACTGAGAAATCATTTCATACACATCATACACATACTCACACGCACCCTAACCTGCGAAGTTCTTCCTGGAAGTGTATTGAGGAAGCCTCTACCTAGCCGCACTTCTACATCCTACTTCCTACTAATATTATAAACGCGAAAGTTTGTAAGTATGGATGGATGGATGGATGGATGTTTGTTACTCTTTCACGCTCTAACCAGTGAACCGATTTGGAATAAATATAGATTGTACCCTGGATTAACATATAGGCTACTTTTTATCCCGAAAAAATAACGGGAACTGGAAAAAACTGCCACACGGGCGAAGCTGCAAGCGGCCGCTAGCCATACATAATGATGATCACGGTAAGTTTTTTGTCGTTCACATCACTAGGTTGGAATGCTACTTGCATTGGAAGTAAAAGTTCACAGAAGTAAAAAAACCTTTATTTTCCTTATTATTTTGGTACCTCTACAAACCAAACCTAGATAGGTATAGAAGTTATAAAATATGCTACTTAACTAGTACAGATCTTAGGATCAAAGTTCACTTGTGTATCACTAAAGATAAGGTTTACCAAGTAGCAATGTAAATTACCAATTCTTTGTTTTCAATTCAAACTTTAATTGAAACAAATAAGTTTTACTTCTATAGGTACTTAAAATTGCTTATTAGGAACAGGCACAAAAACATCTACATCTTTCAAATCCACCGCGTATGTAGTTGCTTCCACTCTGTTCTGAGGGATTTCATTTGTTAGCAGGTCCGTCCTCTCATCCAGTTCTACTGTCATATCATCTTCCGTGCTGTGGCTTTCCATTTCTTCCCGATCTCTGGTGACAGGCGTTGGAGTCACATACGCTTCAGTCACAGCCTCACTCTCCTTGCTATCATTTTTCAGAGGAAAAACAATCTTAAGAATACCCTGATCGAAGGTCCAAGTTCCAGTAACATTCACGTAGTTGGGAATAGTTTTTGCGTCAAGGTACATTCTTTCTCCGCCTTCTGGTAGTTTGTGGACCGCTTGCACCATCAGGAACCCCTCTTTAGCTTTGACCACGATATCCTTCTCCTCGAATCCACTCAGGGGAACGGTTATTTTGTACTCATTGCCTTGGATTCCGGCTTGAGATATCATGGTGGGAAAACGTTGGGAGAATTCAGCTAGCATTTCATCGAGCCGCTGCATTTCGGTAGCCATTTGTGCCCAGAACCGTCGGGTGTCGAAAACATCCTCTTGGAAGGGGTCATAGTGGCCGAAGTGTTGGTGGTGTTCTGGCGCGTAGGGCGGTGGGCCATGGTGGTGGTGAGGGGCAGCTGCTGCGGCCGCAAGATATCCCAAGAAAATAACTGCTAACATTTTCACCAGAAATAATGTTTCACTTGTCACAATGTTTACGATGGACTGCCGGCGGGTGAGTGGGTATTTCCCTTTATAGCAGCAGCCGGGTCGTAGGTTATCATCTTATCGACACTTTCTGGACTGAGATACAGAATAAATAATAGTTTATTTACTGAGCAAACAAAAGAGGACCACTTCTTGGAACGTGTCTAATTTAACATTACCTACTTACCGTCTGAGAATAACAAATAGAAGGATAAGAAACTTTTACTTTGCTATGCTCGTATACCAACATGCAGTAATCCAGTTCTAGGACGATGTTATAATTGCAAATTTTATATTCTTCATTACTTTTCAAAAGGCAATCCTTGAACCTACACTCTCGGAAATATATGACTTTTTCAGAATCCCAAAACTGTTTATAGATGACCTTTGTTTGGCAAACCTTTGGCAAAGGTTAATTGGGAAGGCATTGGGAATCGAATAACGGACCTAAACTAGGCCGGACACCTGGCAAGGTAAGGTAGAGTAACAGATAGAGTACAGCGCTAAGCTAAGTAGCGCCCAAGAACCGGAAATAGAAGCGTAGGTACGGCGATGTGAGCAAACGATGTTACTTTAAGGCGGCCAACCGTCCCACATTCTGCGGGACCCCGTAATGCTAGATGTAATTCCGCTTTGCAATAATTAGTAAAATAGTCCCGCAAAACGTTAAATGCGTCCCGCATGTCCCCGCATGCCTCTTTTCTATTCTTCTATTCAATGCCTTTATCCAACACATAGTAGGTAGGTACACAACACACAGGAAAGAGTATTTTCTCTAATGAATTGTCTTTGGACGTCCGAAAAATCGTCACTAAAAGTGGAAACACTACGAGCTCTGCTTGTACTTAAATTTAATATGGGCAGTTGCGAAGATTTTTATGACATCTACACAAATAAATAAAATTGAAGTGTCTGTTTGTAATATTAAAATAACCGCTTTTTACTACATGCATATGAATGTATATGCAATACTTATACCAAAATTGCATTTTTTTAAATTTTAGTCTGTCTGTCTGTTTGTTACGGGTAATCTCTGGAACGGCTGGACCGATTTCGACGAGACTTTCACTGGCAGATAGCTGATGTAACAAGGAGTAACTTAGGCTTTTTATCCCGAACGAGAACGGGAAAAAACTGCCACGCGGGCGAAACTGCGAACGGCCGCTATTTTATGCCGCATTAACGCCATCTGTTGGCGACATCGAGTACTACTTCAGTTAAAATTTGTAAGTAAAAATGTTTACCGCCCAACGAAGTGGGCACGGGTCAGCTAGTACTCAATAAAAACCCTGAACTTGTTAAAAAGTGTCACTCTAGTGATAAATATGATTTTAAAAATAAATGATTCAGTAAATTTTCTCTTTTTATGTAATTTTGGTAGGTGACAAAACTTCATAGGTACTTTGCATTCACCCCATACCGGCCATACCATTGCTATCCACAAAAAGTCCCGCGTTCAATTTTCAGAGAGTTGGCCGCCTTATGTTACTTGGGCAAAAACACACAGGACCGGTAAAAGTGACTCCTTACATAAATAGGCCAATACCCACTATACCCAGTAAGAAAAGTCAAGAATATCATCAAATTCATGTTTCGAACGTGTCTATTTTCAAATGGTCTGACATTTTAGATAGGACCAATTTTAGCAATCAAATTTTAGTTTCAATCAATTGAATTGAGCCTGAGGTTTTAAATGATGACGATTGTGGATTCCAACCATCGTTTAGTTCAGAAACAACTAAACATTAAGTTCATAAACAACTAAACATTTAGTTCGGAATTTTACTTCACAATGAGATGTGTTCATTCATTTGTTTACTAATTGGACGCTGAACGTATTTCTATTGGTATTATAATTTGTGCCATCGGAGCCTAACCTACCTAAGGCTCAATCCCTATTATAATCCTAAAAGTTGGGATTCAAATACTAGTCGTTTGAAACCTCTTGATACGTATGCACTTTCCTTACCTACCTGCCAAAAGGTTCCAAATCTCAAAATCTCCAATAAGTACCTATTATCTTCCTCTAGATCGTTAACAACGGTTAGCAAATTCTGCATTTAGCTAAAAAATTTTCCAATTAGTACCTAGATTAGTAACATAACTTGAATTATTCTGATTTACCCCAAATAACACAGTAATTCTATTTAGCGCCATCTAACAACAACAAGTTGAACTTCGTTGTAAATACTTTAGTATATTTATTTCCTTGTAAGATAAAATATGTTCATTATAATTTACCATATTAGTACGATTCGATTCTCATAGATGGCAGTCTACCAATACCACGAAAATAACAACGAGGACTTCATTTTCTGCTTAGACGAGTAAACGAGTAAACTGGTTTACTCGTCTAAGATTTTCTGGCATCTGGCTAATTTAGGTAGGTATTTCCGTACTTGTGCATTTTTCTACCAACCTAGGTAGGTACCTATCCAAAGTTTGATTCCAGCCCGGCTAAGATGTGCAACGAGACAAAATTTTGTCTACTCGTTATCTCGTGCAAAATAGAGATACCTATATCTTCCTATGCCAGTGCCAAAAATCAAAATCTATCTCGTTCTGTCAAATGAAGACTTAATGCAAATGTTTTGCTTATCTGTGGGTCTTTTATCCACAATTTCTAAAATGTCCATCAATAGAAAAAGTATCTCGTGTCAAGCGCGACATATCTCGCATTGCACATCTTAGCCCGGCAGGGTAGGTTGGAGCGCCAGGTTTTCTGCCTGCCTATTGGTTCCGAGTATAGGTAGGTACCTACCTACCTACCTACATTGTCCCCCTGCGTATGTGTAGTTTACCTACCTACTTGCTAGGTATTTCAAAAGGATATTATGATACAAATTCAACTCAATATAGGTAGCCATAAAATAGAAAGAGTTTTATTGCTTTTAAAACATACCTAATGTTCTCATACATCAAACAGCATTCAAGCACTCGCTTACTAAACCGATTACACAGAGATCCTGATAGGTATTTCACAACACAAATTAAACCTAGGTTTATAGGTCTTACTTAAAATAAAAAAAATCACAAATAGTATTAAACTTACTCCTCTCAAACTTAAATGCAACTTGGAAATGATATATTTTACAACTAAGCAACTCCTACTTCTGTGGTTCCTTATTTTCCACCGCTGGATTCGGACCGTCGGATTGCTTCTTCACCGGTCCTGTCTGGACGATCGGGACCACCCTCTCATTGGCAGCTTTCAGCGGCGCCTTCAAAGGAGCAGAAATTGACAAAACCCCGTCTGAAGACAGCTTTGACGTCACCAAATCAGCTTCAATGCCCTCCGGCAACAGATACCTTCGTGAAAAACTCCTGCTGATGAACCCGTGCTCATCTTGCTTCTCCTCGTGCTTAGCTTCAATAACCAGGTAGCCATCGACAGTTTTCACAGATATCTCTTCAGGGTCAAAGTGTTGGACATCCAAGTTAACTTGGAACTTGCCTTTTTCTTCCTTGATTGTGGAGCCGATGTCTCTTGCAGCTGCTTGGAGGTTTCTCCATGGTCGACGGTAGCTGCTGGCTTGGGGGATTGCGACGATGGTCAAGTAGTCTTCCGGAGTCAGCCCCAAGCCGAAGTGCTGGTCGTGGAGTCGCCGGGCACGTGGACGCTCGTATTGTGGCTCGTACTCGAAGCAGAATGGGAACGACATTGTATAGTCAAAATTGATGAGATAGATTTCAGAAATTAAAACGTTCTTTTAGTGTTTTAAATTTTAAGTCGATTTTTCGAAGCGTGTTCCGCGTAGTGTCAGAATTTCAGAAACGAATGAAAACTCGCGTCAGATTCGCTGAGGTTTCGCTGAGGTTCACACAGTTTGCTTCACTTCTTTGGAATGATACAAGGAGGTTCTCTGCTCGGCGTTTTATTGCGAAGAGCGCCACCTAGTGTTCGCTGGACATTTCTAGAAAGTGCACGAAGCTTCGGAGATAGTCAGGTAACGTCAACATTTTAGTAGAAATTAATAGTTGTTTTTTTTATTGCGTGGACATGATTCTATGGTGAAGTTAAACGCATCTTAAAGTAGGTTCTTACTACGCTAACACCATCTAATTTAAACGGATTTAGTATCGTTGTGGGTTGACAAATAATAATTTTATTATTCAAGAAAATAATAATAAGCGATTTTTAATAGTAACTAAGAACTAACGGAGTTACGAGGCCAAAAAGGTGAAAAGGTAGGTGATCATAATTATGATGATTGTTACGTACAATTAGGTATATATTTTCTGTCCAACTAACTCTTGATTACTTAAGTTCCGCGTCTAAGTTTTCATAATTTTACATCTTTAAATAAACAATGGGCGGTCCCTTACTACGTATGTGTACCTACCTATGTACTTATTTACTATTGCTATACCTACATTCTCATTTTAATATTTAAGCTCCTAACAGCAGAGTTCACTTGTATTAATATTTTTTTTGTATTATATGGATGTACTGGTACCTGGATGTACCCCTGACTACCCCCTAAGGTATTCTTGAAGTCTCGAGTGGGAAGGGTCTCGGAGGGGGTATCCGCCGTGCTTAGGGATTAATGTCGTGATGCTATTTCTTTATTTTCTTTCTTTCTACCTAACGATAACCATAACCATAGTTAAAATTCTGTCTAAGTAATAAGAACTTGCCGTCTAAGTAATAAGAAACAGTCTTGTCTTAGGCAACGGAATAAACCATTTTAAGTACATATTCGTTTATTGTTTAATTTATATGAATATTTTTTAAACGGACACATAAAAGGTTTATGCCACCTGACTTTACGCTACCTGGTGGTGAGTAGTTGAAACTACAACTTGAATCGAATATTCTAGAATTTTCTTCGGCTCTAAATATGTTCTAGAACTCTCTGGTGACATGTTTGTCAAGCTTCATACTACTCGACAATATATGGCGCTACTAAAAGCATTCATTGGTATAAATTTATTTTAACTTTGTTGGTTAAAAAATACCCGGCGTTAGAAGCACATGTTTGCTTAGATGTATGTACCTGGGTAGGTAGGAACCTACCTATTTCATATTTTATAATTGCATTGCAAAGCTATAGTAGTACGTAGGTACCTACCTAAATGTCTATCACCATTTAGGACATTGGGACACTGGACAATAGGTAATCCTTAATATTAACAAAAAAGCAAAAGGGTTGGTAGGTACCTAGGTAGGTAGGTACCTTTAAAATCAATGAAGAAGAAGAAGAAGACCTTTAAAATTACTACCTATCTCGGATTTTAACACCACACTGAAGCTTCATTGTTGATAATAAGGTACCTACCTATTCCTATTTTGTAAAAGGGGTTAAGTGCCTACACCTACACAAAAAAAAACGGTGAGTTGGTAGGTAAGTAGGTAGGTAAAAGCTGTCGATAAGTTTCTTAGCAAAGCGAAATAAAGGTAGCCAGGTAGGTACAGTTAATTAATAAGTAGGTGCCTACCCAGGTAAGTACCTATCTAAAGTACAGTCAATATCAGAAGTTGATAACTTTTCAGAAATTCCAAAATTTGCATCCAAAATGGTATTATAGGTAGGTAAGTATAATAGGTATAGGTTTTAATAGTATCACTAGTTCGCCATTGTGCTTTAGCTCTTTTATTATTATTATAAACAAATAAACTTAACCTATCATCACTTTGATGTGGGTAGGTAGGTACTTAGGTAATTACATAATTATACATATTGTAGAGAAATATTATGTGAAGGATGGAATGATTTATTTATTTATTTATGTGTCACCAAGAAAGTATACGCTGTATTTAGAAAGACTGCATACAAAAACAAATACAAGCGAGCGGGTAAAACAAATAGAACTAAGTACCTACTAGCCTAACTTTTACTATGTACCTATTCAACATTAAACGATAAATAAATAAATTTATCACAAAATAATTAGGTACAGGTTGATTTGAGTGGACTACTACAGGCTGTTGATGATGATGATGATGAGTTGAGTAAATGTTTTGAATATGCTAACTGAATACCTTCCTACGTAATAGCAAGTTAAGTTAAAGTTAAGTTTATAGAAATATCTAAGATAGAACCCTCACTATGCCGAGATAGGTAAGCTTATAGAATAGAAAATTATTTATTGTATCTCCTATGAATAAAATACAGTTTTTTTGTGTGACGTCAAGAAAAAGACCACTCAGTATTTACTGCAAAATCATAATACCTGCTTACTGAAACCCAGCGCTAAAAGAGCAACTAAGTAGGTACTTAGTACTAAGTAGGCACTTAGTAGCTTTTGGAGCGCTGGTTTTCAGTGGCACCATAATTAGGTACCTTCCTACTTTCTCACCCACCTGAATGTGCGAATTATCCTATTTAGTAGGATCGCTATTTACTACCATACCTACAATACATAATATTACTACGTAAGTACTACACAGCATCTTATAAAAAGCTTAAAATGCAAGTTACTTAGGTACCTACTTGCTTGCTGGTGGTGTAGGTGTACTGTACAGGTATAGGTATATAGGTATATAATGCATGCTTAGGTATTTTCTAGGTAAGTACATATTCCACCTTGAAAAATAAACCTTTTTCTACCTATCGTAATTAGTAAAAGATTAGTGACTATAGACGTTATCTGAACAGTAAAGTATTTATCAAGTAACAATTTTTGTTGACAATTTGGCTGCTATTTTTAGACCAAACATAACCTAAAACACAAAACGCCTACGCTAATTCAGCTATCGCCAAGCGTCAGCGACCGCACACTGATTCTCTCTTTCATTCGCAAGCGGTCTCGCATTGCTCTATCTCTCTTTAACCAAACGTCCATGCGCTCATTTTTACATCAGTCATTCGCCTTTCATTATCAACAACACTTGTGTGTCAAATGTTTTTGTCTGCGTTAAATCCATTCAGTTTAGTTTTTGTTTACAAACATGGCGCCGTCATCTAAATTGGGGCGAGGGAAACCGCTCAAGAATCAAACAAAGGAAGTTTTGCAAAAGATATACAGATATTTCGAGTCGGAGATAGAAAGGGACCCTAACTCGACGGTCACGGCCGGCCAGCTCGTCGCACACGCGACCGGCGTATCGATTTATGCGCTCCGACGTTTGATCAACGAAAAAACGAGCGTTGCAGTTAAAACCGAGCCCAGCACGACACGACGGAGATGTAAAAAAAACATCGTTTCTAATGACTACGACGCACAGGCTATGCGCAGGATCATACACAGTTTTTACACTAAAGACGAAGAATTCCCCATCATGAAAGATTTATATCTCATATTAAAAGGCGACCTTGACTACCAGGGATCACTGTGCACGTTGAGACGACATGTTACTAAACTAGGATTCAAGTGGATCGAGAAAGCCGACAATAACAGCATACTTATAGAAAAACACGACGTCAGGTACGCGAGAATACAATTCTTGACTAAGATTGAAGGTTACCGAGCGCAGGGACGGAACATTGTTTACACCGGCGAAATGGTTATCGAGAGCAGCCGTACCGCTTCTAAACCGAAGCCAGATGGGAGTTCTACACTATTAAGACAGCCGGCGAAAAAAAAAGTAGTTATTCTATTAGCTGGCGATCAGAATGGTATTCTCAAAAATACGCTTTTTATGTTCGACGGTAACAAAAAAGACATGAAGGAAGAAACAGAGTACAAAAGAGAATACTTCGAACAATATGAGAGATGGTTTAAAATCTTCGTACTACCGAACTTGAAACCGAGTAGTATAGTCATTGTGGACGGAGCGTCGCCGTTCAACAACAGGGTATCGAATCCGACGCCGCACTCCAATTCGAGGAAACGAGAAATGATGGACTATTTGACTGCGAGAAACGTGCCTTATTCTGTTGATATGTACAAACCTCAGCTTTACCAGTTAGTGTTAATGAATAAAGATAAATACGGTGATTACAAAACGGATACGTATCTCCGCGAGCACGGCCACACAGTATTGCGGCTGCCGCCTCACCATCCTGATTTAAATCCTATAAAATCGCTTCTATCATCCGTTTCAAACTACGTAGGGAAAGACATTAACTTCTCTATAGAGAGTGTTATGAAAATAGCAAAAGAAAAGATATACTCTTTTGAACTAGAAGACTGGGTGGTCAGCAGCCGGACTGCCGAAGCGGAGGA
This sequence comes from Electrophaes corylata, assembly GCA_947095575.1. Lineage (NCBI taxonomy): Eukaryota > Metazoa > Arthropoda > Insecta > Lepidoptera > Geometridae > Electrophaes > Electrophaes corylata. The sequence goes on along the minus strand of OX352699.1, from coordinate 14,034,904 downwards.
AAACAATTTAAAAGCGATTGATAAAATCATTGATGAGATTTCCGAAAAAACGTTTATGATCTACGATGATGACGACGATGATAGTGATGATGAAGACAATGCTTCTGATCAGGACTCTATGGATAGTGATTGAGACAAAGATATTTCGTTATTTTTATCGTGCTTAGGCTTAAGTTGCGTTTGTACCAAAAAGCTTTGTTTAAAGTTACGTTTAACGTTTTATAAATGTTGAATTTAAGAAATTGAGCAGTTAAAAGAGTTTCTGAAGACTACCAAGGTGCCCAAATATTGTTGTTATTATTATAAAATGATTACTTAATTAAATATTATAAAACTTACTTAGGTAACAAGTTTGTGTTATTTTAAAGATCTTCAATTTTAAAGGTATTCAATTTTATTTTTATATGAACACGAACTAATACCTTGGCTCAAACAAGCAAAAACTATTGTCTCAACCAAAAGTGTACAATACAGTTACTCTATTAAACCCCAATTAAACTATTGGGGTAGCTGTGCTGTACACTTTGAGAACGGCTTTTACCACCCTAAGGCATTTTATAAAAAATCACATGGTAAAAATGGCTGTATGCTGGTTTGATAATTATATGCTCGGCCTATGTTCAGGGTGGGAGTTCACAGGGTAATGATGATGGTAAAGCATATATCGTGGTCTACCTCGGACTTAGATTTCACGATATTCGCGATACTGTTTTAGTTATAATTAAACTATGAAGTCATTAAAAAATAAAGCTCATGTTAAATTAGCTGCTAATTTTTTATATTTTAATCATAAAAAACCTAGAATAAAACCGTTATGGATGTTTCTTCCCTTGTTACCTACTCCCGTTTGTACCCATTGGGGTACAAACGGGAGATAGATCTAGATAGATATGTTAGATCTTCTACTGTACTGTACTGTACCTACTCCTCGTCAAAGCTAAGATCTCTTAATTAATCTCTTATCTCTTAGCTTTGACGAGGAGTAGGTACAGTACAACTTGTTGATCATTCTTGGAGGAAAGTGGAGGAAGGGAAGGAACTCCATAAATCAATAACACCCTATCAGGTATTTTTATGGTTGCTTGAATTTAACGCTTACTGGGAAGCCAAAATCCATAGGTAGGTAGGTAGAAGATCTATCAATCTCAAAAGTAAGTTATTCCTTACTAGTGATATCACAAAGACCATTTACAGATAATTTGTTGTGCGTCAGTGTGATAAAAACGTGGTGGAAGGGCGTGCATTTTCGACCGGTTTGTAGTACCTATATAAATTCCTTTATAAAAGAGCTCCACCGAGCAAGGTAAGTACATAAGTACTTTAATAATAATCTATCTTTGTCCTGACTTACTAACTGACTGACTGTCTGACTGACATAATAGACAACTCACAGCCTGAACCACTGGTTGTTGAAATTTTCAGTGGAGGTTGAAGTTTGTATGAAAATAACTTCATGCGGACGAAGTCGGGCACGTTTCGCTAGTTTATTATACGGCTACAAGACATCGCGACACAGCTGTGTCATAACTGTAGCGTAACACGGTGCATTAGCTTCAACTTCAACTGTATATAAAAAAGTAGGTAGGCAGATAGGTGAGTACTGTGGGTGGGTACCTACCTACATTGTTTGTAGAAATGGAAATTTGCCGTCTTACTTAAATATTATTATCCAGATGTTCTTGCATTATACCTACCATGTTTAAATCCTCTAGATTTTTACGAATTCAAAAAGTTAAGGTTAGTAGGTAGATATTATGACGGCCGATGTGGCGCGGTGGGCGAATGTCCGCCTGCGACGCAGAGGTTGCGGGTTCGATTCCCGCCTTGGGATAAATGTTTGTACGATCTGCAAATATTTATTCCGGGTGTTCTGGGTATTTTCTATGTATAATAAAAATATCTATGTATGTAATATAATATTGTATTAAGTATATCAATCATCTAGTACCCATAACACAAGCTCTGCTTAGCTTGGGGCTAGATGATGCTGTGTGGATCGTCCGGCATTTTTTTTTTTTTTTTTTTTTTTTTTATAGTTTTGATTCCCTATTTTGATTTTACGGTAGGTACAGGACGCCAGATGTTAGTACAGTCAGCTACACTAAGGTGTATACAATTCGTAACAATGAAAATACACGGTGTGCACAGCATGCACTATTGATTACAATAAACTTTTACATCGCAAAAACTCACTTTTTTGTATAGGCATTTCGTGTTACAATGATGCGATACCATTTTGAAAGGTAGATACGAATTTACAAGCAGCTGTCGTTACTTTTTTTACTATCTCTGCTTGGCTAAGACTGTTTATTTTTACTCAAATATATTTGACTATACCTATGCCTATGATATTTGATATTTGACTCATACCTTTACTTCTGTCATCTATAGAAATGTTCTAATGCGTGATTTCAGTAGTATTTTATCCAACACTAGCGGCTCGTCCCGGCTTCGCACGGGTTTTAGTCAAGATCCCTAATTTTTTTGAATAGGGAATAGGGTAGCTTCCCAACAGTAAAAGAATTTTTCAAATCAGTCCAGTACTTTCGGAGCCTATTCAATGCAAACAAACAAATAATCAAATTTTACCTTATAATATTAGTACTAGACTAGCTGACTTCATACCGCCAATAAGAGTTATCTTCCTTATATTTTCTCACCTTTGAAACTTTCCTTGGGCTTCTAAAAATATTTCAATACCAAAATTTGGCAAATCTATGTGGCATCCAGAAAAATACCAACTTCTTCAAAACCAAGGACAGCTGGCGTAGCATTTTTTTACTGACTCGTCTAAAAACTTTTTATTTTATCCACTTGATAGGTATTGGCATTTTGTTCGTCGAATGACGGGCAGGTGCCACAGAAAAGAGAAAAAAAATGAGAGTAGTTACCTTACCTATATGTCCATCTAAATAATCTAAATGACGAAAAATGTATCATTATTTTTTAATGGCAGGTGGCCAGGGGTTTTAACCCATTTACCTACCTGCTTATTATTAGTTCCTCCCTTCTTACTAGGTAGGTACAACTGTAATAACGTACTTGTACTACTGTACCTAATAACTTTCTTAAACTTCCCACCACTAAATAAAAAATTAGGAAGCTCCCTACTCGTATTAAGTAGGTACCTACCTACCTAGGTACTATATTATTAAGAAAAAAACAGACTTGTTTACTTACAATTTATTTGATTTACTAAAACACTTAATAATAATTATAAACAATAGCACAGAATCAATATTAAAAATTAAATACATCAGTCTTGCCCGTATTCCTGAACTAAATAAGTATCGGTAGGTAATTGAACTTAGCTCTGGAAAACGGGCATAGTAGAGAATTTTTGAGGCATAAGCAACCTACCCACACGATTTCTTTGTTTTACTACCTATTCACTTTTCTTCAGGCTGCCGTTCATTTGGGACTGCAATCTTTTCCCTCCACCACCACTTTCCATCCGAACAGGACCAGTTTTCGTAATTGGAACAATTCTTTCTCCAGTAGACGGCATCGGTAGTACCCTCGGCGCTATAACTGATAGAACTCCGTCAGACGAAAGCTTAGATTGCACGGTGTCTGGTAAGCACCCTTGAGGAAGCGCATACTTCCTGACAAACCGCCTTGAGATGTAACCGTGTTGATCACGCTTCTCTTCGTGCTTCCCCTCGACAATGACATGGCCGTTGATGACTTTCACGTTTATTTCTTCGGGAGCGAAATGCTGGACGTCCACGTTAATTTGGAACTTGTTTTCATCAGCGTTGACTTCACTGTCGTTCAGGGCTAGGCGGCTGACAGCATCAGAGATTCTATCTAAAGGCTGGAATGCACTGCACCACGGCATCAGTAGCGACGGGCTGTAGATATACGGAAGCAGCGACATTCTTTCTTGATGCTTATTTTCGTTACTTTGCTTGTAGTTGTAGCTCTCACAAGTTTTCTCGGTAAACTGAATGCTGGTTTAGCGGGCAAGTCGGTATTTATACTTCGTTGTCAATAATGCCATCTACTAGACGTAGCGAGTACTTTTGAGAAACTTCTGGAACATTCTTTTAGCGCCATCTAGCGGCGAGTAGAAGTACCGTGTTGCTATTTGACTATAAGTTAGTAAATGAGGTACAAGCTAGATGGCGCTTACAGAAACTACTGTAACTTTATTGTTAACGTTAACTACAGGTTGTTATACCATGAGTACCTACAACCACAGACAAGAGATAATCAATAAACTCGATTTATGTTCTTAATTGGGGTGGGCATTTTGTATCATTTTATGAGTAGTGTTCCAGTTTTGAAAAAATAGATCACCGGTCTGGTCACATTGGTGTTGCCTGCCATTACCACGGTAATGTCGTGCCATTACATTACCATCCATCCTCTCTATTGCACCATTTGCAACTAAAGCTAAAGCTAAAGTACTACAATAATGCTAACTAGAGAGTTGGGTTAGTACAACCCCGGAGTTATAGTTAGTTATAGATGCAACCCCGGTTTCTTTACCTATGAACATGGATTCGAGTTCAGACCTAGACTCTATGCAGTTCAGAAAATATGTAAGTAGGTAGGCATGCGTAAAAAACCCAGTAGGTAGGTAGGTAGGTACCTGGTCTACTTTCAAAAGAGGCAAAAATGGATTGTGTGGGACCCGCTGCTTCTAACAATTTAAATATTATTCACTGTCATTCAATTAGTCCACAATTAGGCCTCCCCAATATTATTGGAGGTGGTTAGCCTTGCCTTAGTGGCCTTACCACGTTTGGCAAGTGTGGGGAGTGTTGGTAAGTAATAATTACTCATTAGAATATAGGTACCTACTACAGCCCAATCTTCATCCACAGGCGTTTTAGAAGGTACAAGAACAAAGAGTATCTATCTATCCTATCACTCCAAGTAAGGTATTTATTTTTCTTGGTAAGATACTACCTATACTTGTGAGTGATAGGTAGGATAGATACTACTATTGTTCTTCCTGGGTGGTTCGGTGGTAGGAGAGGGAGGGGGGTAAGGCAAACCAAAGGCACTGCAAGCGAGTCACCGCCGACAATGGACGCGCACTATTTACTGTGTATTGTACTCACAGTAGCTAAGTAAGTCTATTTTTGTTATTTATTCGATAAAATATATTGCGTTTTGGTTATCAGTGGGATGTTACTAGCTCGCCAGAAAGAGATCTATAAATACCTAGTGCGGTAAATTGTATTGTAACTTTTTACAATAAAGTTATTTTATTTATAATAGGTACATAAATTCCAAATGTATCCTTAGAGCTTAGAGATTTTACAATAGGCAAGTACTCATTTAACCTTTTAATACCTACCTTATCGGTATATATCATTGAACGCCCTTTTCTTCCAAGCGTTTAACACCCTCGAACCGGCCGGCGGCCGTTCCTCTGTTGTTGTTTATAACAACTAGAATGACCTAAGATATTTTTATGTTTTCTGTACTCTGTGTAACCTCGAAATTACATTGTGTTTTGTCTCTTTCGATTTAATTTATTATTATTATTATTTGAAATTTCCTGCCAATACAAAAGCCAAAAGGGATGAGTAGGTATCGAAAGACTTGGGAGACCTTTGCCCATCATAAGTAGAGGTGAGATATATTTATTTATAAAAAAAAGAACACTTTGCCCGACTCCTTGCGGACACTACAATGGAGACAATAATCTTGAAATAACAGTAAATAAGCATTACGTACGATGTTTATCTTTCAGAGTCGGAGCCAGTAACGAAGATGGCTCAAATTGCTTCCCAGACCGGTTCGCGTTCGGGGTCGCCACGGCTTCTTACCAGATAGAAGGGGCTTGGAACGTTGCAGGTACATAATCCTCTTAAATTAATTCTTGAAGCTCCTACTCAAACACCAAAGCTTATCACTAGGAGACTATCCATCCACTAGTGATTAAACTGGGTGAATGATACAAGCTATGCCACAGTAGTCGAGAAGTTTGTTCTTAGTCTTCGGTTGGTTTTCTTTATGCATCTTTCTGTTCACCAAGGTAAAGGCGAGAGTATCTGGGACCGGTACACGCATGCCCATCCGGAGCGTGTGTTCGACCACTCCTCAGGAGACGATGCGGATGACTCGTACCGTCGATATGCAGAAGATGTGGCGCTGATGTCGGAGCTTGGGGTTTCTTTTTACCGGTTCTCTATATCCTGGACGAGGATCCTGCCTGATGGGCTAAGCCAGTAAGTTATTTATAACAGGAAATCAAGTGGCATGTCTAAACTTAGCACAACCTTGCGTTTGACGATTTGCCTTTCGGAGTCATTGCCTTTCCGGCGAACCGGAAGACGAAGCGTAGGACGTACTCTTACCCGATGGACTGACAACATTGTTAGGACTGTGGTAAGTCCAACAATGTTGTCCAAGTAACAATGTTGTCAGTCGATGGAAGGAGAGGGCTCAGAATCGTTCTTCCTGGAAACGTATGGGGGAGGCCTATGTTCAGCAGTGGACTACTACAGGCTGTTGATGATAATGACCTTAGTATACTAAAAATACATAAAATAATGACGTGGGCGAGGGCGGTGGCTCAAAACCAGGTATAAAGTGTCAGTTATGTAAAAGTATTCTGTGGTTATTCCCTAAATAACTGACATAAAATATTCCGTGCATAGTCGACAAGTCTGCACAGAATACTATTACCTACTCCTAGCGTGGTTAACTCGTCTAAGCTCCTAGCGTATCATCACCAAGTATTCTTTACATTGAAAATGAGCTTGCATGATTTGACCAAAACCTTACAGTAATATCATTTATCATCATTCATGGTGTGTTCAGTTCAGTTTATCATGGTGATTCTTTCCGTTTAGCAATGTTAACCCAGATGGCATCAGATACTATAAGCAGCTGATCGAGGAGCTGAACAAGAAGGGGATCCTGCCAGTCGTGACTATGTACCACTGGGACCTGCCCCAAAGTCTGCAGGATCTCGGCGGCTGGACCAACCCAGTGGTCGTGGACTACTTTGTTGACTACGCAAGGGTACGTACATTAATTTCACAAATATCAGAAAGGAACATAGGTATCTCATAATTAATTACTACCACGAAATTACCGTAAATCTTGGAACAATTATCATTTCGACTTGGAGAAATCACTATGTATAAGAAAAAACTTAGCGCATCTCAGATATCAAAACTCTCCAAGGCTGATACCGTCGGCAATAGTCGGCATATGAAAGACAAAAGGTACCATCTCTGTAGATATATATAATCAATAGCAGTTCTATGTTAGTTCCAACATTGCGGACACCAATCCGGCTGTCGTACCAAGACTACCTCTGTCGTACTGTCGTACCAAGCAAAGCCCATATTTGGAAGGAGTTTGCTGTAGTCTTGGCACACTTATTGTCTAAGCTGATGATGAGGATGTTCTTAAATTATAGGTCAAGAAACTACTGTTAAAAGGTCTAGGTCCCAAGGGTTTTTGAGGGCTTGCGCTGCGTTGACATGAATGTTTGATGCGGATTTTAATCATAAGAGCAGGACAGAACTGCTCCAAATTTTGAGTACAATTATTGAAACAAATAAGTAAATTTATCTAATGCTTTCAGGTACTTTTCGACAACTTTGGAAACAGTGTGACCATATGGCTTACCTTCAACGAGCCCCTATCCTTTTGCGGTGACGGCTATGGAGGGGATGATGCCCCTGGGGGGAGGTCCAGTGGATTCGAAGACTATATGTGCGGGCACAATGTATTGCTGGCGCATGGCAAGGTTTATAGGATGTATGAGAAGGAGTACAAGAGAAAACAAAAAGGTTAGTCAGATAATTTTTTGTAACCACAAAAAAGGACTTGGTTCGTCACGTTTTAACGGTTCAAGACTCCGAAAGGAAACCATGTCTGTGATAAATCCCAGTTATTTCAGCTTTAAATAGGACCGCCTCATTACCTCCGATGTATGTTTGAGGATGACAGCTAAGGGATCGCACCAGGGGAGGAGCAGCAGTATCTCCTGAGTACGTCATCACCAAAACAGAGATAATAGAGTACTTAGGGGGCCCTCTGTTGACAAGTTAACACCAATGCCAGCAATTGGTAACGAAGGCATCTGATGCCCGGTTCTTTTTAATAGCACAGATAATATCTCATCATTGGCTGATGTAGGCTATAAAAGCTAATATAAGCTAAGAAGAATGACTTTATCATAACGCTGCTGAAGGGTGATTTGAGAACAGGAAGCATATTACAGGCGGTCTTGACAATGATATTCAGAATCTTTATAATTTGGCCCGATACTTTCAGGTTACGTGGGAATCACTCTGTGCATTGATTGGGCGGAGCCAAACACCACGTCCGTGGCTGACAAAGCAGCAGCGGAAACTGCCAACCAATTCCTTGTAAGTCTTTAGTATTGTTGTCTTTCTGAGTTTCCTGTTCGATTCTGACCGTTGAACGCCACCGCGGAGATAGGGTGATTGCGTTGGTGTATTCCTTCATACATCAGTATGTAGAAGTCCACTGCTGGACTTAGACCTTTTCTATACATTTTCAGGAAGAACGACTTTGAGCCAATCTATATCTTACCAATCTTCCACGATTTCAACAATTTCGTCGTTGGTCCATCAAGGCATCGGAGACGCTTCGTCTTCCGTTACTACTTTGTGTTACATGTTTTCTATATTGCCTTCACCTTGCCAGCTATCTGGTTTCCACAGCTTTGCTTAGCATGAGGCTAGATGTGTAAAAACTGCTGACGAATATTATTATTATTAAGTTAGATTAGTACAAAACTAGTTTCATTATTTACATTATTACTAACTTGTAAAAGCATCATACGAGCAAACGCTAGGCACCAAACCATAAGTTTAATTTCCGTTCTTGTAGGCTTGGTCGCAAGGAACTGGCACCTAAATTCACCTAACTGTAGGACGATTCTTATTGAGCCATGGATATAATCTGTGATATTACTAAATAAATGTTTTTTACTTTGACTTTGTACCTACTCAATTCCGCTGCGCCGTACCGGCTGCGTCAAATTTTATGAAACTTGCAATGGATATAGTTTATGACATAGGTACCTGTTTCTTATTCTAGTGCAGCAGAAAAAGGTTATTCAATAAAACTTATTGCAAATTCTTTTAACTATAATTTTTTCCGCCTTAAACTTCCAGTTTGGTTGGTTCGCGCACCCAATTTTCTCGAAGCAGGGCGATTACCCCCCGGTGATGAGAAAGCGAGTGGATGAGATGTCTCGTCAGCAAGGTTTTCCACGCTCTCGGTTACCAAAGTTTACTTCCGAGGAGGTGGAAATTATCAAGGTGAGTACATAGTTAGTTTCCTGCCGTTTTCTACTTATTTTTACGTATAAAATGAATATTATGTACTTGTTTACTAATAGGTATAGGTACCGTCTTAGTAGTAGTATAGTATTATCTTATCTGTGGTAGTTATAGTATGTAACAAGTGTTAGGCTTCATGTGCCTGTTTTTTAACGCTTCAAACCGAAACACAGCATCACGGCTTGGTGGTAGTAAATAGGCATGGTGGTAATACTTTCCCGGACCAGCCTTTCACAAAAAGAACCCTACTAGGTACTGCATGCTTAGGTGGATGGGCGAAGAGCAGTGCATCGTAAGGTAGGTACATTCCTTACGTGCGTAATCTGCGAGATCTTTGTAATATTATGGTTGCCACCTAGTCGGTACGTTGTCCATACAAACGCTGTAAGTGTTTAATGTCTACTATTTATTAACGTACGTCCGAAGTTAAGTTTGATACTGAATTATCTTGCCGTTATCTAGGTACGTTACCCTATATTCTACAGTAAAATCAGATTACCTTGAAAGTTACAAGCGTCGAAAGATTTAGTACTAAATCCTGTAACGCTTGTAACTTTCAAGGTAATCCGATTTTACTGTAGCATATAGGGTAACGTACCTAGATAACGGCAAGATAATTCAGTATCAAACTTAACTTCGGACGCACGTTAATAAATAGTAGACATTAAACACTTACAGCGTTTGTATGGACAACGTACCGACTAGTGTAGCCTTAACATTAGATGTGTCGTTTGCTTGTTCCACCAGCAAGCGGAAAAAAAAGAAACAAGTTTTGTATCCTATATCTTAAATTAATATTTTATTATACCTCTTATTGCTGGAAGGGTTCGTTCGACATCATGGGTGTGAACCACTACACGACGCACATGGCGACGCCGGGGGGCCGCGGGCGGTGGTGGGGAGGACAGCCTTCCTTCTACGGAGACATGGGGGTCACCCTCATGCAGAGAGACGACTGGCCGAAGACTAACTCTACGTGGTTGAGGGTATGTCAATGAAAAGAAGCAGACGATCTTTCAGAGCCTCTAATAGATCATATCACGAGGTCACTATAAGAACTTTTGCATTAGCTATTTGCATATTGTTATTTAGCATTAGTCAGCAGTTTTGCGGCTAACCTCGAAACCTGAGATACTTCGCTCGTTTCACTAGCTCAGTCACTATATGTACTTATAAACATAATGTACAGACAGCTGCACTAGAATGTATACATTCGTAACTTTAATAATGAAGTCACAGCGCGCAGTGTTGCAATAATCGCTTACAAACAAAAAAAAAGCGCATTCATTGATTTCATGATGTTTGTGTTCCACTGCCCTCTGTCATACCTTTAGTCCTTATTTTATGGTCATATACCTATCCATACTCGCTCCTTTCTTACCCATGTTATCTTTCACACAGTTTATCCATGTTCTCTTTGGTCTACATTCACCCATATTCATATTCATCACTCTACTGATAACATGACTTTTACCCCTCGTCATGTCATGCCCGTACCACGCTAGCCTATTTACCTATTTCCAGGTAGTTCCGTGGGGTTTCCGCAAAGCGTTGAGCTGGATCAAAACCTCGTACAACAATCCGGTGATGTTAATCACTGAAAACGGTGTGTCTTTGGAGCCTGGTGTCCACGACCCTAAGCGAGTGCAATATATTTCTTCATACCTAAAGTCGTTACTCGCAGCTATAAAGAAAGACGGGTGCAGGATAGTTGGGTATACCTACTGGAGCTTGATGGACAATTTTGAATGGATGAGAGGATACTCGTAAGTAATTTAATTGTCAATCTCTGTTGTAGCTCTGCCTTCTGTGCTGAAGGCCGTGGGTTCGATCCCCACCGAGAACAAACATTTGTGTGATGAACGTATTACCTATCTTGTTTGTTCTGTCTGGGTGTTATATTGTATTCTAAGTAGGTAGGTATTTACAAAAAAACGTAGGTATTTATCTAGTTCCCATAGTATAAGTTTTGCTTAGTTTGGAGCTATATAACTTGTAAAATATCCTAAACTGTTTTACTCGCAGTTAAATCAATTTACCTATGCTGGGCGAGTGATTCCCTCGCGATTCTATTCGGGATTTTATTTCTATTGTAGAATAATATCCTTCATTCTAGATTCAAAATTCATATGCGTCCTTAAATTTTATTTACTTTTTTTCAGAGAGCGTTTTGGCCTGTTCAGAGTAGATTATTCATCTCCGAACAAAACGCGGACTCCACGCCTCTCCGCTAACTTTTACACACAAGTAGCAAAGACGAAATGCATCCCGGAAGAATATCCCGACCTCTATACCGTAGATAAGATTTAGTTTTCTATGTTTTTAAGAATATTTTATACCAGTTCTACAAAAGTTTAGACGAACGAGAAATTAAAACAACTAAAATCATAAAACAACAATATATTTTCCAAAAATACATTTATAACCCATAATATGTTAGTAAAGCCTCTTGCACACCAAACCTTGCTCAGCAAAGGAACGAAATTTAACGAACATAGAGCGACCAATACAATGTGGCTTATCATTCTTACAGGTACATTTTTTACGTTTTAAATAAGAACCTAACAACTACATGATAAAACCAAAGATTTTAGATTATCCTACCAGTTGAGTGGGATAAGAACCCACGACTATTCCGATACTACGACTATTCTGACTATTCTGGGGAAGCACTAACCATCTTTGTGATTTTCTAAGTGCAGAAAATCTTCTATAAAATCTAATAAATTATTATAAGCACGTCAAATAATGGTTTATGTATGTATTTGAATTATTTTATTTTATTTTATAATTTTAAGAAAACTTACAGCTAGGTACACAAAAATCTAATAAATTCAAAACACATATGCTGAAGGCCAATTAAAAGTTTCCACTGATAGCCATACACATAACGTAACGTGGACGACTTATACAAATAACTAAGTAGTAAAACCAGAATAAATATATATATATATATACCTACATAAATAGATATTCAAAACTCACTTAACAAAAACAAAAAAATAATAATAATAATTACATAACTCTCAACACAAGAAAAAAAATTCAGCTAACAAGCGTTTAAGCTTGCTAACCGAAGTGTTAAATAAATCAATATCTGCGTCTGCTAAGGTATTGAACAAGGCGCTTGCCCGGATAATAAAAGCATTTTGCCTGTAGTTAGTTTTAACTAGACTTATACCTTACTTAGTAGTAGTTTTGTTGTTTGTTGTTCATGAATAAATAAAATAATAATTATTCTAAACTTTGACAGTTATTACTCCTTTTCATTTCGTATCGATTCACTGTCAGTTGCTATTTTTTCACAATTTTCGCATGTCATAAGTTGTTAGCTCTATAAATTCAGTGCTCAACTAACCTCAGTGTGCAAGGAGCATTATTTGGAAGACACTAGTAAGGACACTTATACATTAGCTAAATTCATGCGAAAACTCGCAAAATATATCAATAATTTTATTGAAAATACATTTAATAAATATCAAAAGTAAATAGACGTTTCAAAATCGATTAGTATACTAATAATTGTAATGATTAAACATTTTTTAATTCTTAATTCATGAATTCAACATTAGTCAAGAAAACTAGTATGAAAAATTACATTAAGTACATTGTTGTAATTTTCTATATTAATATAAATACCCATTTAAACCAATTGTTTATTATTAAACCACTTTTAGATTCTGAAAGTTAAGTTCTTTCGGATTTCTACATTAGTTTCAACTTCAACTTTGACAATTTGTGTTGAAACTTAAATAAGTTAAACATAACTTAATTTGTTTATTAATCTTGACATTTACGCAAAAGTTACTGCAATGATTTCACTTAATCCAATAAATACTGGCAGCACTGAATAATTAAATAAACAATTATCTACAAGTGCGCACACAGGCTTGAGCTTAAAACTAAACTATACAATAATGGAACTTTATTTGCCTTAAATTCAACTAAATCTGACTACAATGTAGTTTTTTTTCATTTGCAAAGGGTACTTTATTAAACTGAAAATAGGGCCTAAACTTAATTCGCCCTTTCCCTATTGATCTCGCCTATTTCTATTACTATTTAGCTCTTACTTTAGGAAAGCTACCCGCCGCTGAACGACCGTCATTCGGTCGACTATTTTAAAAACTATAGCTCTTGTCATTGTGGTTAAAACTGTTTTACTCGAAATTAAAATATTTTTAGTCTTGGCTCATCGCAGGAGAAATTGAGTCCCTCGCGAAAATAATGGTTACTTTAGACACTCGGGATTTTATTATAGAATAATATCGTTCGCCCTTGATTCAACATTTCTCCATCGTCTTAAAAAAAATACTTTAAAAATATCTATAGAAACAGAAAAAAACATAATTAAATTATAATGGAATATCAATAAATTCAATTATAAATTCATTTTGTGAATCACAGGTTTTAAATATACCTTAGAAGTACGTCTGGTACTTTAGATTCTAGAGGATTTCGTGGATAGTCAGAAACTCATCCAAATATTTGTATTTGGTTATTTTTCAATGTATATAATTATTATATATACTGGGTAGAAATAAATTTATAATGGTTATAATATTTAGTAGTATTAGAGTGCGTTTTCACTGACACGACGCGGGGAAGATTGGACTCAGACTACTAATCATTATATTAACAAGACAAGATATGTATTTTAAAATAGTTTGGTCCGCGCCAGTGGAAGTGAACCTTTAGAGTAATAGCTAGCTATAGCCCTGTGTCTGTATTATCCTGAGGTATGAATATCGGGTATGAACTCAGGACTGCGGCATCTTGCATTGCTTACAGTCCTCCATTCCATCGTTGAACTCCTCGATCTGCAGCGTCATCTCGAAGAAGTTGTATTTCTCGTGTACGAGACGAGTGGCCTGTTCGAGAACCTTCTGTGGAATAACTCCTGTACCTGTAAGGTTTAAATTTGTATAAGCTGGTAGCTAAATCTGGTAACGAAGTTTTTAGGCCCCCGTCTACCAACTGAGAGGGTACCACTAATACGAAAATGTAGTATCCATCTGGGAAAACACACCCTCAGCCTGGATGAACAAAGAGACTTTACCCCTAAGAAAGACCTTTAGTTCCTACACAACTGTCTATTTTTAGTTATCCTACTGCCGACAAGCAGCTTGCTGTATTCTGATATGAAGAGTGTGGATGCCGGTGGAATTACATGCACACGAGGCTTCACACCACTATGCCTTAGGTTGATGGACGCCAGTAGTGTACCGTAGAGCATGTTCCTAACGAATATGACCTACAAGGCAAAACATTGCCATATGTGGTGGTGGCCACTTAACATCAAGTGGGCCATTGTCCTTGCCAAAAGTCGTATAAAAACCAGAAAAAAAAACCTGTATCGATATTAGCCTTTCCAGAATCACTTTTTTGTTTAACTTTTGTTTAGTAGTAACACTTACGGATAGCCAAGTGTGCCGAGAGCGCCGTCTTGTCGAGCGACAGCGCCCACATGCGCAGGTTGTGAACCCGCAACACTCCGGGGAGAGACAGGAACGTGTTAGCCACCTCCTAACAACACACAATACAATAGCATTTTTATTTATATTACCACACACAAAGGAATATAACAGAACTAAGAATCTAAACGATGCCTAGAGCATTTCTTCCTCGCTTCCGCTCGAAATTCTAGAGTTTTAGACTTTCAATATTAGTTTCTTTATTCATATTTTTACGATTGTAGTAGAATGTCAACTTTAATTTTTAATACAAAACAATGAGAATAAATAAAAAGATTTAAATTAAAATAAAATTGTATGCTGATTTTATGCGGTTTGCTCACAAGAAACTTGCCAATGTAATAGAAACACTTATACTAATCCTAATCGCAAAAATCTACCTTAACCTGTTGTAAGAACAATAAACAATAATAATGTTACTTGCAATAGTTAAACAGTAGTTGCAATATAGACTCAGTAGGCAGATTCTGAGTTTTTTTTCCGGATACCGGATTTTGATTTGCGAGCACGAATTTTTTGTATAAAGATAAGCTAATGCCCCCATAGGCCGCTTGGGGCATTAATTCTATCTCCATACAAAAACTCCAGCTCACAAACCGAAATCCGGTATCCGGAAAACGGATACCGGAATCCGGAAAAAACTCAGAATCCGCCAGCAGGACAACTATCAGGTGTTTACCTAATTCCCGCAACAGCCACTATGCTGTTGATAGTGTTCAGTGAATGTTACCTGGAAATCTATGCCTCTTGGAGATCCCTCCATCAGCACGAGGAGAGTATCTTTGATGATGTTGAAGGTAGTGATGAGAACCAACACCGAAAACAGGAACGTACAGATTGGATCCACGAGGTTCCAAGAGGGCTGAAAACCAAATCAATCCATAAGTAAGATTTTGTTTAAGTTTCGTTAAGTAAGTTTGTTAATATACAGGGCGTCCCACGGCCATGCCACATGGAGGGAAAGTACCTTAAATATTGTAGATGGAACATTTTACTGAAAGAAGACATTATTTGAATTTTAAAAACAATTTAAATTGCATTCATAGATATTTAAATAATTGCATGGTTTAACCGAGAATCGAACCCGTTACACGAGAAAAATAATTATCTTGTAGCTTTATCATACCGATCGAAAGGCTTCATCATAAGGATAATTTTTTGCTAAACAACATAGTGTCAGAAATAGAAGGAAGACCATGAATTTTAACATTATGAATACAAAATCAATCAATTTATCAAATGCTCAAAATGAGTCATACGGTAATGTCAGTTGTATGTCTTTACGGCAATGCCAGCTTTTTTGAACTAAATTTCACATCAAATGTTAAAATTCATGGTCTTCCTTTTATTTCTGACAGTATGTTATTTGGCAAAAAATAATCCTTATGATGAAGCCTTTCGATCGGTATGATAAAGCTAGAGGATAATTATTTTTCTCGTGTAACGGGTTCGATTCTCGGTTCAACCATGTAATTATTTAAATATCTATGAATGAAGTTTACATTGTTTTTAAAATTCAAATAATGTCTTCTTTCAGTAAAATGTTCCATCTACAATATTTAAGGTACTTCCCCTCCATGTGGCATGTCCGTGGGACGCCCTGTATACTTAATTTAAATAATTTTGGCTGTCCCTCACTAACGCTCGGAACTCAGAATCATTCAAGATAGATAATTTTGAGCTCTTGAAGTTACTACTACTTAAGACTACTAATTTTTTCTTGACGTTTATATTTATTTCACTTGTCACTGTTCATGTCCACCAGACAAGCGTCGATTTTCTTTACATTTTCACTAATATAAAATAATCATCAATCATCAATAATCATCATTCCTAATTCCCCTCTACAAAGCTTAAAATATTTTTCCTGGAGATATTTAGAGGAGGCTTATGTCCAGGCTTCTTTAAGAAATTCGAAGCGTTTGCTACAGGACTATAGTCTCTGCAACGCTTGTTTTCAATACCTAACGAGTATAAAATACCTTGTAGTAGATAACGATAGCTGCTACAAGAACTCCGAAGCTCTGTAGAAAGTCTCCAAGGACATGAATGAAGGCAGCTCGCACATTGATGTTCTCTGCGTGTGTGTGTTGGTGCGATGCCGAGCTCTCAGCGTCAGAGTCACCGCTCTTCTAAAATAATATTTATATTAATTAATATTAAAATAAATAAATAAATAAATAATGCTGGACAATCCACACAGTATCATCTAGCCCCAAGCTAAGCAGAGCTTGTGTTATGGGTACTAGATGACTGATATACTTAATACAATACTATAGGTATTACATACATAGATATTTTTTATTATACATAGAAAATACCCAGAACACCCGGAATAAATATTTGCACATCGTACAAACATTTATCCCAAGGCGGGAATCGAACCCGCAACCTCCTGCGTCACAGGCGGACAATCGCCCGCCGCGCCACATCGGTCATATTAAAATAATATTACCTACCTAAGGTATTAATAATAAATATTATTCAGTATGTTTACTGCCTTATTATGTAAGTAGGTTTAACATTGTCAGATCTTAGGACTAGATACAATTTTTGGTGCCAATACACATAATATACCCAGTAGGGATGTTGCAACAGAGTTGAGCGGACCGATATATAGAAAGAACATGCAGATTACGTAGATCATAAAACAAAAATATAGGTACCGTTACAAAGAATACAGGCATTTATAATAATCTAAATATATATAACTTAAAGGTGACTGACTGACTGACATAGTGATGTATCAACGCACAGGCCAAACCACTGGACGGATCGGGCTGAAATTTGGCATGCAGGTAGATGTTATGACGTAGGCATCCGCTAAGAAAGGATTTTGATTAATTCTACCCCTAAGGGGATAAAATAGAGGATGAAACTTTGTCAATTTTAAACTGATCGGGCTGAGACTTTGCATGCATAAAGCTACTATGATTTTATCCCGAAAAAATAACGGGAACGGGAAAAAACTGCCGCGCAGACGAAGCTGCAAGCGGCCGCTAGTAATAGATATAGGCGTTCGTTTCATTCAATCGTAATTATTTGATAATTGAAATACTCGTCATGTGTATAGTATGCTTTTCGTAACAGTAAATTCTTTAATATTTTTTAAAAGATTTGGAAATGAAGGAATCTGTTAGGTACCTTGTTGTTGAGTACCGGGTTGCTGGGTCCGTGGGCATGGCCATGTCCGCCGCCGCCGTGGCTGTGTCCGTGCTGGTGCAGTGTCAGTCCCATACTGGAACCATACATTACAACATCAAAGGCCAGTGTTAACATTATCATCAAATAATTATTAAATTAAAAAACCGGCCGGCCGTTTTTTAGTTTAATAATTATTTGAATTAATTTTGGAATTTTGCTAAAGTAAAAGTAGCCTAAGTTACTCCTTATTACATCAGCTATCTGCCAGTGAAAGTCCCGTCGAAATCGGTCCAGCCGTTCCAGAGATTAGCCGGAACAAACAGACAGACAGTCAGACAGACGGACAAAATTTTAAAAAATGCTGTTTTGTTATATGTACCGTATATACATTCATTATGCATGTAGTAAAAAGCGGTTATTTTAATATTACAAACAGACACTTCAATTTTATTTATTTGTATAGATAGAAAATACCCAGAACACCCGGAATAAATATTTGCAGATCATACAAACATTTATCCCAAGGCGGGAATGAACCCGCAACCTCCTGCGTCGCAGGCGGACATTCGCCCGTGTTGGAAGTCGCATTAGAAGTATTACTTCAAAAAAATACGAAGTAGATGGTCGTAACCAAATGCACCGACATTGTAAAGAGTGCGGGAATTCATTACTAATAAAGTAGCAGTTTGACGACCGATGTGGTGCGGCGGGCGAATGTCCGCCTGCGACGCAGAAGGTTGCGGGTTCGATTACCGCCTTGGGATAAATGTTTGTACGATCTGCAAATATTTATTCCGGGTGTTCTGGGTGTTTTCTATGTATAATAAAAATATCTATATAATATGTAATGTATTGTATTAAGTATATCAGTCATCTAGTATCCCATAACCCAAGCTCTGCTTAGCTTGGGGCTAGATGATGCTATGTGGATTGTCCAGCATTATTATTATTTTTTTATTACTAATAAAGTAGCAGTTAGGTATGCCATTGTCAATCTGCCAAGATGTTATGCTGAACAACACCTGTTCAAAGACTGAACAGCATGCTAATTAACACAGCAGTTACACGAATGATATTTATACTCAGTTTCATTACCCTTTGATTGACATTACAACCTGCGTCTAAATTACACTAGCAGTTAGTAGTAGAGCTCTTAGTGAAGGGCTCATCCGGGGAAGTACTACCACCATGCCTATTTCTGCCGCCAAGCAGCTTACTGTGTTCCGGTTTGAAGGGTGTGGGTGCCGGTGTAATTACAGGCACGTGAGGCTTAATACTTGTATACCTCAGGTTGATGGAGGCAGAGCATTGCATCGTAAGGCACGTTAATAACGACCGATGTGGCGTGGCGGATGAATGTCTGCCTATGACGCAAAAGGTTGCGGGTTCGATTCCCGCCTTAGGATAAATGCTTGTACGATCTGCAAATATTTATTCCGAGTGTTCTGTGTATTTTCTGTGTATGATAAAAAATATCTATTTACATTCGGACAATCGCCCGCCGCGCCACATCAGTTGTCTAAAGCTAAAGTAAATGCTCTTGTAGCAAAAACTGAGTGGTGGCCTTTTTAAATAAATAAATAAATATATCAGGACATTTTTACACAACATCATCTAGCCCCAAACTAAGCTTAGCTTGTACTATGGGAGCCAGATGACTGATAGAATACTTATATACTTTTTTTCTTTCTATATACATACATAGAATACAATACAACACCCAGACACAGAACAAACATTTATGTTCATCACACAAATGTTTGTTCTCGGTGGGGATCGAACCCTCCACCTACAGCACAGAAGGCAGCCACATTTTTTTTTTGTCGCTACATTATAAATTTTATCCATAATTTGTATGTTATTCATAAGAGACAAAATAAATATTTTCTATTCTATTCTATTCTAAATAAATAATCGACCTTATCCCCTTGAAATAAGACTTACACGAGGTTGACAGCAACGCCGACAGCCGCGGTGATCAGCATCACAGTAGCATCTATCTCGAACTCCTGGTATATGACGCGTTGCACCGCCATGTACACCAGAATGCCGGTCACCACCCAGATGAGGAGTACAGATGTAAGAGCGCCTATCACTTCCGCCCGGTACCACCCGAACGACATCCTGATAAACAAATCATAGGGTAACTACCTGCCGAGCTAATTTGCGCAACATGAGTAATGTCGCGGATAACACGAGATATTATAATTATAATAATAATAATAATGCTGGACAATCCACACAGCATCATCTAGCCCCAAGCTAAGCAGAGCTTTATAATAATAATCCTACTAATATTATAAATGCGAATGTTTGGATGGATGGATGGATGTTTGTTCCTCTTTCACGCTCTAACCAGTGGACCGATTTGGATGAAATTTGGAATAAATATAGATTGTAATCTGGAATAGGACATAGGCTACTTTTTATCCTGTAAAAAATAACGGGAACGGGAAAAAACTGCCACGCGGGCGAAGCTGCGAGTAGTCTCTAGTATATAATAATAGTTATTATTATTATTATTTATTATTAGCCCTCTGTTGCCTGCTGGGCAAATAATAATAGTATATACTAATAATAACTTTATTTAAAACTTAACAGTAATTGGTACATTTTTATAGGTTAGGTACTTAATTAGGTATCTATTTGAGGCAAGTACCTGACGTCTCTGTCTCAAGTAGTGATGCTCACATTACTGTGATCCGGTTTGAAAGATATAGGTGCAGCTACAATTACAGGCACATGAGACTTGGCACCTACGTCTTAGTCTGAATCTGAACGCATTGTTTGTAAGGGCATTTCCTCGATGGACGTGTTCTATGAAGCAATGCATTTGTTATAGAAAGAGTCAAGAGTTTTTATAGGCAGGTAACTAAGTAAGTAATCAAGTTGTGCGACTTACCGCCGAGTAGCTGGCCTGCTAGCAACCCACAGTGAAAAGAGCGATATCATGAAGCTGGCGAAATCTGTGAGCAAGTGTGCAGCGTCTGTCGCTATCGCTAAACTGCTTGATAAGTAACCACCTGGAAAGTTAAGGAGACATTTTTCAAAACTTACAAACTTTGGCATTCATTTCTATCTATCTACGTTACAAAAAACGTTATTCCTACTACAGAAAGGTTAGCTGGGACAATGCTATTTAGCAATAAGATCGCTTATGTACTTTAATCTTAAGTTGTGCAATAAAGAATTTTCTATCTATTTTGACGACCAATGTGGCGCGGCGGTCGAATGTCCGCCTGCGACGCAGAGGTTGCGGGTTCGATTCCCGCCTTAGGATAAATGTTTGTACGATCTGCAAATATTTATTTCGGGTCTTCTGGGTGTTTCCTATATATAATAAAAATATCTATGTATGTAATGTATTGTATTAAGTATATCGGTCATCTAGTACCCATAACACAAGCTCTGCTTAGCTTGGGGCTAGATGATGCTGCGTGTGGATTGTCCATTATTATTATATTATTTTTTATTACGACCTTTGAACGCCCGCTCTATCGCAGGGAACCACAAATTCACATGAAAGAACTAGAAGGAATAAACTCACCTACAATTTCTCCAATCATAAATACTACACATAGAATACTGGCGATGATGAGTTTCCTTCGTGCTCGTTTGTCAATCTCCTCATTCCTGGATCTGTGACAATGCCCTGGAAATAAAAAAAAGAGTTTATTTAATAAAAATCAAAGGACCAAGTGCGAGTCGAACTCGCGCACGAAGGGTTCCGTGTTATTATACCTATATAATAAAAACGGCAAATAAATCACGTTTGTTATACGAAGAGCTCCCTTAAATATTTTGGATTTTGTAGTATGTATTTACAAATAAAACCGGCCAGTTTTACATGTAAATACATACTTACAATACATATAACAACCAAACACAGAATAGGTACAAGGATATCAAAATTAATTTAGAAATCCGACCATGAACTAGTCCTATTCCGGTTTTTACTCAACTTTTAATTTATATCTGCCGTTTTTTGTATTGTTTTGTTGTATGGTGTAAATAAATATTTTTCTATTACATAGAAAAATCCATTGAAAACCCATGCAGAAGAGGTGGTCTAGTGGTAGCTCATCAACAACCCTTATCAAACCGGAACACAGTAAGCTGCTTGGCGGCAGAAATAGGCATGGTGGTAGTACTTCCCTGGATGAGCCCTTTACTAAAAGCTACCCAGGACGGTTAACATTGTAATTTCAACTTTATTACCATATAGTTAGGTTATATTTTTATTCGTCGCCTAAAAATACCTTGCCATGCCCTGCCGCCAATGTGCCCTAAGAGACAGCAATATACATGCCCTTCAAAGCTAGAAGCTAGGGTATTATGTTTTGATGTCATACGGCATTGGCAAGCAATTTTTTCGCGACCGTGTCGGTCACGCTGATCCGCCGTGAAGGCTTTGTAATCACATCATTCAAATAACAATATTGCATGAAATTTTTGCGGTTATGGTTTTGTGATAAACGACACATTACTATATATGCTTGGGAATACTGAAGAGCTCTTTTAGTTTAGGTTTAGTAGTGTAGAGCTCTTAGTGAAGGGCTCGTCCGTGGAAGTACTACCTTGCTTATTTCTGCCGCCAAGCAGCGCAGCGAGGCTTAACAACTTGCCTCAAATTGATGAACGCTGATCAGTGCATCGTAGTGCACGTTTCTAACGAGTGTGACCTACGAGGCAATACTTTGTTATAGGCGATGGTAACTACTTTAACATCGGGTGGGTTGTCTGCTTGATTCATCAGCAAGTTGTATAAAAAAACAAAGACCTTTGTTTTAGTCGTGGTATCTTCTTTTGGGCTATTAAATATCTGGTATCTATTCGTAAAGTAACCTAAATTACATTGCTAGACATAGGCGTCCCATAATATGAATTTAGAAGGGGGATGCGATAGTCAGTATACTTGGCAGGCGGTTTGGTGTCCATCTCCGGGTGTTCTTAGACGCCTTTTACAACTGGAAAGGTCATATTTTAAGCACACCATGGCTAGTACCTATACTTTTCTGTAATGGCTTTCAAATTTCTGGTAACCAGTAAGGTCCGGAAATGCCTAATACAGCCACGCGTCAATATTCTTCTTAAAAAATGTAGCGGTTCATTGAGCTAAGGTCAAGGATTAAAACAAAAAGGAGGAATAAAAAGATGCAAAATCGCTTTATTGAAGCGAAGCCAACAAAAAGATAATGACGTTTAGTTCCACAAAGTCGATACAAGGTCTCAAGGAATTTCTCGATCTTACATTTCAAATGTGTGCTAGTTTACACTTATACTGTACGTATCTTTATCTGTTACCCTACTACTAATAAACTCAGCGTAACCTCAACAGTTACACCGTGTGGTCTCTGTCGGAAGTTTCAACTGATTGAAACTTCCTGTCAATGGCAAAAATATCACGTTTTCTAAAGGAATGCTTCTACCTTACCCGTTACTATCTAGCTAGATCATAGTTTATGAATAAATTTAAGCGATATTGATGAATTTTATGACATGTCCTATTATTGGAATCCGGAAAAGGCTCAAAATCGTTCGTCCTGGAAACGTATGGGGAAGCCCATGTCTAATGCAGTAACTTGCAAGCAATTAACTTCGAACGGGCTCTTAATGATGATGAATTTCAACGTGATCAATTCAGTGGTAGCCGTGAAAACGTAACAAACAACACACATATTTTCGCAGTTAATTTATAGTTATAGATTCTATAGTAAATAATTGGTGCAAACTTGATGTGCAATGTCAAAACAAAGACAGTACCTAGTCATCAAAACAATACACAGTGGGTATACATAACATAACTCGTCGCGTCTTATCGTAGGTAAATATTTTATTGTGAGAACTATATCGGTCTATCCTTGTTCACATAACACTATAAACAAGTACCTATGTTTAGTTTGGGACGGGACATTCAGCACTCTGACTGCTGTCACATTGGAAGTTTCTTGCTGTTGGTACAAGCAGATAGCTTACCTGATCAATCAGTTCTGCAAGTAAAAGACGGGTAATACGGCTAATATTAGTCCCGAAAATGTCCCGAAAATTGAAACTGCGCATTCAAACCATGATTCTGATAACGATTCAGCATCAATATCGACAATACATCATAAATAAACATAAGCATCTAATTATATTTTTTAGAAACGCGTAAAAACGACAAATCACTATCCCTATACTCTACTACTACTACTATTTCTATCAGCGCCCTTCGCGTTCAATATAATAATGCGTTTAGGGTGTTGTTGGGGTTGCCTCGTTTCTGCAGCGCATCCGGGATGTTCGCAGAAGCCCATGTAGACTGCTTCTACGCTACTATGCGCAAGCGCTGCACATCCATGGTCCGCAGGGTGCTGGCCAGCTCCAACAAAATTCTACGCATCTTTGCTAGTAGGTTTGATTGTAATGACAAACAAAAGATACACTTAAATTATAATTTTGTATGTACCAAGGTCTGGTCTGAGGTTAGGTATGGGCTATGGGGTTCTCTTTGGGTAGGTATTGGTTAAATAGATGTAATAATTATAATACTAACAATAGATGTTTAAGTTTTACTAACAAAATGATCCTATGTTGATTGGAATAAATAAATTTATTATTATTACTAAGGAAATCGCGATCATCTGACCGGTGCATTGGCCTCGTTGTTTGAGAAATAAATTGATTTGAAGTGGTAATCTATAAGACTACGTTGTAGGTAACTTTAACACGTTCCTGGAGTATTCAAAAGTAGTCTTATTACACCCTGTATCACACGCTTATAAATGACGTTAAAATGTACATAGGTGTACTATACATGAGACTATCTCAATTCACCAAGACAAAAGGTTGTCAAAGTCAAAAAGCATTTATTCAGACTACAAGGATCATCTTGAAACGTTTTAATGTTAGATGAATCTTAGCGCCAGTTATTCGCGACCCAAGCCCGTTCTTCTAGAACATGCAAGACATTTATGGCTTGCAAATACTTAAATATTTATGAAATGCTTGTAAATATTGATTCATTATTTGCATAGTTACACGCTCACCAGCGTTCTCTCCAATCTACGGTTTTCGGGAATACTTACGCTCAACTTCACTGATGCTACCATTCCGCCTTTCGATCTCCTCGCCTGCCTCGTTTGTCTCGATGACAGCGCAGCAGCCGGTGGAAGGGTTGCCGTGCACACAGAATATGACGCGGCGACCTCGCGCTGGACTGTCTGTGCCGTACGAGACTGCGCCATCTTTGAACCTGGAGACAAGGTCATATGAAAGGTTAATAACAGCTGGTCATTTCATCTCACCAAATGCTTTCTTTTAAAACCGACCGGGTAACTTGAGTAATAAATTACGTCACATCATCAGCCTAAGTAAGGTGGACAATTGGACATAGACACCATCCATATTTGGGAGGTTTGCCATGATTGGCACGTGGATTGGTGATCACAGTATTAGAGTTAGTATTTATTTCGAGACTTTCTGCTGAGTTCCTAAAGTCTATGAACTGGAAAGTTACAAAAAAAAAAGAATTTCGGAATGGGTTTTATGACACTACATTTCCTATTAGTTACTCAGATGAGCCAGACCCGTTTGGTCTGAAGAGGACTTCATCAACACATGTAGTTTTTACGGACAGAGGAAATAAAAAATTATCTGTTAGAAAGTGGGAAGAAAAGACGAAGGCGGTTTACAATCAGTAATTAATTGATGACTAATCTGAAACAGTATAGCAGATCTTACATAGCTACAGGTTGCAGAACTTGAAGTGCTCCCATCTTTGTGAAACTATATGTCGCTAACTTATACACACATAATATTAATTATGCCATTAAAACATAAAACAACACAGTACACTTTTAAAATGATCATTTACAAACATTTTCTTTGAAAAGCTGATGGCAGAGATCTAACCGCATAATTGATTGTTTGACTTCGTATTTGTTTCCAGGCGTTCCAGTGACTCTCTTGTGCTTTCCAAATGCTAGCACAAGAAATTAGGTATGTTACACGCCTGTATCAATCCAGCGGAATGACCAGTTCAATGAAAGTAGAAGCAAGTTCTACGATCTGGGGAATATGACTACCAGTAAAAATTGCTGCTGACAAGCAGTCAGTTGCAGTTAAACTACGCAGTTCACTATCTTCAGTCATAACCCGACCATAGATACCAAGCAGTTACAGATAGCAGCTATTTTTAAAGCAATAACTTTTCACAAAACGTAAACTTGACGTAATAAAGGAGGCTGATGCCTAACAGTAGTGCCCGAGCCTGGTTAGACGCAGCCTTGAAGGTCTGTGACCAACTGAACGAACTGTTTACAATTCACAGCTCGAAGAAATGGGAAAATAGCCATGTCCACGTAAACGGCTCGTTTTCCACGCCAACTGTAAACATAACAATTACCCCGTTAGTCTGGGCAATTTCATGCAATTTGCTGCCTTTATACATCGCTGAGCTATTACTTGATGTTCACTTTAATATGCTAGCTTCTGCCCCTGGTTACGCTCATGTGGCAGTACATTTGTTTTAGCTTTCTACTGTACTGTACTTATGCCTTTTTGCTGATGTAGCAAGACACATCATCAGGAGTATCAAGAGAACTACCCTGCTATAAAATGTATTGCAGATTAATTAGTAAGTTTTCTATGTAAAGTAATGCACAACGTTTTGTTCTGATCCAGTTATACCACGAGCTCTATTTGATGGAATGACGTAATAGCACGAGTTTGAATTTATAGTACCCATGCAATGTTATTGTATATTGCATTGCACACAAGTTATTAATTGGAATAGTTTATTGCATGATTCATATCAGCATATGTGGTTAGCTGGGGTACCGGCATAGTTTTATAGACCGGTACAGCCGTGGTCCCAGTATAGAATAGGGTCTCTCCATTATCTCCCATGAATGTCATAAAAGGCAACTAGAAGAACGTTCTAGATCTGCAGTAGGATTTCCTGAGTATTAAACACTGATACTGCGGTCCTACCAAACGTGGTCACGATGGCCAAGAATAAACCCCTCCAAACATGGAGGAAGGTTACGTCCAGCGGTGGACTTTATTAGGCTGATAACGAGACCAGAAATCATCCCTTGATCATGTCCCAAGAATGCCTTAAGAGGCGACTTCGGGAACGCACCAGCAGATGCGCATGCGATACTCCCGTCACCAATCTTCCTGTCAAGCGTGAAGACTACGGCAAACTCCCCAAATGTGGACGAGGCCGTACGTCCAGCAGGTCTATATCCCCATACTATTTTATGCTAAAGACAACTGACGATATATAAAAGCCTTTGCCCGTTAAAAGTATAAAATTTAAATCGGAATTCACCTTTCTAGCAAACATTGTGCTGTATGATGGATTTCGAAGCCCTGTTCAACCACCGACATTGTGATTTCGAGCGTAAGCCTAAAGACAGTTAAACTACTGAACCAAATGAAACAAGTTGTTGTTGTTGTTCTGAATGACAAATTAAACCATTGGACCATGAACCGACCTTCGGCCAAGGCTGACAAGAACATAACGGTCATCTTCATGGTTACTAAACGCCATGATATTTATTCCAAGATGATTCTATCTTCGGATTATCATGTAACTAGGCTGGGTATTATGATAAAAATAAATAAATAATGCTGGACAATCCACACAGCATCATCTAGCCCCAAGTTAAGCAGAGCTCGTGTTATGGGTACTAGATGATTGATATACTTAATACAATATATTACATACATAGATATTTTTATTATACATAGAAAATACCCAGAACACCTGGAATAAATATTTGCAGATCGTACAGACATTTATCCCAAGGCGGGAATCGAACCCGCAACCCCTGCGTCGCAGGCGGACTTTCGCCCGCCGCGCCACAGCGGTCGTCATGATAATTTAGATACTCGATTTAAGTTTATATAACTTGTAATGCTCAGGCCAACAAGAGAGAAACTCTTGTAATCAGGTGTGACTTATTGGGAAAAAAAAGTTTCGTTGAGTTACAGTGTTACTCAACGGGCACGTTTTCTTCCCATTGTGTCACACCCTCGATATCAGTGTAACTGAATGGGAATAAAAAATTCCCGTTGAGTAACACTGTAACTCAACGAAACTTTTTCGTCCCATTGTGTCACAGTGTGACTGAAAGGGTGTGACTCAATGGGAATAACCCATGGAGGGGTAAGGCTGCCTTTTAATGTGGTAATCACGTGCGATTTGATGGAAACCCATATATTTCAGTAGAACAGGCAAGCTGCTGTAAGACACGACACCAACCACAATAACTGGTATTAAACAACACATTGGTGCTATCAGATCTGATTAGACCTTGTAATAAAATAGGATTAAATACAATACCTTGTAATGATAACTATTCTAATCAGTTTATATTTACTTAGTCTGCCGCTTACATAGTATCTCGTTTCGCTTCCGTTTTACATAGTAACCACTACAGGCGAGTAAAATTTAATGCGTATTTGTGGCTCTTGAAGATATGGCTCTGTGAATGATTGGCACCACACTGGAGCTTCATTATTTTCATTATTATTATGTAAAAGGTTCATAATAAAAACGGTAGGAACCAAGCCGTAAGTTTTTTGCCGGTTCTTCTAGGCTTGGTCGCAAGGAACTGGCGCTTAGATTCACCTAGATTTAAGACGTTTCAAGATGATCCCTGCGGATATTACTGAATGCTTTTAAAAAAAATGCTCGCGTGAATTAGAGCAATGTGATAGGCGATAGCCGGTGAATAGGCAGGCGTAAAAAAGGACCCCTACCTCCCATGAATGTTCTAAGAGGCGATTAAGAGAACATACCAGAGGGTCACATCTTCCAAGTACATAACACTAACATAGCGCGACCAACCCGCTTATTAAAAGTGATGACTACGGCCAACCCACCAGAATAGGGGGGTCTACGTTTACTCGTTCATGATATGATGATAGGTAAAAGAACCACAATGATAACTGTAAGTAGTCAAACAGAGATATCCTGATTTATTGTCACTTCCCCAGATTCTAGGTATACTCTCAGAGTGTGTAACAGAGTGTGTAAGTACATATTGAAATTGAATGATGAAAAGTAACTAAAATTTATATCATCATCATCAACTTCCTGTTCTTATCCCAACTTATGTGGGGTCAGCATAACACGCTTCAATATTTTAGATAGAAACGGGATATTTACCATGATTTTTGAGTTTGATTGTTTCCCGATATTTCGGCATAGTTGCATGCGCCATGATCACGGATCGAACTAAACTCGAACCATCCAAAATATTGATCAAAACCATGATAGTTTAAAAAGTGTAACATGCTTCTTT
Source organism: Electrophaes corylata (assembly GCA_947095575.1). Lineage (NCBI taxonomy): Eukaryota > Metazoa > Arthropoda > Insecta > Lepidoptera > Geometridae > Electrophaes > Electrophaes corylata. The sequence continues at coordinate 14,005,699 of OX352699.1, read as the reverse complement.
TCTTCCACTCCCGTTTGTCAGTAGTCATACCCGTATCATCACGCCTTTCTTATCCATATCATTTCACACAGTGCATCTATCTTTTCTTTGGTCTACCTCATTGGTTCCCACCAGGTGATCGCGTGTTCACATGGTGCCCTAACAAGGTCAGAACTAGGTCAATAAACTCTCTTCCGTAATAATATGTTTAAAGTAGATATGGAACTGCCTACAACATAGTCGGCGCCGATATCCGATTAGATACCTAAATACCTACATAACAAGTGGGCGCAGCGGATTATTGAGGATTACATACAAGTACCTACAACATTGTCTTGAATCCGTACTTACTTATTTGGTAGCTTATTACAAATCATTGGTGAGCTACTAGAACCTTTATTATTAGCTACTGGAGACAGGCATCACTACGAGGTTTATAGTTTATACGCAAGTTACTAAAGCATCACTTTTTTGAACTATGATTTCGGTTTGTTTTGCCTTCTACCTATAATTAGTAGTTCTAATTAGTAGTAGTAGAGCTCTTAGTGAAGGGCTCGTATAAGGAAGTACTACCACCATGCCTATTTCTGCCGTCAAGCAGTAATGCTTGCATTCGTGTTCCGGTTTAAAGGGTGTGGGTGCCGATGTAATTATAGGCACACGAGGCTTACCACCTATATGCCTCGGGTTGATGGACGCAGAGTAGTGCATCGTAAGGGCGCGTTTATGATGAGCGTGACCTGCGAGGCAATGCTTTGTAATAGGTGATGGTAACAGCTTAGCATCAGGTGGGCCATCTGCTTGTTCCAGCAACAAGTCACATGAAAAAAAATTATCAACCAAACTCACCCAGTTGTTCGACTGGAATAATTAGACTAAAGTGTTGTCTCTGTTGTTGGGTATAAGGGATAAGTTAAGATAGATCGGTTACCCCTGGTTCTAGTTCCCTTTTAAAGTGACCTGTGTAATTTTATTAAATCCTAGCAGCTAAGGATCCCTAATTTTTTTGAAAATATAATATAGCCTATGTCACCCGGGGATAGTATAGCTTCCCAGCAGTGAAAGAACGTTTCAAATCGGTTCAGTATTTTCGGAGCCTATTCAATGCAAACAAACAATAAAATCTTTTCTCATTATAATTATTAAGTATAGTAGATGTATAGATTAGGTATATTTCACTTTTACTTGACGCCATAATCTAGAATAGGATGTTAGCCTGTTTATTTTTGATGGAAAGTCAAGCTTGGCGATTTAGGTGTACCAAGCGAATACCTGCTAAGGATATAACCGAATAAGTTTTGTATTTTGCAAGATTTCATTCTAACGATATCTTCTGATGACCGAATAATCGCAAAAGGAACGTGTTAATATCCAAACCCGACTTCACATGCTCACATAAGTTTCGTACGTCGACTAGAATGCCTATTGTGGATTATATTAGGTAATACACTCACCGGCACGGAAACTTGGCCACTTGCTAATTTGGCTATATCTTGTGTTTTTATGATTTAAATAATTATTTATAGGTAGGTGGACTAAAAATCTGTCTTTTTTAATGATTTTAGAAGTTTTTTAATGATTTTGACCCATTATAGCACTCACAATAATTTTTTTTGCATATTGAACAATAATCAACAATTTTGACACTCGTTTTAGCTGCACCAAAAAGTCTCTGCGCAGCCCTTAATAAAAAAAAAATCACATTTTAATAGCGAGTTCCTCCTCCCCTAGCCCTGATAACTGCCTGCATGCGGTCAGGCACGCTCTGCATCCCGTTTTTGATGTCCACTTGCCTTATGTCTTTCCTAGCGACCAGCGCTACATTGCGGAGTTAGTTGAGGGTTTGTAGCGGGCTGGATCTTTTTTTTAAGCATATCCTAGATGTGTTCTATCGGATGTAAGTCCGGGCTACGGGCTGGCCACCGTAATTTTTTAATACCCACCACTTAATGGTACTCTTCCACGCACTGTGCAACGTGGGGGCGTACGTTATCGTGCATTAAAAAAAAAATTGATGTCCAATGAACCCGAAATAAGGCATGACATGGTCCTGGAGAATCTCTTCAGTGGATCGAGTGGCATTCAGTCGATTGTCGACGATCACCAACTCCGTGCAAGCGTCCGAACTTATTCCTCCCCAGACCATTATGGAACCACCGTGAAAATTCACTGTCTGTCTGGTGATGATGGGTAGGTACCGTTCTTTGTGTCTTCTCGACCCTTTCTCGACTCGTAAAGCAATTCGGCACTCATCTGTGAAGAGCACTCTAGCCTATAGCTCGTGTGTCCAGTTGGCATGTTTTTGGGCGAATCGAAGACGAGCTACTCGGTGCTTTCTGAGAAGTTCTGGGCCGCGCGCTGCCTTATAAGCTTTTAAATTCATTTTCTCCATTCGTCTTCTAACCGTGCACTGGCTAACTTTTAATTCCCTTACGTTTTGAAGTCCTTGTCTTATCTCAACGGCTGTGAGGAAGCGATTTCTCAATATGTCTAGGACAATGAACCGGTCTTCTGGAGCTGATGTGCGTCTCACACCTCCACTACTTGGTCTTCGCGTGTAGATCCTAGTCTCCTGATACCGTTTGAAGGCTTATTGCATCGCTAAACGTGGCACATTTAGCACGATAGCCACTTCTTGCTGTGTCAGCCCTTGGTCGAACAATGCAACGGCTTGTGCAACCAGGTCTGCTGATAATGTCATTTTTTTTACCCCTAAGCTCAGTTTATCACACATAATCACGAACCAAACGCCAAAAGTTTTATAACTTTAGCAATACTTTACAAAAATTTAAAATTTTAACTTTCGTCTCACTCATTGAAATAACCCGATATGACTAAATCTTAAAAAAATGTGTCAAAGTGCACTCCAACATAGTGAATTACCCACTTGAACTTAAAATAAACAATTTTTTGACCTACTAGCATCCGCAGAATTCATTAGAAACACTTCAATTGTCGGTTATCGCAAGATATGAGCCTGGCCAAGATTCCGTGCCGCTGAGTGTATGTTTACATAGCTTATTTGAGTTGAGCCACATCACCAAAATAAAATCATGTTGGGAAAACTATTATCAATGTATACGAAACCTCTGTTATGAGAATTTATTAGGATAACAATTTTAAATACAAAATACTTTAGTAGTAGTAGAGCTCTTTGTGAAGGGCTCGTCCTGGGAAGTACTACTACCATGCCTATTTCTGCCGCCATGCAGCTTGCTGTATTCCGGTTTGAAGGGTGTGATGTAACTCTTTTAAACCAATTATAGGCATATCTAATAATACCAACGAGCATGCATGAAGGGTCACATTCATTAGGAACGCGCCTTACGAAGCAATGGTCCGCGTCTATCATACTGAGGCATACAGGTGTTAGGCCTCATGTACCTGTAAAATCACTGGTATCCACACCCAAGCTGTTTGGCAACTGAAATAGGTATGGTGGTAGTACATCCCGGACAAGCACTTCTACTACTACTAAAATGAGAATATATGAAAAAAAGAGGTCCGTATGGCAGGGTCGTATCAAGTGGAAATCTGTCTCAGTTCTCCATCGCTTGCGGTTTGGTTTTCAACGTCGTCACTAACCAACGCTAGACATCAGTCAATATTTACATATATTGAACACAAATATTTGGTTATGAACCCACCTCGCAATCATCGTGACTTAGCTGGATTGCATACGAAAACTAGAGCTAAGTTTACTGGGTAACAACATCGAGAAGAAACATTTATAAGGTAGGTAAATCCTTGCACGCTCATATAATTGAAAAGGGACTGATTCAGATGCACCGGAGTGTATTTTTCTATTGGGTACTTAGATCAACAAACTTACAGGAGAGGTTTCTTATCCATTTCGCCTAACACAAAGACAGGGATAGAACTAATTCACAGAAACACTAGTTCATTTTAGGTCACGCCACTTCACAACACCACCGCCTAAGCATTAATTTGAATCTAATAGGTATCGAGTATGCTTGAGTTGTAGGTAGTTATAAGAGATAAGATATTACGTACAAACACAAGCAAGCGATAAGTACGGTAGTCATAAATGTGTTTGTGGATGTGATAAGTGCATCGGAAAGGATTTCTGTGAACAGGGTTGAACTTCTCGTAAAATTTTCCTTGGTGGGTTACGTTGTAAATTTTGTAATACAAAATAAATAATAAGTAAACCTTATACATTGTATCTTATAGGTTTGATCCCCATGGAGAATAAACATTTGTGTGATGAACATAGATGTTTATTCTCTTGTTAATACATTTTCAGGGTGTTAGACAGGGACATTGACAGGGCGGGTGTTAGAAAATGTATTAACAAAAAATTATTATACTTTTTATTATTAGGTATCTGGTTCCCATTGTACAAGCTTTGCTTAGTTTGGGGCTAGATGGTATTGTCGAAATTTAAATAAATTTTAATAAATATAAGTACATAATAAATTTATAAATAAGGGTAGGTTAAAAAAGGTAGGTACCTACCTCAATATATTTAATCCAGAGTGTAAAAAATATTCTATACCTAGGTACCTACCTAAGTACCTACTACAAGTAGACCCAGAGCCTTAGCTTAGGGTAAAAAAAGATAGCTACAAGACTTTCATCCCCATTCACGGTACGTAGGTACCAGGTGTGGGTACAGTGGGTACTCCACTGTACCCACACTTTTGACGACCGAGGCGCTGCGGGCGAATGCCCGCCTGTGACGCAGGAGGTTGCGGGTTCGATTCCCGCCTTGGGATAAATATTTGTACAATCTGCAAATATTTGTTCCGGGTGCTTTCTATGCATAATAAAAAAATGACAATATAAATTGAGCCAAAGTAAAAGTTAAGCGGTTGAGCGAAATCTCCGCTTTTACTTTTTAATGGAAAATTCTTTCTTCACTAAAAAAGAGCCTGCAAGAGTGGAAATTGTGTAAAATATCTTCTAGCCTATCCGTACCGCGTTGCGTGCGCCCTACAAACTAATAGCCAATCAGTTCAGAGCGAATATGCTACTCTACACTTTTTTACCGAATTTCAAAGCAGTGTTTATCAAAGAAAACGGTAACCACTAACCTCATAAAATGCAATGATAAAATCGTGAAGAAACCTGCGGCTTACTACCTATACTACACACATGTGTGCTGACTGGGTAGAAAGGCACATTTAAATTGTTTTTTTCATCACTGTTTGATCGCACAAACAAATGGCCTATGTGATATTATGTGGTAATCATCACTTATAAGGGCCTATAACAATCTATTGTAAGTTCTTACCCACCGTCCACCTCCCTGAGACCACCTGGATGGAACATTGAAAGTTTTTTTTTACAATGGCTTACCTTTGTTCACCTGGTTGGTCCTTGGGAAATATTTAGTTTCCACCACACAAAATATAGCTTAGGTTATGTTAGAACATAAAAAAACGCGCGAAGCGAGCGAGCGGAGCGACAGTGCTGCGGCAGCAGCCGCCGAAGCATCAGAAGAACTGTTCGTGAGGGCGTAGATATTATAACGGCCAGTACCAAATTTCTGAGGTGTACCATCGCCCATATAAAGTTCAAATTTAATCTGAGAGGTGAGCCATTGTAAAACAAACTTTCAATGGTTCACTAAGGCGGCCAACTCTCTGAAAATTGAATGCGGGACTTTTTGTGGATAGCAATGGTATGGCCGGTATGGGGTGAATGCAAAGGTTGAAGTTTTGTCACCTACCAAAATTACCTACATAACAAGAGAAAATTTACTGAATCATTTATCATTTATTTTTAAAATCATATTTATCACTAGAGTGACACTTTTTAACAAGTTCAGGGTTTTTATTGAGTATGTCATAAAAATCTTCGCAACTGCCCATATTAAATTTAAGTACAAGCAGAGCTCGTAGTGTTTCCACTTTTAGTGACGATTTTTCGGACGTCCACAGACAATTCATTAGAGAAAATACTCTTTCCTGTGTGTTGTGTATGCCTACTATGTGTTGGATAAAGGCATTGAATAGAAAAATAGAAAAGAGGCATGCGGGACATGCGGGACGCATTTAACGTTTTGCGGGACTATTTTACTAATTATTGCAAAGCGGGATTACATCTAACATTACGGGACGGTCCCGCAGAATGCGAGACGGTTGGCCGCCTTATGGTTCACCGGTGGTCTCATGAGGTGGACAGTGGGTAAGAACCGCCTATTGTCTCGTAGGTCACGCATGTTAGAAACATGCTCTTTAATACACAGCCCAATGTCAATAAACCTGACGCGTAGTGTTGTCTTACACACTTTTCCAGAGACATGATAAGGGCATTGAGTATGACTTGCAGTAAAAATATACATTTATTAACTATACTTAGATCATTTAGATGGGGTTGTGTGACCGTCCAACAATATATTTTATGAAGCATTTATTCGGTACCTAGAATAAGAAAAGCATGCGACTCCACCTTCTGATCCTAAGGTCATGGGTTTGAATCCAGCCAGACCAATGAAATTTTCTATCCAAAAAATTTAGATCAGTGCCAACTGCCAGTACCTACTCTCAAACAGTGAGGGAATACATCGCGAGAAAAGCTGTAAGCTCTGCACATATTGATCATGTTTTTCCTGTGGAGGAGCCTAAATTGTAGGGATGGACAGTGCCTAAGCAGTGTCCCAATAATAAAAGATGTAAAGTCATGTGTGAAAAAGTTGCCTCTGACGCTACCTATATTATAAGCATGTTGATTTTGTATTAAATGTTTTAAGGAACTTGTGTGTTTCGGAACAACTTATTTGTATGTATAAAGCATTTACCTACATTACATAGTTGCCACAATGACTATATCAAATCAGTGTGGGTAATGGTATGGGTAAGTCAGTTATCAACCACAAATATTTGATTGGGCTATCAATGTGGCAGGAAGTTGACATATTATGGGTCAACCTTTATTTCGTCAATTTATTAAGGAATGGAATATGTGCTGATCTATTCCATTCTGACGGCTTAGTCAGGCTATTCCACAGAAATAGGCTGTGTGAATAGATGAATCTTTAAGTAGGTATATAGAGAATTATGTGCCAATTGTTATAATAATAATAATAATATTTATTGCGGAACATAGGTCAAATACAGATCAGATATTCAAATACGCAGAGCGGAATCTCTATGTTACCAAATTGGTGTACAATAATATTTCATTTATTATTATTATATATTATATTATTTATTTTATTTATTTATCTACAATATTTAATGTCAATTTAATAATTCATTTATAGAATAAAAACATTTTTCCTGAAGCCATATCTTTATTTTATTAGGGTTGAATTAAGGTATTAAGGGTTATTTTACTTTAGTAATATTTTATTACTTTGCTCGCTTGTACCAATGAGGCCTATAAGTTTGAAAATTAGGAGTTTGCAATCAAATTGCAATTTTGATTTGAATTTGAATGAATTTTCAAAGATGTCTTAACAGTACAGAAGTACTCTTTTCACTTATTAATTTGAATTATAATAAAATCTTATATTTCATAATTTGCAAAGTTTAATAATTTTTAAATTCTAGAATTGATCTCGAATTATATTAGGTAGTAATATAATAAGGGGAAAAGAAGTGCTGGGAAGACTTCAAAAACTACCCGTTCATCTTTGCTGATAACTTACGAACATGTAGAAATTCCAGCAAAATACACAACATAACAATTATAAGTAAATAAAAAACGCCATAAAAGTTTCCAAATACAACACAAAGATTATTATCTAACAAATAGTATTAGGTAGATATAGGTATGTGAGTAGAGGCCAGTAATCTTTATCTCTGCCATGTTTGTTTACACAACAAATAATGTCAACATAGACCTACCTATACCAACATTGGAACATTACTGGGCTCCACATTTTGTGCTTGTGATTATCAAGTACTTATTTAAATTGACAGGTAGGTAGCTTTTATACGGCACTAAAAAATGTATAGGTATTGTGGCCAAAATGCAGTTGAAAGGTCATATGCGGGACGTCAAGAAATATGTTTTATCTTGAAAATTCCAATAACAACAACTTACCCATTGACTGTAGGCTGTCCTCCTTGAACAGTAACTCTGTTCCCGATCAGGCATCCGGGTGTTTCTGACTTGGTTGCGATGTGGTGAGCTTCGACATCCTCCAAGATAGCAGCACGATCTTCATTCGATTTATTCAACTTATCACTAGACAAACTTTTCGACCGATATCTGGCATTCAAGGGTGCCAACGTTTTATCAGTAAATGCACTCAAACCATTTAATTTTCCATCATTGGGATGTTTTTCGTTTATTAAATTAGATGACATTTCGTATACAAATACAAAAAACGCGTAGCGTACGTCAACGCCAGTTGTCAATCTCAGCTGAGGCGCGCACCGACTGACGTTCCAAGAAGCGACCTAAGCGTTTTGCTAGCAAGTACCATGGTAATAACATACCTATAAAATAGCACGCCACTTGATTCAATTAACAATGATCTCCTAAGTGAGGACAGCAGAAATCGGGATATTTAATTTAGACGGACAGTGTCGATGGATTAAAAAGTTGGTGCCTACTTACCTACAAAAAAAGTTGGTAAGTAGGGTACTAAAAACAAACCAGCAGCGTGATGTGAAGGCAACTGCACTATTGTTTTGACATAAGTTAAAATAGAGCTTTTCAAAGAAGTGAATAGAGGCGTAAAATTAAATGATAGATATAATAAAAACAAGCAAGGAAGTAGTCTTGATATTTCTTCGTTTTTCTAATAACCACAAAATAAATGATCGGTCTTCACTTTATGGAGGCTGTTTAGGGTAAGTACCTACCTACCAGAATTTATTCCAGTTTAAGATGCAAAAATAGAACGTTTTCTGCACAGGGTGTAATTTAACAAGACAAGCAGCCGGATGGCAGCGGCCAGAGGTGCGGCGCGTCGGGCAGGTATTCAAATTTACTTTTTTGTTAGGGACCGGAGACCCACAACACAATCAAATCCCAGATGAGTGACCTTACCTACATATCTACTACCTACCTACACCCAACGTTGTCGAATTAAATTAGCGGTAGGTACCTACCACAGATATAGGTTATACCGTACCTATATGACTATAATATACGGTACTAATAAACTTAGTATAGACTTACTTAGTACAGGTAGGTTTCCTAGGTACTTACCTACCTACTAAAAATAAACGAAGTAGGTAGGTATGTATAAATACTATAGGCAGGAATAATTGAAATATTGTATCAGTCATTGCATCGTCTGACAAGGGAATTGTAATGCTGTAACCGCGTGCTTCGAGGCTGGACACTTGACCTCAGAATACGTGATCCGGGTACACCACACGTATTGAATACAAAAAATAATAGGAACCTAGGTAGGTAACTATGCAATTATTGAAAGTATTTTTTATTGATCAATCAATTTAATAGGGTCTTATTAGAACCAAAGAACAATATTTAATTTTGTATGCTAGAACTACACCACTTTTTTTCTATAAACCGGAATTTATCAAGCATTTTCGGCCATCAGTTATTTTGAACTGATGTTAGTATTACCAACCTATAGTAGAATAGCAGCCTACGTCATCAGTTTACTGTAGATACTACCCACTATACTGGGCAAACGAGCAAAGGCTTTATCCAAAGACAAAAAATAAATGAATTAAAAATGCTTACATTTTGTTAGATCACTTGCACCGACCGAATAACAATAACAAGAAAATTTGCTGCACCCAGCTGATATCTCAAGACTTCAAGAGGCAAATCAGCAATGCCGTTCTAGCACCACAAAATTACTAAAACTTGAAACTAAGGATTATAGGTTTTATTCTCAAAGTAAGAAAGTTCTTATAAATTTATTTGTTGTACGAGTTTGTGCGATCCACGCCTGTGGTAAATATGTATCACAAATGCTATTCGCTATGGAAGGAGGTACTTAATTACTATTGGTAATAAGAAAAATAAAATAATAAGTAAATTGCATCATGACTTTAATCCCCAATAATGTTGGACAATCCACACAGCATCATCTAGCCCCAAAGCTAAGCAGAGCTGTGTTATGGGCACAGTTATGGGTACTAGATGACTGATATACTTAATACAATACATTACCTACATATATAGAGATTTTTTATTATACCATTATACATAGAAAATACCCAGAACACCCGAAATAAATATTTGCAGATCGTACAAACATTTATCTCAAGGCGGGAATCGAACCCGTAACCTCCAGCGTCGCAGGCAGACATTCGCCCGCCGCGCCACATCGGTCATTCTGTTTAAGTTCTTGGTATAATTGCCTTAGCATGTTTTCTGTCTTGCATTCAGTTAGATTGGCACCACACTGGAGCTTCATTATTTACATTATTATTATTTTGTAGCAGGATCATACAAAAAACGGTAGGAACCAAGTAGGTTTTTTGCCGGTTCAGAGTTTATTAAAGATTTTTAATTACCGAATGTTCATAAACTTGTTTGCTGACTGTACCAGTACATAAACAAATTCTGTCATTTCGTTTTATACGATCATGGTATTTTGAGATTTTATTATATTCGGAAGATTTAAGTTCGGCCCTGTAGCCCCTGGGCTGCCCGGGGAAGCGGGCCCTGGATTTTCCATTTATTTTTGTTACCAGGTTAAACATTCTCCCAATTATCTGGAACTACGCCAAAAGTTCTTACCTGTCGGCTCATTGAAACCAGAAAAAAATGTAAACCCCTATTTTTAATGGCATAGGCCAAGACCTAACGACCTAACGAATAGAATAAGAATATGTAGTATGTATCGCTTTGAAACGAATGACATTGGCTAGGGTGCTGTTTAAATAGTGTTGCCATAGGTACTTAATCAATTGCCCAAGATAGGCTATGAGTGCGGTGTATTAACTGATTCTAGGTTTTGACCATCATTTTGAGTGGTTTTACCGAGGCTATAGATATACCTCAATCTTATGTCACATCTTATGATTATTGATATGTAATTAATTATTGATACACAGCGTACATAAGCGTATGTAGAAGTATAACCGCTTCTAAGCGAGTGAACATTGTCTAGTGTTGGCCCTCTGTATAATTTCCCTGAACTATGTTGTAGACGCAAGCGCACGCGACACCACACACAACAATACAATGCATTGCTTTCTTTTGATGTTTTGATACAGATGCCCACGTACCTACCTACGCTTTACCTTTTGTTACCCATGTGTACCTAACCAGAATACTCGGATAATCTGAAACGTTGGAAAATTTTACTCTAAATCAACAAGAATTCGCAAACCAGAACTGAAAAATACCATGTTGGTCTAGCTATAGTTTATGTACCTAGGTAGTTTGTTTTTCTTTGTACTAGGTACATAGGGTGTTGATGATGCTCCTTCCTCCAATAAAAACAGCAGGGTTTACTGTAAATACTGTCTGTTAAAAGAAGGTATAATAAACCTTTATAAGGTTTACTGCAGTCATCATACGCTTGGCCGTTCTAATATCCTACGTGCGTCCTATAGTACTAATAAATAGTACTATAAATCGTGGTTATAAAGATGTAGTCTGAAACATTGTAAATACTATTGATATTGAAGAAACAACATTACAACCGATATATGCAGATGTACCCATGTAGCCACTCACTATCAGATGGTCCGCATCAGATTTGCTTGTTCCGTCATATTCTTTCATAGAAAACATTTCTTGTTTAGTTCGCTAGCCCTGAAATGAAGGTCAATTATTTGCTATGTGATACACTTTTTAGATATAGTATTCATCAGGACAATTAGCACTATAGTATTAGAAGAAAATAAACTGATCAGCCTCTGAACTTCCGCAGCAAAAACACGCAAACGAGGAACTGGCTTCCTATTTATTACGCTTGGCCGCACGGTCGGCAAATTGGTCGGTAAATAGAACCTATTTAGGTACCTGCTTTGTATTGTAGTTATTTCCTATTCCGAACTGGTGACAAGTTGATGTCATCAAATCATCAAAAGCATAGGTATTCATTTTACATTTGATTTTACATGCGCCTGGCCCTTTGATGTACCAGATTGCTTTTTTATACTAAACGAATTTATTTCTCATTAAGAACAGGGTCACTTAAAAAGAAGATTAAAACTTATGAGAATAACAAACTAACCTAGTTAGCAGCTATTTGACCTACATAAATTTCCAGTAATCTGAGTAGTATGTATCTTTTTAATTATGCTACTTCTGGCATATTATGGTCCACCTGATGCTTAGTTATAACCATCACTTATAACAAAGCATCGTCTTGTAAGTAACACTAGATACGTGCCTTATCATGCACAGTGCATGATGCACTACCCTGCGTCCACCATGTGCCTGTAATTTAAGGAGGTGGTATGCGCCAACGAGAGGTTTTCTCCGTGTTATTTGTCTTTGATGAGTGTGTATAAATGTCCAAAAAAAATATATATTGCTTATTAAAGATTAAATTTTAATTTGAACAATTGAAATAATTCTAACTATATTATTACTATATGAAAAAAATATCCAAAGTGAAGCAATTTTTATTTTAAATTTGGTTATTTCTTCTAAACGGTATTGATTTTTAGTAATTTTTTTTCACACAAATATTTGTCAAAGTATTTATCACAAAGTGAACAATTGGCAGTTCGAACTAATAATTCAGTAGGCTACAAATAATTATTTCTTGAATGCGATATGAAATGGAATGCGCGCGGGTCCCTGTGCGGGCGACGGGCGGCAGTGCAACTCAGTATGGACAGACTCCTCAAGGTCGTTGGCGAGTACCACCGCCTTAACCCACACTCTTTAAACAGGAGCATAGCAATGCGAGCATGACCGCTTGGCGGCAGAAATACGACCGATGTGGCGCGGCGGGCGAATGTCCGCTTGCGACGCAAGAGGTTGCGGGTTCGACCCCCGTCCTGGGGATAAATGTTTGTACGATCTGCAAATATTTATTCCGGGTGTTCTGGGTGTTTTCTATGTATGATAAAAAATATCTGTATATGTAATATCAGTCATCTAGTACCCATAACACAAACTGCTTAGCTTGGGGCTAGATGCTGTGTGGACTGTCCAGCATTATTATTATATACTATTTTGTGGGTCACCCATTCACCACTGCCAACGCGCGCAATGTATTGGGCCGTTGTTGCATTACAATCATTTTCGCAATAGACTTTCCCTTCCCCAAAGATTAGCATTGAATAACAAAATTTGGTGAGTTCAACTGAGAAGGCAAGGGCATGAAACATGTAGTCATACTTTTCTTTTACTCAACAGAGGATCAATATTTAAGACTACCGTTCAAAAAATGAGCTCTCAAGAGATATTATCCTTATCAACAGCTTGTAGAAATCCACAGCTGGGCATAAGCCTTCCCCATACGTTTCCAGGAAGAACGATTTTGAGCCATTTCCATCCGTCGACTTCCCGTGATTCTAAAAATGTCGTCAGTCCATCGGGTAGGAGGACGTGATACGTTTCGTCATCAGTTTCGTGGTCGCCATTCAAGAATCAATTCCCCAGCGATCGAGATATATATAGAGAGATATTTTTCGTCTTTTTCACTTCTTGAACGAATGTAGTAATAGTATTCTGTGTGGTTAAGGCCTGAAAAAAGCATTAACCAGAATGTGAATTAAATGAAAGTGTGGGGGACTACTTGGCTGCACAAACCCTTGCAAACAGATCTTGTTTACAAGCTACTAGAAAAGCAATAAAAGCAAGCAGGGTATCTGATAGCAAACACCCGAGAACATTGCAGATGTTCTTTTTTAGGCGTGTTATTTTGTAGGATAGGATAGTATTCAGACACCGCTGTGACGATTTCACGTAGATGGCAGCTACTGAGGTCAGAGACACACTTTTGCTATTTGAGATATATTAGTATTCTGTTCAAAGAGTTTATTTCTTATAAGAACAGTTTCTTCAGTCACTAAATGATGAGAGATTATCATAATAAAATAAGTAGGTAAGTACTGTGTTCTTACATAGAACAAACATACCAAACATAGATGTAAGTAATAAAATTAAAACTTACTTATTGGATGGGAGCTAAAGCATGTAAAAAATACTTTAGAATAATCTAACTGAGCAATCAACTATGATTGCTCATATTTTCACGAAAGGCGCTTATCGGACTTCTTCAAAAACCCAAATAAACTAAACACCTATATACTATAAGGAGTTTGTAGCATTTATTTGTTGTTCAAGTCAACAAACAAACAATTTGTCTCTCTACCTATTTGTTAGAACGAAATTGAACAAAATGAAAACGAACTTGACCTGATTTAAGATTGGTAATGACCCGGTCGAAGGTTGGGCATCCCATCAATATTTATGACAGTTCTGTGTCTTGAATCTCGACACCCTTTTACCATGAAACTATTTCCTCAATTAACTTAGGTAAGATTAAATGAGAAGAGATACGTATTTTCTAGATATTTATTCGGATCAAACCGTATAATGGAATGGTGTGTAGATAACACTTATAAAATTTTACAAGACACTACGCACTACCCCTGTTAGTACTGAACTTTACCACGATAAAAAAATCAACTCTCAACCCAACGACACGATTCAAAAATCATTTTGCCAAGTACGAACCCAAGAGACGCACTGTCATCAATGAAGCAGCAATGTACACTGACCATCTCATCCCGCTGACCAAATTCACGTGAGCCAGCCACCTTGGCAACGGGTTCTCGCTGAGAAAGATGGGCCACTCAGAAGAACTCAGGTCCTCATAGGTCTGAGCTTGTGGTCGCAGAGAGCTCAGTAAGTGAAGATATGCTTTGTGACCAGCTTCTAATGCGGCAGCCACATCGCCCTCCGCGAAAACGTCTAAAGCTCCCCACTCTACATACTTTGGAGTTACCTTTGTGCCAGTCAGTACCCTCAATGCCACATAGTCGCCACATTTAGGAATGAAGACGTCAGCGACGCTTGTCTCTTTGTAACTAATAGGCGAGGCAGCTTCCTCTCCAAACAGTTTCACCAGTTGCTCTAGAACTTTCTCTTTAGAGTCCAGCTCGTTGTTTTCTTCAACCATCAAGTAGCCAACTAGAGCTGAATATCGATCTACACTGCCAGTCGTTGACATTTTTGGCCGCTCCATTGCCCAAATGATAGGTCCACGAATGCTGAGGATATCCCCACTATACCCTTGCCTAAACCAGAAGTTTTCCTCGTACTGAACGAGGAATTTCTTTGCCCGTCCGGGGAGCATACCACTTGTTATGTCAACATTTTCTTGTGACAGCAACTGATCCTCAACGTGAATTTTGTGAAGCTCGTCGGGTTTCAAAGCCATCGCTAGTAAGTTACAGACGTAAGTGGTCTCCCCTTTCATGGTTTCCAAAATAACTCGCTCATCTGGACACTTTCTGATTTCTTTGATAGGTATTGTAGTAAAAGTTATGTCTGCTATGCTCTGCTGCAATCTGTTTGCGAATCGTTTTCTGCAGTAGCCTAGCAGTTTTTCTCGAAACCTTGTGTTGTCTCCGTCTAGATGATTCCTCGAACTGCTGGTTCTATAGCATTGATGGAGATAGAAAAGGACGGATACAGAGTCTGCAGAAGCTCCACATACTAGCCTGACAGTCATTCGCATTATTTCTCTCGATGTTGTAAAGAGTAGTGCATCACAAATGTGTTTCTCCATAGTGGTTCTGTCGTAGAACATGAGCCTGCTTCTGTCCGCCTCCGTGTCCACTCTATTCGTTTGAAAGAGTTCCTTCATACTTTGATCAAGTAACGTTTGGTACTGGTTCATCTCAAACTTTTGTACAAAGCTTAGATAGTTAAAATCGTGAAAGTCCGTTGCACATTCGACGGTAGTGCCGTTCATGTGTTGAAAGAGTTTGTTTAGTGGCTGAGGCTGTTTTATCTTAGGGGCAATGATAGCATCTGGAAGAGGGAGGTTGAAGTCTCTGGCGAACTTGGCTAGGTAGTACCTGGCCACGTTGTCTAGAAGCTGCTGGGCTGATCTATCGTCGTCATCTTCGTCTGTTTCTGAGTCCTCGTCATCTGAAAGCTCCTGAAAAGTCACGTTGCACTTTGATTGTTCTATGGGCGGGCCAGGCAGGTCGAGGACAACAATGTCCATAGTGTTCCCGAACCGCTTCTTCAGTTTATGAGCAGTGACAATGCCAGGAAGGCTACATCCTAGGATAATCACGTCAGCTTTTACTCGGTTCTGGTTTTGCCCCCGAAAAACCGTAGAGTCAAATTTTTTAACCATGGATAAGATGTGTGACTTGGAATAGAAAGCAGTTGGAGGGTGACTAAGTTAATTTTAGCAAAAAGCGATAATTTATGAATGAGTTAAATCAACATGTCATCTACAAAAATATAAACAATAGATTTTTGACAAATACAAATACGACTTAACAAAGTATGTATGTAATGTGTCAGGCTAAAGTTTAGATCTCAGAATAACGAGGTTTGTTGCATGTCTCATGAAGGTTTTATTTCTTTTAAGCTAAAGATTTTATTTTTTTCAAGTTCCTATCCTATCTTATAATATTATTTTAGTTTTTTGCGACAAGTTCTTAAAAGAACCAGTTCATTTACCTACACTAGATATGCGTTATACCGACCTAAGATCGCACTATTTATTCTACTATTGCTCTACCTACTTTTCTTATTACAGTCACCATAGTCAACATCCTTGGCACGCATTATGTACACATGCCTGTACCACATGTCAAGTTAAAATACCGTCATCATGTCTCGTCGTGTGTCCCTGACTTTATGCGGAGGGCATTCGCACTATGACGTATCTAGACCACTTGATGTAGATCGCTCGGGTCTGTCGCGTGAGTCTGTCGCGTGATAGTGACGTATAACTAGAATCACGTCACATCGCGGTGTCTTGTGCCATGGTCACTTGCTATAGTCATGTTGATGATACACTAAGGAATCAAGATTACTAGGTATTGAAGTAATACTTCTAATGCGACTTCCAACAAGGTTGCGTTAAACGTTTAACGCTGCCATGGAGGGGGTATGAAAGCACTGTTATTTCTCTCTTTCTCTCATAGTCAGTTACGTTTCGTATATTAAAGAAGTTTTACTTCAGTCGTGTGGTCTAAAGCACACTCTTTTTTTTATGTTTCGCCGTTACAAGCAGATGCCTCACCTGATGTTCAGTGGTTACCATCACCTTTAACAAAGCATTGCTAAACAGGTCACGTTTGTTAGGACATCATACACTACGATGGACTGCCCTGCGTCCATCAACCTGAAGCATACACGGGTTCATATAAGCTTCACGTGACTGTAATTTTACCGGCTATACCATTGTAAGAATCTTTGTCCTGACTGACTGACTGACATATAGACAACGCACATCTTTAACCACTAGTCGTAAGAAGTAGAAATTTTCATTGTATATTTTTCTTAAGAGCCGATACCGATCTAATGACCTTGAGAGTTTCGTTCCTCTTTACCCCACCACTCCTCTGCAATATTTCGCGGTTAGATACATATAGGTGATCCGTTCTAATAGCGCCATCTAGCTGGCAGTTCATGAAATACGTTGTACAAGTTGACTCTATACATAAATTAACTAATCTTGGTACTTGAAGGATAGATGGTAGTTAATAAATTAAATTAGTTGTCGGGATTCGTTCTCTGTCATCTTTGGAAGCAACATTGTATTTTCATTTTAATTGTTTTTCTAGTGTTATTTTAAGTTCTGATGGGTAATTTTGGTGGTATTTTAACCATCATTACTTGAGGTCTTAGCACAAGTGTGAGCAATTGAAATGAAAGTGTGTTATGTGGCATCCTGATTTGAACGAAAATGTTTCCCTTTGGTTTTGAAGAAAAACGCCATCTTTTTGACAGCCGACTTAACTTTTTTTACCGACTCGACTTGACTAAGAAGTATTTCATACAACCCACTTGACATTGGCAAAATTGTCCGAAAAAAGGACAGAGGTCACAAAAAAAAAAAAAAAAAAATTTGCTGTCCCAATTTTGCTATAGCTTGTGGTGCTTTAGATATTTATCTTCCATTTATTTTGACCTGGCTACGGTGAAGTAAAAAAGTGGGTTATAATTTTGACCGTTATGTATGTATATATGAATATTCATCTGTTCCCTCATAACTTCGAAACTATTTATCATAATACGACAAATAATGGGAATTATATTTTTCTCGGTAATTATGTAGCTGAAACTTTTTTTTTTTTTTTTTTTCCTAGCCTATCCCGTCCCACTGCTGGGCAAAGGCCTCCCCCAAAGACTTCCAATTCTCTCTGTTCCGAGCTTTCTCCCACCACGTCCTTTCAAAGACGTCTAGGTCGTCTCTCCAACGCTTTCTTGGGCGACCCCTAGGTCGCCGTCCGTCAGGAACCCAAGGAGTGCAGGTGTTCGCCCACCTATCGGGAGGCATCCGGCTAACGTGCCCCGCCCAATCCCATTTAAGCCTGGCAGCTTTGTCTCCTACATCGCTTATCCCAGTTAAGGAACGCAATTAACTTAAATTAACTTCACGACTTTAATGCCCAGGCACGGTAGATATCCTCTCATATCTCTTAGTATACTTGGTACTAACCCCAGTTTCTTTGAGAACGTCTAAGGGGGTAGTCACAGGTACGTCCAAAAGCTACAATTGGCACATACCCACATTTTGTAGTAGTTATTATTCCATACGTGACAAGGTGTAATCCCATCGCCGCTGTTATTATACTAACTAATTTCCTCACATGTTTTTCTTCACAGTTTGAGAGCACTTGCCTAGCATATATAATTTTTATCAATAAGTAAAATAAATAAATAAATAATGCTGTACAATCCACACAGCATCATCTAGCCCCAAGCTAAGCAGAGCTTGTGTCATGGGTACTAGATGACTGATATACTTAATGCAATACAATATTACACGCATAGATATATTTTATTATATATAGAAAATACCCTGAGTACCCGGAATAAATATTTGCAGATCGTACAAACATTTATCCCAAGGCGGGAATCGTTAATTAATTAATTAACTAGTTAATTTATTAATTAATGAATTAATTCGTTAATTAATGTGATAGGCACACTTAGGACTTCATTCCACACAAAATATTGCCGAAAAAAAACAAAAGGGGAAGTGGAGGGTGGATAAGGGGGGAAGTTTGCTGTAGCGTTGTAGAAAATCTTCTATTAGATATGATCATCAGTGGGATTAGGCACATTTTTATTTTTAAAAGTCGTTATTTTATTAATTTGAATATGCCATTTGATAGGTTTTTTTAATCTAAGCAATAAATGTTCTATTGCATTTTAGGCCTAGGGTTATAGTTCAGGAGTAAATGGCATGAAACTGATTTCATTGCATAAAAAAATAAAAAAAATCAAAATGACCTCGGTTTTTATTTTACGGTTCGATAGTGTTATCAAAACTAAGCAAATTTTATCCCATTGCTATTTAGGATAGCACTTATAGTTAAAGAGTAAATGGCATAAAACAAATTTTATTGCAAGGGAAGCAACGTACTAACAGAAATAGTGGGCGTTTGCTGTCTTTTTTCGTTCTGGGGTCTATTATAGCGTAGTTTTGGCACTGTCCCGCAACTTTTTTTTAGATGTATCTTACGCTTTTTTGCGTTTTTTGAGTTACACCATTTTGAATTTCAAATCTGACCAGATATTTACCATTAGGTCAACCAAATTGGTCCCTCAGTGCAAGCGATGTCAAGTGTACGGTCATACACACAAGTACTGCTCCAAAGAGCCAAGGTGTGTGAAATGCACAGGTAAACACCTCACCAAGGACTGCAAAAAACCTGCAGAAGAGAAGCCAAAGTGTGTGCATTGCGGAGAAGCACACCCAGCTAATTACAGAGGCTGCACGATAGCCAAGGAAATGCAGAAGATACGAAAATATAGGATCTGGAAAATGGGCTGTCAGTAATGAGCAAAAAGCTAAAACGTTCGCAGAATACCTAGAAGAAATATTCAAACCTAACGAAGATCAAACCGACTACATACATATGATAAATGAAGTTTATGGTGAAACACACAAGCCATAAAGCTGGTATCACCCAGAGAAGTCTGGAGCGAAATTAAAAAACACATAAACCCTAGAAAATCTCCTGGATTCGACCTTATTTCAGGAGAAGTACTACATAACCTTCCGAAAAAAGCATTAGTCAAACTAACGACCCTTATCAACGCAGCACTTAGACTAAAGTGTGTACCAGATTTATGGAAAGTTGCTGAAGTTATCATGATAGCAAAGCCAGGAAAACCGCCACAAGAGACCTCATCGTACAGACCGATTTCTTTGCTCCCTATCATGTCAAAGCTATTTGAAAAATTGTTACTAAAAAGACTGAAGCCGCTTATTGAAAGTAAAAACCTTATACCAGAGCACCAATTTGGATTCCGAGAACAGCACTCAACGATAGACCAAGTTCACAGGATTACAAATGTTATTGAGAAAACATTTGAGGAAAAAAAAGTCTGCTCTACTATCTTTCTGGATTTGGCACAGGCATTCGATAAAGTTTGGCATGAAGGTCTATTACTAAAACTGAAGAACTTACTACCATCAGGTTTCGTAGATGTAATAGAATCTTACTACCTTAGACCCCCATGTCAGTTTTTTGTACCATGATTTAAACCCGCCATTTTGAATTTCAAATCTGACCAGATATTCGTAGTCAGCACCCCCAAATTAGTGGAAAACGACACCCATGTCAGTTTTTTGTATCATGATTTGTATCCGCCATTTTAAATTTCGAATTTGACCAGATATTCGTAATCAGCACCCCCAAATTAGTAGAAAACGACACCCATGTCAGTTTTTTGTATCATGATTTGTATCCGCCATTTTGAATTTCAAATTTGACCAGATATTCGTAATCAGCACCCCCAAATCAGTAGAAAACGACACCCATGTCAGTTTTTTGTATCATGATTTGTATCCGCCATTTTGAATTTCAAATTTGACCAGATATTCGTAATCAGCACCCCCAAATTAGTAGAAAACGACACCCATGTCAGTTTTTTGTATCATGATTTGTATCCGCCATTTTGAATTTCAAATCTGACCAGATATTCGTAATCAGCACCCCCAAATTAGTGGAAAACGACACCCATGTCAGTTTTTTGTACCATCATTTGTATCCGCCATTTTGAATTTCAAATTTGACCAGATATTCGTAATCAGCACCCCCAAATTAGTAGAAAACGACACCCATGTCAGTTTTTTGTATCATGATTTGTATCCGCCATTTTGAATTTCAAATCTGACCAGATATTCGTAATCAGCACCCCCAAATTAGTGGAAAACGACACCCATGTCAGTTTTTTGTATCATGATTTGTATCCGCCATTTTGAATTTCAAATTTGACCAGATATTCGTAATCAGCACCCCCAAATTAGTAGAAAACGACACCCATGTCAGTTTTTTGTATCATGATTTGTATCCGCCATTTTGAATTTCAAATCTGACCAGATATTCGTAATCAGCACCCCCAAATCAGTAGGTAGATACCTACGTACTTACTTAAAATTTCGATACAAAAAGTATCGACTTTTCTAGACTAATGATGATGAGTATGTAGATACGTGCTTATTTTTATGTCGGTACAAAAAAGTATCAACTCTATCCAGCCGTGTACAACACGTACACGGTATTTGCCTTGGAACCTTGTCGCTCTACTATTGCAAAATTGCAATAAGTCACTCTATTACAAACAGATAAAGTATCTTTTTGCAAAATAGTATCGCAACACGAATTAAAAATGCAATATTTGCAGTCTTGTAGTCCGCAGGGCGACGAGCGACACGGGTTCCCCGTACGAAAGCCAGCGGCAGACTAAATTTTATCCTTGTGCTCGCATAAACGGCGCGATTCTATACAATTTAATTTGTAAATAATTCAAGTCTTTATTTTTTTTATATATTGAACGGGCATTAATTCTACTTCTTAATTATCTCACCATTGGTGTAAACCAAAAAAAAATATATCACCAACTTTAGAAGGAGATGACGATTTATATCTAAGTTTTTAATTTATTTCGTGAATTTATGATTGAGTAAATACGACGTTAATCATACATTTGAAACGGGCACTTTGAAGTTGACATTTTGAAGATGCATGCGGACTTTTCAGTTTTCTTCTACTTCCTTTATTTACCGAGGGTATAGCATTTTAAGATAGAGAAAAAACTGCTCCGGGAGCGATTAGGTCAGTACTGGCCGTTAATACGTAGAGGTGTATCTATGTACTAATAAAGGGAATCTTAAAATTTAACCCCGCTGTACCCCTTGGTAAAAGGGGTAACGGGGGTTAAAGTTTGTATCAAAATAACTTCACTTTTCGCTAAATTCTAATATAAGCATTACTAGCATTCTATATATATCATACAAAAAACCGGTAGGAACCAAGCCGTAAGTTTCTTGCCGGTTCTTCTAGGCTTGGTCGCGAGGAACTGGCGCTTAGATTCACCTAGATTTAAGACGTTTCAAGATGATCCCTGCGGATATTACTGAATAAATGCCTTTTGACTTTGACTTTGACTTTGATATAGAAATATCCAGGTGTCAGATTGTCCGGAACACTTCTACCAGTAAATGGGATGCGGTCGATTCGGCGGAGTCGCGGTATGTGATCACAGTGTAACATGATACTTCTTTCTTTTTATTTCCTAAAGACTGAATTTTTTAAGACTACGCTTTTTTAATTCCTCAGGTTGATGGACGCAAAGCAGTGAAGTTCTTAACGACCGTGCAAGGCAATGCTTTGTTATAGGCAATGGTAACCATTTAACGTCAGGTGGGCCATCTTCTTGGTTCCATCAGCAATCACATTTTTATTTTTTATTTATTTATTTATTTATTTATTACCATAAGAATTTACAGACCACAGTGTATAAGTAGGTACTTAAGCAAATTATGACTATTATAAGTACTAAATTAAAGTAGGTAAACCATTTACCTACCACTAAATGCATTATTTTTAACAAACTTGTCGAAAGGAACAATGTTCAAAGTAGGTACCTACTGCCATTTCTTATTAATCGGTAGGTAATGAAACAGGTTACAAATTGTAACCCGTAAAGTAATTTTTAAATCTACCTAAATAAAGATAAAGTTTATAAACGTAGGTACCTATGAAAAAAAAAAAAAGAATTAAGATTTACAAATTTAGTAGTGAAGCTCAAGGTTTAGTATAAATATCTAGTAGGATGCTTTTGATGCTAAGATGGTAGGATGCTAATTGTCATTGTTGTATTCGTACCTGAGTAGATACCTAGGTAGGTAATTACTCTAAGTTTTGTGGTAGAATTGGATTCGCCCTACCCGCCGAACTAGTTAAAAACTGTATCTCGGCGAGCAGTGTTCGTCCTCCTCGCACAAGTCGGTGACGCTATGATTAGTTTCTCTTTCCCTCCATTTTAACATAGTATAAGCAAGAAAAACAGAATAGCTAATAACAAACAAAACAAAAAAAATAAATTTTATGTTCAAAAGATAGTTACAAAATTATTGCTTCTATATATATATAAAAACAATATTATATATATATATATATATATATATATTTTTTTTTTTCTTATAAAATATAATTACTATGCTAGGTTCCATAATGTATCGTTTATACACTATGTGCATACAGTTTATCGTGTATTATGTAATAATGTCTGGTGTTTATAAGTGGGGGTGTGTGAGGGGGTGTGTGTGGGGGTGTGTTTGTTTTAAGTACCATCCGAGGACATGCGTATGAATACACAAGGCACGACCGAGGACCTTTTCGAACCGAGGTCTTTTTTGAGGGTCCTCGCTTTGACTCGACTACAGATTCGTATTCCTCATGCAATTTTGAACCTTTCTATATAGTTAATATGGAAAAGTTGCAGAAACCTCGGTTTGATCAAGAAAATTCATAATCTTACACAGACAAAGTGTATAAACCAGGTGGCGCCACTTTTTTCTTACACACAGCATATTTACATTCGTTTCTCGTTTGTTGTATGAACTGAGGTCTTATGTGTTAACTTTAACACAAAGGTCCTCGCTTGTGTAGCTTTTCCAGAAGTGTGTATTAAAGACCTCGCTTTGGTAGTTTTTCCGAACAGTGTGTGTGTTCCAGTCCTCGTTTTGACAGTTTTCTTTGTGTGTAAGCTACAAGTTTCCTACAATACAATTAAGTATGGAATTCTGGAGATAGATAGTAAAAACTAAAACCGTTAACAATCTTCACGAGTAGCAGGCAGGAGGTTACACTGCAGTATATTCTGAGCACAAAGGGTGCCATACTAGCCTAACAAGATATTGCATAATTATGATTTTCTTATGTTCTTCTTCTTTAAATTTAAGAGCCTAGCTCTTGTTGGGGGTTTGATGCAATTTTCTCCATTACGCTCTTTCTAGTGCGACCTCCTTGACCTTGTACAAGATGACAGCCACCTTCTCCTTTATCTGGCTCAAATAACTTATCCTTGGCCTTTCTCTCTCTCGCGTTCCTTCTGTCTTTCTTTCGATGATGTTTTGTATGTAGTTGGCATGTCGTAGAAGATGGCCAAACATTTTCCTACTTTGATTTTGAATGTTCCTGAGCAAAATCCTCTTCCAAATCCAAAGGTTGTCTGGAAGAGATCGCTTTTTAGTGATAAGACCGCCCATTGTACATTCTCAGTTATTGTTTATTATTGTTTTCTTTCATTATTAGTTTGTAAGGTGTACTTAAAAGTATTTTCATTCATTTATTCATTCCTTTTTTCCATTACTCGTTCTAGAACCCAGTAATCCTTCCTTTCCAACTTATCCTTTCCATCCTCTTCCAGCACCACATCTCAAAAGCTACAAGTCGTTCTTTATTCCGCTGTGTCATTGTCCATGTCTCACACCCATAGAATGCTAAGCTCCATACATATGTTTTCATAAATTTATTTTTAACTTATTTGGTTATTCTAAATGTGAATTTATATTTTTTTATTGTCAAAAGCTTGTTTGGCTATAGCTATTCGTGACTTGATATCAGACGTACATCTGGAGTCCGAGGTTATTATACTTCCCAAGTATTTATAACTGCTAACGTTTTTGATTGTGTTATTTTCTAGTGTAATGTTATCTGATGGTGTTTTTTGATTTTCGAAGTTGTCAGTATTTTAGTTTTATTAATGTTAATTTTTAGAGCAAACTCCTTAAAAATAATGTCCATAACTGTTATTAATTCTTGAAGGTCTTCTTGCGTTTCTGTGACTGCCGCAATATCTGCGAATCTTAGAAATTTAATTGTGTCTCCATTGAGTTTGACGCCCTGATTTGAAACTTCTGATATTTTTTAAATAGCTGCTTCTATGAAAACGTTAAATATTAGTGGTGAAAGTGAGCATCCTTGTCTTACTCCATGCTTAGTGTTAGCTTTACCTCTTTCATTCCCTACTTCTATAATAGTATCCTTTTATTTATACAACACATATATAAAAAAAGTAATATAAAAAAATATAAAAAAGTAATAATTATGATAGGTATCGCAAAATTTTACGAAGTGTTAGGAAAGCTCGAGAAGTTTTATGGACAAATTAAACACCTTATTGCAAAGTCCTGCCTGCAGCGGGGTCTTGCATCACTGCAAGAGTCCATTTAACCCGACACTAAACAGAAGATATCCCGGGCGTCAGCCTATATGAGGTCAGAACTACTCTCGAACAGCTTAAGAATAACAAGGCACTAGGGAGGACGGAATAACGACTGAGCTTCTGAAAGCGATTGAAGCACCGATACTCCTTATTATTATTATTATTATGAACAATTTTTTTTCTCAAAACATAAATATTTTGGTGATAATGAAGCTCACAGGCCTAACCCAAGTGCGAATCATGATTTACGTCGTTTTGCAGAAATTTTCTGACAATCCGACATGATAGCAGCTTTCTGCATAGTTATATAAGTGTTTTCGAGTTATTATTATTATTATATTATTACTAATTCTGTCATCTTCAAAGGTGGACGCTACAGGTGTGGAGTAGAAGCGTCGTGACACTGTTCTTTAAGAAAGTTGATAAAACCATCCTAAAGAATTATAGGCCCATCAGGCTGCTGACCTGTTTTTGAGAGTAGTTACTAAACGTATCGCTCGTAGGCTCGACAACGACTTCCAACCTCCCGAACAAGCTGGGTTCCGAAAAAGCTTTAGCACTATAGACCACATCCACATGCTCCAGCAGGTTCTAAGGAGGCAGGCAGAAGACCGAAAAGTATAATTGGCCACTTTGTTTAGCGATTGTGGGCTATAAAAAAGCATTCCATTTTGTCTATTTTCCAGTTTCGTTCAGGAAACAGTGTTGCGGTCGCTCTAACGGTGCCAAGTCAACTATCGATACATCGAAGTGTTTGTATACTAATGTCATCATGTCTATCCAACATTAGGACCAGAGTACAAATCCAACCCAACTGCAAAAGAGGGTGAGACAGAGAAATGTAATATCTTCGAAACTGGTTCACCTCTGCACTGGAGATTATTTTAAGCTCGAAAGACGTATGGCATTAATATCAATGGTGCATACAGAACTCACCTTCGATATTGCCCATGGCGGGATCACTGGAAGACCTAGAAACAATGCTCAGAGATCTCAATAATTGTCTCCCATCAGGAGGGTCTAGAGTTAGACGAGAATCATGCCAAGTACTCATGTTGCGTCTGCCCGGTACAAATTGGGGACAATATCATCGAAGTTGTAGACCATTATGTGTATCTGAGTCAGACGATGAGAGATAAGCCGACAAATCTAACTTGTAACAGATACCTAACACCTCGAGACGAAATTCTATAATTAGTACGAGTTACCAGTGATATCTTATGAACTGAGACGTGGTCACCAACTATTGGTTTGATATAGTATAAGCTCAAAGTCGTACAACAGGCTATGGAAAGAGCTATGCTGGGAGTTCCACTAGAGATAGAATCAGAAATGAGGAAATCAGTAGATGTCTTGGTACTTCTTGGTCACCGACATAGCTAAAAGAATCAGCAAGTCGGACTGGCAATGGTCAGACCATATAGCTCGCAGAACTTACAACCGTTAAGGAATAAAGATTCTCGAATGGCGACCACGAACCGGAAAACAAAGCGTAGGATGCCCTCCTGATGGACTGACGACATTGTTAGGATCGCGGGAAGCCGATGATGCGTATGGCGTAAAATCCGTTTTTTCTGGAAACGTTTGGAGGAAGTCTATGTCTAGCAGTAGACTTCTACAGGCTGTTAATGATGATGATGAAACAATTTGTGAATTGTACGTCAAACGCGCACGTAAATTTTAAAGTTGATGCTATCAACTACTGAGGAGTTATCTTTTGAGGAGATTACCCTGGCTACAGCATCAGCTCATTATAGGTAACTATCTTAGTTTTTATTGCTTGTCTAACGAGCATGCTAATTTGAAGATGGTACTATAAGCTACTCAGGAGTGATCTTATAAGAAGACCCTAGCTGCAACATCATCTCTTACTGGTAACTTTATTAATTTATAACTATAAAGGTTCGGTGCTTTTTGACAACCCTTTGTGAATGCCGACAAACGAAAAGACAACGTCTTACCCTCGGTTAATACTTCGTTTTATGTTTAAGAAATAAGTAAAAATTATTCATTATTTCATAGATTGTCTGCAATGCATGCAAGAAATGGAAAAAAATGCTTTAGGTAAATTTTCCATGTCCTCGCTTTGTACAAGCTCTGCTTGGAAAACTGACCTCAGTTTGGATATGAAAAGTCTAACACACTGTCCTCGCTTTGTACAAAATAAAAGAAATATTGTGTTAAACCTGGTCCTCGGAAGGGTGTCCCAAGGCTTACGTGAGGGGTCCTCGGTTTGCATACACAAAGTCCTTACATGTGCATCGCCAGTCACGTTCGACTGTGTGACTTGGATCCTCGGTTTGTTAGCCGTTTTTCATACGAAAAAATGTTGAGATAGCGCTATACGAACCAGCTCATCGCTCAAGATTTTTTATCCTCTCTCTTTCTGTCTTATTCAAATACGCCTACGAGGTCATTAAGTCCGTTTTTTAGAGAGTCCTCGGTTCAGTCAGCCACAACTAGTGTCCTCGTAAGGGTGTCTATACAAACAAGGGTGTGTGTGGGGGGGTACGTGTGGGGGGGGGGGTAAGTGTGGGGGGGTATGTGTTTTTGTGTGTGGTAATAACTTTACTCTATGACATTAATCAGTAACTCCGTATCATCATAGGAAAGCGTTCTAAGAAACTCTGTGATGGCTTTTTTACATGAATATTTTGATTTAGACCTTAATTCAATTTGCTTGCTAAGACTATTATACAGATAAGGTCCGAGAAAAGGCATGAAGTATTGGGCAAACTTGGTTCTGCAGGAGGGTGTTAAGTACACTCTGTCGTGCCGTCGTTTATTCAACACATTATTAGATGGTGGTATTTTGTGTTGTTCCAATATTGCTGTTTTAATAAAACATTGTCTAACAGTGAGGACCGAGGTCTGTTTATAGATTTCTGATGTAGGAAATGTACATTTTTTGAAGAGTACATAAAAAAAAGTTTTACTTGAAAAAAAACAGAATAGTGCAAGTTGATACTGTGTACTGGCAGCTTCGTCAACTGATGGCAAGACTCTCAGCGAACTAATTGTCAAACTATATTTTTTTTATAAACTTAATACGCAAGAATATCAAAGAACTACCGACAAGGTAATTTAAAAATAAACTATACTCGTATGAGATTCTGGCTAATAAGTATTTTTATAATATTGATTAGTAATTGAGTAGAATTGATGGCATTATTTTTTTTATCTTTACTAAGAATGTAATATTGACATATTATGTGTAACATTTTGCAAGCCTAATTCATTGGCGAAGAATGTGAAACAAATCTATATAATATCTAGCATAATATATTACGCCTGTCAACACCATACTTCAGCAAATAAACGATTTCATTTTATTTCAAAAATCTAACTTAAACATGACCGAGTTGTTATTATTATACTTTATAACAATTCGGCCAAATAACATATTGTTGATGGAATTTAACTTCTGATGCTGATTGTACGTGAGTTTGTTCCCCGTCCATTGCGCAACTTGTTAGTTTGTACAAAAGCAGTTGTGAGTACCGTACATATTGATTTATTATAAAATCGAGTAACATCTTTAAAAACGTCACGGCTCATGCGCACGCGCACGCGCCACGCCCCTTTACGCTATAAACAACAGATATGTACGCTATAAACAGTATTATGTTTGCTACCAATTTTATTAAATTTTTTCAAACAATGACGACTTGATTGTTGAACGGCTACTTAGTTACCCTGCAGCGTAACTTAAAACGACAAAACGACATTGTCTTGTGAAACTTGTCAAGGTTGAATTGGTAGAACCAATCTACTCTTGAAAACGATAAACGATGTTTCGTATTGTCGTTTTGAGTTACATTGCGGGCCTCGGTAACCCATCCCACAGTCAAGCTACCTGGCATGCCGCGCAGTGTAATTCAACACGATAATAACAAACTTCGTTTATCGTAGTGACTTCTTATTTTTAGATACTAGTTAGTACAACATTTTACTAATCGCTACATAGTTGTGAAATAAACAGATATTAATGTCACGGTACGAGTTACGAATGATTGAAGCGTGATCAAGTTAGGTCATACGTCATACAGCATGGCACACGCCTCGCCTTAATGAGCTCCCAGGCTGGGATAGAAGACGGCGCTTGTGCGGAACGTGCGCCCTCGCACGTACGCCACTGGGTGCGTTTCCATTACCACACAACGACAATGAGGAGGGAAATGCAAAAATCGTTCGTAATAAAAATAGACTTTGATTCTCAGGTTCGGTAGGTCTCTTCTAAATCTCATTAGTCCCCATGTGGAATAGCATAAAATCGTACAAAAAGCTTTAAAAAAATGCTATTTGTGCGCATCTTATTGTTATATCCTACGAATAGACTATTGACTAGTTCACTTCCGCTTTAAGTAAAAAGCAGAGTATAATAAAAATATTGAAGATAGGTAGGTAACACTTTAATGTACACAAGGATAGTTTTTTTAGTGAAGATCTAGTTAACAAAGATCTAGTGAACAAAGATCTAGGCAACAAAGTACAATGCGCGGCTTGTATATAATGCGGCGCGATAGGTCGCTGAAAGCGTTGTCTCCCAGGTAACCGTGATAAGTTTGGTTGAGACTAGACTATTTATTTTGTATTAAGTCCGAACAGTGACATTTTAAGCAAATTTAAAACAACGTTTTTAGGTATGAATGTAGGTTTATATCTTTTACTAGAAGCTTAGACAAACTGATAGTTCTTAAGTTTGTAACCCAACCATATGAACGGCGAGATACTTACGGCTCATCCTTTGCCTAGCATTTTTTATATTACTATGTACAATTGGTACAATGAAATTGTGCGTGACGTGCCATCGAAGACGGCGCCGGCGTAGCCAGCTACTGCTACGTCAGACGTAGCGATAGCTACAACAGCTACGTCGTAGCAAACCAGCAACATCACAATATCGTACCGGACGACAATGCAACCGCACATTCAACTCGTTTGAATGGCAACGATCTCGCTCCCATTCTGCCGGGACCATTAGTGCGAATTTGCCAATTATACTGTTGCTACCTATACATACTTTTATGATTCTAATTATATGATTCTCAATGTAAAAGACATCAACGCGCTTCTTCAGAAATTGCACGGAAGTTAGTACATGAACTTCGTGTTATGCGAAAAAAATGTAATAGCTTCCCGACTTCAATCCCCAGGCTCGGTCGATATCCCCTTAGATATCATAGTACCAAGTACCAACTCGGGATTCTCTGAGGATATTTAGTGGAGGTAGTCAGAGGTAAGTACGTCCAAATATTACATTTGGTATATACCCACATTTTGCAGTACTTCTTCGCCGTTTGATAGCACTGGCATTGCGACCATAAACTTTTCATTTGAAAAATCCGGTGGTGCACGACCGGTTTAATTTGTATAGATTTTAATATAGATCATTGGTATAGATAGATAGGGAAAGTTGAGCTCTTTGTGAAAGACAAGAGTGTTCCGGAGAAGTACAACCACCAAAGTATTCCTGTCGCTAAGTAGTGATAAGGGCCGCACAACTTCAAAAATCCAAACTTAAGGTTAAACAAGTCGGTACGTTGTCCATACAAACGCTGTAAGTGTTTAATGTCTACTATTTATTAACGTGCGTCCGAAGTTAAGTTTGATACTGAATTATCTTGCCATTATCTTGGTACGTTATCCTATATGCTACAGTAAAATCAGATTATCTTGAAAGTTACAAGCGTTATAAAATTTAGTACTAAATCTTTCGACGCTTGTAACTTTCAAGGTAATCTGATTTTACTGTAGAATATAGGGTATCGTACCTAGATAATGGCAAGATAATTCAGTATCAAACTTAACTTCGGACGCACGTTAATAAATAGTAGACATTAAACACTTACAGCGTTTGTATGGACAACGTACCGACTTGTTTAACCTTAAGGTTCGCCAACGTATTTGTAGCATTTTGGGTGTCAAGTTTATCGATAGAAAATACCGAAATGCGCTCTCTGCAGTGGCGTAGTTTTCGCAGGGTATAAAAGAAAAAGAAAAAAAATTCAATAAACGTTAAACTTTTTGAAGGCCAATATAAGTTCAAGCTACGTGCAAAGAGGGGGTGAGGGCCCGACTCTTGCTGAAGATAGCCGATAGCTGAAGTGGGATTAGGTTGGCCATGTCTGCCACATGATTGGCTTCCTAACACAGCGAGAAGGCGACGCGGCAGACCCAAACGGAGATGGCGGGACGAGCTCGACTATTTTCAGTGGGACTGGAAAATCTTGCCACAGGATCGGAATGTATGGAGGCACTAGCCATATGTACCACGTCTATAACAGACAGCGCACAGCCAAAACCGCTGGTAGAATCTTGCCTATTTACGTTATATTTGGTTTTATATTGTGTACCCCATTATAAAGATACAAAAACTCCTTAAATTCACCACAAGAGGTTCAACAGGGCTTAAGTTACTATGTAGTATGATAATAACATCACTAGTTTATTAGCAATCGGTGTGATTTCCAATCAAAAGACTGGTTGCCTAACGGCTCGCTTAAGTCTCGACTTGTCATCTTTACATGCTAGTATTATAGCGTATTAATTCTCTAGTAGGTTTATTTAAATAAAACTAGTTATTTAATTAAGTTTCCAGTCGAGTCTCAAGTTGAATTTTCTATTACATGATTGGTAATAGTATGAATCGGAATTTTTTCAGTGTATGTATGATATTATCTCTGAGATATACAAAGTAAGCACCTAATATTTTGGAGTACGTAAGGCAGTTATCAGTACGAAAACAAGTTTGCGAACACATCAAATGTATTTTAAATCAAACACGGCACAATAACAAGTGTTACACAAATTGTTGAAATGTTTTAGAGCTCAAATTTTGGGGTGTTTTTAAAAAATGAGTCGTTACAATAATATTTTTTTTATAAGTATATATATAGAATACCTATAAGTTGTATAATATTTGTGTGATGTTAAGTGGTTACCATCGTCTATAACAAAGTATTGCTTCATACGTCACATTGGTTAGGAACGTGCCCTACGCCTGCTCAGCGTCCATCAACCTGGGGTATACATGTGTTATGCCTTATGTGCCTTTTATTTCAGCGGCACCCACTTCCTTCAAACCGGAACACAGCAAGCTGCTTGGCGGTAGAAATAGTTATGGATAAAATTTGACATAAATACTCGATAAAACGAGGTCTTATCGAAATTAATCGAGATTGGTAGCATGGAACTTAGTTAAACGCTAGGTCGATAAATTCTAGAAGTTTTACAGAATTTATCGACAAGCTATCAACAAAGAAGACACTCGATAGAATATGAGCTAGTTCTGTGCTAGCAGGTATCTATAAAAATCGATGAATAAAGTCAGTTTAAGTTAGTTTTAAGTTAGATGGCGCTATGGGAAATTTCCAACAACGTTGATAAAGTTATCGTTTTATTAAAATAAAAGTCGATGACCTAGTATTTTCTACAAAGCATTGAAGAAAACAATCCCAGGAAGAGTCATGTAAGTATATAATACAATTTTTATAATCAATGATTCCGATATTTGTCATCATTGGTAAACAAGATACATAGATAAGATATCTCAGTTTTCTGATGTATCACGTACTTTTTTGTTGAGCTGGTTTTCAATGTGGTGACGAAGTTGAATAGATACGCACGAACTTATAGAAAGGTAATTTTTCAGGTTCCGTGCCCAAAAGATAAACGGGACCCTATATCTAAGTCTCCGCTGTCTGTCTGTCCATCGTATACTATAAAACAGAATAAAACAAATAATTAAGGAGGCTCTCATACAACAAACGTGATTTTTTCGCCGTTTTTACTGTAGATAATGGTACGGAACCCTTCGCGCGCGAGTCCAACTCGCACGTGGCTGGATTTTTACTATATAGATAATGTTACGGAACCCTTCTTGCGAGAGTCTGACTCGACTGCAAAATTTATTGATTTTGTGGGCGGTAGACGAAATAAGTTTGAGAACCAAAGATAAATTAGCATTACTTTTTAGCAGTGAACTCATTCAGGCTGACAGAAGATTCTGACGATGACACAACATCCAGAAGTACACCAATCCGTGGATGAGACTCGAGGATCGGAAAAGTTGCATATTTATGAAAAATTGTATACTATAGAAGATTATTCTCAGCAGAGAGACTATTTATTTGATTGTATTCCACTTTTGCAATGCAATAAAATTTACTGTTAAAGATGCAAATATTTATTTAAATTACACCAAGCCATAAATTATTTACGCCTACATAAAATAACTGGTACCTTTATTCATAGATTCATATAATCTCAAGATGTCAACTATATTTAGCAGTCATATTTTATGATAGATCCAGTCGAAACGACCCCGCTTTTTGATGTTATGGTCATGAGTTTGAATCCAAACCAAAGGGTTTTTCTATTCGAAGAAGTTACGGGCGCAATATTAGCCTGAGAAGCTTCTTATTTCTATGTTTTATTTGTAAAATGAATACATACACTTATATACTACCGTATATATGATAGTGCAGGATATATATGGTTGCAAACGGTGTATAGTAAAAACCTCCCTTTGTTGCTAAGAAGATCAATCATATGATAGGTAAATATATAATTTCATTTGAATGTTGTTTTTTAATTTACTCTAATACATTTTATTGTGATTTAGGCTATAACGGTCTGATAAAGAAGTCAAAAAAAACAAGGTAGATTTATTTATTCATTGCAAATATCATCAAAACAAACAAACACTTATATACCTATAAGTTTGAGTTAGCCTCGATTGTCGAAAACAACAACAACTCATGACAAAATCATTTATTCAAATATTACATGGAATAAAATGGGCTATGACTGATATGTGTACTACTTCCTTCCACATCACCTTCAGGTTTTATGTCAGGCTGTGCAGCATTTGTGCTAGGTGCTGACAAATAGGTACGGTGTTGGTTCTTCACAGTCTCAAATTGAGACTTGGGATAGCAGTAGTGACCTGAATGGACAACGAACTTTTTCGGGCTGCAACGCCGTTTTATTAGCCGAGACGAGCCGAGACGACCGATGTGGCGCGGCGGGTGCATGTCCGCCTGCGACGCAGAGGTTGCGGGTTCGATTCCCGCCTCGGGATAAATGTTTGTACGATCTGCAAATATTTATTCCGGGTGTTCTGGGTGTTTTCTATATATAATAAAAAATAATATCGATGTATGTAATGTTATTGTATTAAGTATATCAGTCATCTAGTACCCATAACACAAGCTCTACTTAGCTTGGGGCAAGATGATGCTGTGTGGATTGTCCAGCATTATTATTATTATTAGCCAGTCTAAAGTACTGGCGTCTAGTCGAAGATCATCTGAAGGCGCTGTTTTTCAGCAGCTGCCTATATAATTGCTCCCCCATAATGCTTAAACCCAAACTCCAAATCAAACAAATTAGTAGATACAACAAATATACTTATCAGAAACTCAGTACTCTACACACACACACATCACAGACCGAGATACAGCGGTTTTATTCTCTTTGGTTGTATATTTACTACCTACTAGCTGAGTAATTAACTGTTATCTACTACAAAAAAGGCATCTAACAAGTCGCAGCTGGCTTGATTTGACATTAATCATGGGCTAAACGAGTATAATGAGTATCTTTTGGCGCTACACAATACCAAATAGTGTCAAAAGTAAGCAAAACATAGGGTTTTGTTCATTCAAAAACCCTCCCAACTGGGTAGTTGGGAACGCAACACGAACACAAATTTGAATGGTACGGATTTGACAGAAAAAGTCAATCCACGGCTCTTATCTATCAAAAATAGCCGATGCTCAGTCCCACTACAGTTATACAATAGGGCCGCTGTTTGGACTGAGCTCACGGCACAAATAATTAGGCAAACAAACATGCCCTCAGCAGTGGACTTATATGGGCTCATCACAAAGGTGTACGATAAATTTCTTTAATCCAAGAATGTCAAATCATTCCGTATTGTTTTGATTTAATAATAATTAACAGACCACGATTTTAAATGCAATGTTTATTGATTCATACAATGATTTATTAGTACTTATTTAAACGTGGCAATATACGAGTATACAGGTTGTTACACTTTCACATTAGTTTCTGTTCGACTCCCGTGGTAAATACTGAATTTTCAAAAATAAGGGTGAGTTTTCTTCAGAATTAATTGACTGTCTTCTTTGTTAAGAATACTTTCCCTTTAGAACCCGTGAGGTTCCATCCTGTACAAAATCCTTTTATGGTTGGTAGCCGAAAAAGGTCTCTCCTTACTATTAGGTACTTTTGTTGCATCCTGTATAGCGCAATTACTATGTAAGTTATCGTAACAACAAACAAATGGTAAGAAAATAGTAATAAATAACAATATGTAGATTACAAGAAAATACAAAGTTTAAAATGATAAGAGCAAACATGTACTAAGGTACAGTCAGCTGCACTAGAATGTATACAATTCGTAACTTTCAAAACGGTATCAAAACCTTACAGTAAACTCTTAAACAGTAAAGACTCAAAACCCATGAAATTAACTGGTAAGTTCACTTATTTTTTGAGTTTTGCCTTGTAAATATTAACTGTAACGCTGTAAAACCATTCTGTAAGTTACGAATTGTGTACATTCTAGTGCAGCTGACTGTACCTACCTATATACACTTTCGTAATTTACTTAAGTAGGTGTACTCCAGGTGTTTACGAAAATACTTACAGACTGATAAAGTAAGATAATGTAAAAATATCATATTTCATCACCGCTACATGTTTTTCTATTATAAACGTCATCCAATCAGATGAGAGTTTATCTGATACACATCGTTCCGTTGTGCTACTAACGGATGCTCGTAGAATGCCTGTATGCCTCAGGTTGATGGACGCAGAGCAGAGTATTTTTGGTTACGTTCCTAACGAACGTGATCTACAAGGCAACTAGTACTTTCCAAAAAATGTAGGTTCCCATTAAATAAGTCATACAAGCCAAGATTTTCACAAATGGAACCTTTTTCATAAGTCTGTCCTGTCAGTACCTGTTGACGACCGATGTGGTGCGGCGGGCGAATGTCCGCCTGCGACGCAGAGGTTGCGGGTTCGATTCCCGCCTTGGAATAAACGTTTGTATGATCTGCAAACATTTATTCCGGGTGTTCTGGGTATTTTCTATGTATAATAAAAATATCTATGAAGGAATCGTTTTAGGGGAGCGACGTTTGACAAATCTCCGCTTCGCCGATGACATCGTTCTTTTTTCTTCTTCAGCCGCAGAACTTGGTTGTATGCTCAACGACCTAAACCTAGCCAGCCTCGGGGTTGGATTAGCGATGAATATGTCAAAGACCAAACTTATGACCAATAGCACCAAACAAAAACTTTATGTAGAAGGGGTCGAGATTGAATATGTCCATGAGTATGTGTATCTTGGCCAAATAGTCTCCTTCCAGGCGCGACAAGAAAAAGAAGTTGCTCGACGCACCGAAAACGCCTGGAAGAGCTATTGGTCGATGAAATATCTAATGAAAGGCGAACTTCCACTCTGTCTTAAACGCAAACTCATGGACATGTGCATTCTCCCCATCCTCACATACGGTGCACAGACCTGGTCTTTGACACTTCAACAAAGGTCCAAACTCGAGGTCTGCCAACGGGCTATGGAACGCAGTCTTCTAGGAGTTCGACTATCCGATAGAATCAGAAACTCAACACTGCGAGCACAAACCAAGGTTTTTGATGTGAGCAAAAAATCTGCACAGCTCAAGTGGGACTGGGCTGGCCATGTCTATCGCATGTCTGACGATCGTTGGGCTAAGACCACAACTGATTGGGTGCCCAATGCAAGACGTCCGCGCAGCAGACCACCACGGAGATGGCGTGACGAGTTAGATGTACATCTTACAGACTGGTCCAACTTGGCCCTTGACCGAGAAAGTTGGAAAAAAGGTAGGGAGGCTTTTGCCCTGCAGTGGGACAGTTTAGGCTAAAAATAAAATAAATAAATGTAATGTATTGTATTAAGTATATCAGTCATCTAGTACCCATAACACAAGCTCTGCTTAGCTTGGGGCTAGATGGTGCTGTGTGGATTGTCCAGCATTATTTATTTATTTATTTATTTAGTGGTAGGCACCTAAAAACAAAATCCAAATCGATGTTTCATGACTCCTAAAAGTCTTATATAAGCGATTTTAATTTATAATACTGAAAATACTTGTACTGTACTGAAACCGGGAGCCAGTCATTGAACAGACACTACAATGGGTATTGTTATTGATTGCTATTAGGGAAAATTATGAAAGATGTGGCCCACCTGTTGTTGAGCGGTTACTAAAAACAATTTGCATTATCTCACGAGCTCGTCTATCGAGCACGTGCGTAACGTATGTAATTTGCGAAACACTAGTCGTACCTACGTCATCGATCGATTAAGTTATTCTAGTGATTGGTGTTCAGGAATAGTAATATGGAACAAGGAACATACCACAAAAGGAATTTATTTTATTACTGGCTTATCAATAACTGACGTCAAATAAGACGTAGATTAGTCATAGGTTACCTAGATCATCTAGTTAGGTAGTCTAGTTCCAGAACCTTTAGCTCTCTTGAGTCCATTCCATGTTTCTCAGAATTATAGACCGCAGACTAATAATATTTCATTGATATCAGAACTGTCTGTGGAAAGTACCTGTTACCAGACCTTGGCAGTTGAATAAGCCTGAGTATAGTCAGCGTAGAAACGCGTCTATAATATATAGATAGATAGATAGATAGATAACTCTTTATTGTTCACCACACAGAAACATAATACAGGAAATATACACAATTAGGCAAAACAATGGGCGGCCTTATCGCTGAAACCGATCTCTTCCAGGCAACCTTTGAACGGAAAGAAAATTACGAACAAGAATTGACGGCGGTGTAGTTACTACTGGAAAATAGGATACATTATTAAAACAGATTAACCTACTTAATAACTATTTGTAAGCTACTTATGGTACCTCACACAAGAACTAAAAAAAAAAAAACCTAATACATAAATAAATATATGTTGTAGTATATGGGCAATATGGGCATGTGTAAAAAGTTAAGTACGTCCATTTGAGGCGATATGCGGTTAATCCAATAACCTTTGGCATTTTTAACAAACTTTACAAAAATAAGGAAATTCTATGTTCGAGTATATTCTGATTTTCCCGTCAATTGGAGACTGATTTTGAAAATAACTTTTATGATTGAAAGAGTTTTCATTATAATTTGTTCAGTAGTTAGGATTTTATATCAAAGTAACTAGAAATACTTGACCCTGACTTGAAATTGTCTGTCAAATGACGGACAGAGGACAGATGCCGTTAAGGAGAAAAGAAGAAGAAGATCACAATAAGTAAAGGAAAGGCTTTTTAATTAGTAGTTCTAACTAATTAAAAAGCCTTTCCTTTTACACATGCCCATATTGCCCATATACTACAGCATATATTATATACACAGTACATAAAGCTTATGGAATGCGTTCGGTGACGATGACGCGAGTTCTATGATTTTTGCTCACCCAAAAAGTGTGCAACGCGCCTAAATAAGCTTTCACTTCAAAAAAAAAATTCTACTTTCCAAGCACCGCAGTCTACTGATTCAAAAAATTAAAAATGTTACCTTATAAAACTGTATAAATATTTAATACTAGCTGATCCGTGCCCACTTCGTTGGGCGGTAAACATTTTTACTTACAAATCTTAACTGAAGTAGTACTCGATGTCGCCAACAGATGGCGTTAATACGGCATAAAATAGCGGCCGTTCGCAGTTTCGCCCGCGTGGCAGTTTTTTCCCGATCCCGTTATTTTTTCGGGATAAAAAGTAGCCTAAGTTACTCCTTGTTACATCAGCTATCTGCCAGTGAAAGTCCCGTCGAAATCGGTCCAGCCGTTCCAGAGATTACCCGGAACAAACAGATAGACAGACAGACAGACAGACAGACAAAAATTTAAAAAATGCTATTTTGGTATATGTATCGTATATACATTCCTATGCATGTAGTAAAAAGCGGTTGTTTTAATATTACAAACAGACACTTCAATTTTATTTATTTGTATAGATGATTTCCTCAATGATACTTAAAACTCGCTACTACATAGGGACAAAGGGACATACCCCTTTAGCAAGAACTATTACAAGAGATTTTTGCATACGTGCTTCGAGAGCACTACGTAGGTTTATTTCCATTAGCATACTCATAACTACATTAAGAACGGCATGATCAAATGACATACAACCGAAGGGACCAAGCGGGAAGACACCTATTTGCAAATCTGAAACTAATACAACAACAGCCTTAGCACAATCGGAGTCCATTGCAAAATAGTTTTATATCCAGCGAGATAGAGCGCGTTCTTGCTAATCAGGTCATGATGAGTAGTGGTGAAGTAAATATTTTGATTATTTGCAATGAGTGCAACAACCTGGCACGTAGGCAAGGCGCACCCAGTGGCTATTTAGCGCACAGGGCGTACTGAGAATTTTCTGATAATATTTCTCAGAGAACTGGTGGTGTGATGGGAATGACCCCGCCTTATGATTCTAAGGTTGTGGGTCGAACTGTCACAAATATTTTTTTCTTTTCGAAAAATTTATGTGAGCAAATGCCACGGTGAAAGAGAATATCGTGCGGAAACTAGTTAGTATTCTGAAGCGGCGATAGGCTTGCAACCTGTCACGTATGGAATACTAAATTATGCAAGATGTGGGTATGCGCCAAATATAATATTTGGACGTACCTCTGACTACCTCTTTCAACATTCTCAAAGAATCTTGAGTTGGTGTTACTTGATAGGCTTTAAGTAATCTGAGGGGATATCTACCGTGCCTGAGGATAAAAGTAGTGAGTCTGTCTCTGTTTCTCAGAAGCATAACTTATAGGTCATCGCTAGGTCACTAAAACAGGAAAGTAGAAATTATTTTTCTTTTATATTACTTTGAATTATAAAATTAGCTCACTCGTTCTAAGTATGTAAAATGCTCGCCGCTTGCAGTTACTTCGTCCAGTGTCGTTTTAGTGCTGATGAATAAGATGTGTAATAAAATAATAATAATAAAGATGTTGATGTACAAATTATAGCAGTTACACTGCGTTTATAGTAAGTGATGATAAGGTACCTACTTATCACTAATAGATAAATTTATAGATTATCTCATTTTTGTGCACAAAGTAATAAAAACAACAGAAATGACTATGGATACTGAGTACAACGGGTGACCAAAACACTCTTTTTTTTAAATAACGACAGCCCGACTTGATAGAATTTAAATGGTTATAAACTATTACAATTAATTCACTTGACGCATTAAAAATTATCGGTCGAATGAAGAGCATGCCATCAAGAAGAAGAAGTTTAATGGAAAAACGGATAAACTAATACAGATAAAAAATAATGGGACCACCACAAGATCATTTCCTACACAAAGAACCATTTAATTCTGATAAACCATTACATTACGAAGTAATCCGTGTATAGGTAGGTAGGTACTCATTAAAGAAATACATAAAAACCTCCACCGTATATTTTCCATCAGTTTTGTATGACAGAAAGTTTATTAACATTACACACGTGATACTGTCACATGAAGGGTCACATGACGGTTACTGTACTAACTGTTACTAATCTGTCGTATAACTTTCAATAGCCGGAACAGAGGTGAGCAAATGTGTTTATTACGATTTCAAAATAGATTGCACACTTATTACAGTCACCACCGACCACCAACATGTGATCGAGGTTTTTCTTCATGATTTCTTCGCTTTAATTATCCAGTTTGAAGAAAGTAAATGAAGATATCTTGTTCCCATTCATTGATGGACAGAGCGAAGCGATCAAAGAAAAAGATGGCGTTTCCCTTCAAAACCTACATTTTCATTCTTATTGCTTACACAACAGAACTTAAAATAGCATTAGAAAATAACAAAAATGAAAAAGCTATGTTGCATTCAAAGATAATAAAAACGAATTTGCTGTAACGATCTTGTCACTGTCACATTCATGCCAACAAAAGGAGATGGCAACTAAAATTGCCATAATATTATCATAATTTTTATGATTGCTCAAATGCCAGTACCTATTTGTAGAAATAAAACTAGTGTGAACAATACCACAAACATTATTCTCAGACCACATTTTTTGATAAGAGGTAAAACTTTACGCGTTCATAAGAGGTAAATTTTTCTAATGTGACTATTCCAAAACGTATTTCCAAACGATAACCTTTTATAGTAGGTAAGTGTATTACCTCAACTTTTATAATGCGGACAGTTAAGGTGGAGGTACTCGCCAACGACCTTGAGGAGTCTGTCCATACTGAGTTGCACTGCCGCCCGTCGCCCGCACAGGGACCCGCGCGCATTCCATTTCATATCGCATTCAAGAAATAATTATTTGTAGCCTAATGAATTATTAGTTCGAACTGCCAATTGTTCACTTTGTGATAAATACTTTGACAAATATTTCTGTGAAAAAAAAATACTAAAAATCAATACCGTTTAGAAGAAATAACCAAATTTAAAATAAAAATTGCTTCACTTTGGATATTTTTTTCATATAGTAATAATATAGTTAGAATTATTTCAATTGTTCAAATTAAAATTTAGTCTTTAATAAGCAATATATATTTTTTTTGGACATTTATACTCACTCATCAAAGAGAAATTACACGGAGAAAACCTCTCGTTGGCGGATACCACCTCCTTAAGAGTCTGGATATCGAAAAAAGAAACACTCTTCTACGTAGGCGTGCTACATATTCGACCGTCTCAACACCAAGTGAGATTGTAGGATAAACTGTAACAAAAATAACAATTACACCTAATAATTTGTAGGTAGTAGTAGAGCTCTTTGTGTAGGGCTCGTCCGGGGAAGTACTACGACCAAGCCTATTTCTGCCGCGTAGCAGCTTGCTGTGTTCCGGTTTGTGGTAAAAGGTTTAAAATACCTAATTGATTAAACTTTTAGTGAAAATAATAAGGCACTATCTAAGTGAATAAAATCACTCGTGCTCTCTAAATAAACACTTTATTTCTAACTGGAATCGTACAAGAACAGAGCTTAAAAAGTCATAAACATAGCTACCTTCGCGTCACAACTTTTATAACATCTGCAATTTACAGTTAGATAACGTACTCTATAAATAGAGAAACAAATTGCGTCATCTGCTTTAAAAATAATCTGTTTATTTTTATCTCTGTGACGCGTTGATCTTTTGCCGGGGTCGTTCGCGACAATTAGCTATTACCGTAGTCACCACGCCGTGGTAGCTCACGTATGACCTCTCCATCACCATCCATAGAATGCAAGAAATCCACAGATGTCTTGAGAAGCGAAGGACGAGCACCAGAGGGTAGGCTGTAGCATATTCTGCGGTCACCAATACTGCCAGGCGTGGTGGCTAAAGAAAATCTCTCCGCAAGGTTCCAGTATTGAATTCATCTTGATGAAGATCCATGCCTATTTCTATCTAAAACCACTTTTTGTGACTTAAAACTGAAAGTCAAGTCAGCGTTCGCAGCGTTTTCGTTCGATCGGTTTGTCTCCGACTTTCTTTGCAAATCCGCCTACCACGAAAAAGTCATTTCATTTTTCGAGTTAATATAAAGCCTTTTTTACTCAAAGATAACGTAGTTTTCTATCAGTAAAAGAATTTTCAAAATCAGTTTAGTGGATCCAGAGATTACCCCCTACAACGTCACAAACTCACAAACGTTACCTCTTTATAATATTAGTAAGTATAGATTACCTATGCAACGAAAAACAAGCCTACTCCATCTAAAATCCTGTCCCCACGTAAAACAGGAAGCGTCCCGTAAATAGAGGAACGATTGAGAAAGTGGCCACTGACGCTGATAAATTATCCTACTAATATTATAAACGCGAATGTTTGTAAGTATGGATGGATGGATGTTTGTTACTCTTTCACGCTCTAACCAGTGGACCGATTTGGATGAAATTTAGAGTAAATATAGATTGT
This sequence comes from Electrophaes corylata, assembly GCA_947095575.1. Taxonomy (NCBI): domain Eukaryota; kingdom Metazoa; phylum Arthropoda; class Insecta; order Lepidoptera; family Geometridae; genus Electrophaes; species Electrophaes corylata. The sequence continues at coordinate 13,962,218 of OX352699.1, read as the reverse complement.
AACCTGGATTAACGTATGGGCTACTTTTTATCCCGAAATAATAACGGGAACGGGAAAAAACTGCCTTGCGGGCGAAGCTGCGAGTGGCCGCTTGTCTATATACAATAGATGCAAAACCTGTTTATTTGAAGTAGCTCTGAGTAATATTTGTCAATTATTTTCTCTTTGTAATCTCTAAGAAATGAGTTTTTAGCTTATTTCCTGTCAGCGGTCAACTTATCTGTCCTTACGAAAAGTAGAGAGTACAAAATCTCTAACCATTCTAGAATCTAGGTCACATTGCTAGCTAGAAGCTTCTTAGAAGTGCACAGATCTGTGCTACGTCACGTAGGCAAGAGATATTTACGTAGTATGACGTAACGGCCTTCGTCTACGGACCTACGCAGCTACGCCGTGGCTATACCGTATAGCCTATACGTAATGGTTAACTATTATTGATAGGGTCATATGCGTAAATGGTAAGGTTGTTTAATATACATAATATAAAATCCGGTCAAGTACGAGACATATTCTGTTTGTACTACCATATATCCCATCCTACTTACGTCGGTTTTTTTATACGACTTGTTGAACAGTGATAGTTAGAGAGTTGACATTTTCACAGATGATGTACCTATTTCTGTTGCCGCTATAATACCAAATACTAAAAAACAGAATAAAACAAATATTTAAGGGAGCTCTCATACAAGCAACGTGATTTTTTTGCCATTTACATTAGATTTTTTTGCGTGATTTTTTTTTTTTGGAAAAACCTTTCGTGCGCTAGTCCGACTCGCACTTGGCCGGTTTTTATCTAATCCAGGCGCGCCGCTTGTTAATAAATAAGGAAACCGTCAATCCGTATTCCCCTATGACGTACAAGACACTGGGTACTTCCCAAAGCACAGGTTCATATTTTAATCAGGTATACCTACCTATGTAATTTCTTTCTTAGGAAAAATCTTCTAAAACTTAAAAAACCTACTTAAAACCAGGTAAATGCATTAGTTTGGATTTTGCATGTTTAAACAACCGCGATAGCGATATTTTTGTTGACAGATTACATCTGTTTGCATTAGTCCTTCGGAAGGACGGAACGAAACGGAAAGAACTTCTTCCCGTTCCTCGTCTTCCTGCTTTCTTCGCCGTAGGAAGAGTGAATAGGTATCTTTTAGTAAGCGTGTTAAACCGTCGACCGCATCATCATTAGCATCAGGTGTGATGCGGTCAAAAGTTTACCTTTAAACTGTAAAAAAAAATGTTGCGGACATAATGTTCTCTTAGTGAAGGGCTCGTCCAGGGAAGTACTACCACCATGCCGCAGCTTGCTGTGTTCTGATTTGAAGGGTGTGGGTGCCGGTGTAATTACAGGCACATAAGGCTTAACACCTGTATGCCTCAGGTTGATGGACGCAGAGCAGTGTATTGTAGGTTAAGTTCCTAACAAACGTGACCTACAAGGCAATGCTTTGTTATAGGCGATGGTCCTTGACAGCAGGTGGGACATATGCTTATACCATCAGCAAATGGTATAAAAAAGGCGGGGTCTCCCACTAGATCGCCGGTGTCTTATCTATATTTATTACATTTACATAAAATACAAACAAATCACATAAAAATGCTAATAGGTAAGAAAATGCTGGCGCTATGCTACTAAGTCCTAAGCGCCTAGTTGACTCATACATATTTACCTATTATTTGTAGACTATCGCGTATTTTTATTAATGTGGTTTGTTTTCCGTAAACAAATGGCTAGGTCAATTCGCTGTAACCACATTTATATTGGGGAAGACTACATTTAGGTATAATAAGTATACCTCAATCCCTACAAAATCTATTCAAAATTTTATTGTAACTTTTCTTTTTTGTACCTAACTCTAGTTTTATTGATTTATTGTCTGTATTTGTTTGTGCGCTGTGTGTCCAAAAATAAATTTATTTTCTTTCTTTCTTCTTCTTTCTTCTCAATCAGAGAAACCAGACCGACAAAAAGTTTTTCTATAAATAAGTACTCCGTTAAACCATAAACCTTGGTATAACGTTAGCGAATCACTGATAGAATAAGATGGCTCACCTGATGTTAAGTGGTACCATCACCTATACCGGTTACTAATGCATCGGGACGTGCCCAACCACGCACTGCTCTGCGTCCATCAACCTACACGTGTATGCCTCTGTAATTTCACCGGCACCCACAACGTTTATTTCAAGCAATTTACATGCTCATATGAGATACCTACATTACAACTTATTATCATTATTATATATCTACACATTATTAAAAATTCATCATCATCATTCAATCATAATAATAAACAACAAATTAATAAATCTCCATCCAACATGGTTATAAACTTTTTTGTAGAATAAATATAATAATATAATGCACCATTGTTTGTGGTGGGCTTCAATTTGCCAAGTGTAATAAAAAGTATTCACTATAATCCTTTAGTACCTAATGAGTTTTGACTTTTAGTGGACCGCGGGGTTATCTAACAATAGCGCAAACCTGATCGAACTCTGTGTAGGTATGTCGACATAAACAAGGAAGGATCCACTGACCTACAATCCAAGGATTCCATCTAAATACTCTTATTTACAGTTCAAATTCAGAGAAATAGTTGGTTTACTACAACTTGAATGTCATACTTAGTATTTCCAAACTTGGTTCAAAAACACAGGAATAAACTGTTGTTTAATCTGTGCCGCGTTATCAGCTCCCGTGTGCAGAGCACGGGGCGGTGACTGCGGCGAGGGGGGGGAAACGTTTTGTTCAACTTATATTCACGAACGCAAGCCAACTCGTCCATACGTGAGCCAACCGCGCTCGAGACCGCTCCGCGAAAGATGTGCAATATGTGTACCAGAGTTGAAACAATCGAGGTGCCATCCGCGGCGCCGGCGCCACCGCCGAAAGTATCCAGAATGCTGGAGAAGATGAAGAGGAAGCATAACATTGTCACCGATCCCGCCTGTGACGAGAAACAGAAGGAGGTGGAATACCAGCCTGACCTCTTAGCTGTATCCACCCAATACTCCAAAGTCGCGTACGATATCTTCAAGCAAGGGCTGGTGCGACTCCAGGAGACTAAGGCTTATGTGTAAGTAATTACTTATTTACCTTCTTTCTTGTGTGATATTTTATTTAGCGGTAACTGAGCGGCATGGACCAGATGACCGTGGTGACCCTGGCTTCGAACAGAACCTCACCATCACCTCTCATGGATGTTGTCAAAGGTGTCTAAGGGACCGCACGAGTAGATGGATAAACTAAATACCGAAACTGTAGTCGCCAATCTGCCTGCCAAACGTGTTCACTATAGCAAACACCCTCAAATATGGGAAGGGTTTGTCCAGCAGTGTACTTATTCAGGCTGCTCACGGGACGATATGACGAGCGAAGAGTATAGATAGAAGCCGAAGCCATTTAACTGAATAGAACACCTAAGCTCCTAGGTTAACAAACTCGTGCCTTTTAACGCGAAGCTTGCTACAAGTTATTAAATATTTTGTTAATACATTTACTTTACTTTTTACTTTGTTCTCTGGGTATTATACTATACTCTAAGTATGTATTTACACAAACGTACATAAGAATTCTATCAGTCATCTGGTTCCCATAGTACAAGCTATGCTTTGGGGCTAGATGATGTGTAAAAAAAACTACCAAAGAAGTAAATGAACCAACTTTTCACCAAATTGGTGCTCTCAAATACCAATAACTTAGATGTTTTCAAGAACAGAGTGAACATAAGACCAATAAATAGTCTTATTCAGGTTTCGTATTAGATACCTACTCTATCTACTCCACAAGCGTTGTCTCTGTATGACGTTGATCATCTTAGTATGGGAAGATAACGGTGAATAATTTGCCTATTCGCATAAAAACCTGAGAGAGAAACCCTATAAATGTAGTGCCGTGGTAAATATTTCTATCCAAACCTATGACTGATTTTTTATACCACTGATTATAAAGGAACAAGCTGATAGCCCCTCGCAGGTCACGTTCAGTTTATAACTCTTTTGCTCTCTTTCACTCACTATCAGTATCCAGTGGTCATACAATGCAGACCTTCCATATATTATAGGGGGTGGTTTTATGGTATACGCGTAAAAGAATCAAAAAATCAGAGTTAATTTATTTATGAAACTTGTCGAGAATCAGTAAGGTTCCAGCAATGGACTTCTGCATTTATACAACTTGCTGATTAAACAAGCTGATGGCCCACCTGGTGATAAGTGGTTACCATCGCCTTTAACGAAGTATTGCCACGTAGGTCACGCTCGTTAGGAACGCGCCTTACGATGCACTGCTCAGCGTCCATCAACCTGAGACATATAGGTGTTAAGCCGCGTGTGCCTGAATTATGATGTTATTGACCTTATGGCGTATGTGGCAGCGTTCAGTACATAGCTATGTACCATTTATAGTTAGGAGGTACCTATATGAACTTCGGAGGGACATGGAGCCCTGAAAACTCTATAGCAAACTTTACTCTAAGCGTACAACAAACTTACTCTTTCGTCTAACTTTAAACTCATCAGAATCTGCATCATCATAGTCATAGCCGATTCTTAGAAAACTCTATACTACTAACCTAAATAGCAAGGTACAAACATATAAAGATACATAGGTACATGCATAGCTATGTATTAGAAACGTGCATTACCTAGCTAATGTCCTCACGTTTTAGAAACATGTGAATTTTTAAACACTTTGTAGATATCATTCAAAACTAAACTTTTACAACAGTTGTTGTTTTGAATCATAAACACCACATTTTTAATTAAAAATTACTTAAACATTGGAGTCTAGAGCTTAAGAGCTTAAGGGGTAATAGCACTAGAGTAACTTTGAAATGTCATAAGCTTTGTGATAAAACTCACAAAGCTTATAAGCCAGTTTAATGCGACCAAGCCTGAACGAACAGGCAAGAAATAAAAAAATAGCATTGATACTTGATTATGTACTTTTTTCTAAAACCTAAATCAGCTCAAACAAGAAAGGTCTTTGTTTCGCTCTTGACGTTTCCTGTCATTTACAAGGTTTCATCTCGATGACAGATTGATCTAAGAATGCGCAAAATGACTAACCTACAGGAATTTAGTACAGATCCATTCAACATAACAGGTACCTCGCTCATTTTCATTCCCTTAGGTAAACCTTAGTGATCGCCCAGCAATGTTCTAAAACATTTGCAAACTAAATCTTGGAATTTTCCACTGTGACGGAGACCACAAAAGTACCACTGTATTATCTTTAAGAATGATACATCTTAACTATGATTGACGTTAGCTCAGGATTCTTATCATGATTTGAGAAGATTACTTCGCTATGTCATAAAGCTTATACATCTTCTAATACTTCCTGAAATCAATAAAACTCATAAAAACAATCAATAAAACATTTTCTAATACAGTGGGGCCAACTGTTTTAGAAAATGTATATAGGTAACAACAAGGCTAACTAAACCTGTAAAATACAATATTCCAATTCTGTAATAAAAATAACAATAATAACAAATTTAATGAGCGGCAAACTTTTTTTTTCTAAAACAGAAATCTGAGGCCCTATTCTCGTGACGAAATATCGTCAAATTCAAATTTCGATCGCCAAATGGTATTTTTTGAAACTGTCATTTTAGACAGGCTTAATTTTAACAATCGAATTCTTGTTTCAATCTAGTCTCAGCTCAAAAAAATCACAAGAATTGGACCTGTGTATTTTGTTTTCTTCTGATAGAGGTACCATACCTAAATTCTAATAAAAAAAATGTTTCATATAAAAGTAATCATACTGCCAAGAGTTTTGTCGAGATTGAAATTAATAGTAGGTAAACTGTTAAATTGCTTCATATTTTATCTTCATTGAGGTTACGTTTTAAATTGGATAAAAATCATGATGCTACGTCATTTAGCCAGATTACCGTCTGTTTTTAGAACTTTAGTAAAAAAATGCAGTGCGCAACTAATTAGATTTTGTGCAGTCAACTATAAAGTCGAAAGAAAGAGTTAGTTCTCAATATAGTCTCCGCCTGCAGCCAAGTAACGAGGTCAGCTGTCTGTGTGTCATTTCAGAACAACCTCGAAAACATTGTGCAAACTAAACAGTGAAGTCGATTTTTGTTGTATCGTAAACTAACTTTATTTGCACTAAACAACATGCCGTCCCATGCAATAGGTACACTGAAATAACAAGATTTTGAACTATCAGTTCAAAATCAAAAAGCATTTCAAGCATTTCTTCTTCTTCTCTATGGCACCTCTTTGTCATTCGATAGACAACTTTACCAATGACAAGTCTTTTCAATAAATACTTTTTAGTCAAGTCAGCTAAATTCTGTCACGTCGGGCTGTCATTGGTGTTGAATAAAAAGGTAGAGTTTTTATTCAAATCCTTGATAAACATTTTCGTTCAAATCATTGTTCCACCTATCAAACACTTTCATTTCAGTGTTGTGCTGTGTAATGTCGGTAGCATTTTAACCATAATTACTTGAGGTCTTAGCACACGCGTGAGCAATTGAAATGAAAGTGTGATAGGTCGCATCCTGATATGTGAACAAAAATGTTTCCCCAAAGACTTCAATAAAAACGCCATCTTTTTCTTCAAAAGCAATGACAGCTGACTGCGTTTTTTTTACTGAGTTGACTTGACTAAAAACTATTTATTCAATCCACTTGGCACTGGCGAAATTGTCTGTGGAATGGACAGATGCCATTATGAAGAGAAGAAGACATACATGCTCTTGTATCGGTGGTAACACACGTAACTAGATGCTTCAACATAGAAAACCAACCAACTCTATGTCTCTATTCAGGACACGGGTTGAATTTATCATTGCAATTGAAAGCAATCACTGTGACATCGTATATCAAGAAGCCATTTATCAAAATAACCTCCTTTATATTATTAAATCTGACACTCTGAACAATTTATCTAAATTTTATTCAGGTATTTTATACCTACCTGTTACTTTATTTGTAATCAGAATGATCCTAGTGGTTTGCAACGTTTGCAACGTTTTTTACAGATAGCTAAACTATTTCATACGTATTTTGTACAGTATAATTGTGTATATATTACCATACCATACCTATTTTTAATAATCTACATGTAATGTAGGTGTTTATGCAAAAGTAACTACCACCGGTCGTTTAGGTAAGGTACATTTTCATTTATTAAACACGGAAATATGGGTGCTTTAAAGTTTTTACATAAAAGAAGATTAAAATATCAACTCTTATAGGTACCTACTTAATACAATTACATTGCTGTCCTTGCCAATAGGTTGGAAGTTGCAATAGTTTAATAGTTTAGTCAAAATATTTTTATACGTAAGGCCATAAGTAAATGTAATGTCAGATTGCATCATCTAAGTACTAATGATGAGCCAATAAATTATGTCATTACATGATTTATCATCTACCAACACCCATCACCCTTGTCCGGTGACATTTGGTGTTAATGACCGGCAAGATGTCACACCACACGGCAATCCGATTTGGTCGTCATCCAATTTCGGTTTTCGGATCTGAAAATACTTTTTTTATAGTCATTATATAGGGTACGCCGGTATTTGAAATCAAAACGGAAACCAAGAAAATTATAGTGATGTTTAAATATATTCTATAGTCTATGAATATTATGTTCCCACCATAAATAAATACACATTGACCAACAACGCCTCCTAGCTCCAAACTAAGCAAAAACAGCAAGTTACCAAAAATTTGGATGAAAATGACCATAGAAAAAAAAATTGCAGTAAAATTTTAAAATAATATTTGACAGTTATTGTGGCATTTGAATTTACGGGCAGTTTTACGATTTGCACACAAAATCGTTATTCTTCTTCTGTGGGTACACTTAAGTAGAGCTTTTTGGTTTTTATTTAATAATAGGTACTTTAGTGAAAGTTATTTTTAACATGAGTAGTATTAGTTAACATTAGTTACTTATTTTGTTATCAATAAAAATAAATAATAATAAATAATGCTGGACAATTCCACACAGCATCATTTAGCCCCAAGCTAAGCAGAGCTTGTGTTATGGGTACTAGATGACTGATATACTTAATACATCCGCCCCCGCCACATCGGTCGTCGAATATTGATCCTATACCTATTGACCTCTCGGTTTAAGCTGCTCATTTTATTTTCATCATGTTACTGGCATGCCCTTAACAGATGTCATTGGTGTTGATGACCGAGTTAGCCATTCGTTTTGCTCCCCATCCAATTCAAAACTTCCGCTTGTTAGCGAGATTTCGCTCTGTAAATTTTCCGGGTTGGATTAGGAAGTTGAATATCTAGCTCTTTATAAGTATATTAGTGAACTGTGGTCGTGACTAGGAGTTTACCAATCTATTTACTATCTTGGCACTTTGGCCGTGGTGTAAATTTTTAAACTCGGAAGCACATGAAGAATTTTAATGTGTTACCAAGGATGACAAACAATAACCAAATGTTATCCAGATATTAGACAAGTGTCTAAAACTATTTTGAGCATTTACTTCGTCGTATTCTTCGTTTTTTTACTACACAGTGATCTGAAGTAAAAGATTTTTTATTACTGAAGGTTGTGCCCGTCCGTTGTTGATGAGTTGTTTCCACACTGTCCTATCGGCTTGTCTCAAGGCGACGGTGCACGAGAGTAGATTGATAGCCTATATTTGATCTGACTACCGGCTTGGTTTATACATCGTCAGAGGCAACATTTTCAATCAGGGACAGAGTTTTTTACATGGAGTAAGGCTTTCCGGACACCTATCATCCTCACAGCTTATTCGGCCTAATCGACAGGAAATACATGGTCAATATAAGCGGAGGTAACTAAGCCAGGGGTTTCCTCACGATGTTTTCCTTCACCGTTTGTGAGCATTGTGCACATACATTTTTCGAACAGAAAAATCCATTGGTGTATGACCGAATTCGGCCTTAGGGTATTTTACCATAAACTAAACGTTTATGTCCTAGATATGTACCTGCTTATCTTGTTTTTGATTTTATAACTACTCAAGTCGCTGACTTACAATAGGAAACCCGAACTGTAGTTCGATAACATTGAAAGATTCAAAAACATTGTTCATTCAATTAGTTTTTGGCAGGTAACGACTACCCCAGGTAGCATTATTACGTCGTGACGACGTCCATTTACAGTCATTTTCGACGTAAATGACGTCGTAAAAGACGTCTCTGGTACGTACTAAATCACCACTTAATGTCAGGTGCTCACGACGTCTCTGAAGACGTTAGTGGGACGTTTTCAGAAGATGTCCTATTGACATATGTTTACGACTTGAGTAGGACGTTCACACAACACGTTTTTTAAACGTATTAAAAGACGATAGCAGGACGTTTTTATAAGACGTTATATTAAAGTTTCTGAAGACGTTAGTAGGACGTTATCAAAAGACGTCTTTTTAAACGTATCAGAAGACGTTAGTAGGACGTTTTTACAACACGTCTTTTAAACGTCTCATAAGACGTTAGCAGTACGTTTTTTAAGACGTCTTTAAAACGTCTCTGGAGACGATTCTAGGACGTCATTATAGAATTTCATAAGACGTCATGTTAACGTCCCCAGAAAAGCCTACAACACGTCTTTTTAACGTCTCATAAGACGTTAATAGGACGTTTTCACAAGACGTCATGTTAACGTCCCCAGAAAAGCCTACAACACGTCTTTTAAACGTCTCGTAAGACGTTAATAGGACGTTTTCACAAGACGTCTTTAAAACGTCTCTGGAAACGATTCTAGGACGTCTCATAAGACGTTAGTAGGACGTTTTCACAAGACGTCTTTAAAACGTCTCTGGAGACGATTCTAGGACGTCATTATAGAATTTCATAAGACGTCATGTTAACGTCCCCAGAAAAGCCATATTGACGTCTTCGTAGACGTAAACATGACGTTTTCTTAAGGCGTCACGTGACGTCTCTGAAACTCTCTTACTGCAATTCACCCAGTACGACACGTACTAAAACTCTGAAAGGTCACAAATAAAAATTACAAATGAATATATGTAGTATTATCATTTATTACAAGGCATTCATAAACATTGATACATAGGCGTCATCAATAGATTTTGGAAGCAAGAATGGTTCCATTTCTTTTAATCTCTTAGAGATTTGTTACAACAGTATGTTAAATGATCTAACCATTTTTTTTACATTCACAAATAGTTTTCGTAAAGCGTAAAAACTGTCCAAAGCAAAATTAATCATCGTACTCATGAGAGCATAGGAACATATTGGAATAATATCATAAACAGGTATTACTTTGCATAACATCGGATATCACCTCAATATAAACCTCTAAGTTAATAGAAACCTCTTCGTTATAATCTAACATACCAAAATATGATGCATCTTATTTACTTTTTGCTTAACAGTTAACACACCTGATTTTGTACAAAATGAAACCCCTTACACATAAGTTTATTAAAGCATTCATAAACATTGTTATAAATGGGCGTTGGTCCTAAACTATTACAATAAAAAACGGATTGTTCCCGCTTGTCTTTAAAGTTTTAGATATTATGTATCTGATTTGTTTATGATCTAGGCTGACCAACAGCTTACTAAATACATCCATTTTTTTTTAAATATTATGTTGATATCAATTATTAGAATTAAATAAATAATGCACTTAAAATTTACTAGAATAAAAATAAGTAAACAAGAAATTAATGTAAATCAAATAAATCATAATTATAGATAATAAAATATAATAAGACGAACATTTAAATATATAATAAATAAAATAAAATAAAAAAGCCTTTATTTAAATATATAATTAAACGAAAATTTAAATTTATTTTATTCAATTTGAATAATAAATTTAATAAAACGTGTAAAACGAATAAAATCAAAATCGCCCACCTGATGTTGAGCGGTTTCATCAAGCCTATAATTATTGTATTAAAGTATACCTATAGTAAGCTGTTCGCCAACCTAGATTATATAAATAAATAAGGTAAATATCAAAATTTAAAGTCGTTGATCCTCACATTTTGTTTCCGCCCTAATCGGGACGAAAAACGGGAACGAACGCTACTGGGGACTAAAAAACAGCAGTCCTAATTATTTTTTTTAACATTTACAAATAGGTTTTGAAAGAAACGCGAAGTAACTGACAAAAGCAAACAATATTAATCATTATATGCATGGAGCATAGGAAAACATACGAAATAATTACTATTTGGCTCTTGAGGAATAACAACACATTTCGAAATAATATCATAAACAGATATTAATTTGTAACCTGAATAGAGTTCCGAAACTTGAAAAATATCACTAACAGCAGAATCGTATGGATACGTATAATACGAATCATAATGCACAAACTCTTTTCCATAAATAAATATAGATACTTCTTCGTTAATCTTACATCTTAAAATATTATGTATCTCAACTACTTTGCCTTTTGCATAACAGTAACAATTATTAGGTATACCTGATTTTGTATAAAATGCAAAACCCTTATACATAAGTTTATTAAAACATTCATAAACTTTGTTATCCATGGGCTTTGGTCCAAAACTATTACAATAAAAAACAACTGGTACCTCATCAATAGATTTTGATGGTAAGGATGATTCCATTTCTTTTAATCTCTTATAGATTTGTTGCAACGGTTTGTTAGGTGACCTAACCAATTTTTTTAACATTCCCAAATAGTTTTCGAAAGGAAAAGCAGAGAAACTGTCCAAAGCACCTAATAAACGAACATCATCGCACAGATGACATAGCATATGAACATTATAAATTAAAAATTTTTGACCATAAACCGTTTTGGAGTGATTTATGAACATTAATAGTAGCTCGTGTGCTAAATAGGTACCCATTTTTTCTATGTGTTTAGGGCTACAAAGAATTGTTATAGCACAATGAAATAACAAAAAATTTTCATAAAGGGATGTGGAAAGAATATTTTTGAGAACAACTGGCCCAGTATATAACAAAAACATCCTGAATTCTGTGGCTTTCCAGCGAGCTAACTCATTCATACTTCGAGGGCGCCTGTTAAATTCAACAGGTATATAACTAGCACAGTTAAGTAATTTTTCAGAAATAGATTTTACTAACCGAGTATTTAAGCGAACGCTTAAATCACCACCAACCCAAATGTTTAAAAGTTTTCTCATGACTCCCAGACACACGGCATGCATATAATCGATCGGAAACAATGAAATTAAATCAATGGGTAGCGTCACAAGTGGAGATTCACTAAGATGGTGATCGTCATCTGTCTGTAAACGAAACTGTGAATCTGTTCTCCTACTCGCAGATACACTAGTATAAGTCACTCGACCTTGAATATACTCACCAGGTTCTACACATTTGTCACAAGATGAGTATCCACCATGGGATTTCGTACATTTGATAAAAGCTCTAGCTGGAGCGTCACATACAAAACTATGAACTTTTATAGTATAATTAGTTCCTTCAAAGTCAATTCCATCATTAAGTAATTTGTTTAGTTCTTCAACGAATGGTCCCAAAAACAGATTCAATGGCGAAGGTTTAGAATTTCCACAAAATAGAGATATCACAAATGGGCGTGCGCAATTAAAGTTTTTGATTAAACCTAATATAGGCCATAGTTGAGTATTCGTGCTTTTAAAAAGGGGCAACCCATCCACATTAAAAGACAAAAATATTTCTTTACTTTTAATATTAGATCCAATAAATAGTCTTAATTGTGCTTGTATTTGAGTAACGAGACCAATGTGCACCAATTCTCCAGATTGCAAAGTATCTCTTGATACATAAATAGGTGTATTTAAAAAAGTTCTGCTATCTCTAGGTAATTCAGGGCAAATAGGATATAGAATTTTCAGAAGGCTATCAAGAGCATTGTGGGGAATTTTATGTTCTACGGTAGCCCAGTTTCTTAATTGAGATGGTAAATCTTTGGTATTGACATTATTTGCAACACTATTCCCATTTTCAAATGATGATGGAGAACAATAGTTTTCACTTAGCAAATTATTCTCTAAAGATGTTCTAAAACTGTTCTTATTTAAAATATTACTGTCAATACTACTATTACTTGCAGCTGTAGCTGTGGATGTACATTGTTGTGAAGATGGTAAATTACTTGATGATGGTTGTGAGAAATTTGGAGCATTAAACTGTATGTCTAAAATAATTTTTTGTTTTTCTTGTAAAACCCTTCGATACATTTGCCGCTCACCTACCACTGTTTTTTTCTTCCTAGTGGACAACATTGCTAATTTCTTCGACTTTAGACAATCGTTTTTTTGCTCGCTCTGGTGCGTGCTTGAGCCACACCTTAATAATTATCTTCTATATATTTTTCTGTTGTTCTCGGAGAAGAACCTTTTAAGCTTCCTGAAAAGAAATAACAATAATAATAATAAAATTCATTTATTTCCTTTTACAAAGTTGGTAGATAGGTATGAAGTGAATATAGTGTGTAAACCTACCAACAATGAACTCCCGGAGGCGTAGCTCTGAAAATGGTTTCTTCTCCGACCTTTTACCATAAAAGTTGTAATTGCTTGCTAAAGAGTCTGCCAATACGTTTCATTACTCTTGACAGTAAATCATGTCCACCAAGGCTCTTTTGGTGGCCTGTCTAAAAAAAAGAAATATCAAATATATTAGGGCTAATTCCATCCATCCATCCATCCATTGATCCATCGATCCACCCATCCATCGATCCACCCATCCACCCATCCACCCATCCACCCATCCATCCATCCATCCATCCATCCATCCATCCATCCATCCATCCATCCATCCATCCATCCATCCATCCATCCATCCATCCATCCATCCATCCATCCATCCATCCATCCATCCATCCATCCATCCATCCATCCATCCATCCATCCATCCATCCATCCATCCATCCATCCATCCATCCATCCATCCATCCATCCATCCATCCATCCATCCATCCATCCATCCATCCATCCATCCATCCATCCATCCATCCATCCATCCATCCATCCATCCATCCATCCATCCATCCATCCATCCATCCATCCATCCATCCATCCATCCATCCATCCATCCATCCATCCATCCATCCATCCATCCATCCATCCATCCATCCATCCATCCATCCATCCATCCATCCATCCATCCATCCATCCATCCATCCATCCATCCATCCATCCATCCATCCATCCATCCATCCATCCATCCATCCATCCATCCATCCATCTTTTCTTTGTAGACCACTTTGTAGGTATCATAAAAATTAACGGTAATAATCAAACTGAAACTTTAATTAACAACTCAATAGGAAATTACATAACAAGAAATACTAATATTTTTAGGATACACTTCTGTGATTTTGTATTGAATTGCTTTTTTGCACCAAAACAACTATAATAATTAACAACTCAAGCCAATTCGATTCAAAAGCATCCTTGCAGTTTGTAATTTTGAAATTCAATAAATTTAAAATCATTCGTGGACCATTTTTAAGCTTCTGCGCACCACTGGTGGTCCACGGACCACTGGTTGGGAACCATTGCTCTAGAGCAAATGTTTAGAGTAATAATAATATAAAAATAAACACTTACCAGGTTAACAGTTTTCTTTAACAGTCAGTAACTGTTCCACTGTATCTAAATCTTGAAAAGTTTCCAAGGGAAATCTGAATTCAGGTTTTAATGCATGGGTGTGTCCTAGTCCGTCCTTCAAAATTGCCAGGATAACATCATTTTGGGTCTTAACGCTTGCCAGTAGTGACACAATTTTGTCTTCAAAACCTGAATGAAAAGAGACAGTATGGTATTACAATCTGTATAATTATATCTCTGGGAGGTTAAAACTAACTCATCCATTTCTACATATATGTAGCTACAAATCTTGAAACTTGAAGTTGATTCTTTGAAACTTAATCCTTAATCTGACCACATATATTACTTACTTACCACAATTATTTAAAGCATTGCCAACAATTTCATCATTTTGAGGGCCAGATATTTGTGGTTGGTTATGGACGGTGTAACTTGAAGACTCAAGGTTTATATCTAAAAAAATAGTATATTATTTAAATGTTATTATTTAAATTAAATTTTACAATTAATGTAGTAATAATTACAGTTGGTCAAATGTTTCTTTAGAGGTGGAGGATGGTAGAATTATCTTATCATCTGCTGAAGAAATGCATCTGCTAGCTCATGAAGCATATTACTTATTACTTTATAAATTTGTTTAAAACATAATCCCTAATCAAACCAGATATTTAGTACTTACTACAGTAATTTGAAGTGTTGTCGACAACAATTTCATCATTTTGATGGCCTGATACTTTTGGTTGGTTATGGCTGGTGTAATTTGAAGACTGAAGGTTTACATCTAAAAATTAGTAAATTATTAAAAAAAATATTAAAACTAAATTATTACAGTAATATATATTTTACAATGAATTTTGTTAATATTTACAGCTGCTTAAAGGTTTTTTTAGAGGTGGAGGACGTGATAATTTACATCTATTGTTATCATAATTCTCATCATCTGTTGATGAAATGTATCTGCTAGTTCTTTTTATTGTGCGTTTCGATGGTTCATTAGTTTCATTTTCATCTTCAGTCTGTACATCTGATATGTGACTTCCACCAATTTTAATTTTTAAGACAAACACAAAATGCAAAAAAAAACACTGTACATAAGTAGGTAAGGATCTTATGATAACATGCTTGTATACAAGCCTACTGACGACATTATAAAGATCGCGAGAAGTCATTGGATCAGCTCGAAATCGGTTCTGAGTGGAAATGTATAGGGGATGCCTATGTTCAGCAGTACTTGTTGTTGATAGTGATGCTGATGATACAAGTCAGGAAGGACGATGATAGCTTGTGTAATGAAGACATCCAACTGAAAGCTGAAACTACTCACAACTGCTAAATTGTTGTTAGCGTGGTGTGATTGACTATTTCAGATTGGCTATAGATTGCATAGAATAAAACTTACCTGTCTGGTAAAACACCCTCTCGATTTTATACAGCTTCCACTGCTCACTTGGAGATGAGCACCTCTCTAACAGCTTATCAAAAGCTTTTGGCTCTTTTACAGGAGGCCTGTTGAAGACTTCAGTTTTTTTAGGTGTCATCCATTTGTTTAGCACCACCGCCGCAGAGCCACCCTCGCTCGCCGCAAACTGGATGACGCCAGTGACGCCATACATTTTTGCAAGATTTTTGCAAATTTTAGCAGTAGGTATCGGTTTCATGTTTGACTTGGCGGCAAAAGAGAGAAGCAAGACCAAGAAACGAACTAGATTTTAAAAATTTATGACGTAGACATGACAGAAGAGAAGATATGACATAGAAAAGCGCGGGTGGCGGCCGGCACCCAATCGTAGCATGTATAAATGATGCGACCTTCTATAACGTTCCGTTCCATACTAATAACTGACTTACCGAACGAACACATACCAAAAAATATCATTTTACCTTGATTTAATGAATATGATTTCGTAGGGTTCAAACATTTTGGTTTGTTATTAGCGTTACGTTCCGATTGTAGCAGATAGTAAGCAGTAATACCAACTTTTAGTTGGCAGTAAAATAAACTCTGCTCGTTTTAATGAGTTTTTTTTTACAAAGTATATTTTCAGTTTGAACGGTCGTGAGCGGCGTCAGTAGTGCCGTGCAATTATATTGGTACTTGGGTAGGTAACTTTAGCGGGTGCCGCGCCGTCATTACACAACCATGGAAAACACAACCATAGAATTTGATGCCAAAATGTACACTAATTCCTGGCTGCGTATTCCATGATCGTACATTCTCGTCACATGTTGGAAATGTACGACCATGGAATTGGATGTCAAATGCTCCGTTTGCGCTGGGTCTCGTGATTTCACAAACTATGCTTCGCGTGCACTCACTTTCTAGAGTGGATCCGATTCATTTAGTTTAAAACATAAAAAAGACGAATAAATACAGGATGTCCCAATAAGTAGTGTCAAGCGAAAGTCCAGAGATAGAACACTCCATGGGGTACCCGAATCACCCTCATGTATGTTCCGCGATTTTTTATAGTTTTCGAGTTATACATTATTTCCGAATTTTTGAAAATTTTCGCCTTGAACAATTTAAGAAATTCTTAAAAAAAAAAGTAGAAGACTTTCTTGAATTTTTTTTTTTGCTACTGAATTTTTATAAGTTGTTCTTTTATGCATAAAATAATTAGCTACGTGACTTTGATGAAAACTATGAAAATTTTGGTGTAAAGTCAAAAAATTACATTCGGTGAACTATGACTTAAATTTTCAACTTAAAATTAAAAATCTTAACAAGTGACTTAATGGTTCTTAAATAAGTTTTAAAACTTCTCTAGACTCTCAGCTTTCATAATCATTAAAAAAAATAGTACTTAATGGGCTACTTTGGCTAAAATCGGCCTTGAAAGACGGCGAGGTGGAAAATTCTTGATTACTAATTATTTAGCTACCTGATTAAAAAAAAGGATTTTGGCCATTTTATCATTCCTAAGCTTAATTCGTTTATTAAACTAACCAAAAATGACTGCAGGGAAGCTTTTTAGACCTTTTTTTTGAGAAAAAAAGAAAGAAGAAAGAAATACGTTTATTTGACGCACACACGGAACTTAAAACAAAAAAAAACAAAATATTTACCCACTCCACTTACTTACTAAAATAAAACTAAAACAGTTGATAGAAGGGTATTGAAAGGTCAGTACGTGCAGAGTAGTTCCCATATGCTGAGTGCGCCAAACGGGCCTCGTCTCAGCGAGATGCTGCTGACTATCCATAGATAGTAAGCAGCGCTGGTTTTCAGACGAAACCCAAGGGTGGCTTCACGAACGCAAAAAAAATAAAATAAATAAACAAAAAGTAAAATCAACCTTACATGCAATTGCAAATAGATGTATTGTGTAACAGTCAAGGACAAATACCTACTACAGCAATAAATTAAATTAAAATAGAATAAAACAGAACCAAGAGTATGTGAAATACCTTAAGTAAACTACCTACGCAAACCAAAGATAAATCTCAACTGAAACAGCCTAAGCACTCCACCAGACAATTGTGTCGAAGTTAAGCATGGCAGTAAATCGAAGCAAGAAATGATGACTGACAAGACAGGAAAAATAATGCATACTCAGTGTGCTCAGTGTAGGGTATGGTAAGAAAACCAATTTCAATGCTCAGCTAGTATAATGACTTAAATTAATTTAAAAGCGGTTAGTAGTGTTGGCACATAGTTGAGTAGCCACCTACGAGCGCTTTTGCAGTGCTAGAAGTTCCCGCTTTAGTGCAAATTTAAAAGAAGCTACTGTTTTTATAGCACGAATTGGTGGCGGTAGGTCATTCCAAAACCGAGAAGCTGCAAATCTAAAAGACCCGCGAAAAGCCACAGATTTGTGTCTCGGCGTCATAAACACGTTAGTACAAGCTCGTTTATGGTAATGAGACTTTTTAAAGTTTAATTTAAGTTTTATTAGTTTTGCGTGATGTGTGTGTGTGTGACCCATGATCCGGATTGTAAGCGTGGGCGCAAATCTTTTACCTGTAATAACAATGGGCCGATAAGAGACCAAATTATCGCTATGTCTGTTACACTCCTAGGTGAACCAGGATTTCATGTAGGTACATTTTGGCTGCGTATTCCTACTTGCGCTTTCCATGGCTGTGATATAACATGGGTTGTGTATTCTATGGTCGTACATTAACCGGACTTACCTTACAGTTGCGTTAGGTACCAACGACCCGGGGAATTGGCGAAATGGCGATCATTGCTCACGGGGCTGATCGATTACGTATCTTTTCTGTTAGCATTAAAATCCAGTCGCATGTGTCAAATATGACAGATTTTCTATAGCATGTACAGTAGTTGCCCGCGTGGGACGGCGCAGTATGATAAAAGGCTCAAGTGAATATAACTTAGCGCCTTATTCGATACACTTTGAGCAGGTAGGTAGGTACTGAACAAAATATTATCACGTAAGTACCTACCTACCACTGCAAACTAGGATGATCACAAGATTGACCTATAATGGACGTTGCTACGACGTATATTTCCTCACCAATACAAAACGTTACAAGACTGACCTAAAATGTACGTTGCTACGACGTATCGTTCCTCACCAATGTAAAAGGTCACAGGATTGACCTGAAATGGACGTTGCTATGACGTATCCATGATATATGACGTATGCATGTATGGGGTAGACTGAAAACCAGACTACTCCTATTGTCATAAACTTGCAATCTAGTGATATTTTTGTACCCATGTATTATGCATCGTTTTTTTATGACAATAAACTCATTTGTATTTGTATTTGTATCATTCCTTACCAATAAGTATAAAACGTCACAACTTCACAAGATAATATAATAATAATGCTGGACAATCCACACAGCATCATCTAGCCCCAAGCTAAGCAGAGCTTGTGTTATGGGTATCAGTCATCTAGATGACTGATATACTTAATACAATACATACTTACATAGAAATTATTTTTTTATTAAGTATGCATAGAAAATACCCAGAACACCCGGAATAAATATATGCAGATCTTACAAACATTTATCCCAAGGTGGGAATCGAACCCGCAACCTCCTGCGTCACAGGCGGACATTCGCCCGCCACACCACATCGGTCGTCGATTGACCTAAAATGTCCTACGACGTATAATTCCTTCTAATATAAAACGTCACAAGATTGACCTTAAATGGACGTTGCTACGACGTATCATTCATAATCAATATAAAACGTCACAAGATTGACCTGAAATGGACGTTGCTACGACGTATCATTTCTTACCAAAATAAAACGTCACAAGATTAACCTGAAATGGACGTTGCTATGACGTATCATTCCTTACCAATATAAAACGTCACAAGATTGACCTGAAATGGACGTTGCTACGACGTATAATTCTTTCTTATATAATACGACACAAGATTGACCTAAAATGGACGTCGCTACGACGTTTCATTCCTTACCAAAATAAAACGTCACAAGATTGACCTGAAATGGACGTTCCTACGACGTATAATTTCTTCTTATATAATACGACACAAGATTGACCTAAAATGAACGTCGCTACGACGTATCATTCATAACCAATATAAAACGTCACAAAATTGACCCGAAATGGACGTTGCTACGACGTATCATTCCTTATTAAAATAAAACGTCACAAGGTTGACCTGAAATGGACGTCGCTACGACGTATCATTCATAACCAATATAAAACGTCACAAGATTGACCCGAAATGGACGTTGCTACGACGTATCATTCCTTATTAAAATAAAACGTCACAAGGTTGACCTGAAATGGACGTTGCTACGACGTATCATTCCTTACCAATATAAAACGTCACAAGATTGACCTTAAATGGACGTTGCTGCGACGTATCATTCCTTACCAAAATAAAACGTCACAAGATTGACCTGAAATGGACGTTACTACGACGTATCATTCCTTATTAAAATAAAACGTCACAAGGTTGACCTGAAATGGACGTTGCTACGACGTATCATTCCTTACCAAAATAAAAGGTCACAAGATTGACCTGAAATGGACGTTCCTACGACGTATAATTTCTTCTTATATAATACGACACAAGATTGACATAAAATGAACGTCGCTACGACGTATTATTCATAACCAATATAAAACGTCACAAGGTTGACCTGAAATGGACGTTGCTACGACATATCATTCCTTACCAAAATAAAACGTCACAAGATTGACCTGAAATGGACGTTGCTACGACGTATAATTCCTTCTTATATAATACGACACAAGATTGACCTAAAATGGACGTCGCTACGACGTATTATTCATAACCAATATAAAACGTCACAAGATTGACCTGAAATGGACGTTGCTACGACGTATCATTCCTTACCAAAATAAAACGTCACAAGATTGACCTGAAATGGACGTTGCTACGACGTATAATTCCTTCTTATATAATACGACACAAGATTGACCTGAAATGGACGTCGCTACGACGTATCATTCCTTACCAATATAAAACGTCACAAGATTGACCTTAAATGGACGTTGCTGCGACGTATCATTCCTTACCAAAATAAAACGTCACAAGATTGACCTGAAATGGACGTTGCTACGACGTATCATTCATAACCAATATAAAACGTCACAAGATTGACCTGAAATGGACGTTGCTACGACGTACCATTCACAACCAATATGAAACGTCACAAGATTAACCTGAAATGGACGTTGCGACGACGTACCTTTCATAACCAATATAAAACGTCACAAGATTGACCTAAAATAGACGTTGCTGCGACGTATTTTTAATGACTATCACAAGACATCACAAGATTAACCCTAAAACGACGTCTCTGTGACGCACATTTTCGACGAATAAAGTACGGACCCTAAAATGACCTTAATAAGACGTCATTTTTTTGTCAAAGACGTCATTTTGCTACCTGGGACGTAACGTACATATTTAATAAATAACGAAACGCGCGTGACTTCGTCCGTGTGAAGTAATTTCTAAGCTTCAACCCTCGTTTTACCCGTTAAGCCTTAACGGGTAAAGCCTGGATGGAAAGCTTAACGGTTAAGGGGTTGAATTTTGGTAATTCCTTTCTTAGTACACCTCTACACACCAAGACAAAATATACCCTGAAAGTACTATTGATCGAGCTTCACGTCTTTACAACAAGTGGTAAAAGCTGTGCGTTATCTATCTGTTAGTCAGGACAAAGATTTTTAGAATTGGTATAGATTACTTATGGTTGTTATGCTGTTTAGTATTTAGTTATACGCGAGGTCAGGCGATCAATAAATTAGAATTAACTTCCGCAATATTCTTCCACTAATTTTCGATATTTTTTAAATGTCAACCAACTTGTAGTTTGTAATGAATACCAATTACTGAAAAATGTAAATATGTACCAAACTAACTAAACTTTTTTCTAGTAAATAGTTTAGTAGTAGTAGAGCTCTTTGTGAAGGGCTCGTCCGGGGAAGTAAGTACTACCGGGTTTGAAGGGTGAGGGCGGAAAAATTACAGGAACATGAGGCTTAATACCTGTATGCCTTACGTTGAGGGACGCTGAGTAGTGCATCGGACGGCACGTTCCTAAGGAGTGTGACCTACGAGGCTATACTTTGTTATAGGCGAGGTAACCCCTCAACATCCATCATGATGATGGCAGGTGGGCCATCTGCTGGTTCGTCAGCAAGTTGTATAAAGAAAAAGCTTTTAGCTTATCTAAAACATCTTGAGTCATTAGTTATGACCATCTGAAGAATGAGGGTATATCTCTATGCTTATCTTACACTGGTTAGAGCAACACAAAATGTCTCATTGGCCTATCCGTAACATTATCTAGGCTTATCTCTCATTACCATTCCTTTCCTGGTCTACCAAATTGGCTATCATCCTCAGATCTTAAAGCAGAAGTTCCTACGTGTGTTCAGGCACGTAGTAACCAACCATGAATGCTGTTTAAACAACTCCTGATGATGTTATGCCAATCATGCGACTCTAATTGACATTTTTAAAAGGAAATTGAACCTAATCTTCCGTGTAATAAGGGTGAAGCTATTGTTTTCAGTCAGCTACTGGGTGGCTCGTGCCGCTTTCACACGGTAATGTGTGAAGGAAATGAGATTTTATAATTTGTTTATTTAATCATTGTTGGAAGGTTAGGTATCGTGTGTTGAATGTGGGGTATTTGTAAATAAAAAACGATGACAAACTGTAAACACAACAACAAGAGTAGAGAGTTGAACGATTGTCATTACCAGGCGCGGTAGACATAGCTCTTGTATATGAGTGTAACCTCGAGAGAAAACACAAAAATAAAGACTGACCTCAAAGCTGTCTTTTGCGCTGAAAGCTATGGGTTTGATTCAAACGAAAAACATCTAACATTTCAGTGATGTCAGGGTAGATTTCAGTGTATGTCTGGGTAAATTATTTCGATAATTCAAACGAACAAGCTTTACCTACTTCTATACCATGCTTATTTCTGCCGCCAAGTAGCGTTGGTGTATTCAGGTTTCAAGGGTGTGGGTGTCGGTGAAATTACTGACACAACTGCGTACCTCAAGTTGATGAACGCAAGGCAGTGCATCGTATAAAGATTATACAAAAAACGGTAGGAACCATGCCGTAAGTTTCTTGCTTGTTCTTCTGGGCTTGGTCTAGAAGCGGCGGTTAGATTTGGTTTCAAGATCTCTGCGGATATTACTGAATCAATGCTTTTTAACTTTGACGTAGGGCATATTCCTCGTATGTGTGACCTGCAAGGCAATGAAAATAACAAATTATAAGTAATGTTTATCACGTAATATTTCGTTTTATCTTGGTTTGTTCAATTTCATTTAATTCAAGTTCAGTCTGATCCTCAATAGTTTTTCCTAACAAAAGAAAACGAAGATGGGTAGGTTTATCTCGTACCTACCTGTCGACATTGACATGATCAAAACTTGAATTTGATGATAGTATATCGTTTTGAGTATCCGGCAGAGGCCGGATAGGGCCGGATAGGGATAAGGCCGGCACCAGAGGGTGCCTCATGTGCCTGTAATTTCACCGGTACCAACTCCCTTCGAAACCGGAAGCTGCTTGGCGGGAGAAGTAGGCATGGTGGTAGGTATATATGGTTTAAGTTTAACTTAGTTTTGTAACTCCACTATTTTATATATTTATTTTTATCAAGAAATCGTTGTACAAAACATTTTAATGAACGTAAATTGTGTTTTATTGGCGAGCGTACTTCATTTCAGCGTATTTGTTCATTACGTCAGAGTTACGCAAATCGTTTTTCTTTTGTTTGTAGTTTACAGGTGTTTTAAAATACTTTTCACATCACAATATCAGGTACTGACGGTTTGGTAATAAATCTTATGATTAATACTAAGCCTGACATATTGTTCAGAAGTGTGAAAAAAAACTGGTCCCACAGACTATTGATTCAATAAATAAATAATGCTGGACAATCCACACAGCATCATCTAGCCCCAAGCTAAGCAGAGCTTGTGTTATGGGTACTAGATGACTGATATACTTAATACAATGCTATATTACATACATAGATATTTTTTTTTATTATACATAGAAAATACCCAGAACACCTGGAATAAATATTTGCAATGGTCTGTACCAAAAGTTTTTGGACTTGGCTAAAATGAATAGGCTCTAGAGTCCTTGTTTGATATCTTATTCGACTGTGTGTACCGTACCTAATTTGATTTGGTTTTTAATAGTAGATATTTTATTTTTTAAACACTAGATAGGTAGGTATTTCATAAATAAAATCATTAAAAGATGCATAAAGAATAAAACATTGCCAATAAAGTTGTGTTAAGATAAATTTGCCGCATTAAGAGCATCTTGTGAGATTACAAAACCCATGCAGGTTGATGATGGTTATAAAAAAAGACAATTTAATATCGGAAGTTCTGAGTTGGTTTTTGAAAAATTATAAAAGTAGCACTTGAAGGCTCTTGGGATTTGCCTTATAAAATAACCTAGGTACTTGAAAAATCCTAAAACCAATTAAGTTATTGGGTAAATTCATTACAACACTTGATGACTCAAATGTCTGTCTAGCCAAAGTGGCTCTTTGATCTATTTTATCAAGTGCAACGCAATTAGCGATAAGTGGGAAATACGTATAATGACACGCTTTTCACTACCACTTTCACAATAATTTGTAAATAGGTTACGGAAACAAAAATGTTTGATTACTTTTGAGGTAAGTATGAAAATAAGCTATCATGATAAATATTCGGAAAAACAGACGGCACTGGTAAGTTTTTTTTTTGCACTCTAGTCTGCACTTAGTCTTTACCTATATTTAAAAAAAAATAAGCAAAATTATAAGTGCGGAAACGTAGTAATTAGTAGGAGGTACGTCAACCAACCTCTTTGGTTAGTTCATGATAAACCCTAGTCTTCTTATAAAGAACTTATTTTCCTCACTTGCCTTATAAGCAAAACCGGCGCCGGATTTCTCAGTTATAAAGAAAAAAAAAAAAAAAAAAAAAAAAAAGTATATAAAGAGATTTATGTGCAAGTCTGAACGTCCTACATAGTATTGAATGCACAATTCAGTTTTTACCGTGGCATTTAAACAAATTACTCGGCAGTATACAGTTTATTGATCGTAATGAACAGGTTTAATCATTTTATTTCGCAATCTTCGGAGATATTGTATACTGAAGTCCACTATAGTTATAACTAAAGTACTATCACAAATTTTTTGTTGTACTTACAGCTCTTTGTGAAAGGGCTTGTCCGGGGAAATACTACCATCGTACCTATTTCTATGCCACCAAGCAGTTATGCTTGTATTACTATGTTCCGGTTTGAAGGGTGTTGGTGCCGGTGAAATTACAAGAGGCTTGACACCATATGCTTCAGGTTGGTGGACGCAGGGTAGTGCATCGTAGGGCACGTTCTTAACGTGTGTGACCTACAAGACATTTTTACACAACATCATCGAGCCGCAAACTAAGCATAGCTTGTTCTATGGGAACCAAATGACTGATAAAATACTGTTTTTTGTAAATAAATACCTACTTAGAATACAATATACCGCCCAGAGATAGAACAAACAGGTATGTTCAACACCAATGTTTGTTCTCGGTGAAGATCGAACCCACCACCCAGCACAGAAGGCAGGGCTACTGCGAACTGAGCTGTGTCGGCTGTCACAGCTGCCACACAATGCTTTGGTGATGGCTACCACTTAACATCAGATGGGCCATATGCTTGTTCCACCAGAAGTAGCATAAAAAAAAGACAATCTACCATACAAAATACCTTCAAAGAATACTAGCACAATGGTCAAAATGTCATAACATTGTAAAGAAGACACCTTTTGTGACTAGTGTGTTTTGCAGTCAAAACTTTGTAGTGAAGTGAAATATTTTCATTGTTCATATAATAGGTATCTAGAGTTTTTGTACTTCATCATCAAATCACTTTTATCAAACCGCAAAAATACATTTGTGACGTCATTATGATATACACAATCTGTCAAAATATCATGATCTACTATTGTTAGATATCATCATTTTAGACAGCTGACTGATAGTAGGTATGATTGATTGGATCATTATTGGATTACTCCTGGCACCTACACATATGTATGTTTAGCATCCTTAGTATGTTTTATCTTAAATAATGGTTTTAGGTTAAACTGTAAATAGAACTCAATTTCCATCTCAATTTATTTGTATTTTGAACAAGACGGCGGATGACGATGTAAAAATACTTTTACTTACGTATTCGTTTGTCAGTGTAGGTACCTACATAATTTATTGCGTAAAAAAGTGTACATCAACAAAAATCACTTTTAGCCGACTTTTTGTATTGCCTTGCTTGCCAAAACTCATTATAAAATGAAAATGACAGTCTAAAAATAATGTGGAAACAGTTTAAAAGTATTAACATCGTAACCCATCTCACTGGAGAGATTTGTTTTACGATCATTCGGTGACAATCGCAATGTCAAGATTTTTTTAAAACTGCTTTACAATCGTCGAATGCAAAAGAATGATACGAAGTTACAAATATCGTAATAAACCAGACCCCAACTCTCCAAAATATTTGCAGATTATGCATACTTTCGTATCATCACGAAAAGTGAATCCGTCTGAGTAAGTCACCAGTCGCGCCGCGCTAGAAAAGTCGTGAAAAGTTAACACAGTTGTTAGCGCACCGTCGCGTCATTCTACGTCACCACAAGGTCATATCATCTGGTTGCTGACCTGAGTACGTGTGTACACTGAGCACATAGTGATACCGGCAATAAATAGTACTTATTAGATACTTTGCACCAGCATTAGTAACCAATAAACACATTACAATGCTAGGTAAATATACAGTTACTACTGCTATGGTTATAGTTGGTATAATCACAGAATAGTGAAATTGTTCAAAGATATGGAAGAGATCTCCTTCCAGTTGATAGCTTTTTTAGGGGATAAATATGAGCTAATTATCTAAGTTCATCATCTAATGAGCCATTTACAGCTTCTAAAAATTTGTGTTTGTGCTCGCGAGGTCTTCTACTCTTCACAGAACTGATTGTATAAATACTGGGCAAGCATATGACATTCAAATAATGGCTCACTCTGTCAAAAACTGTGAAAACTAGTCTGCGTAAACAATCGTCATATCACAATCATGAGTTTGATGAGCGTTTAAGATAGGTATAGTTCAATACAATCTATTAAGTGGCTGTAAGTGGTAATAATTGTTTCCTTATAAATCTGGGTCAGCTAAAGTACAATTGTGAAATAGGATACCTAATTGCCGAAAAATGTGTATGTTGGGTGTCCCTATACTGAATTCAAAAGCTTGATACCCAAATTTGGTGTTTGGGATGCAGCATGCGAATCTGACACTACTCTTACCCCAGTTGCAACCCATTTGCTTCACATGATAAAGGAAATGTGTTTATCTTCGTTTGGAAAGTCATATAATACACTTCTAACCTGATCGAAAATCGCAATGTTTTTTAAACACAAAATATCTCAGGTGGTCCCAGTTTTTTCAAGAATTATTCTACTAAATAACTTTTTGTTGCCTTTTACATTCACAACACGCTCTTCCTTTCGTAAATTCAAGTTCAATAGCGAATGTATAATCGATTTCTGGCGAAACGTGAGAGTACGCAGGATGTTCTTTTTGTGCAACAGGTTGAATTATCGATGGTATTGTTTTATTACAATATGGTTTCTTGGCATGAGACGGTATGAGTTGAACGGTCGGGAGGATAAATTACTAAGCTCTGTTTTATTTTAGAATAAAAATATCAAAATCAGCCTTAAATAATTAGACCGTTTGACTTTGATGTTTTAAACGACGTTGGCCACGATTTGTTACCTTACTTCAAAGGAATTCTCAGTTCTAGAAATGTCATAAACAACATTTGAATACTTTAAACGCAAAATATGATTAAACAACGCAGTTAGATAGAAGGGATTTTCTATTGGAAAATAACCTACGATATTATAAGTACGTTATTCTATCATCCTAATACCTAATACGTATATAGAGATCTAAGTCCATTAGAAGCTTATCAGTACGATAATACTTTGGTAATGGACAAAAACTTCCGCTAAGGAACTATAATCTACTTAAGTATATCAGTTTCTACTACCCTTTTCACTATTTCTCACTACCCATTAGCAAGATTAAAATTAAATTGAAAAAAGAAGGCATCTTTTGAGAGTCTTATTATGGGTAAAGCTATTATTATTCTAATTCTATTCTAATAAGTGTCTCACTTCAAATCATTTCTTAAGCACTTAATTTGACAGCGCTAAATGTAAATCTGTTCTTTTTGTTTCTGTGTCTGTTAAAAGAGGCGGCAACATTTTTATTGCTGTCAAATGAGGTTAGTTTAGAAAAATGAAACAACAGAATTGACACCAGTTTTGACCATGTTTCCCAGCCGCCAAGCAACGTTGTGTCGGTTTGAAGAATGAGTGCCGTTGATATTACAGGCACATGAGGCTTAACACCTGTCTGCCTTAACACCTGTGTTGGTAGCCGTAGATCCGGGCATCTAATCTGCGAGGCAATGCTTTGTTAACCACCTAAAATCAGATGGGCCTGGTACCTACTGCGTTTATCTTAGCACGCCACAGTGAGAGGTCATAACAGCAAACATTGCTTACAAATCCTTCGAGTTTCATAACGTCAAGGTGTTATAGAAAGTGACAGACGTGTATCGAGGCACGTAAGGCACTACCGGCGGCTGATAAGAAACAACGAGTACTTAAATTAGCAATCAGAACGATACGATCGATTAGGTGGAAAAATACACAAACAAATTTATAAAGTTTTTGAAGCTACTCAAAAAAGAGCTCATCATTAGATACTTTTATTGTATTGTTATTATGTGTAGCATGGGTTTTATGTTTCTTTATGAACAGGAACGTGTAGAAATCCAGGTTCAGAGGAAGACTTTTACCCAAATCAAATCAAATCATTTATTGCATGAGATACATGGTAGAAAGGTGGTATTGTATAAGTATGTAAAACGATAGGAATCAAACTGTAAGTTCCTTGCCTGTTCTTCTAGGCTTGATCGGAACTAGAGCCTAGATCTAGCTTCAGTTGTTTCAGAATTTTGCCTTATTATCACTGAAAAAAAAGAGCTTTAGAATAATAGAATAAGGAGACCTTAGAACTTTGACTTTGACACATTCTACAGAGTACCTATATAACCTTTATTTACTTAGTGTGCGTTAATATGGCGTGAATATAATAATAATAATAACTTAAAGTGGATATAATAATTAAAAAAATTGTATACAGAAAACAAAATATTACAAAAAACAGTATAAAAAACACCGATTTAGCATCTCACCGAAATAGTTTAGTCACGAGTCTGGTGGCGAGCCAACCACAGCTTTCGCCAAATGCACTCACTTTTAACTGGTATTCCACAAAATATTTGCACAGAGACCTAATTATTATATAAACAAATAAACAGATTATATCATAGTAAGACTAAATTGGGAGTTGAGTGAGCTCCTAAATAAAATAAATATGGGAAATATATTGAATCAGAATTAAGCAATAGAAGAAAATAACAAGTATTTATTAATAAGTGTTATATTAAAAGTGAACACCTTTGCCGCAAATGATTTATTAAAGCGTCAAGCAGAGACAACCTTTTCATCCATGCTCTATAAGGGTGATAGATTTACGCTGTAGTGCCTAACGGGTTTTTATACGACATGCTAATGAAACAAGCAGATGGTCCATCTGATGTTAAGTGTTTACCATCCCCTGTAACAAAGCATTGCCTAAAAACGTGTAAACCTATAAACATTTAGGCATCTATTTCAAAATACTTTATGTAATTTACTTCGTTTATGTTTTTGAAACGTGTTTAGATAATATTATTATTCTCAAATACCTGGGCACTCACTTGGTGACTTGGTGGTGAGCGGACTTTTTTCCGCAACTAGGCCGCTGGTGGGCCCTTTTTGCGTGATGGGTGATGGTCGCTAGTCCAGCCACCCGATGTCCTCCAGGAAGGCCAGCAGCTCGCTGATGCTGGTGCAGGCCTCCATAGGTGTACGCGGTGTTCCGAGGTGGCATGCACGTGACGTTGCCACACTACTGCACTCCAGGAGTACTGCTCCTGGGCACTCACATAAGGCAGTGAAAAATTAGGTACTTTCAACATAGGTAGGTACTTAACTTCCGATAATAAATCTAAAACTAATAAGTAAATTTATAGGCTACAAACATATAATAGCAATAAAATCAACACATAATTTTTGTTGTATCGCATACAAATTGTCGAACACAGGCGAATTGTGAATTTCTTCATAACTGTAATGTAAATAAATGAATATTGACCTATAACTTGTTATCTATGACTAAGAAACTATCTATGGCTAAGTACCAATGACTAACTAAAAATAGCTTTATGAGTAAACCCGATTATAATTTGTGACGCAAAATTTATCTTCAATCAAAACGTTTCTTAGGAGTCACGCGACGTGTTAGCGTGTTAGCACGTATTAGTTCAAACCAAATATTATGAATGACGTAAAGACACGCCCAGACTACCTACCACTAAGAAGGTACCATATACATACCTACTTAGTAGGTATTCTTTACATTATGTCATCGTTATGTACGCAAGTGAATATTACGTAAATTTACGTACAGCTCAGTTAATACTCGTACCGTGCCTAAATTGTTTTACAAACTATGATTTTGTCTTGAGTATGAATTTAGAACGCCAAGCTAAAAATTGGTGTTGCAAGTGCAACTTTCAATGTTACTATTCTTCTAGGAGCATCCAGTTTGGGTGCTCAAACCTGGATCACCTGACTGTACTATTTTTAGGGGTTTCTTTTTTATTAAGGATTGCCTAGAAATAAGATTCCGCACTCAAAGGGTAAAACGGGACCTTATTATTAAGATTCCACTGTCTGTCTGTCCGTGTGTCACCAGGCTGTATCTCATGAACGTGATAGTTAGAGATTTGAAATTTTTAGAGATGATGTATTTCTGTTACCCCTATGAGAACAAATACTAAAAATAGAATAAAATAAATATTTAAGAGGGCTCTCATACAAAAAACGTGATTTTTTTGCCCTTCGTGCGCGAGTCCGACTCGCACTTGGCCGGTTTTAAAAAACGGGGTTATCTTTCTTTGAAAGGCCAACAGCGCATCAGCACCGCCTCTAGTGTTACAGGTGTCCATGGGCGACGGTAACTACTTCCCATTAGGTGGCCCGTCTACTCTGCTAAAAAACAAGATCAATGATTCTAAAATTAGTGCGGTACAGAGCTCCAAGTTATTATGAACTTTTCTTTTCAAACACAAAATGTTATAATAGTGTATTGAACGATTTTACCACAGCTTATAAATCCATATCAATAGTGTAACTATCGGTTAGCATATAGTGTTTTTTTCTTAATAAAGCCATAAAAAAACAATAGCATGTTATCGTAGATCTATCGTTGAGGTGCTACTGTGAGGCAACGAAAATATTTAGCGGCGATATTTTGCGTTTACTGTGGATATGTAATATATTTTGTTTCTTATGTGGTGTTTGTTTTTTACGTACAGCTTGCCCCATTTCATTACTTGTTGTCAAGTAAATACGGTATTTAGACATAAAAGTCGTCAAAACATCAAATTAGGTGGACATAGTGTCAGACCGCGAAGGAACTGTAAGAGACATAGCCAAGAATGGTAACCTAAATGTTTAGTTTTTAAGTATTAAATTTATCAACAATTAATAAGATTTAAGGTAGGAATAGACTTTTTACAAGTATTTTTATTTCATTTGTTTGTAAAAAAAGTATTTTCTCCCTTGTCCACAGAATCTTAACCCGTACTTCCCAGCCCTTCCACGTCGCACTTGCTATCATGGTTCTCTTGATATGGCTGACGCGGCCAGGTTCGGCTGGCAATCTTCGAGGATGGAGAGCATTGTACGTCGGGGCAGTCGCAACGCATTTAGGCGCGCAAGTCTGGATGACACTAGTCTCCGGTAAGTTAAAACAAAATGATGACTATTTTTAAAGTCACCATGATCCTCCCTTGACATGGTTAAGAAAAGGAAAACACTATAAAATCTTTAAGTTACCTACACATTACAAATGATGATTACATCTTGAATATTTTTTTGTATAAGCTCAAAGTGGTCGAGCCTCATTCATGAGCCTGGAGGTACATTTTAATTGCATACAGCTTTTTGGGCTTCTGCAGACGGCAACGCGGATGCAATCTGTAGTACCTACTGGGAATAAACAGATCAAACTGATAAATTACAAGATATTGAAGTTTTCTTTTTGCGATCAGAAATAAAAACTATGACTTGAATCAATAAACTCTTGCAATTTGAAAATATGGATTTAAAAATACCTTAGGTACATATAGATTCAGACTTAGATACCTAAATAAGCAAGGTACTTGCTACTACAAATCCAATCTATTGATTTGTCTCAATTTTTACGAAGGCAAACCAACTCATGCTGGCAAAAGTTCGTTTTGCGACGCACTAAACTTATTTTTGTACCTTAGTACATATTAGGAACATATTAGGATCATACTAAGTTTAAGTTTTGGGTCGCAAATAAATAATTTTTTTGTTTCTTCCTAATTCATTCAAGCCGTCATTATATCCAGCCCTGTTTTTTTTTTTAAGTACGGATTATTTGCCGGTCGTTCCAGTCAAACTTTGTTTCTTTTTTAATTCAAACCTTCAAAATAAACACTATCACTACTGTAGGTTTTTTGTTTAAACAAACGTACTTCAAAAATTGCCTCGGAAATCGACATGAAGATCGTGTAATGTATGATTCCATAACCCAGCTCACATTATCTTCACAAGAACTCAGAATGCAATGCGAATTGCAAATTGGTTTAAAGTATTTTGCACTCACAATGTTATAAGTACCTGCGCCTCATGCCTTTCAGAATCGGCAGCATTAAAGATACCGATACTTATATTTTTCTCGTGTATTTATAACTGTCAAATACGAGCTTTTATTGCACTTGTTTATTTAAAAAGGTTTTGTAAATTACAAAAAAGGCTTTATATCTTTTAAAACCCTGTAAATTACCTACATAAATTTAATAAGATATACGCTTTGATTAGAATATATTATTAAAAGATGTTGAATTTAACGGTTTGTGTGGTCTTATGGTTCTTAAACCTTGGTTATTAAGGTCGCGTGGAGCTGTGCCTTCCACTTGGACGCTTAAACTCACTTATATTAAAAGACATTTCAAAGTCAGGGTGACTTTGAGGTGTCTTATCGTGATTTTTTTGATCAAAATATGTTGATTTATATTTTTTTAACTGGTTGGTAACACTGGGTTTTCCGTGGTAGTTTTAACAGTCTGTTATTATTTAACATAGACTGCCATTTTATCTACGCTTATCTATGGTTTTTGTAATCTACGGTTTCCTAGCGTGAACAAAATATCGTGATAATACAATTTACAATAAAGATTTCTCCATTACTTCCTTATTCGTCGGATACGTTGAATTTCCTGAATGCTTCCTTCGCAAATTATTTTTTACGCATGTACGTCCCTATCAAATGGTTGGACCGTGTGGTCCCACCATCAAATACCACCAATCTCTTTATAATATTTTTACTTGGTAGCGCTTCATAACTAACTATCTGTCTCTCTCTTGTCCAGGTATCGTGCTATACTTCTCCTTGCCCCGACATGAGTTCGGACGCGTGCAGACAGTTCTGTTCCCCGTGTACTACGCCTTTAATGCAGCCATGAGCCTCATTGCGGTTCTGGCGTATTTCAGGACGCAATGCCTCACCAAGTTCGAGAATGACTTTTGGATACAGGTAAGAAAATTGTATTTAAAAATAATAACAACAAAAAACTAATGACCTTCAATTAAAATCTGGGTAAACAAAACATAAAAGGTTAAATAATGTTTAACTTGCCATCAACGAGTAAAGACAAAAGTGACAGGACTCATTTTAAGTACTTAATTTTAATAACGTTTCTAAGTATCAAAGTATATTGCTACCAGACCTAACCAGTCAATTTGACATTTTAAACATTTCTATGTTTTGTCATATATAGTTCCCGTAGCGGCTACGGCGGCGTAGCCTACATTCAGTTTCATTCAAATCGGTACAGCCGTTATATTCTATTGCCACAAACATCCAAATATTCAAATAAACATCCAAACTTAAATATTAGCGCTTGCACAAGATCACTAAATATATTTAACGAGCCCCTAACTGCATTTAGGAAGCTAATTACGTTTAACATCATGCATATGGAAAATTAAGTCGCTATTACGTTTACGCTAAACATGTTTATCTTGGTAAACGTGATTAACTAAATACTTACAATTAAAACTAAAGCGGGCGTTAAGTACGTATAAAAATAAGTGTAATAAGTAGGTACACTTATACCTACGTACAGGATACCTAATTGATGTAAACAAAATTGCAATAACATTATTATTCGTATTTATTCGTTTTGGTAAAAAGTTCATGGCTACTTAAATATAAATAAATAAAAGTTAATCTCATGTCAGTAAAATTAAATGGCGCTTAAACATTAAAATAAGTTTGTTACTGCCTTTTTGGTTGACACCTTCACAAGTAATTGACCTCGAACAGTTAAACCGCCATTTTATTGTCATGCAACCATGTTGATAAATTTGGTACACAACTGTAGTCTTGGGTGAATCAATTTGGTAAAATATAAAATCTTACTTTTTCACACAATATAGTAGGTTCGTGGTTGCGGGTAACTACATACTGCCTAGCTTCATCTAACTTTAGGACGATTCATATTGAAAAGATGGATGAAGATCCATATTTTAATCTTAACGTTAGTTTTAGTCTTTTGCCAGAATTTATAAGTAAGCCTTTTGACTTACTAGTTCTGTCAAAAGACAAATATAGCCATCTCTTGCCAAGAGGTAGGTTGCCAATGAAAAACAGAGACGGGCCAAATTTTAAGTAATGTTTAAATATAAATAACGATTTTATATATTGCGGTTATACTTTAATTAGTAGCTATCAATCATTATTTTGAAACTGATGTACGAATCTGACATTCTAACTTCAGTCTTCAATAAGTTGTGTTAATTGTGAAATGATTAGGTATTGTGAGGCTATTCCTGCTCACTTTGATCCGTCTATCATTATTATTTGCACTCTGTAACTGTGTGTAAATTATATAAAACGAATTAAACAAAATTGATCGTTAATCATAATATTACATCTTAGAGTAAATGCAAGGTTCTTTCTAAAGGTCAGTATGGATTTAGAATGAGTAAGGTTGGATTAAAATGAAATAAATATAATTTTGCGTTGCTCATTAGTATCCGTAACCGGATATCCGGCAGATTAGGTACAAAGTTATAAGGCAATTAAACGCCATAATGTAAAAAGACTAAATCAATATAAAAAAACTTGTTTGTTTGTAAACGCATCTGTGTAAATAAATAAAATTTTTTGGACATTTTTACACAATAACATCTAGCTCCAAACTAAGCATAGCTTATAATATGACAACTATGTGACTGATAGAATACTCATGTGTTTTTTTGTAAATACATACTTAGAATACAATATAACACCCAGACACAGAACAAACATCTACGTTCATGACACAAAATTCAATGTTTGTTCTTGGTGGAGATCGAACCCACCACCTAAGCAGAGAAGGCAGCACTATTACAAACTTCCAAACTTCAAAGGTTGGGGAAACAGTTTTTCTTGTCCGAAACTCAAGACCATGGAATATCTTTAGTTTACCTAAGTTATCTACCTGATGACATTTTGTTTGTACCTTTTTTCTGAACAACAAACGTTATCCTACTATCTGGATTAACATATAGGTTACTTTTTATCCCGAAAAAATCACGGGAACGAGAAAAAACTGCCACGCGGGCGAAGCTGCGAGCGGCCGCTAGTTATTAATATTAATAAACTGAGCTGTGACGGCTGTCAAATATTAAAGTTGATGTATTGTTGCAGCTATCGCTTCTGCTAGCCGTGTTCAGCATAGAGATATACGTGCGCCTGTGCCTCGTGAAGCCGATGCTGCGCGCCAAGCACGTCAAGACACAAATGGAAGATGCTACTGGCGGCGGCCAGGAGGTAATTGTCACTTTTTATGTTGAAACTAATTCTCTACCTTCATTCCTTCTGTTTGAAAGACGAGTTACGAAGCAAATAGTTTTTAAGTGATGAAGAGACCCAAGAAGAAATAGACACGTCTAGGTACTATCGGTTTTGGAATTCAATTTTTCGAAGGACTCTCTCACTCTATTTTCCAGCAGCTTTGACGTCATCATTATCTCTACGCTCTATCCCACTTGTAACACAATACTTTTTACCTTCACACTCTTTTTATATCCTAAAAGTCAAAACAGTATCAGAAGAGATCAAAACTACTGCTCAGGTCTACCAACACAAACTAAAAAACCACCCCAACGAACTAGCACAGCGACTCACTAAGCCCACATACAAAAGGAGACTTAAAAGAAAAGATGTCATGCTACTGAATGACCAGTCATGAAGAAGAGTGGCTACGGAGCAGATAATGCAGGAGTGGACTCTACCCGACATAAAAACTTACAAAACATTTTGCTCAAACAGCAAATTTTGCTCATAGTTTCCTAAATGATCGCAGATAAAACAAAGAAAAAAAAAAAAAAAAAACTCTTTTCATCAGACGCGTCAACGTAGTTTTGGACTTTAATACCAGTCATCTTTCACAAAGGCAGATTTTTTCTTTGACCTACAACCAAATCCAATCATAGGTATCTACTGCAAAAAGCAAAAAGTAGGTAGATTGAGCACCTACTAGGTATGTTGTATTTTATAATCTTACGAAAACTTACAGCTTATTATGTTATGAACGAAAATACAAAGTGTGATGAAGGCCAATTACAGGTTTCCACAAATAATTAAAAGGATAGGTAGAGATAAAAGATAGGTAGGAGTAATGCACTTTCGGAATTCAAAGATGTAACCAAATTAAAGATATCTACATAAATATTATGACTAAAAAAAAAAAATATTGTTTAATACAATTTTTAATCGCTCTGAAGAAGAGTTGAACATGCTCAGTGTCTATGGACTTTAGACATTAGATAAGCGGTTACTGAAAATTTGCACATTGACACATTTATCTTAGCTATCGAACCATCAGTAACCGGGTGCAACCTGTAAGTAAAACACAAAAGATTATGAACTGTAGTGCATCTTCGTTATCTTATCCTGACTTTGAATGATATTGATGTGATCATCGATATTATAATGTCTTCATGACCGTT
The DNA here is from genome assembly GCA_947095575.1 of Electrophaes corylata. Lineage (NCBI taxonomy): Eukaryota > Metazoa > Arthropoda > Insecta > Lepidoptera > Geometridae > Electrophaes > Electrophaes corylata. The sequence continues at coordinate 13,924,945 of OX352699.1, read as the reverse complement.
TTGACCGTGATGATGAAGAAACTGATAGAGATATTTACTATAGATCTCTTTCTTAGAATATTGTATCGTACCCTGCAATAATAATATGATGATGTTTAGAAAAATAAACAATAAGCACCTATTATCAGTATTCAAATCTATTAGTTCAAAATAAAGACAAAACAATGCGGACGGGTGCAGTGCAAAGTTTATGTTAGACTCGAGGCCACTCGCAGCTTCGCCCGCGTGGCAGTTTTTTCCCGTTCCTGTTATTTTTTCGGGATAAAAAGTAGATTCCAGATTACAATCTATATTTATTCCAATTTTCATCCAAATCGGTCCACTGGTTAGAGCGTGAAAGAGGAACAAACATCCATCCATCCATCCATCCGTCCAAACATTCGCATTTATAATATTAGTAGGAAGTTTCGACTAAAATCAGGGTGCCTTGATTGCTGAAGTGAAAACTTATAATTTATGAAGAAGATAAATATTATTTAAATGTTATTTACTCGCCTTGAAAGTCTAATTAAATCTCTATTTGACGTCAAGCTAGAACTGTAACTAGAACACCTGTGGTTTGTTGACTGTAGTCATCAAACTGTTTGTTTTCCCACCGTTTGCAATAATAGTAAATGAATTCATTCATCCTTTGGTTGATAAAATATTGACATTTTCAAAGCGGATATTATGCTCAATATTTTATGCTGCATGTTTTTAAAAGAAACAAAATAACTCAAATAAATGATTTTATAGAAGTCACGAGATATTCATAAAGTGAGCTTATCATTTTTATGGTTTTCAATTTTACGAGTAGATAGCTACAGTAGGTAAGGTTGGTACAGTTAGGTACGTAACCGTTGTTGGGTTTAGAAATTATTTCAAAAGTAATATGTATTTCAAACCGTCGGATAAAACTATTACCTACGTGCTTCTTTTTTACCTTTGACTAATTTACGTACAAATTTAGCACAAACGTAGGGATGTGGACACGTAGGTACCTATTAGTAGGTACTTGTTTCTGTTCTATAATCAGGGTCACCAATGTTTTAAATTTTCTCCACACACGTATCATAGAGCACTTTACTATTGTAAGAGTCTTTTTAGTCTGTAAGTTTTTGGTAGGTAGGTAGGTAAGTCTTTATTATGACCCACGATTTTTAAAATATGTATATTTTTGATAGGTTAACATAATCTTTAAAACAGATTAAATACTGGTTTAGGATTTCTACAATTTGAGTTTTAGTAACGTAAATCAAATTGATTTTTTATTTGCCTGAGCGGATTTGATGACATCAGGAAAATATGAAAAAAATGTCCATGAACTTTTATTTTTTAATCACTCGTTAGCACTGGAGATCAAAAGCACCTACTCCTTAAATGGTAGGAAATTATCAGCTTAACAACCAATTGGAAATGGTTATACACCATGATGTTAGGTACATAATTGTCTTTATACCAATTTTTGAACCTTCACGCCTTTCTCCGACTCAGCGAGTCTCTCCACGTGAAACGAATGAATCACAATTACAATTTCTTTGAAGGCCAGAGAATACGGTGTCAGGTGGCCATTGTGTAACCATTGTTGTATTAAATCAGACATTATGTACCTACTTACTTAGCTGATATTTTAATTTCCCTAACCTAGCAACAGTCAATTCACTTTGTTAGTAGGTTACTCAAGGTATTTGATGAGCGCTTCGTTCAGAAAGCTTTTTCTATTCTTTAACTATTCTGTTTATTTTATTATGACACAGGGAATCCTATCAATTTGAGACCTTGACTCTACCAGATTCTTGGTTTTAGAAGGTCAACCTTGCTTCTTAAACGTCAGCTTCGAAATCAACTGTTTTCGAGTACAACTATTCCCACACCCTCTATTCTTGGGCGCTACATTTCAACATTCACACTAGTTGAACATCGACGCCCTAGTGACTGACAACTTTAGTTTCTGCTATCCCCATATTGATTATGTGTACTAAACAATGTTCCTTGTCCACAGGTAGGAAAACTCGTCCTCGGCGAGTTGGCCCACTGTCCGCGCTACCTCCGTGTTCTTCGCACTTTCCGCACCTACCACTCCACGATTGCCATCGGCACAATGATCTCTCTGGGCTGCTCTGTCTACTCCACCATGATCATCGTAGACTCCATGTGCCGTTAGACACCTAGCTATGATAGTTGAGCTGTGTAAAATCTCATTACGCCTTCGAGCTTGCCGTAGAATCCATGATAAAACTCGGCCCGTTTATTTGTCCTACCTGTGATCCACCTCTATCAATAGAGTTATGAGTATTACGATTTAGGACTTATAACGATTGGGAGAGTTCTGTTTTAAAGATTTTACATAGCTATTTTTCAGTGTAAGGCGCTGTTTATAATGCATTAATATAGAATATATAGGGTTGGGCTGTAAAGTCTGTTAGAAATAAATACATAGTATTATTGTTATGTAACGCTAGGTAAATTAACGCGTCAAGTATGTGTGTTAGCGCTGGTCGCTTGTATTTTATTTATACGAGAAAGGTACTGGCGTCGATCAGACGCGTAGTTTAAGTTAATATAATCGTTCTGAAGTAGATATCGAATTTATCTATTTAACTTCAGTAGTAAGTGCTTGCCAATAACGTAGGTTTAAGTGAGTATTAGCTCGTAAAAGTGCCTTATAGGCCGCAGCCAGCCCATGAGCTGCTTGATTATAACGAAACTCATGTTATCTGCTCTGCTCTCTAATTTCCTGCAATACTGCCATTATTTATTAGTAGTAATGAGTAGTTTATAGTAGTTGTAAAGCTGAATGAAGCTCGCCATCGCATCTTCTCAAACAATGATCGAATATGCCTAAATGCAGGAAGTTATGAGGCATGTGCATTGTTCTGACGTGTTATATGCCTACCCTTACCCTTTATAAGTCCTGGAACTGATGCTTGTGAAAGATTCAGATTAGCGGTTTACTCAAAGATAATTGTAGGCAAGTAGGCCGGTAATAGCGGTATAGTAGTAAAATAAATGTGACCTTGGATCGTAAAGCCGATCGTCATCAACGATCATTGTCAAGTCGAATGATATTGACTATAAAATTCAATCTTAGTCGATCACACGATGTACCTACCCAAGAATACAGAAAGTTTCAGGTGCCCATCTAACCTTTTCGCTTCGCTTGTGCTCGTGTAGGTAGTAGGTACCTACAAAATGTACCTACCCACATAATCTTGGTAGGTAGGAACTTAGATTAATTTTCAATAGGTAATTAGGTTCTCGATATCAATTGTCGGTCGCTAAAGTGAAAATTGTTACCTACTAATCACAAGTTTTCAGACAATCCCCTTTCAGGGTACCCACGCTATCTAATATCTATTAGGCACCAAGCCTGGCATGGAGCCATAGCTTAAACCGCAGACAGTTACTATTACTATTTATATGCCACTTAAATCTATAGTCGTGTCGATCTGTGTAAAGTGTCTTTTTGTTAGTAAATTGTATCTATAGTATACTTAATTATTATTAATACCTACTATTTCGACCTCTTCAAGGTAGTCACAGTTAAATTAGCATTATTACGACTCGCACGAAAGTGTCAAGAGGAATGGAGCCTTAATTTTAATCCGTTTGGTTAAGTAGGTATTAGTACCTACCTATTTTATGCTGGATCGATCAAGCAGCTTAGGTAAATGCCTAAATGCCTGAGGGATTAGTTTAAATAGAATCTAGAATATTTTTAATATATACCTACCAATAAGTTTATAGACAATGTTTTAATCAATTTCACGTGAATTTGTGTAGTGATTTTCGTAAACGATCTGAGTGTTTTTGTGCAGTTATTTATTTGCGACTGAAAGAATTGAGCGAGAAAACGAATAATAAAATATTCTATACCTAACCTTTATCATCTTTATTTATTTCTGCCCCCTTATGTAGTGTAGGTAGGATGCTTGACGTACCTACATACCTACCTAGATAGCACCTAGTTTTGGAGAAAGGAAGGGTCCTTCCTTCCTTAATCTGTGCTAGGTATGCTCAGGGGAGCCACAATGCACGAGTGCAAAAGGTGGAACGGAGCAAGCTTGCTACAAACTGCATTGCATCTAAAATAAACGCAGGCTTTAGAATGAGGCAAACTCAAAGCTCACAAAATCACCAGCAACGTGTTGGTGCCAGTGAGATCAAAATACGTCTGATAGATATTAGATTAGATTCAGTAGCGTAGCTATCATAGGGCCAGGTGAGCCCGAAGCTTAGAGGGCCCAATGTTTATTCGAAATTTCAATTTTATTTGTTCTTGGATATTTGAATGAAAAACTTACCGTAGGTACTTACCTACCTAAATTAAGGGGATGTTTACCGCCCAACGTGGGCACGGGTAACATCTAAGAATATGGACTAAAAGGGTAAGATAGTGTTGATTAGATTATCAATCACATCACCGTTCGGGTCCGGTTAATGTACAACCATGGAATACACAGCCCGGGAAATCACAGCCAGGAATACGCAACCAGGAATACGCAACCAGGAATACGAAGCCAAAATGTACACGAAATCATGGTTGTACATTCCAAACACGTGTTGGGAATGTCCAGCCATGGAATGTACAACCTGGGAATACACGGCCTGGAATTCATGTACATTTTGGCAGCGTTTTCCTGGCTGCGTATTCCTGCCTGCGCTTTCCCGGCACGTGTCGGGAATGTACACCCATGGAATACACGACCTGGGAATTGGCGACCATTGCTCTGATTGGTCGAAAGCGTATGCTTCGTTTAGATGGTACCACAGAGTATTGTTGTACTGTCCTGTTTTTATTCAGATGCTGAACACAGATTATATATATAATAAAACAATAAGTCTAGTAACACACGAGCCTAGTCACGATTTCACAAGCACTTTTTTAGGCATAGGTATTAATAGGTAGGTAGGTGCCGATCACTGGAGCAGTGCAGTAGCGCGGCGGCATGCAGTAGTGTATCGTGATCTATATAAATCCATAGTTTTACACAACAACATTCTGCATGTTAATTAATATAATTAGGTTTATGACATACAATGTTATTGTACCTATAACCTTATAGGTAACTATGTATAATATAGAACCCATCCTTATTACTAGTGGTTCTGTGAGAACGGTAGATCTTGCGAGCCCCTAGTAACATAGAATAGCCAACACATTCCCCTTATTTTTCCAAATATGGCAAAGAGTGCTGCGGTAGCTGTTTTTTTTTTACTGTAGGTACATTTTTAGCCATGACATGTATAATAGTAATAAATTACTGTAAATATGAGTTTGGTCAAAAAAAACTGCTTGTTTGAACGTCTCGTCTCGTCTTTGAGTGCTGTAGTAGCCCTAATTATCAACTGTTTCTTTAACCATTACATATTTAACGGTTACAAATGACTGTGATTACGAGTTTGATTTAAAAAACTTATTCAGTATGCTTATTAATACAAACTACAGAACGAAACAAATACTAATTTATTTTTATGCGTGCCTAACTAATCTTGTACCTAGACTATTGTAGACCTATTAATTATTGTCTGACTACCACCTGTTATGTATTCATATAGTGTCTGTGGTTAAGAGCTTGTTTTTTAACCATTGGGTATCTTTGAACGGGCGGAGAGTGCTGCGCTAGCTGAAAATTATTAACTGTTTTAACTATGAAATATTTCACGTGCATAACTATGATCATGAGTTTATTTAAAAATATTTTGAATGTGGTGGCTGGTCCTGGGGTAGTCGAAACCTTTTACCAGTATTTATTAACCGTGACACAAATTATAGTTAAAATTCTCTCAGTTTGTTTTTTAAACCATTAGGCATCTTCGATTGTGGCTGAAAGTACTGCATTAGCCGAAAATGTTTAACTGTGTTTTCTTATCCATGACATGTTTAACTGTAATAAATAACAGTGATTAAAAGATTGTTTAAGACGAGACGTTTGTTTAGTTAGTTAGACGTTTTGTTTATTTTACCCAAAGCAAACATCGCCTAAAAAAATTAAATAAATCATTGAAATTGACTGCCAATTTTCATCCAAATCGGTTGATAAATGCGATCTGTCTGCGAGAACAGACAGACAGACGGGCAAAAAAAATTTGGCCAATATCAAAACTGTGATGCTTCGCTCGCTTTGCTTGCTCGGTCAATAACCGATGCTTTCCCCTTTTCCTTGGCTTAATAAAGCTATTTTAATAAGCAAAATAGGGGTGTCAGTTTCTTAACGATGACTCGCGTTGCCTTGGTCTTAGGAGGTCGAATCTGGTGTTTATGGGTTCGTGTTGTAAAGGCAGATAAGATTGTGATGTCGTATTGGTGTAGGTAGGTAGGTACCTATATACAAAAAAAATAACAAAATCACTTCAGCAAACTTTGTCCCCTTTCCCAAACTTTCTCCTTCCACTCCTGTCTTCTAGATTTTTTTTGCAACATCTTATGAAGAATAAGATACTGATTGGGCCTCTCAAATTTGATTAAAATCTGTCGATAGCGCTACCGCTATCTTTACCCTTTTTTTACCTCCAATCAAAAATCGTGATCGACAAAAAATTTGAATAAATCAATTTATAAAGGAATTTGTATGCCAAATTTCGTTAAAATCGGTGGAAAATTGCGACCTGTAAGCGAGAACAGACAGTAAACCGGACAAAAGCATTTTTGCCCTATCTCGAAACTGAGACTTTCGCTCGCTTCGCTTGCTCGATCAATTATTATCCAAGCTGGACGCTAGTTTACTAAGATTATTAGCCTAGAAGTTAAGATGAAATTAAAAGGGAACACCACTATATTTTTCATAATATTGGTATTGCATAAGCAGCCAGTACCTATAGCGCACCAAGCTAGTCTTGATATTTAGCTGCGTGTATTTATTACTTGTACAAAATGTTTTTTTTTTACAAAAAGTTTAATTTATTTGAGCTAGAACTTATGTTCCTATTATGTAACATAATGTATAAAGTAAGAAATAAAACTTAATATGTAGGTAGGTAAATACTTTGATGACTTTGACAACCGATGTGGCACGGCGGGCGAATGTCCGCTTGCGACGCAAGAGGTTGCGGGTTCGATTCCCGCCTTGGGATAAATGTTTGTACGATCTGCAAATATTTATTCCGGGTGTTCTGGGTGTTTTCTATGTATAATAAAAAATATCTATATTATGTAATATACTTTATTAAGTATATCTGTCATCTAGTACCCATAACACAAGCTCTGCTTAGCTTGGGGCTAGATGATGCTGTGTGGATTGTCCAGCACTATTATTATTATTATTACTATGACTTGTACTAGAGGAAGGAATAACGACAAAGCTTCTGAAAGCGTGTGGAACACCGATTTTCTAAATCCTTCAAAAGCTATTTAATAGGTACAAACTGGTGTAGTTTAGGCCTTTGATATTCGGTGTTTACGAAAGGAGTAATCGGAGACACGTCTGAGTATTAAAAGTAGGCATATAGACTTGGTAAGCATTCTTAGTTTCCAGGGACGCCGGACGTAGGTTATAAACAGTTAACCCCCCCGCCCGCCTAACCTCGTGGCGATAGTAGGTACCTACAACACGCAGTTGGCTGCTGCGTCTAGTTACTTACCTAATTAGGTACGTCTTGTGAATATTATCTTTTGTGTATGGACTAGAAATGTACCTACTTGTAAAATATTAAAAAAGAATTTTACTTCTAAATGTAGTAGGTACCTACGCTAAGCTAGGTACAGGTATCGGCGCGGATTAAGAATGCTGACCTTGAATACGCAGAAGTCGATTTTTGGGTCCGAGCGGTGGGGGGCGTGAGGTGCAACGGGGGAAGCGGCCAGCGCCGGCGGCGCCTCATTGGTCAATCGGTCGTCCTTCCCCCGTCTCGCCGTGCTCACGCGTCTCGTGTCCCATAGGTACAGTTGCGTGGACAGTTTATCATATTATCCCCGCAAGTTGATATTGCGATGGAACCTTGTCACAATAACAGCTGCGTGACGTCATCCGTCGCAAAAAAGTACAGATAGCAAAATTTCTTTTACAAAATAATTGTCCACTTTAATTATCATTTCACGAGCACGACTGTTAATTAATTTCTTACTCATTTTAACGGGTAACAGGTAACAAAACTAAACAACAAAACTCAAAAATAACAATAAAACAGGATAACAAAAACAAAAAGCTATAACAAGTACTCGATGCGCGTAAGCACGTAAGCGCGGGCTTACTGACCTTGCGAACGGTACTGACATGACGGTGCGACGTTGACTACGTCACCAAGATGGCCGCCAATCGCAATATGAACTTGCGGGGATAATAAGTGTAAATGATGACAGCTCAGAGAGAATGGTAGTCAAGATGAGGACGAAGATGACGAAATGCCTTCTATGAGTTCTTCCGTAATGTCTTCTTCGATGACTGTATCACACGATGATTTAATGGAAGGAATAACTCAACTGCCATCTGGTTAGACATTAGTTAGTTTTATTAGTTTAGGATAAGTAGGTACTTACAATACATAATTTTACATAAAACTTTGTTCTTCTTTCTTTCTAAGTACCTATATTAAATTTAGTGACATATTGTTGATTTATGTGATGATAGGTTAATGTGCCTGAACCACACTGTACTAAAATAAGCTATTTAAATATCTATTATTATCAAAATTTTAACAAACAAATTATTAGTTCAAATTACTCTTAGTAATTTTATGCGTGACTGTACACATGCGCAAATCACCCCACCACTTTCTCCAAGCACTCTTAATCCGCGCCGCTACCTATACCTGCTCGTATTTACTTAAAAACATTTTTAGTTATGGTACCTAGGAAGGTAGGTACTTACCTACTTGCAGTCTTACATCAAACAGAGACTATGGTAGGTGTCTTTACTTACCTAGTTGAGAAATCAAGTAGATAAATGCAGTTGTACCTACTTTAAACAGGTAAGTAGGTACCTGACGAAATAGACATGCTTGCCTTTCAAAGATACTTGCTTACCAAAGGTTTATTTTGAACCCGTATAATTCGTATGTTACCCAGAAACACTACCTATATTGATGTGGGTAGGAAGTGTTAGTGTAAGCTGGTAATCGTTATTTACAGGCTAAAAAATTAATTACAACATCATCTAGCCCCAAACTAAGCATTGACGACCGATGTGGAGCGGCGGGCAAATGTCCGCTTGCGACGCAAGAGGTTGCGGGTTCGATTCCCGCCTTGAGATAAATGTTTGTACGATCTGCAAATATTTATTCCGGGTGTTCTGGGTGTTTTCTATGGATAATAAAAATATCTATATATGTAATATATTGTATTAAGTATGTCATCAGTCATCGTACCCATAACACAAGCTCTGCTTAGCTTGGGGCTAGATGATGCTGTGTGGATTGTCCAGCATTATTATTATCATTATTATATCTTCTATACAAATAAATAAAATTAAAGTGTCTGTTTATAATATTAAAATAACCTTTTTTTTACTACATGCATATGAATGTATATACTGTACATATACCAAAATAGCATTTTTTGTCGGTCTGTCGGTCTGCCTGTCTGTTTGTTCCGGCTAAACTCTGGAGCATCTGGACTGATTTCGACGGGACTTTCACTGGCAGATAGCTGATGTAATAAGGAGTAACTGGCAGGCTGCTTTTATTTTAGAAAAATTCCAATATGTCCAAGTACTGTCCAATACCGCGCGCAACCTACGCGCATGCCACCACTGCGCTGCCACGTCGGACACTTACCACCGCTTCTATCACGCGGGTTTATTTTTCAATAAAGATAATACCTACGAAGAACTAAAAATAAATAATCATTAAAATATGTATTATGCAAAAACGAAGAAAAAAACTAAATAACTTTTTTGTTAAATTTCGCGCGGGCGAAGTCGCGGGCACATCTATTGGTATTAATTACCTATATTACATATAGGTCCACAGCTGGTATTAAGGTGGTTCGATTCGGGTTGGCGCGAAATTCAAATATTTTTGTGGTTTTTAATTTTTTCTTCATTCCACAAGGAATAAAACGAGCGGAAAAGTAATTTGCCGCAAATCGTAAACTACTTTCTATGAACTCATGATAAACTCAACTTCGATTCATTGATATTTTTGGAGCATTTGGGAAAATAAGAAATTTTCTGCTAAAAATCAACATTTTCCCAAACGCTCCCAAAATACAAACGAATCAAAGTTGGTTTTATCATGAGTTCGTAGAAAATGGTTTACGATTTGCGGCAAATTACTTTCTCGCTAGTTTCATTGCTTGTGGAACGAAGAAAAAATTAAAAACCACAAAAATATTTGAATTTCGCGCCAACCCGAATCGAACCACCTTAAAGTTTCACTCCTAGAATACAAACTATCACCATATTTTCCTTCACGGTTCGAGAAGACTGGCACTGCGCACATCGTTTTTATAATACAACTAGCTGACCGGTGCCCATTTCGTTGGGCGGTAAACATGTTTACTTACAAATCGTAACTGAAGTAGTACTCGATGTCACCAACAGATGGCGTTAATACGGCATAAAATAGCGGCCGTTCGCAGTTTCGCCAGCGTGGCAGTTGATATCAGTTCCCGTTATTTTTTCGGGATAAAAAGTAGCCTAAGTTACTCCTTGTTACATTAGCTATCTGCCAGTGAAAGTCCCGTCGAAATCGGTCCAGCCGTTCCAGAGATTACACGGAACAAACAGACAGACAGACAGACAAAAATTTAAAAAAATGCTATTTTGGTATACGTATCGTATATACATTCCTATGCATGTAGTAAAAAGCGTTATTTTAATATTACAAACAGACACTTCAATTTTATTTATTTGTACAGATTTTGTCATAAAACAATATTACATTATGAATGGGGACCCGTCACAGTTTTTTCTATGAATGCAGTTTTATAGGCCTTGAGAAACTAAAACATAAAATGCAAAATTTTTTTTTCTACGGCCAAAACTGACTAAGTTATGGGCAAAATACCGAACGAGATTCACTGACCGCGCGAACGGAAGCGATGACGTCACAATGGCCCAGCGCTAGCCGCCAAACCACTGCGCGCCCCGCGTTTCTGTTCGCGATACTCGTCCGACACGGAGCGTAACGTCACCAAGTGATTTGATTAGGTTTTTATTAGAAGGTTGTTATTTTAATATGTCAAATGAGTATTAGAAATAAGGTAGATATCGGTTTTGAGCAAGCGCAATCCGATAATCTACCTAAAGTTGATACCTTCATGGTATTTGATTATCTTAGTAATCATTTAAATTACACAAGCGCTGAAATTCATGGTTGGAAACTTCAGAGGTAAACAAATCTCATTATCAACCTAATCAGAATAACAGGATAATATGTAGGTAGGTACACATACTTGGACTAGCCTATAAAATACCTAAAAGTTTTAGGTTAGTCAGCCAGGGAAGTTGTGTTTGTTGTTGTAACTACCTACGCTGTTATTTTCAACATTGGTTAGATAAGTATGTAGAAACTTAAAGGTTTAAAGAAAAATATTATGTAGGTATAAAATAAATAAAATTAGACTTAAATACTTAATTTGACAGGAATGTACCTAGCTAAGTTCTTTGGACACGTAATTTAGAGCTATGAATAAACGAAAGCGTTAGGTATGTTAAGATTAAAATAAGCCCTAAGAATTTAAATTATATTTTGTCGTAGGTTATACCCAGATTTATTTAAAAATTATACAATAAATAATCAAGGTCAGGAATACAATACAGGAATGCAATACTTCTTTCTTCAATCTAAGCATTCCTCCCACAAGCCTATACTTGACGTAGTTCTCCATATGACGACCGATGTGGCGCGGCTGGCGAATGTCCGCCTGCGACGCGGAGGTTGCGGGTTCGATTCCCGCCTTGGGATAAATGTTTGTACGATCTGCTAATATTTATTCCGGGTGTTCTGGGTGTTTTCTATGTATAATAAAAAATATGTATGCATGTAATGTATTGTATTAAGTATATCAGTCATCTAGTACCCATAACACAAGCTCTGCTTAGCTTGGGGCTAGATGATGCTGTGTGGATTGTTCAGCATTATTATTATTATTATCAGCTTCTACCTAAAAATATAATAAATTCAGGTATATATTTTTTCTTTGTTATTATATATCACTTTTGCCCGCAACTTCGTTCGCGCTTAGATTTACATAGGTAAGTACTTCTTTTTCATTCACTTTGGCTACAGTTTTATTACATGTATAGATAGATATCCTCATCCTCGAGGGTACGACGCCAGAGGCATGGAGCAGGAGTGTGGTGGTACTGTTCTTTAAGAAAGGTGATAACACCCTTTTGAAGGAGAGTAGTTACTAATCGTCTCGCTCGTAGGCTAGACGACTTCCAGCCTCCCGAACAAGCCGGGTCCCGAAAAGGCTTCAGTACCATAGACCACATTCATACGCTCCGGCAGGTTATACAGAAGACCAAAGAGTATAACCAGCCACTTTGTTTAGCGTTTGTGGACTATGAAAAAGCCTTCGATTCAGTCGAAACCTGGGCAGTGTTACGGTCACTCCAGCGGTGTCAAATTGACTATCGGTACATCGAAGTGTTGAAAGGCCTATATAGTAATGCCACCATGACTATCCGACTCCAGGACCAGAGTACAAATCCTATCCAGTTGCAAAAAGGAGTGAGACAGGGAGATGTAATTTCTCCGAAACTGTTCACGTCTGCACTGGAGGATATTTTCAAGCTCGTGTCCTGGAATAGGTATGGCATCAATATCAATGGCGAACACTTAAGTCACCTTCGATTTGCCGACGATATAGTCATAATGGCGGAATCGCTGGAAGACCTAGAAACAATGCTTAGAGACCTCAATATTGTCTCCCAACAGGTGGGTCTTAAAATGAACATGAGTAAGACGAAACTTATGTCAAATGCTCATGTCGCACCCGTACCGGTATATGTTGGAGGTCAGCCGACGAATCCAACTCGGATGGGCAGCGTTCGGGAAATTACGGCACATCTTCTCGTCACAGTTACCGCAAAGCCTCAAGACGAAAGTCTATAATCAGTGTGTGTTACCAGTGATGACTTATGGCACTGAGACGTGGTCGCTAACTATTGGTCTCATACACAAGCTTAAAGTCGCACAACGAGCTATGGAGAGAGCGATGCTGGGAGTTTCACTGCGAGGTAGAATCAGAAATGAGGAAATCCGTAGAAGAACCAAGGTCACCGACAGCTCTCAGAATCAGCAAGTTAAAGTGGCAGTGGGCAGGCCATAAAGCTCGTAGAACCGACAACCGTTGGGGAATAAAGGTTCTCGAATGGCGACCACGAACCGGAAGACGAAGCGTAGGACGTCCTCCTACCCGATGGACTGACGACATTGTTAGGACCGCGGGAAGTCGATGGATGGAAAGGGCTCAGAATCGTTCTTCCTGGAAACGTGTGGGGGAGGCCTATGTCCAGCAGTGGACTTCTACAGGCTGATGATGATGATGATGAGATAGATATATATTCCCCAAGACGGAAATATTCCTCTATAATCCCAAAATGATCCCCGATATCCCGGGAAACTTGTGGGATATTCCCGCATTGGGGAATATTACCGGGAACGGCACATTTTATTGTAGTTAGACCTGAGTACGACCCTGGTTTTAACCCGACTACCGAGGAAGGGTTATTAGAAACTTCACTACTTACATTTTTTATCATTTACTTACTCATTGAAATATACCTAGTAGGTACGACCCTGTATTTTTCTTTAACATTCGTAAACAAGCTTTACTAAGCTACCTACGCACCTGTTTACCACACGAGTAATGATTGAGGATCATTTTGATGTAAGTAGGTACCTCCATAATATACCAACTATTATCATAGTTGGTATATTATGGAGGTACTACCTACTTACATCAAAATGATCCTCGCAACAAAATCTTGAAGTTTGGCACGAAAGCGGAATTTTGTCATCCCTCTTCATGATAGTGCACCATTTTTTGCGCACTTTCGGGACCTTTGGCACATTGAAAAATAGTTTTTTAGGTGTACTAACTGAAGTATTAGTACACTTCGGTACTATACAGTACTTATAGTTCGGCATATTCACGTAAAAACCACAACACGACCCGCGCAGATCGAGTGAACTCTAATAAATGAATTGCGGAGAGCGCGCCCGCGGGCGGAAAAGATATCGTGACGTCACATGAGCTATTCGGCCGCCCCGCGGTTGACTGGTACAAAATGTGTAATATCTTCGCAACCAATGGAACGATTTCAATGATTTAAAAAGTATCGTACCTAAACGAGTAAAAGGAACACCATTACATAGATAATATATGCATTTTCCGACTTGGTACGGGAGCTCATTGTCCTTTTTATATAACACCTGCGTAGGGAGCCGACCTCGCGTCGGAGCCGCGCGGGTACCTAACTCATAGATCTAAACTACTCCCCTGCACGCGCACTCCCAACTTGGTGACGCTCACTTCGCAACGGGCCGTGCAGCAGAAATCGTAATATTCTAATCATTTAAAGACCAAATATTATCTACATGAACTGTACTTAGTGATCAAATAATTTATTTCGATAAGGATTAATAGTATGAGTAAAATAAATGCGTTTAAATGTAGTCCAAAAAAAATTGAAGATTTTTAAATAAAAAAATGGTTGTTGTGCCTCACTCGACATAGATAGGTATAGTGTGTCGCTGACTTTTTTGTAGATTATTATAAGATCTACAATTACTTAGAACATTTTATGGTTCTATCTTTTATAGTTTAGGCAGCGTACGCAAAATAAGTAACTTTTCTGGTTGATTTTTTACACCTTGTGTCTGAAAAACCCAAATATTTTACGGAACGCTATTTTTTTCCAAAATAAAATATAGCCTATGTTACTCAGTGATAATGTAGCTTTCTAATGAAAAAAGAATTATTAAAATCGGTCCAGTACTTTTTGAGTTTATTCATAACATACAAAAATACAAAGCTTTCCTCTTTATAATATTAGTGTAGACTAGCTGACCCGTGCCCACTTCGCTGGGTGGTAAACATTTTTACTTACCAATTTTAACTAAGTAGTACTCGATGTTGCCAACAGATGGCGTTAATACGGCATAAAATAGCGGTCGCTTGCAGTATCGCCCGCGTGAGTTTTTTCCCGTTCCCGTTATTTTTTCGGGATAAAAAGTAGCCTAAGTTACTCCTTGTTACATCAGCTATCTGTCAGTGAAAGTCCCGTCGAAATCGGTCCAGCCGTTCCAGAGATTACCCGGAACAAATGGACAGACAGACAGACAGACAGACAGACAAAAATTAAAAAAAATGCTATTTTGGAATATGTATCGCATATACATTCATATGCATGTAGTAAAAAGCGGTTATTTTAATATTACAAACAGACACTTCAATTTTATTTATTTGTATGTATGTATAGATATAGGTACCTACTAGTCCTATTTTATTTTTCTTCTTTTGAAAATCAGATAATTGTGTTTGCGCTCTGCAAAAGTAGAGTCTGTAACTAGAGTAGACAGAGGTCTCATCATTATTACCATTTCTCCAGGATGCTGATGTGGCTGACTCGCTTTTGCAGTGCTTCGGGGATGTCTGCACAGGCAGGGAATGGATGGAGTCCACACAATTATAGATAAGAAAGTGATAAAGC
Organism: Electrophaes corylata; assembly: GCA_947095575.1. NCBI lineage: Eukaryota > Metazoa > Arthropoda > Insecta > Lepidoptera > Geometridae > Electrophaes > Electrophaes corylata. The sequence continues at coordinate 13,909,364 of OX352699.1, read as the reverse complement.
ACTCAGACAGCTGCAACGGTACCTATCCTACATAATGTTTTTCTTCTGACCTGATTATCCCATCCCAGGCAGGTTGATGAAAGTGACTATGTATGGGTTTAGAATAACTAAGCACCTTTATTTTATTTTTAGTATTACGTAGGTAGGTGATTTTATTTTAACTATGTGACATCTATATAAATGTAATTTTAATATACATTAAAGTATACATTTGTAAAATAAACTAAAAGAAAATTTATAAGTAATAATAAATTTTTTTAATTTTTTAAATATGCTTACTAAAATAGGTACCTAGTAATTTTTTTTAATTTTTTATAAGTCATATTTTTGTGAACTTTACACACAGATTCTGAAGTATATACCGCATTAATTGCCACAATTTCTTCAATTAATTATCATTACAATAAGTTATGTGAATACAAAGGTTGATTGCAGCTTTCATTGTCACTGCTACCATATGACCTATATAGGTACAAAGATGTTGTCATTTCAGGTTTATGGAATGAATGGAAGGTCCCAAGTCCATAGTTAGAGCCTTGTTTATTGATATTGTCACATCAAACAGTGGTTTCCAACAATTTAAGTTTATGAAAACTCTTCAAATTGCTGCATTACTGAAAAATAAAGAAGAAAATTGATGAATAAAAGTAGATAATAGAAAGTCATAAATTATTATGAACATTACCGGTTAGCCTGTAGTTTCATTTCCAATAAATATTCGAAAGATTCAAGGCGCTATCTTGAACAAAACAAAAACAAACTAGCTAGATTAGATGGCTAAAAGTTTTCTGTGCTGCTTTACCACAGTTCTCATAAAAAAGGCAAGATACACCGTTCTAGTACAACTTACCACAGCTAACTATAGCGCGCGTCGCACTTCAAGTGAGAGAATTTATACTATGTAAATATTGTGACAATGACATAATTACCCACTTGTACTACATCGGCTGAAGTCAATTCGAGTCAGTGCAAACGAAGCATAGGCTATGACGTCATTTGGCAGCCAATTCCATGGTCGTGTATTCCAAGGATGTACATTCCCAACACGTGCTGGGAATGTACGACCATGGAATACGCAGTCAAGGAAATCACGACCTGGGATTTGGAAGCCATTTGGCATCCAAATCCATGGTCGTGTTTTCCAAGGGTGTACAAAATTTTGTACGGCCTGGAAAACACAACCATGGAATACACGACCATGGAATAGGATGCCAAAATGTACACGAATTCCTGGCTGCGTATTCCGTGGTTGTGTATTCCATGGTTGTGTAATCACGGCACCCCACCGTTCTACGTCAACAACAGCAATTGAAAAAGCTAAGTTGCTTCCAAACATGACGAATCGTAGACAGGACAGAGAAGAATCCTGTTACTTTTACTGTCTAATTATCGTCTAACGTCAGTGTCAAATTGACATGCAATCAGCTCATCAGCTGTAGCTCGCTATAAACCCGCGATTAGATGTGTAGTCTGTACACTGAAAAAAGAATCCACAGAATACTAAATCCAAGAAAAAGAAGAAAGAGGCAAACTAAACTAAAATAATAAAAGTCAAAACAATAATGTCACTGTGTGTACCTACGTGGTATTTTGCTATTAGAGTTGAGAAATGAAATAAACAATGCCATCTGAGTCTTGTGCATTAGTGTTCAGTGACTAATACAGATATTTTATCACTAGGCGTATGTTTCACTAATCTCTGTGATCATGTTGATCATAGGCAGACTGAAAGAACCAGAAACGATGACGAGCGGTAACAAAACACATATTTTTACGAAAATGCTAATGGATAGATGTAAAGCAGTATTGATACTGTCCAGCGTTGTGTGTACTATTGCCGTGGTAATATCTCTGCAGAAGTTATTGAGCTATGATGGCAGATTTTCGAAACCGTTCTCCCCTTTGCCAGCTGGCCTCTATGGAAACTATATTGAGAGTGTATCGGACAGTGTTCCTTCACGGGCACCGAGCTTTCATGATGGAGCTCGTGACGCAGAAGCGGTGGTCTCCCTTAACGCCGCTCTCGACATGAAAAATAATGGTAAAGCTGACAAGGCACTTAAACTCTTCCAACATGCTTTCGCACTTTCTCCCAAACACGCAGACATACTCAACCACTACGGCGAGTTTTTAGAAGACACTAAAAATGATGTAGTAAAAGCAGATCAACTGTACACTCTTGCACTCACAAATTACCCAGAACATACAGGAGCATTGATGAATAGACAACGAACTGCCAGCATAGTTGAGAACCTTGACAGAGAGATGTTAAGGAAAATAGATGACAAGCGAGATGCATTACAATCCATACCAGAGCACAACTCGGCACTCCGCAGAGCTAAGAAAGAGGCCTACTTCCAACATATTTACCACACAGTCGGTATTGAAGGAAACACAATGACTTTATCACAAACAAGAAGTATTCTGGAGACTAGAATAGCTGTGTCAGGAAAGAGCATTGACGAGCATAATGAGATTCTAGGTCTGGATGCTGCTATGAAATACATAAACTCGACATTACTATATAGGTTACGTGATATTTCCATGGGAGACATACTTGAGATACATAAAAGAGTACTTGGTCATGTGGACCCGGTTGAAGGGGGTCACTTTAGGAAAACCCAAGTTTACGTGGGAGGTCACATCCCGCCTGGACCATCAGATATTCAACAACTTATGAGGCAGTTTTTGGATTGGCTCAATTCAGAAGATGCTTTGGATTTACATCCTGTAAGGTAAAAATAACACTAATAATAATAAATTAATATTGGTAAACATTTACACAACACTCTCTAGCGGTAAGCAAAGTTTGTGCTATGGGAATCTGATAGCTAATAGATTTATTTGTAAATACCTACATTAAGAAGACAGTGAAGAAACATCAAGAATTCATTGTCTAAATGTTTTTCTTAGTGGAAATCGAACCCACAACCTAGATCGGAAGGAATCATAGCTACTACCAACTGAGCGGTAAATAAGAGATTTCTAAGTAATAGTATATGTTATTATTCTGAAATACTCCACATTCCAGATATGCAGCCCTAGCACACTACAAGCTGGTCCACATCCACCCGTTCATTGATGGCAACGGCCGAACATCTAGACTACTTATGAACCTAGTGCTCATGCAAGCTGGCTACCCACCAGTCATCATTGCCAAGCAGCACCGCCATTTGTACTACCAGCATTTGCAGACTGCCAATGAGGGAGATGTTAGACCTTTTGTCAGGTAACTTATTACATAGTTTATTTTCATGGGATCTTGTTACTTACTTATCATGGTCAGAAAGCCTTAGGAGACCTAAGAATATGTAATAGTATGTGGTAGTGATACCTTGTATCCTTCGTCAGCCTAAATAAGTCCACTGCTGGGCATTGGCCTCCATCATATTTTGGGGGTTTTCTGGTCACTAAACTTGGCAGATGATCAAATTGTTGGTGATACACAGAAGTTGCCCCTAATGCATTCCCTTAGTCGCCACTTACGACATTAGGGGGGTCAGTCTTACTATTCTAAGCTGGGAGCACCACTGCTTGATCATAGAAGATTAGTCAAACATCAAACAGCACATGTCATATCCAGTCAAACATATACCTAATATATTTTGAGACAAGTAGTTTTGACTACTTAATAGGTACTTAAGTTTCCATAATCTTATCTACCAGCTGAGGAGATTGATGGATAAGTTTTCTTAGTATGTTTTTGTTAAGTTTTCAAACAAATCATCCGTCTAACAATTTGTATCATTCATTACATTGTGATAAAGATAAACAAAATAACTTCTCGTTTGTCATATCGCTATTTTTAGGTAGTAATTATTTTCCTGCAGTAGAATTTACTGCTAGGCTTTAGTCACGCCGCAACTCGGCATTAAAAATACATGCTGTAACTATCGACTGCGCGCTTGATAGAATGTTTTGTAACATTTCAGATTCATAGCGCAATGCACAGAGCGGACGCTAAACCTCTACCTGTGGGCAACGAGCGAATTCTCTCACATGGTCCCGGCTATAGGAGAGCCACATATACTGACTGGTGACCCTATGGAAGATGACAATTTACTATGACCCTTAATGAAATGAACTTTAGGCACAAATTCGTTAAAATGTAAGAAGTGTAGTTGGATGTTATTATAGCATAGATAGATTTGAACCACCTTAAAAAATCCACACTAAATTACTTGTCTATGTTTTGGAGAAGTTTTGTGTGAGTCTCTGGCTTCGCCACTCAGTTGAATGCTTTGTGGGTGGCGGAGCCATTGTTAGCGCTTAGATTTTTCGCTGTGTTCACTTAAGCGTTAATGGAATTCGGGTACTTTATTTACCCAAATTCGGCGTGAATCAAGTGTAATCGCCTCACGAGGTCGGTTTACACGTCCACCAGTATAGTAGGACTACGCAAGAAAATGTATTACCCAGTGTAACGCCTATATAGCAAAACTACTGTTGCTAAACTATTTTAAGTCTCATTCTATAATTTTCTTAACCGGCCCTGTTTTGAAAATTATAGAATGCGCGCAAGAAATACCGTGCGTTTGATTATCAAAGTACATGACCCGTAATGTATATCATACCGAAAAGTTCTTTTTTGATTTATATTAGCACAGTGCATATCCAGATACCTTTCTGCAAACATAGCGTGTTTATATTCTGTCTTGTAAGATAGTTCTACTGTACTAATGGAATTGTCAACCGGTAAATTTATGCAGCGTCTTCTGTGATCATGTTTATAAATCTATAATTATGTAAGTTAAACTTCCAATAATTACAGTACCTGCAGGCAGGCTACTGTAGTACTTATTTATTATTTATTGCTTTAGAAAAGCTTAAGTTTATTCGATATCGGTAAAAAGTAGGTAGGTACGTTGACACTAACGTGGCCGAGCTATTTGTATCAGACACGCCCTCTTTTCGGCATACCTTTTGCGATTCACTTGGTTCTGAGTTTTTCCCAGATTTCGGATTTCGGTGTACGAGCTCGAATTTCGAGGGGCTAGGGGCGCTTATCGTATCTCCAAACAAAAAATCCGAGCTTGCAAATCGAAATTCGGTATCCGCAAAACGTAAAAAACTCAGAATCCGCCCTCTCAATCGTTTTGTTTGGACGAATTCGATGACACTTTTGGCCGCCGTGATACGGTTCATATTCTGTCATCGAATCTGTCGGAACGGAACGATTCAGATTAGAAATCGCACTAAGACGTATGATACCCACAGATTGAGAAAAATACTCAAGTTTGTGTTTTGTATACCTAGTAGGTGAATTAAATTATATATTATATTTATGTTGGTACTTAATTTATACAGCCAAAGACATTTATAGAATAATGAGGTAAATGAAAATGTAACTGTTGAACATCGACCTACAAATGTAGTTCGATGCTGGTGAAGGTCTATTTCTAAGCAAAGTAAAAGTATTACAAGAGATTATGATGTTCTATGTATTCAGTATTGTGTTGTCTTCCAAAGTAATTAGGTATTTATTGCTAATATTATTTGCATTTCCATGATACCAGTACAAACTATGCCTATTAAATTGTAACCTTATTAAATGATGCTTTTGTTTTATACCATATTCTTAAATCATCATCTTCCTGTCCTTGTCCCACGCTAAGATCAATTGGTATACTTCCACTCTCTTTGTGGTCATCTCAGTGTTCACTCCTTTCTTGACCCGTTGACCTCGTGACCACATTTCTAGGAGCTTGCAATACCAATCATCAGTGCCGGCTTAATAACGTACAGTTTGTAACACTTTTTTTTATTTATGCCGGTCATGTGTAGCTTACCATCGTTCAGTACTCCTATCATCTTTTACACAATACAAATCTTCTTCCCGTATTCTCAAATACGCAATGCTAAAGAGTAAATATAGAATCCTAACTTGCTACGACTCACGGCTAGACCGATTTCTATGAAACTTAGGATAGCTGTTCATGATCTAGAAAAGCATCGAGTTTATATTTGTTATAGGCGATGGTAACCACTTAACATAAGGTGGGGCAATGCTTGTTCCATCAGCAAATTGTATAAAAAAAAATTTCCACCACAGTGTCGGACTGAGGCAAGGATTCTGAACTTTTCTGTTGCTAGATTGAAACAAAATAATACTACAAAAGCTCAATTTCGATTAATTTATTTTAATGTGCGATGTTATAATAAGTTTATAATAATAATAAAGCATTTCAACTAGACAACTAGAGCAGACCGCCGCCGCCGCCCGGTAGGCACACTTGTCCATTTAACGCAAAAGAGTTTAATTCAGGAAAATAAATCAGTTACAATATCAATATATAAAAAACAATATTTTAGAGAGATTTCGTTCAGTACAATCAAACATCGGCGCACACAGTCACTCTGATACAGAGTACCGATCTAGTTCAATTTTAATTAATTTATTAATAAGCGCTATCTATTTTGTAAGCTAGTATACATAGTTTTAATAGGATCGCGTTCAAATAAGGCGTAGAGCAGTACACGTTCTACGTACGAAACAAAACCACACTACCTTAGAAATAAAGTTTAAAATTGCACGCTGTTTGACTGAAAGTCATGCAGCGAGTAAGACCTAGCACCTATACAATAACACCACAATGTTTGTTATTCATCTTTATTCAAAACAATATTGTTACATACAAACTGGCAATTTCGAATAAGGTGTTCCATTCCAGATTCATATCTACAATCTCTCACAGCAAATTAAATGCTTTTCGAATTATTTCGAAGCAAAGGAATAAAATGTGAAACGAAGTAGGTACCTATTAAACGTTAACGCCAGAAAGCGCATTCTACGTCAAAAACCATGAAAAATACATTATCACAATAAATAAGTCGCGTTACAAAGAAACATTACATAGTCTTTCAATTAGTTTTACTATTTTTATTAAATTAATTATAAAATAAACGTTTTACGATTTTTAATGAGGATGACAGTTTAATTATTTTCATTTCGATATGAAGTGTAGTTACATCTGCGTATAGAAATTTATTTCACCGTTTCATGTCCGCCCCTCTCATCATCTAGCGGCAAACAAAGCCGCGCTGCAGAGCTTAGCTCTTCCCTCTACTCCAGGATTATTTGTGATTACATTGCCATCAAATGGCCATATCACCTAAAGTTAAGCCTGTATCTAAAACACTGCTCAAGACTCAATCCAGACAGCATAGGTTTTTTCTATTTTTATGATAAAAAATACGTTAAAGAGAACGATATTTAAATAAAAAGTAAGTGACTTTTGATTTAACTAATGCAAATTGCCTACCTCTTGTGTAGTAGGTTCATCTACCTATAACAATTGCAGTATCTCACAGCTAACAAACTCCTGTTGCAAATGAGTGTGTTCAAATATGACAGATCTATATTCTATGACAGATTTTCTATAGTAAATCTATTATATTTGACACAATCACCCGTTGGGCATTGCCCTGAGACTTAAAGGTTTTGTCTGCCCCCTAATTGCGTATCTTCTGTTGCTAACAAGGCCATTGTTAGCTGTTAACACACACAATCATTCATTTGATGTGCCTGATATTGTATAATATTGGAATTCATACTCTCTAAACAGCAACACAGTAATACGAGCATTACCTATAGTTTAGCTAAAATATGCTTGAGTCTCGATTCGCACTTGAGCATTGTTTTAAAATGCAAGCCTCATGCTCGGTTCTTAATATTCCACGAGCATCCGTTAGTAGCACTTACACACAGTAGCGCTACTAACAGATAATCGTAGATTGGAACCGGGCATTAGTCCGTAACGATCTTATCAGTCACTACATAAGTCGGTTTAATTAAATCAAGTTCTAAGATATACTGTGAAATTTAAAGTGACGAAGTTTATCCAACCAACCATCAATATTATCATGATAAATTTGTTCTAGGTCTGGTTGACATGGTACAGTCGGCTGCACTAAGATGTATACATTGCAACTTAAAATAGCATCAGAGCATAATAAAATAACTTTTCTAAAATAATAGGGAACCTTTAGTTCACCAATTTTTTAAGTAATTGCCCTGTAAACCTATTTAAAACTAACGAACTGTATACAACGTAGGGCAGCCGTACAATCAGCATCAAAAGTGTTTTGCTAATGAAAACTAGCATTTTTTCATGTTTATCCCGAAGTATTAATGAAAAGTAAAAAGTATTTGAAAAGTCAATATGACACTTTAATACAATCAATGATAAACGAGTTCGTAATTATGAAGAAGTAATCAACTTTTGATGCTGACTGTAGTTATAGTTTCTGATACCCTAACACAGGAAATCTGTTTAGGGTTAGAACTACGTACCTATTTGACTATGATAAATATAGATTCCTTGATTTTTGGTACTGATTTGGATCAGCTAAGCTATCTCTAGTTTGTTTGCAACCGTCTGCAGATAGCTCAACTGTTTCATTGTAAATACTTGTACTGGCTATAATTTTTAAAGAATAAAAGATTCCTTTGAGATTACAATAGAAACCGAAATAAATAAGATAATTCATACATGGAGCAAGTCTGGACTAATTTCATATTTCTTTGAAAATTCATATAATCTAATCTCAATTTGCGTGCTAGCAACTGAAAGCGATGGCAAGCTTCTTCCAAAAAAAAGTATCAGAAACTCTAGTGTTCCCGGCTCCCGGTCTGCAGGTTTTCAGTGGATAGAAGGCAAAAAATTCACAACAAATATCGAGTAACTAGTCTTTAATACTTAATAATTTTATTTACAAAAGCAATTGTAGAGATTTTATGCTAAATTTATCAGGAGAACTCGTCAAACAATTAAAATACCTATTTCAAGCAGGATAGGCTCTTTTGCCTTTTACAAACCACATCCAGTAAGATATAAGATCAACCTAATAGGAATTTATCTAATATTTTTATTCTGATTTGTATTGTCAATGCAAAAATATACCTAATATTTTGTAAAAGTGTCTTCACTCTTCATAAATCAATACGTTCGTTTAGTTTATTAGTTAGTTTCAACCTGTTAGATTTTGCATTATGTACTGTACTTGATACCATTTTAAGTTCACTATACTATGTATAAATTGACATAATAAACAAGCACTGTTTTTTATCCATTTGTACTTTCGAATCTCCCGTTTAAAATATTTACAAACATTATAGGCCATTAGTGTAGTTAAATGCATTAATCAGGAAATAGGCACTTAAAATATTAGATGAAAACATTATTATAAATTAAAATGTATCGCACCTCTATAATGATTTAAAACCGTCTGATGATTTATATAGTGCCACAAACTTATCAGTCTCTGTAGACAAGTCTTCTACATTCTTTGGCGTTATTTAAGTCTAAAAATGATTGCTGACTGATTGACTGAATTCTGTCGGATTGTCACGTGGCTTTTTATAAAACCCCTAGACAATGCATTATTTCGATATCTAAAAGCGTCGACGGATGCGTAGCAAAGTCAGTTGTAATTTAGAAGCGTGCGTAATTTTCAATTATCTCTTATCGAAACTTTCTCTTCCCATTAGAAATAGAATTGCTATGAAGCTATGCCAATTTGCTACCTCAGATAAGTTTGCGGCACTATTTCACAGACTTCCATGACATTCAAGCACGATTCCCCGTTATCCAGAGTCAGTATAAACTAACAACAGCACTATACTCCGAAAATTATTAGTAAAAGACCGGACAGAATCTATTTGTGCAAAACACTCCTACAGTTAACAGTCTCACGTTTGACGGCACAACTTTACAATAAGCTAGAAATCATCCAGAACACAACCCTCTGTTAAAACAGGCCACAATCAGAAAACGGAACTCAGTAGGCCAGCTACACATATCCATCTAGAATGGAAACGAATTCGATTTGTAACATTATCCGCCATTTTGTGATGACCGCCATTTTATGGCTGCGATGCGCAGGCGTAGTTTCGATTCTAGTCTATTACAACATAATCTCGAGCTTCTACTAACTATCTCATCTGTTAGACTGCGATTATTAGCGTACGGTGACAATTATTCGTAATACGATAGAAACACCAAGGAACTTATAGTCAAACTGAAATACTTACGTCTTCAAAGTCAATCTCATTATACCAGTTATGAGCTGGAATGCAGAAAAGAAACAGGGGATATGCGATAACGCAATTTGACAAGACCAGATTATCGTTCGATATTCTACCGTAAGAATTTTGAACATACCATACATTATTGAACTTCCTTGATTTTTCAAGTTTGAATAAGAGCTCATTGAAACAGACAACGACGAATATTCGTCTAATTTAGTGCTACGCTGACAGTCAGATCTAACTGATGTCGTTTGTTCGTAGCACATCGTATAAGATATTAGTACCCATGTACAGGATGGTTTTTTGAGAAGGGCGGTGATGTACAAGTCCGAAGCCACGCGAGTTAAAGAAAAGTAAAAAGAATCATGCCCTCAATTTATAAGAAAACAATAACTGCATATTTCGTTTTTTTTTAATCTTTTACTTTTGATGGAAGTTTTGATAGGAGGTAAGTTTTCTTCCGTGTAAAATAATAAAATAGTGAAAATTTGCTATTTCCTTTCATTTTTTGTAATACTTTTGTTCGTAAAGAATGATCCTTATCAGCAACAAAATCTATTGGTTTAATAATACAGGGAGTTTTTTTTTAAAATCATTCGTATCCATTTCCATCAAAAGTAAAAGGTTTAAAATAAAACTAAATATGCAGTTATTGTTTTCTTATAAATTGAAGGCATGACTCCTTTCACGACTTTTCTTTAACTCACGTGGTTTCAGACATGTACATCACCGCTCTTCTCAAAAAACCACCCTGCATATGAATTAATGTATTTATTTATCGTCCTGGCAAGTATATCATACGGTTTCCAACGACCGTCTACCACGATTGAGTGTGACATTTGAATCACACTGCGCGGCTCCCGACAACTCGACTGCGGAGTGTAGTCTTTTAACTGCTCAATGTAATCCGTACGCTGGAATACATGTCAAATGTATTCGTTTAGATAAGATTATCAGGACTGTGGTATTAAATAAGGAAATACGAGCGGAGAATTATAAGGCGGTAAGGTTGGACGTCGCCACACTAGTAGAGTTAGCACAACCATAGTTGTAGTGACTACACAAGGGCCGCGCGGCTTACACGACAAATCAGTATAAAATACACTACTGTTAGCTATACTGAGGATTGCTTAAAACAGAGCTTTTCGAAACTCCATCTAGTAATAATCTTATTCATAATCACTGATACTTCAAATGCGGCTGTGTAATACTGTCACTGTCACTTTCATGTCAACAAAATGAGATGGCAATAGACTTATCAGTTAGCTAGTGTCCTCAGCTACTAATATGAATAAGACCGTAAGACTTCAAAATCAATTGTTTGTATGGCCTTTGTAAGTTTTTTAGACCAGGGGCCTAAGCATGAACTGGCTATCGTGCTAGCGCTGGCTAACGTCACGCTAACGTTACCAAAATGTATGAGTTTTTGCACAGCGCCTCTATCGTGCGTAAAGAGAACTAAAATTGGAAGCACGAACACTTTTGATATTACGTACGTAAAGAAAACGATAGCTAGGTCCGTAAAGTAACGTAATTCGATAGGAAGTTAGTAAATCGGTTGTAGTTCGTGCTACCATGTATTGTCTCGGTCCGTAAACCTAACGTATTCACGTTAGGTTTACGGACCGTTACGATACGAAAGTGGAATTCGTTCGTGCTTACCCCCTAAACACGAAAGAGAAATACCAGTGGTAAGAAGTAATGATTAGTGGTATTGAAGACCTTTGTCATAATTCAGTGACAGTGAAAAGTTTTCAACATGTAATAGAATTAGAATAACAACAATAAAAATATTACTGATTTCAATCCAGAAGTTTCTCCAGATCCAGAAAAATCTTTATTTATTGTGTCGTAATATAATATCATCTTATCTGTCAAAACGAAACGATTCAGATTTGAAATCGTAAAATCAGGTAAGGGGGATGCTGTGTGTTTGACAACGAGGGTCTAAGCCAAATGTCACTACGGGGCAAACCCCCGAATACATAAAATTAAACATTTTTATCCACCTGAAGACCTGTTCAGGCTGATGATGATGATGGTAGTGCCCTCCTTAACTATTGATTACTGACCGACTCAAGCTCGAAACAAAGTCATTTGAAGTCTCATAATGTCTCCTTGTTTCAATGTTATAAAGCAATCCTCAGTTCAGCATAGTATAGCATAGTATAATATAACAATGTACAGAGTGTTTCCACGACGTAGCCGTGGCTAGTGATGCCGCGGCTGTATGCGGCGTGAGATATGTTCCTCCTGCTGCATTTTGGAGCGGAACTCGACGACCTGGTCGCGCGACTGCGCTAGCACAGCTAACTGCTCGTTTAACAGCTCTTCCCATTGAGTCGCGTACGCTGTGGGAAACAAAACATTCGTTATTGTTAAACTATCTTTTTTCGCACAGAAGAAACTGCCGCACATGTACTCCTGAAGTGCAGCAGTGTGGCAACTTCACGAGCATACCACCTCGGACCACCTGGTACACCTAGGGAGGCCTGCGTCAGCATCAGCGAGCTGCTAGCCTTCCTGGAGGACATCGGGTGGCTATCTAGCCACCACCACCCGTCACGCAAAAAGGGCCCACCAGCGGCCTAGTTGCGGAAACCAGTCCGCTCACCAAGTACCAAGTAGAGTATCTTTTATCACGAGAATATTTCTCTGATATGACAGGTTTGAATCAGTTCACACTTTGACGTCAGGCCAAACAGTAGTAGTAGAGCTTTTCTGAATGATTTCGTCTGGGAAAGAACTACCACCGTACTTATTTCTATCGTCAAGCAGTGATGCTAGGATGATCAGAGCTTTAGAACTAAATTAGTAAGAATTTTGCATTATTTTTTAATCCAATAAACCTCATGAGCGACAGCATTGGCATTAACGTCGTAAGCGATGATCCCCGTGTTACATTACACCTCGCGAATTTTACCTTTCCGAATGTTCACGAATACTCGCGAATAATACGTTTGGTAATGTTCACAAATAGTCACGATTACGTTTGGTAATGTTCACGAATAGTTACGAATGTTACGTTTGGCAATGATCACAAATAATTGCGAATGTTACGTTTGGTAATAGTTACGAATGTTACGTTTGCAAATGATTGCAAGTGTTGCGTTTGCGAAAGGTTACGAATAGCCGCGAATGTTCGTTGTACCTAGCATTCGATGACGTCTTGTGCCAGTGCCGTGGCTCGCGAGGAAACGCACTCGTTTCGTCGGTGAGCGCCACATGCCTGCAAAACCCGTCTATACTACACACTACACTCGTGCACACTCCTATTGTTAGCATTACAAAACACAAATCATTTACAAAAAATAAGTAACTTTTTGCAATAACACACCAGAGTAAGTCTATAGCTATAGTAGTAAAATCACATCACATAACTAAAACACAAACTTAACACCCAGATTGATTTTACTTGCCCTTCTGGTAATTTGACTTAGCCTTCTGGTGATTTTACTTACCTAACTGGTAGTTTGTCTTACCCTATTGCTAATAACTTCGCGTAACTCTAGAATAGTTACACCGAGTTTACTAATTTGAAACTTCTTGACAATGCAAAAGATAAAAGGCTTTGTCTTTAGCATTTTAAGGATACGCAGAGTTTATTACTAATAGAGTAAGTCAAAGTAGGTTACATAGTTTGTAATAAAAATTATTTACTATTATTACTTAACCGTCTGGTAACATGACCAATGTAAACACTGGACTTACCCTCTTGATCGTAGTCGACGTCTCTCGTCAGTTGCAATAGTTGCGCGGTCCTCTGCAACGCATGTGCCATGTAATCGGAGATTGCCTTGTGATTGTCGAGCACTTCTTCCTCTGCCCGTTGCATCTCGTCAATGGCCTCGTGGAAGTTATACATCTCGGCTGACATGTCACCTTCCTGAAATAATCACGCGGAAAATATAAAAAAAAAATGTATTCGTTGCATTTTTTCAACTAGCTTGACGGCTTGCCACGACCTACAAACAAATGGACCTCGGGTCTAATAAGACAAAACTTCACAAAAAGTGTACTGTTTACTTATACAAACGTAAATACGTAACGAACTAAACCATTGAATTTATGTGTTATATCCATAACACTCACAGCTTACGTTTAAGTTTTTTTTTATTATTTTTTTACAGTTTATATAAGTATACGTTTGACCGCAATCACACCTGATGTTAAGTGGTAATGCGGTCGACGGTGTATACCGAGGTAGTAGTAGCTACACTTCGTTCTGTCAAGCATGTTGAATGGACACTTGACTGCAGACCCGAAATCCACGTGGATCCGTTCTGACCAGTACCAATCCGGCTCAAAGCAGTCAATTAGAGCGGGATTTGTTAAGTAATAAAGCGAGTAGTAAGATCACGACCGATGTAGCGCGGCGGGCGAATGTCCGCCTGCGACGCAAGAGGTTGCGGATTCGATTCCCTTGAGATAAATGTTTGTACGATCTGCAAATATTTATTGCAAGTGTTCTGGGCGTTTTCTATGTATAATAAAAAAATATCTATGTACTTAATGTATTTTATTAGTGATTCAGTACTTATTTCGGGTGTTCTGAGTATTTTCCGTGTATAATAAAACATATCTATGTATGTAATGTATCAAGTATATCAGTCATCTAGTACCCATAACACAAGCTCTGCTTAGCTTGGGGCTAGATGATGCTGTGTAGATTGTCCAGCATTATAATTATCGTGTAGTTACAGTTATCGTGCGATGCGAAAGCGTCCATACGTACATTGAGTGAGCGCAGCTGTGCGAGGTCATCGTGTCCGGCCTCCATGTCGACGTCGCGGTCGGTGGGCGACTCCGCGCGCGCTCCCGTCCGCGGCTCCGACGTACCCAGCTCCTTCACTCTAATACACAATACACATCATCAACTATAACAAACCATGGGATTCTTAATTCCAATTAGGTATGCCATGCTTTTTTTAATACGACTTATGAGTAACACATGTGCTATCTGATGTTAAGATTACTATCACCTATAACAAAGCATTTCCTCGCTGGTAAGTTGGATTGGCGCCATACTGGAGCTTCATATTTTATAAAAAAAATGCCAAGTGCGAGTCGGACTCGCGCACGAAGGGTTCCGTACCCATTATCTATAATAAAAACGGCAAAAAAATCACGTTATAGTATTTGTTGTTATAGCGGCAACAGAAACACATCATCTGTAAAAATTTCAACTCTCTATCACGGTTCATGAGATACAGCCTGATGACAGACGGACAGACAGACAGACAGCGGAGTCTTAGTAATAGGGTCCCGTTTTACCCTTTGGGTACAGAACCATAATAAAATACATACCTGTCTGCGTATCTGAGCGTGTTGAGTGAGTGTTCACAAGATGACAAGGCGGGTGAGATCATGGCGATCATGCAGGTGCGAGATTTATCACCGATGAACGAGTCACGAAGCACCTGGAAACAATACAATCTCATCATGTTTAAATTTTATAGATAATCATTTTGCTTTAACGTTATTACGCTTGAAGGTTTTAATGAAGATATTAACTTTATTGCAGGTGCTGTAGGAACTGCAGATATTTTTTTACTTATAGGGAAAATTTATTAAATATACGAGAGATACGTCCAAATATAGCATTTGGTACATACCAACACTTTACTTTAGTTGGTACTCCATACGTGGTAAGTTGCAAGCCCATCGCCGCTGCTAGAATACTAAATGGTTTCCAAACGGTGTTTTCTTTCACCGTTTGAGAGAACTGGCTTTGCAAACATAAATTTCTCGACAAAAAAATCTATTAGTCCAGGACCGGATCCGAACCCACGACCTTAGGATCACTCTCACTAGACCACCGGTGCTCTTGGTTCTTCCTGGTAATTAATGGGAGATGCCTATGTCCAGTAGCGGACTTCTTCAGGTTGATAAGCTGAAATTATATGAATTACACGTTACCTGTGTAAGCTTGGAGACGCGGAAGGGAAGGTGGTTGTTCCCCTTCATCCCGAGCGCGCGGATACATTCCTTCAGGGCTAGCAGCGACTTGTTGATCTCAGCGCTCTCCATTCCTGAATATTATCATTATATTACTGGCCGTATCTGAATTTAACCCTATTCTAAAAACTTCAAGTCTCAAAGATCATACTTATGTTGTACGGATTTATCAGTCGTATTTTTTTTTATACAACTTGCTGATGGAACAAGCAGATTGCCCACCTGATGTTAAGTGGTTACCCTCACCTATAACAAACATAGGAACATGCCCTACGATGCACTCCTCAGCGTTCAAAATTCTGAGGCATATAGGTGTTAAGCCTGTAATATCACCGGCACCCACACCCTTCAAACCGGAACACAGCATTGGCGTAAATAGGCCTGGGTTGTAGTAGGTACTTCCCCGGACGAGCCCTTCACAAAAAGCTCTACTATAACTAAATTATAATGATGTATGTATACTTGTTTGTCGGTTCGCGGAAGAGGTGTCAGCGCCGCGCTCGTTGCCCGCGAGGTCGATGAGGGAGAACTTGCCGTGGACGCGATGCATGCCGGGACAGCGGACTATTATCTGGAACACGGCGTGCGACCGGGACGAATTCGAGTTTGCACTCGTCTGAAAACAAACACTCGTTTTAAACACCAATATTTAACTACACACACAAGATAATGAACCAGGGTGGTCGACAGCTCATAGGATTAAGAGGCTGAAATGGCAGTGAGCCGAAGTTTGCCGTAGAACCGACAGTTTAGGTAAGCGTAGTGTAGGACGAGGTGGGGCGATGATCTGCGACATGTAGCTGGCAAACACTGGATGAGAAGGGCCGAAGACCGGGCTCAGTGGCGCGTCTTAGGTGATACCTATGCCCAGCAATAGACTAATGTAGGTTAATGATGATAATTTTGATGATGATGATAATGATCATTCAATCTTCAATCCTCATCACCAAGGAGGATGATGATGATGATGCTTGACCGGGGAAGTACTACCACAAAGGAATTAAGAAGAAAGCTTCTTAAATATAAATTGTAATTTCAATGACAAACATTTACATGATCTGCAAATATTTATAGTTACTTAATTCCTTTTCTACAAATCTGTGTCCAAAAGCCGGAAATTAATTTTATGAGTTAAATTAGGCAGCTTCGAAACTAACACCTAATGCAATAGAAATAAAGTGCATTCTCACCTGTCCAGAGGTCCTGGCGGCGTTTCCGTGGTGAATGAGCTTCAGTACTTCGTCTACGTTATCTACAACCTTCTCAGTGAGTCCTACTATCTGAACTTGCTGCTTGCCGTCCTCTAGTACTCGGAGCTTCGCTTTGTCAGCTAACAAGTCGAATACCTGCAATGGAGAATCAACCATTAAAAAATAGGTAATATTATAGGTTTGTAATTTTGAACAAAGATTAAATTAGGCTATCTGCGTTTAGAAGTAGAACATTATCATCAATCTATACCAACTATAAGAACTTCAAGGCTTCTTTCTAGACTTTCTTCTAGGCTTGGTCGCGAGGAACTGGCGCTTAGATTCACCTAGATTTAAGACGTTTCAAGATGATCCCTGCGGGTATTACTGAATAAATGGTTTTTAACTTTGACTTTGAGAATCTACGACCTGACTGACTGACTAACTGACATTTATACAATGAAACATCGTTTATCGTTTCTAAGGGTAGACCTTCAGACTCAATATTCTTTGAAGGTGTCTAATAGGAGTAGTCAGAGGTACGTCCAAATATAACTTTTGACTCCAACCTTATGCAGTCAAGAGTATACAAGTAACTAAAGGTTTACCTTTCCGGAGTATATTTCGAAGAACGACGCAGATACAATGAGGTTGAGCGGCTTGTATTTGGATGACTTTAGGAACGCGAACACATCGCGCGCCGCCATCGCATATATACCCTTCTTGCAGTCCTGTGTTTTACCCTGTTTAACAATATTATATAATCAATGGTTATTATGTTAATATTATATAATTAATGCCAAATGAGATGTGGGCAAAGACAGCCACCAATTGGTTACTTGACACAGCGAGAAAGGTGACGCGGTAGACCACCCAAACGGAGATGGCGGGACGAGCTAGACTGTTTTCAGTGGGACTGGAAAAACTTGGCACAGGATCTGAATGCGTGGAGGGAATGGGGGGAGGTCTTTGCCCAGCAGTGGGACCCAAAGGGATAATAATAGTATTTATATTTTTTTATAATAAAAAATATAAATATTGGCAGACATTTACACAACGCCCATTTTTACTATGAGAACCAGATAGCTAATAGACTACTTTACATACTTTTTTAATACGTTTGTATTTTTAGAATACAAACATGACACTCATACATACAGAACACACATTTATGTTCGTTACATAAATGTTTATTCATGGTGCGGATCGAACCCACATCGTACAGAAGGCAGAGTTGATCTCATTCACTCTATGTAACACTCGCCATACACAAAATGGTACAACAAAACCCAGATAAGTACAGATTATGTTTTACCTGGAAGTCTCCACCCATGGTATGCGTCTTTCCTGAGCCGGTTTGTCCGTACGCGAAACACGTCGCCATACCGCCCTCGAATATTGTCGCCACCAAGGGTTTTGCTGTATATCTGGAAAAAACAGACCATTACTTCATTATTACTACGACTACACTTTAAGTATTAAATCTTTGTTTTATTTAAAATTGTGTTTTAGCAGAAAAAGGGTAAACTTCCTCAACTTTTACAACCCTCAAAGATTTTATATCATCCCAAAAAACCCTGCGACAACCCCAGCAAGGGGTGTTTGACAACTCTGTTTACAAATTATATGATTTTGTTTTTTTTTAATGTGATTTGTTGATGGAATCAGCAGATGGCCCACCTGATGTTACGTGGTTACCATTACATATAACAATGCATTGCCTCGCAGGTCACGCTCGTTATGAATGTGTCCTACTATACACTACTCTGCGTCCATCAACCTGAGGCATACAGGTGTTAAGCCTCGTGTGCTTGTAATTAGAAAGGTAAACGGAACCCTAGAAAGGTAGTGCACCATAATAACCGTGATAGATAAGTATTCAATGTGTATCCGATCGCAAAAATTAAAAAATACTATTTTGATAAAATTCTTGAATACAGTCTTACTTATAAACAATTTCGTTAGTGCATGAGTCGTCAAAGGCGTAGTCGAAGCGGAATTTCTGGTTTTCTAAATACTTGGTAAGGTCCACTTTGTTTTTAGGCTCGTGCACTATCATCGTGTCTTTCGTGGGCACACTGATTACGTCCACCTGGAAAAAGGACCGGAAAAACAAAATTAAAAGTTTTATTTTGAATAATGTGGGTATGTATGTGTCAGCTGTAACATATTTTGACATACCTCTGACTACCTCTGACAAATAATCCTGAGTTGGTACTACTTGGTACTAAGAGTTCTGAGGGGATATCTACCATGCCTGAGAATTCAAATCGTGAAGCTGTTTCTGTTTTTTTTTACTTATACTCTACTTTCAATAGTACTAAGTAAAATGAAAATCATCATCTACCCGTACATATTAGTACCAAGTTTCTAAGTAAGACATCCTCAAATAACCTTTGCTAGAGATCTGAGTATATATCTACCGTGCCTCAGGATTAAGTTTACACTTAAGGCTGTTTTTTTTTAAATTATTTTGTTGTCGGTCTGTGACAGTAGCTGTCAGTTACATTCGGTCTTACCTCCTTCTTGTTCATCTCCTTTTTATTGAGCGGCCTCTTCCTCACGCAGACGGTGATCTGGTGATCCTCAACCTGCTCGTTGCCGGTGAGCGGCCGGAAATCCAGCGTGTTGGTGTACTCGCGGATCATAGCGAGGAACTCCCAGTTGGGGTTGCCTGGGTCCATGTTCATTAGAGCCTCCTGGAACATTATAACAGTTTAATAATAATAATAATTCTAGACAATTCATAGCATCATCTAGCCCCAAGCTAAGCAGAGCTTGTGTTAGGGGTACTAGATGACTGATATACTTAATAACAATGCATTACATACATAGATTTTTTTATTACACATAGAAAACACCCAGAACACCCGGAATAAATATTTGCAGATCGTACAAACATTTATCCCGAGGCAGGAATCGAAACCGCAACCTCCTGCGTCGCCGGCGGACATTCGCCCGCGGTGCCACATCGGTTATTTTTTTTTTTTTTTTTTTACATTTTGATACCTAAGCGTTTGACTGCCATCACACCTGATGGAAAGTGTAGATGCAGTCTAAGGTGGAGCACGCTTAGCTATAATCCACTTATTCACTCTTGTCTTGAAAACTCCCAAGTTATAACGTTCCAGAAACACCGACGACGGTAAAGAGTTCCACTCCTTGGCAGTCTGCACTAGAAATGTGGAAGCAAAACGCTTCCACAGTCTTCTAGTTTATGAATACAATATCTTTACTCAGCTGTAATCCTGGCCTTCAATTTTCTATCAGCTCTCGTGGACATCGAAAAATGCGATTTAGCAGTAGTTAGCATTCCATACGTGACAGGTTGCAAGCCCATTGCCGCTGCTAGAACACTAAGTGGTGTACTAAAACAGTTTTCTTTTACACTGGCATTGCGCTACATTGCGGGAGAGTTGGAACACTGAAGTCTACAACTTGGTTCCCCATCCCTATTTTACAAATGGTTGAATTTCCAAAGACTGCAGCAGGTATTTTGAGTTTCTAAAAAGTGTCCTAATCCCCTTACAACATTTGACAGCAGCAT
This sequence comes from Electrophaes corylata, assembly GCA_947095575.1. Classification (NCBI taxonomy): domain Eukaryota; kingdom Metazoa; phylum Arthropoda; class Insecta; order Lepidoptera; family Geometridae; genus Electrophaes; species Electrophaes corylata. Next base: position 13,888,639 of record OX352699.1, on the reverse strand, counting down.
GGCCATAGACTTAATAACCTAATGCAATTTTATTTTACCTTTTTTTCGCATAATAGAATATACTTATTTTAAACACACACAACGCACATAATGCACATAATCTAATCAGAAAGGACAGTAACAGTAGACGTGACTTATGAATGTGCACTTACTTTCTCTTCCTTGAGTTCCGCTTGGCGCTGCCTTCTCTTCTCCCTGTTCTCCTTGAGCCTTTCCACCTCCTTCACTACGTTGGATCTTCGCACGGCGCCGGAAGCCACCGCGTGAGGCACCGACACAGTGGAGGACACCCCGGCTGCTCTGGCTGAGGAACCACTGACGGTGGTTCCACTGAACTGAAATAACACAAGACAGTAATAGAACCAATATTTCTACTCAGTGACTTTCAACAAACAACTACCAAACACTACACTTAACTCGTTTGTTAAGAAAGAAATAGTGAAACCAACGCGATAAAAACCAGTTATTATTATATTTTTTAGGAGCCTTTCACACTGCTGATATATAAAAAGTATAATTATAAAATTGGCAGTATTCGTCATAAGGAATAAAATGCGACGAACAGTATTTTAACAGAAATTTAAATCATCGGATTTCTTGATGCGACTTGGTTGTACAACAGATCACTACAGTAAAGACCTTCTAGGAATGTTACGCTCTAAAATAAAGGTGACATCAAATACGCGTGAAGTGAGCCAGTGGGAAGTCTAAACAAACAAACGCAATGAGCTCGCTCCAGAATTGCAATTCAGTCTCAAACCCAAAGGTTATTGATAAGGTCTTGGAAAACTTAATTGACTCCAATGTAGCCTTTCATAAAGATAAGTAAGGGTAATTTTGTTTTGTTTTTACTGACGTTTTCGATCCGAAATATTTCCGAATATTTGAGCTTACTGAGCTGAGATCAAATTATATCTAGAAAACGAATACAAAACCCACTAAATATACATATGTTACAAATTCAGTGTTTACTACTGAAGAGAGTTTCCCGGTTAAACATAATTGTTACCATGAACTTTTACACGTGTGTTGACAATTCATAAGAGTAACATTCAGAGAGACCTTTCGTTGTCATTATTGCGACTTTGTAAAGGTCAATTGCTATATCAAAAAGCAATGTCTGTCATAATTTTGTAACCTATTTTTATATTTTGTTTTGTTTTATTGGGGCGTGTTTGTGTTTGGTAAACTATCGCACAAGTAATGTTCATATAAAAACAAATGTACACAAAGGGCATACCATCGTGGAGTTTAACAGCTATACCAATAGTAGCAATGTCAATAGTAGCTATGGTAATAGTAGTATTGACCAACACGTGCGGAAGCTAAACGTATGATTAATCGAGAGAATGAAGCGATCGAAGAATGCTACTCAAAACCTCGATACGAAATTTTGCTTCTGGGTTTTTTGAAGTAGACGTTCTAAGCCCCAAGTCAAAGTTTTCACTATGGTATCTGTTTTGAAAAATCACTGAATTTTAAATAGAAATATTATGAGAACCGTCGTGACTTATATCGCTCCCGAAACGGTCTCCTGATCGGCACAACATAAAACCGAAACAAGAAAACTCTGACTTGGAGTCCGGGTCACGGAGATATTCAACTGCCCGAATATCGCCTTCATGATGACAACATTATTATTTTTAAGCCGATTTAGATGTGAATATTTTGCACAGGATAACCTCCTTGACGTAACCGCGTCTTGGGAAGTGCGGCATATGCATCCCTTGCTGCACGGACGCAGCACTGGGCGTGCTACCGGAGCGGGACCGTCCGCCAGAAGCCGGGGCCTGTAAGGAAGGGGGATCAAGGGAGAGTGGAGTAAGGAAAAGAATAGACTGGGGAAGGGTCTTATGTGATACTCAGCTATGATACCCGTTGCAGGAATGGTGACATGTAGGCTTCTTTTCAGGAAAAAGGCACTTCTAGTACAGGGAGTCGGGATGAACGATTTCCTATCGGTTTAGTACAAATTCGAACATTGGCTATTACCGTCAATTGGTAATTTTTAAACCATTGGGAAAAAGATTGGGTTACAATTAAAGCTACACTACCACTAGTTGGTAATATACTACACAAGTAATAGATGAAACGTTTCCAATCAACAGAATTACAAGCAAAACCTACAGCATAAAAAGAAGGGAGAACCATACCTGCTGAGTAACTCTAGAGTTAGGCAGAGGCTGCGGCGGCGGCTGTGGTTGTGGCGGAGGCACGTTCTCGGCGCCGCGGCGGCCCGTCGTGTCTCCTCCATGCCCGTTGGTGTAGTTAGTTACACCCGCGCCCACACCAGGCGCGTTTGAGATACGCATCTGGTTGTTGCGCGTAACCCGTGAAGGCGCTGAAAGGTTAAACAGACTTCTTTAGATACAGTATGGCTTGAAAGCAAACGTAACAGGAGATAGCTAAGAAGGTCGAATGAATGCCATGCGATCAAAAAGAAGTTTGAATCGAATAGAACTCTAATAGCAGATAAAGGGGTATGGGACTGCAACGTACGCTTGGAAAATGTGGGAACATCCACTTGAGACTATTTCTCTAAATATGTATAGATAAACTGGCATATTTCAGGAAGTTGGCAAAGTATGAGGTAGCTTCTAAAAAACAAGGATGATACACAGAATACGTAAGAATAACAAGTCCATGAATCAAACAACTGGCGCGAACACAGGACCAATGAAACAAACTGCAAAAATAAATCCTAGAAACGTTCTAGCGGCAACCCATAAAGTGCAGAAGCAAGAACAAATGGTTATTATCGAAACTGGTGCTGTTTTCTTACGTGACTTGGCATTCTGCTCCTCTTCTTCAGTCGCTTCAGCCGAAGCCGGTTTCTCAAACGCCTCGTACGGAGCGTTCTGCTCTGAGTCTGCGACGCGATGCCGCCATCGCAACCATGAGCAACACATTTTTCGTAATTTATCAGTCCGTCAGTAAGAATACATACATTGCTATCCGATTAAGGGGAAGCTAATGGAGAGGTATGTGTTTTTGAAAGGTATTGTATGGTATTCACTAGTGCCACTATAGAGTTCAAACGTCTGTTAAGGTTTAGCATACGTATCGTTCAATTTGTCCTATCAACTTAGTGTTACGAAAAAAACTGCAGTTGGTTATATTTACGAAGTTTGTTTGTGTAGAAGAACACTGTAGTAAATCTATGGTTTAGAACGTAACATATGTCCGATAGACTGATTCGGAATGAGAGCGGACTGCGTTGGCGCAAAGCGATCTTGCGACCGCCATATTAGGAGCTCTTTCCGCACTCAAGGCAATGAACCATGACGCATGTGCCGTGCGGCAATGCATAATGAATTTAGTCAATTACTGCAAACAATATTTTGTTTTTATACTGACTGACACAAATATCGGTTTGTCAGCCTAGGTCGGCGGAGAAAGGAACTGACTGATTGACAGTATAACGCGAAACTTTCAAGCTCATTGAGCGATGAGCTCAAAACTTGTTTGACGAAACAGCAGCGTTCTCTCGTAAAGATCGTTTCCAAAATGTGTGTTTGTCAACCCACAACACAATACCGACTGCCTCGGAGTTCAATTAAAGAAAATGCTTGGACAATCAACTAAAATTGGAAAATAATGGTCGTCCATACACATCAAGCCTAATGAAATATATAGTACAATGTGACGTCACCAAGTTTCAGACCCATGATTGAAATCGATAGAGCGAAGCGGTTCAACAATCAAACATTCATTATGAACTTGGCAATGAATACGGTTCTTTAAAGGTGGTGCCTAATGGAGGTAATAAAGAATGAGGAATTACTGCAATTTAATCCGACTTGATCTGAAAGCCCGCCATTAAGCGAGAAAGCTGTAAAATGAAATGTTATCTAAATAGTCTGACGTCCAATTGGCAGACTAATAAAGCCAGCGGCTATGTAAGATTTCCATTAAAATAACTGAACTGAAATAGGCTTTACTTTTGAAATAAACTTATAGATAACACAACCACGTCCACTGTAGTAAAAACAATAAAAATCACACGAGTTTCAACCTTATAGAACAGAATACAGTTCATGACCTGACTCAATAGGGCACACGAATGCAATTTTAGACATCACTACGAACATCGATTTAACAAACAAATCATTAAAAGAAGCACAAAGCATGTGTCAAGGAGAACTGAACTAAGCAAGAACTAAAATTAGGTTGTAATTGAGTTGCACAGGTACTGCTTAAAGCACCGTTCTAGAGCAAGATATGGAAAGAAATCGAAAGGAGACTGGCGCATAGCAACGGTTCACCTGACTACGGTTGATATGCCACTGATCAATAGGTATTCATCCAGGTCATGGAGTTTACGTTACACAACGCATCAATCAGACACCGTAAATCAAAACAGTAAAAGATGTAAAGGGTGACACGCGACATACTACGGTATGTATAATTTAAAAACCTAAAACAAACGGTTCTATTAATCGTCAACGTGTGCGATGATCTGCTGAATTATATAGTGAGCGATATGTCAAAAGATAGATAAAATATAATATATATGGTTTTGATGATTTCAAGTAATAAAATATACAATTTTAGTCTTTAAGCTCTGACTTCTCAAATACAGAAAACAATTTATTATCGACGATACAACATACAATAAGAAATTTAAGATTGAGAATCTGGACAACTTTGTAGAGCCAATATATAACAACAAAGGCACGTACACAGAATTCTCGACGAGGTTGAATGCAGACGGGAACCAATTTGCCGAGGATACAATACAAAGATTTACAGCCATGACCCGCCATGACCTGTAAACCCTGCAGTGCCAGCCGAGCTTATCGCGAGATCGCGAGCATTATCCACTGAGGAACATTAGCCGGTATTGCTGGAAGGGTTTCTTCCTACTCCTATAAAAGTAATGTCATTGTGCTATTTCAGGTCTCTCCGAGTACTAATATTTAACCTACCTACACATTATAAAATAACTCTTGGTTTCTAACTACAGGCCCTTACTAAGGAAGTGCGCTCAAAAGGCTGGCAATGTTACCTCTTACCGGAAAGCTAAACTAATTCTCTGTCCAAGGTAAGCGCCAGCCCTTATGTCGTGTCACATCCACCAGTATCTTGGATAACTCTTTGAATAAAAGCCACAAAGCTGAGTACTAAAATGAAAAAGTACCCATATTATTGGAGTTACTTATTATAGATATGACTTGTTGGTCTCGTCAGGGCCAAGTTTTTGTATGAGAACCGACAACGTATTGAGAACAACGACACCAAAACCAAACACAGCATGGAAGATATTCCAGCTTAAGAATGTGAAGTGATCGCGTGCACATCAGCACATCCAGTATACACATTGCACACACTCGAAAAGTCATTACTTCCTTAGCACAAGGGGTTATTTCGAAGAGTTCCCAGTGATAATCAGTTGAAGTTTATTACCACTGCATGCCAATGATATGCCGTTGTTCCAGTTTAGCACTTCAAGTGAACTATTTGACTTCGTTCAATGAAAAGAGACTGTGGCGAATTAGGATGATTTGGCGTGCAAAATTTCATTAACTTTGGTCCAGGATTTCGCGACCTTAAATTTTTTCAACTTTCCAGGATCGTAGGTTAATGAATTTGAATAAAATACTAGTCATTATTAGCTTTAGTGAATCCGGTGTACGTATAAATATGTCACATTCTCGCCATGGCTTACAGGGTTTTATAAAGAAAACCTTTACATAAAGAAAACCTTTCTTGACCTGTAAATTGATTTTACCAATAAATGCTTATGACTTATAGAAAACTTAAAAGAAAAAGAAGACTTTTTTTGTACCACTAGTAAAATTCACGTAAACATGAATCTATAGAAAAGAAAATCAAAAACAGTAACTAAGAACGTAATGGAAACTGATTTGTTGGAAATAAATTTGAATGCAATGGCTTAGATTAATATTTATTTACAGGGGTCGCGGCTCGGGTCGTTAGCCAGCGCCCACGTGTCAGTTTGACTGATTCACTCGCACGGTGCGATATCCTCATTCTTGGATCATCCATATACAAAAACTAATCATGTTATATTTTGCGGTTCGGCATGTGGGTAGGCACCGTCTGCCTTCAGGTGATCAACCTTTCTCTGTTCCAAACTAATCAAAAAGTGTGGAAAACATTAAAAAAGTTAGGCTGTGGGATCCTTTCCAATAAAGCTAAGTCACGAAGTTCTTTCATTCGCCTACATTTACTTTAGGAAATTGTTCAGAAAGAAACTCCTAATAAAGACAGCATGAATCATGGAATACAAGTTATTGTAAACGTCTTTGTCGTTTATTTAAATAGTCAGCAATGCAATTCATTTATAGCTTTACCTTGAATATCCTCGAGAAGGTCACTCAGCGAACAAAATAGGTAGTGTCAACAACTCCCTTTAGCATAATACCTTGACAGCTTTCCGAAACGGGAAACTTTCCCCGCAGCTATCAATATGCGAGACTCGTAGACGGAAATCAACTCCCTGGAGTAATACACTGAGCACAAAGGAACTTCAGGAAAAGAAGATAGTAACGAGATTCGAAAGAACACAGAGAAGAGGGTTGGTAAACTTACTGCCTACGTTTGCCCGCCGCCCCTGCACATTTGGGTGAGCACATTTCTCGTACAACACTGGCATAGTAACGTGAAAAAGAAAATTCTAAAGGTCAGGTTCACAGCACTATCCTGAGTAAGCCATTAGTGCGATTAGTTTAGAATTAGGAGAGCCGGTGCCAGCCAGTGGTGTACACGGCCGGCCGCGTACTGTCCGCGCGTACCTCCAACCTACACTTATAGCGGGCGATGGAACTAACGGAGCCACCCTGGCCTGCCCCATGTAAAATTCAAACAACCCCAAAACACATTGTTATCGTAACACGCCATCGCCGTGTGCATTAATGATAATGTGGAAAAATATGGCCATCAGTACATTCAGTACGCCATGTAGGAAGGCGTTTATCACCCGAAAGGAAGGAACTGAAAACTCAGTAGAAACATACCCCGATCGAAAGGTCAGTATTTGAATAAAAAGCGGTTATAAATTCTGGTTGACCTTTGACTTTGACGGACTCTCATGCCGCTATCTTGAAGAATCCGGACATTGATAGCATTTCAAGAGTTCTTGAGCGCGGAAAGTGCATGCTATGAAAACTAACGAGCAAAAATGCTTTTTTTTAGTAGGGTATTAAATTAAAATACTAAATAGATGTACTAAACTAAAACAACTGTACTGAACGACTATTTTTAGGTTATTTTTAGTGCATGTTATTCGTAACAAAATACTGGATGGACCGATGACATTATAAAGATCGCGGAATGTCGGTAGACGAAAAAGGCTTAAATTTTCCTCCACAGAAATTTTAATGGGATGTTTTTGTCCGGCAATAAACTTTTTCAGACAGATAATGAGGAGACTCATGTTGTTTAAAAGTGGCAAGATTTTAATTAGACAACGTTAAAAATCAAGATGAAATGCACTTTTTGCGAACGGGTAGTTTCCCAGCGATGTAACATAAATAGTTATGACGCCATCAGTTATTGTGAGAACAGGCAGTTGCGTGACGCTATCGCATGATAAGACACCTTACTTGTAATTAGGATAGTGATCCAATTATATCTTTCCTATTCTAACACTACTACCTAAGCAACCACCTTGTGAATGTAGTTGATGGGGTGAAAGTTGCGCCAACCCCATAGAAACGAACATCCCTCACAAAGCAAAAGAGGGTGAATATTTCGAAAATACTAACCTTCAAACGAGTGCAATGTCAAAACCATATTCGACGTTATTTGCCGTGACCGTGGCCTTGAATTGTGGATGTGTCTTTGAATGTCACATCATTTCAGCAAACATGAGAAATTACGATTTCTTTGACGTCAACGTCCGAAAGTTATCGTGTATCATTAAGAAAAAGATTAGGATTAAGAAAATATAAACTACCATCTAACTTGCTGGAGCTTGTATGTTCCAAAATTCCAATCAGTCGGTTGAAGTGGTAATAGACTGATCTGGTAATATAGCTCGTAGAACTGACAACCGGTGGTCAATAATGTTTGTCGGATGAAATGACGTTATAAAGATCGCTGGAAATCAGTGGTTGGAGAAGGCTCAATATTATTCTTCCTGTAAATGTATAGGGGAAGCAATGTCCAACAGTCAACTTCTCGAAAAATAATGCAATGGTGCGCATGAAGAGGCAGAAACAGATTCAGAACTAAGCACAACTGAGTTTTAGTTCCCCGTTTGAATTGAAAGGAATCTAGACTAACGCAGATTAGCTACAACATATTGGAATCAGAGTAGGACACGCAATCAGGACGCGATACTGGACCGTAGCGTAGTGCCCGCAATCCCGATCGTTGCCAAATGTACGTTGCGCAAGATTGATTGACGCAATCGCCCCCTTGGGAATTTCAGGCACGTTACTACCAGCAGCTTTATATTTGTAGAGGTTAGTAAATAAACAAAGCCCAGTGGTCACATTTCAGCGTGACTGGCCCCATGGGATAACCTGGTGTAATTAAACATAAAGAAATTACGAGTTCAACACAACACGCGTAAAAGGACTCATTCGTACTAAAATATGTAAGACATTACCGTAGTCACGCTAATGAAATTCCTGTACCTTCTTACAAAGTATTTACCTATCGACTCAAAGTTTCGAAAAACTGCCAGGAAAATGAGATTGTTTTATTAGTGTTTTGCACTGATGTAATTGCAAAACACTAATCGATGTTTGAAACAACAATCAAAACGAAAATATGTAAATAAACTTCATAAATATGACAATTTATCGGTATAATTTAGTATTTTTGCGTTGCCGCGAGTAATAAAAGTAACACCCAATTACAGAATTAAATACAGTAAGTGCTTAACGGTAATTAACGCTTTCAATTGGCCAAATTACAGTGGAAATAAATGCCACCCAAGTCCAAGACTATTCTTTAGTGATTAAAGTGAACTTTCAGTATTTGTATGATGAACCTAGATGTTTGTTCTCTGTCTGGGTGTTATATTGTATTCTAAGTATGTATTTAAAAAAAACCGTATATAAGTATTTAAGTAGCCTATCTGCCATTTAGTTCCCATAGTACAAGAGGGCTTGATGTCGAATATTTATCATGTATATTACGATTTGGTATTCAGGTTTCTTGTTAGAGTTATGTCAGTTGTATCATTACAATTTGACATTTAAGTAAGTGCAATATTTTGATTCTTAGCGAAGGTATACTCATCGAGGATTAATCAACAGGTTTCTAAATAAACAAAGTTTTATATAAACAAAGTTTCAAGACATTCGATATTTCGCGTGACCGTCCACCTGTTTTGGGCAATAAATGGACCGAGACCGTTGACCCCGCGAGTCGTGCAGAACTAACCTTCCTTATGTTTATCTCTTTCTAATCGGAAGCGGCGGAGAGAGGCGGAAACTGGGTTAACGTGGTGGGTGCCAGTGAATCATAGCGTGATGGGAACTAGTTTCAAGCAATTGTCAATATTATAAGCTCTTGGTTTCATGTCTACGTTTTAATACACTTTCTACAAACAATGTACGGTCGGAGTAAGGGCACACTTAGGTTATGGAAAATGTTAATAATTTAAAGCAAATTTTAAACTTAGAAATCGTTGGTAATATTAGAAATTGGTTAGAATGGTTGGTTGGTATAATGAACGGCCACGTCAGTCACCTAACGGAATGTTAATACATCCTGTAAAAGGGAACATGCATAAAGTCTACGAAGAAACCACAAAGACGGTGACAAATACGAATCACAACGCAAAAATAGAATCCAAAAAGCACGAACAAAGGCGCCAAAAGAGTAAGATTGTAATTAAGATAGTGCCCTAAAACACAACCATTAATACACGAATGTGGGACTATTAGGATAATTGTGGGTTTGTGCAAACGGTTATGAATCTAGATTGTGATGACATTACTCTTATTATCTTACCTGTAATTTGAACAAAAAATCTACTAGCGAAGCGCGCGCGACTTCGTCCGCGTAAAGCTATTTTTATACAAACTTCAACCCCCGTTGTACCCGTTTAGGTGTTAAATATTGGGAATTCCTTTCTTAGTACACCTCTATACACCAAGACGAATATACTCTTAAAATTTCAAGTCTCTACGACCAGTAGTTTAGGCTGTGCGTTGTCTATCAGTCAGTGCGTTGTGTATCCCAATCAGTCAGTCAGGACAAAGATTCTTATAATTGGTATAGATATATATAGATTAGAAGGTAGAATTGTCATAATCATATTGTATTATAGCTTAAAACTCTGTATCGAATATCCGTCATTGTTCTAGTGTATTTTAGATTGCATCACCAAGAATCTACACATACCGTGCACCAATATGAAATAAGCTGTTAAATCAACACAGTTGGCTTTGACGCAGTTGCATTACAACTTACTGATTTCTATTTTAACCACAAACGCATTCAGATCAGCTTGTATGATTCATGGACTAAATAAAATCGTAGATTTAATATTTTTGTGTTGAAATAAGAATTCACGAATTCAGGCTACCAGTGAGACAATATGACACGATTTCAAAATAAAGATACACTCACCTTTTGTGGCCACTGGAATAGACTGTCGCGTCATGTCCTAAAACAGAAAAGAAAAATTAGAATAACGTCAGATTCAAATTTTGTAGCAAACACAATAGAGAATACAATAAGAAGCCATGTAACAGGAGAAAGAAAACATGTTAAACCCACTACTTAACTACGAAACCCTTATCCAACCTGGCCCAAGATACTTAAAAGCATTTTTTTTATTGATAGCGCATTATCGTATTTGACGTAAAAAAATATAATTACAGAAGTTTAAGACGTGGAGAAATTGGAGGTTGTGCTATTGTTTACAACTTTAGAAATCAGAAGTTTTCACGAACGGTTTAAAATAAGTTGCAGCATTTATGTGCGTGTTGGCGTAATAGTGAAATGATACTGAAATCGTACAATTTCAGTGAGTAATTTACAGTGATGATGACGAGACGAATATTTATCTCATATCTCCAACTTTTAATACATCCATCATACACAACACGGCGATTCACAATAATCATTATACAACTTACTGATGGAACAAGCAGATGGCCCACCTGATGTTGAGTGGTTACCATCACCTATAACAAAGTATTACGACAACATAATCTCCCAACAGAAGTACAAATCCAAACCATTCCAGTAAAACCATGCAAATTAAAAAAATACTAACTCATATAATTACGTAACGAAGAGTAAAACTAATTGAAACGGAAGTATAGATGTGTTGATTTCTCTATTCAAGTTCACACTAATTAATTACGCCAGCCAACCAACCAACCATTACAATCACCCAAACCGAGACCGACACCGAACCTGAAACTAGAGCCCTGGTGGCCTAGTGGTCTAGTGGGAGTGACCCCTGCCATCTGGTGTGGGTTCGAATCCGTTCGTGCACCAATACATTTTTTTGTTCGAAAAATTAATATGCGCAACGTCAGTGATCACAAACGGTGAAGGAAACCAGATAGTATTCTAGCAGCGGCGATGGGCTTGCAAGCTGTCACGTATGCAATAACAACTACTGCAAAATGTGATTCCAAATATCCAGGTACCTCTGACTACCCTCTTAGACATCCTTGAAGAATCTCGAGAAGGTATTAAGAGATCTGACGAGATAATCTACCGCTTGAATCTATGTTATCTATGTGTTTATTCCAAATTTCATCCAAATCGGTTTACTGGTTAGAGCGTGAAAGAGTAATAAACATCCATCCATCCATCCATATGGATGGATGGACTTTATAGATTATACTAAGGCATTTGACAGCATAAGCCATAACGCAATCTGGAATGCCTTGAAAGTTTTCAATGTCGATCGGAAGTACATAAACATAATCAAATATGTTTACGCTAACAGTACCAGTAAAGTAAAACTCGAGACAAGAGGTGGAAAAATCATTATAGAACGAGGAGTAAGACAGGGAGATTCCTTGTCGCCTAAATTGTTCATCGCCGTGCTGGAAAATATATTTAGGCATCTAGACTGGAAAACTAAAGGAATCAAAATGAATGACCGCTACCTAAGTCACTTTCAGTTCGCTGATGACATAGTTCTGTTAGCAAACAACCCTAAAGAACTTGAAGGAATGATTTACTCACTCGACCATGAAAGCTCAAAAGTAGGTTTGCAAATGAATGCAACCAAAACAAAAGTAATGACTAACAGTCACGAAATTCCTATTCAGGTCTCAGGTAACAGCATAGAATATGTCAAAAACTACATCTACTTGGGGAAAAAAGTTTCGTTTACCAAAACAGGCAACGAAGAAGAAATTGAACGTAGGGTAAATATAACCTGGAGGAAATTTTGGTCACTCAAAGAAATAATGAAAGGAAATTACAGTCTTAATTTGAAAAAAGTTGTGATAGATACATGCCTCTTGCCTTGTCTATTGTATGGCTGCCAAACATGGATATTCACAAATAAAACTAAACTTAAAATAAGAGCCACTCAACGAGCAATGGAAAGGAGCATACTAAAAATTAGAAAAAAAGACAGAATACGAAGTGACACTATTAGACAAAAAACAAAGCTTACCGATGCACTCACTCAAGCCCTTAAACTAAAGTGGCAGTGGGCAGGTCATATTTCACGCAATACAGACGGTAGGTGGACCAAACATACCACTCGTTGGAAAGGACCATCAGGAAAAAGAAATGTTGGCAGACCGTACAGCCGGTGGGCTGATGATATCATACGAATTGCTGGGAAAGACTGGATGTCCGCAGGAGCGGATAGACAGTCGTGGAAGAAGATGGAGGAGGCCTATACCCAAAAAGGGGTCCATATCCCATAACCACTAACTTTACCTAACTAACAACTAGATTTTAAGTCGATATTACTAACAACTACTAACATCTAAACCACAATATGTAACATAGGGATATGGAAAAAAAAAAAAAAAAAAAAAAAAAAAAAAGGCTTTATTATTATTATTAAGCTTGCAACCTATCACGTTTGGAATACTAACTACTGCAAAATGCGCCAAATGTAATATTTGGATGTACCTCTGACTAACCTCTTAGATATTTTCAAAGAATCTTGAGTTGGTATTACTTGGACCTACCCCTAGGAAATCTGAAGAGTCTGTGTTGCGGTTTGAAGGGTGTGGGTGCCGGTGGTTTACATACACATGAGGCATATCTGCATGCCTCAGTTTCATGGGCACAAACATGAGGTAATACACCTATAACTTTGTTGTTGGTTGCACTTATGGTTAGCACTTAACATCAAGTGGACAATCTACTTGTTCCACCAATAAATCGAATAATTTTTAAAATAATTTATAGGACATTTCACGTGCACATTATCATTTTTTTTTTTGAAGACTTCAGCACTTTTAAACATATTTACTAAAGCTAGTCTAGAAAGTAAAGGCTAATAATAATTTTTTTAATAATTTGTAGGACATTTCACTTGCACATATTCTTTTTTTTTTTGAAGACTTACAGCACTTTTAAACATATTTACTAAAGCTAGTCTAGAAACTAAAGGCTATTAACAAGTCTCCACTGTTAGTATTATTTTGGCAGTCTTCCGTTCAATCCCATTCAGTTTCCTTTGAAATTGCGTCTACAGTATAATCAGCAACTAGGGCAACTAACAAGCATCGTTAATCACATACAGCTTATATAATAGCTTTCAACTACTCTATCCTATCTTTTCCAACCAATGAACCTAACCAATTTATTGGTTCAAACCAAGTAAATCTGAAATGGCTAACATACGAAACAAAAAAAAACGTTTTTCTATACTTTAATATATTTATTATAATTTTCTAGTCTATACTAATAATATTATAAAGAGGAAAGATTTGATTGTTTGTTTGTTTACATTGAATAGGCTCCGAAACTTCTGGACCGATTTGAAGAATTCTTTCGACGTTGGGAAGCTACACTATCCCCTGGTGACATAGGCTATATTATACTTTCGAATAAATTAGGGATCCTTACTAAAACCGGTGCGAAGCCGGGTCGGGTCGCTAGTTTTTAATAAGTCTAAAAGAGCTTTTTACTGAAGTATGACTTAGATGTAATCGTATGACATGGTTAATTATTTAATGAAGATTTGTTTAAATCTGACACTCTTTGAATGCTTACTATGAGGACTTAAAATTTATATAATTTCGCATCAAATCGAAATCTATCGAGTTGCCTAAATCTGATTTTCGGAAAAAGTTCAAAATTGAAAAATACTTTAGCCTCTAAAATTATTTTGTTTATTTATGTTGATAAGACAGAGAGAAATAGTGTATTACTTGTAACCTACGCATAAATAACAATATAAAATCAAATTAGTTTTTCTAAATTAATTTGTGTGCGCGCCATCTATTACAGTAATTCACAACAAGTAATGATCATGCCTCGATCCAAAGATAGAGGTCTCTGCTTTATCTTTCATTCTACGAATGACCTAATACAGATTCGCCAATGGCCAAATAGATAAGATTTCGTGAACCATCTGACCAATTACGGTTCTAGCTCTATATTAAAATTGCACTTTATGTTCGAAAGCTGAGTAACTTCAACAGTTGAACCGAAAGATTTTATGAAACTTCGAACACAGGAAACAAAAGACATGCAATCACAAAGACAAAAGGTTATCTAGGTATTGTTTACTTTATTGAGAGGTCTCTATTAATTTTTATAGTCTCCCTGAACTTACTATTCCAACATTCAAATTCGCGAGGTTCAAAAGGTTATTGCGAGGAAGCTAGCTCGTGGATTCTGTCGGCTTCTGAGTGAGCCATTCATCCATTGAAGCTAGCTGAATAGCGGGTTGAATACCCAGCAGTGTTTGCGCGATGAATCATACTCTATGTGTGCACTTGCTAGGTTCAATGGAAGCACCTATTGTGATGATGACGCTTCACGCTTGTAATGGTAGCATTTTTCATATCATACCATTTGGGTTTGTAGTTGTTTTTGAAAGACAACGGGTTTAGATGGAAGCTTAGACATCAAACGTTTCCTTTATCATATAACTTCTACCAAGTGGCTTACAAATTAACAAACACAATTCGTTCAAATTCTTTCAAACAAAAACAATTATTTTATTATTATCAAGCAAATCTCAGTTTGTTTTTCAAAAGGGTGCGACCATAAAGTTAATCTATTAGGCCAGCGGAGATTCGATTTGTCTTCAAATAGGAGTGCAATTGACTATTTAATTGAACATCATGCGCGAAAATGTCCGTTAACAGTGACATTCGACAGTTGCCTGCCGGGCGTGGGAAGGTGAATCATTAGAAGGTGATGTCACTGATGATGCCCAAACTTACTTGTAAACATGTGATATCAACAAACCAGGCCATATTTCACACAATATATACACATCGATCAAAAAGGAATATCAGTAAAGGTAAAACAAATACATTACAATATTTACACAACTACAGAAACTGGATTGTGTTTTTGTCACGCTGCGTTACAGTTAGAGCGAATATAATCGCGTCTCGAAAGCGTACAATCCGACGGACAGACGTGACGAAAGCACAGTCCGCACAACTAACAAAACACCATAACAAGCCGTTCGTGTGCAAATCATAGATCGTGGAACGTGGAGCAACGGAATCGAAAGTGATAGAACAAAACATGGTGTCAGCGGAGCTGAGCCCCTCGTGTATTATGCATTGTGTGCGTGGAGGACTGTACCGATCGTGAGTTGCGCACGGGCAGCGTGTGTCCGGAGTCGCCGGCGCCGGCGGCGGCCTCGCCGTCACCGGCTGCGAACCCGCCGTCGTCCGACGAAGACCCGGAGAGATCCTTGTCGCAAACAATCACGTGCCAATCAAACAGAACATAACACAGTGCTAAACTTACTGAGTATCCTGCTGCTTGTTCTGACTCTGACATTCAAATAAATAAAAATGCCGACAAAGTGTGTCCCTAATGGTCTACGGGTTGAAAGTGAAACTTGAAGGCGAGTGGTGTGAAAAATCGATGAGACCGCCACTGTCCGACGCGAGTCAGATGTACCCACGCAAGTTGGAAGGTCGCAAGACCATCAATCACCCTCAGATCGAACGTTGGCCACTACAGGGAACACGCAACTATAGGCAACTAACCAGCCGGTGAAAACTATTCATTGGCATACTACTCATTTACGTGATCTCCTATGTGATTAGCGTGCTCTAGCAAACGGTTGCCTTGGTAACGGTGCAATTTAACAAAATAAATAACTATTCGTCAAGATATGATCGCTACTGTGCGATGTATGATCACCTGCCAACTGATGATATATGGGAACATTTTCTACATTTTCTCCTCGCGTCAACCGTGCGACCGGATGTTGAGAAGTTCCTTCGTCTATTTCACTGCACGGGAAAGATATTGCTAGATGAAACACCGGTATGACGACTACGTCATTGTTTTAAGCGTTACCAAGGGAATGCGAGCGTCATTAGCGAAGCACATTCGTCTATCTTGGGTATGCGAGTACAACTGTGGCGGTGTCGATTAGCAACTGGTTCTTCGCGAGCCAAACAATGAGAGTGGTCGCGGGTTGGTACGTACGGCCTCGCAAATCAATAACACTTGAGTTTCCGTTCCATTTTTATCGCAAAGCTAATGAAGGGATTATCCCGGCAGAATTTGCTAAATCGATCCACTAGTGTTTTTATCTTGTTAAAGCTTGTAAGCGGACTGCGCGCTCTCTGTTGTCATATCTCTCTGCTAAGTTAAGCTACTGCGGCTATCACAATGGAGCTAATGTAACAAATATGCAAAGAGGTGTTAAACGAAAGCAGGACCGCATATTCATTGTTTATTCTGACGCTATTAATATTAATTTCAAAGCACACGAAGTTAAAAAGAGCAAAGGATTAATGCACACTGTTGTTAACATATAGAATGGAATTGTTAGACTCAATTATAGTTACGATAACGACCTCGCGAGTGAAACGTACGAGGTTTAGATTGGAAAATTGTTTTACAAGAGCTGGTTATTGACCTGAAACATAATACCTACCTTGTTGCTCGTTCTTTAAAACCCTCGAGATTTCCCTTTACGAATTGTTTATTTTCAAATGGAATTGTATAAAATCATCTTCATTTCGCTTCTCGTTAAATACGAAACGAAATGACCTCAAAATCAAAATACAATGTAGGCAATTTTGGTTCAGTTATTAAGTTAAGGCGAACCGAGCGCTAAGAAAATTGCGCTGTATAGGACCACATGTATCAAAAGGCTATGCGATATGGTCTAGTGATACAATGCGGTATGATTATAATATGCAATCCCATTAGAAAAGTACCTGAAAGTTAGTTCACAGCACATTCCACATCAATAGGACCCGAAATACTTACCCTGGCCAGTTTATTGGGCATGGACTGTAAGTGCGACGAGTGGTGCCTGGGTCCTGCGTTCAGTTCTGGGTTCAAAGCTAGGATGGCGTCGATCTCCACCTCTTTGCCCTTGGTCTCGCCGCGCTCGTACCATTCCACGGTGACGGATCGAGTCTCGAGGTTGACCCCGGACACAATCGCCGAGTGAATACGACCTGAAAAAATGAGATGTAATCAGGACAAGACGGCAATAGCATTCTAAGGAAAACGTTAGCAAAAATAATTACGAACTTTGAGATATGGTTATGAAAACCGATGAGGTTTTTATAGGCTTTTTGTATACGGCTCATTGATGGAATAGCAGATAGTCCACCTGATGTTAAGCGGTTACCATCACTTATATTAGACAGTTTGTAAGATTCTACAACACTAAATAAACATTACTTACAAAGACTTTGTGCATAATTCAATTGGAAAAAAATTATACCGAGTGTAATAAGACCACTTCCGAATGCTCCAGGAATGTGTAGTTACCTACAACAAGGTCTTATAGAATACTACTCAAATCAAACAATCAAACAGTTGACAATCAAATACATCCGATCACGTATAATTTGGATGTCTTCAAGAGAAGAGTGAATAGGTATCTTCTAGGTAAACGTGCTACACCGTAGACTGCGTCATCACTTAACATCAGGTGAGATTGCGGTCAAACGTTTGAATTGTTCCACTCTGCCCCACCAAGGCGCCCCACTAGTGGGGCAGAATCCACAGCCTTAAAATTTGTAGTGGAATCTGCCCCACTAAGTCAGTTTAGTGGGGCAGATTCCTACTACTTTAAAGTTTGGTGTATTCTGCCCCACTAGGGCTGGCACTTGAGTTTGTGTAGATGGGTTTACTCATATTATACTATCTGTCTATTCAAGTTAAATGTAACTTTGGTGTTATTATTAAGTAGATTACGTTAGTAGTCGATAATTAGTAATAGATGTGGTACATAGGTAGTGTACAAAATTAAACTAAAAATATGACGACCGATGTGGCGCGGCGGGCGAATGTCCGCCTGCGACGCAGAAGGTTGCGAGTTCGATTCCCGCCTCGGGATAAATGTTTGTACGATCTGCAAATATTTATTCCGGGTGTTCTGGGTATTTTCTATGTATAATAAAAAATATCTATGAAAGTAGGGTACCTACGTAATATATTGTATTAAGTATATCAGTCATCTAGTAACCATAACACAAGCTCTGCTTAGCTTGGGGCTAGATGATGCTGTGTGGATTTTCCAGCATTATTATTATTATTGTTATTGTGCACGTAAATAGCAAAATTATTTTAATTCTAATTACTCAACTATTAAAAATCACAGATTAATTACGAGTATCATTTGACGTACAATTAGTCATATAGAGGTCATAAATAAAACCTTAGTACAAAAATAAATACTACGACTAATACGGATTTAAGTCCGTTTTACTACAAGAAATAAAACCACACATCAACTTTCACCTGATATGGCAAAATACAGTCTTACTTACTACTACGTAGTCTTGCTTACTTTATGGATAGTAAACATCTAAAAGATACAAACAGCTACTAAAATACTATACTAAACACAAGAAATATGACTAGGTAATTAAACTTGATTAAGTACATGAGTATCTCTTGGAATAATAATAGAGTTATTGCTCCATCTATTGCATTTTTTCTAAGAAATGCCCAACAGATATACTGCCGTTTATAAGCTCCATTTGGGCATCTTCTATATTTTAATCGTTTTGTATGTATTCATTAAGGCGTGGTTTTAAAGGTTGGTTCTGGATAGATTTAACTAAGGAAAGCGTAATAAAGAAGTCATAGTAAAGTGGGACATCTTTTTATTCAACTTATTATGCCAACCTTCGAGAGTATTAATTATTGATATGTGATTCAAGAAACAAATAATTAATTTTCTAAGAATATTTTTAGTTTCATTTAGTAAACTACCTATGTACCACATCTATTACTTATTACCTACTACTAACGTAATCTACTTAGTAATAACACCAAAGTTACATTTAACTTGAATAGACAGATAGTACAATATGAGTAAACCCACCTACACAAACTCAAGTGCCAGCCCTAGTGGGGCAGAATACACCAAACTTTAAAGTAGTAGGAATCTGCCCCACTAAACTGACTTAGTGGGGCAGATTCCACTACAAATTTTAAGGCTGTGGATTCTGCCCCACTAGTGGGGCGCCTTGGTGGGGCAGAGTGGAACAATTCAAACGTTTACCTATAGAATGTAAAAAAAAAAAAAAAAAAACATTTAGAGTAATACGACTCCTACTAAAACTCATATTTATCAGCCAGCGATGTATTTCGTACAGCGGTCAATGACCGTGCGATGGCGTCAACTGCTAGCGAACGCACCAGTCAGATGATCGCGATTTCCTTTAGACTGCTGTTTTCGGTGTTTGGTCGTTTTTACGCGTTTTTATATGAGATAATTAGGTACCTATTTGTTATTTTATGATTTATTGTCGATATTGATACTGAAAGCACGGAAATAAGGCGTTTTCTATTTTTTTTTTTCATGATCTGAATGCGCAGTTTCAGTTTTCGGAAGTAGTCTTATTACACCCGGAATATCAACCTCGCCTCCATGGGTTGTTGTATATAACAGCAACTCCATGGTGCCAGTCCAAAGCCTGGGAAAAGTAGGGATGGCCCAAGGGGAATGCGATGCGCGGCAGGCCAATGCTACATTGTACTGTTAGGCATCGCTCCCTCACCCCTCCCCCTCCCCCCCTCCCCTTCCATCACATAGACCCAGCTCCCGCAATCCCAACCTTGTCCAACATACCCATCCCATCCACTATCCGCTACGGGACAATGTGGTCCAGTTCCGTGGGCCTGCCATCCAAAAAAAAAGAGACTGTCAGGTGGGGGTGGACCACCTACGTCACCAATGCTGTGCGTAGGGGGCCCGTGAGGGAGGAGGAATAGGCCTGGAGTCTGAGCGTACAGACAGACTCTTGCGTAACACGTCTCTTCGGTCTATAAGAACCTTCACCCAAAACGGGGAGCCCTCGGTAGAGCCAACCGGGGGTCAACCAGCATTTCGGCCAGCGCAAGCTGACGAAGGCTAGAGGGGGGGGTTGATGGGGTTCACAGTCGACGGTGCACGCCGAGACGGGGCGATCAGTGGTTGACGCCCGCTCAGGTGGTGCCGCGCGGACTCGTGGACAACTCAACCAACCCTTCTATATCTCACCGGTAACCCTGGTGTACTTAGTACATCCCCAGGTGCGGACTCCATGGAGGGTGGGGAGCCGGTAAGATGAAAATAGAAGACAAGTAGCAGAATGGCATCCAAAGATAAAATTGACCACAATGCATCCCCCTCTACAGGGGAGGCGGTGAAGGATTTGGCGGCGGCTTTCGCGGTCCCGCAATCCAACACTGCTGCCTGGAAGATTGTTCAATCTAAAGGCAAAAAAATCAGAGACAAAAGAGTCGGGAAGGGGGAACGGTCATCGGCCGCAACCCCGAGTACCAGCGTCCGACCTCCTGTGGGGCCCTCACCGGTACCGGGGAGGAAGGATGATAGACTCGCAGACATGCATCAACCAGGACACAAGGGGGCAAAGCAGGCGGCATCGAGCACCTGTGCACCTGCTTCAAGAGGCCCCGGTCCTGGCTTTTTCTTCAAACAGCGACGACAAGCTAGAGCATCGGAAGTGTCTAACCCCGATACAGACGCACCGACGGCGAGGCCTTCGGGCTTACCGCAGATTACCGCTGAAGGTGGCACTGGCAAGGGTAAGGCGCGGAAACATGCAAACAGAAAAAACAGACAGAAGCGCGCGAAGATAGCGATCGCAAAAGCAGCACTCGCCCCACCACACAATGAGCCGAGCAAGCGCACTCGGCCCGATGACACTATATCACCGAGGGGGGGGCACAAAAAGCAGAGAGTAGAAAGCACGCGTCGTACTACATCAAGCTACGCAGAGATAGCGCAGAGCAACCTGCAGGTGGCGGTAGTAAGGGCCGATAACCAGCAGTCGACAGAAGAGCAAGCCACCCTGGTAAAACGATACCTGGAGCGTCGCATACTGGAGGACATTAAGAACCCCAGTATCGACTTCTCGCCGCGGTTCCAGGGTAGGCCACTCATTACTGAGGGAGCCCTGAAGCTGTGGTGTGAGGACGAGCCTTCGCTGGGGTGGCTCACTGCTGCAATAGAGCAACTGCCGTCAGAGACATGCCCTAAGCTGAAGGTCATCCCACAAAGTGAGCTGACTCGGAAGATCCGGGCAGCTCTCTTTATCCCAGAGTGTACGAACACTCGTAAAGTCAAAGTCAAAAATCATTTATTCAGTAATATCCGCAGGGATCATCTTGAAACGTCTTAAATCTAGGTGAATCTAAGCGCCAGTTCCTCGCGACCAAGCCTAGAAGAACCGGCAAGAAACTTACGGCTTGGTTCCTACCGTTTTTTTGTATGATCCTTTTACAAAGTAATAATAATGTAAATAATGAAACTCCAGTGTGGTGCCAATCTAACTTAATAAGGTGATTGCAAGACAAAAAACATGTTAAGGCAATCATACCAAGATCTTAATATACAACAGAAGTTCAAAAGACAGCACACGCTACGCTTCAACTAAGAGTAATGCTTACAATCTAATGCATTCAAATAAGAGAATAGTACAGACATTGCAAAAAAATATCCTAGCTGCCGACGGGTCGAGCGAGCGGAACATCTGGCCACGCCGATTTATCATTAACGTAACTATCTAAGGAATAGTAGGCTTTCTTTATAAGATTTGTCTTAATGTAGGCCTTAAATTTCCGAATAGGAAGTTTAGTGGCATTTTGTGGAAGTTTATTATAGAATCGCACAGTGTTCCCCATAAATGACCCATTAACCTTTTGCAGTCTAAATTTTGGTATATATAATTTATTATTGTTTCTAGTGTTAATACTGTGCACATCATTTTTTTTCTTAAAACTACTTATGTGCTTATGAGTGTACAATAGATTTTCATAGATATACTGCGAAATTACCGTGAGAATATGAATTTCCTTAAAACGCTCTCGCAAGGAGTCGCGCGGTTTCATTTTATAAATGGCCCGTATGGCTCGTTTTTGTAAAACAAATATTGTTTGTAAATCAGCAGCTTTCCCCCAGAGAAATATACCATACGACATTACACTATGGAAGTAACTAAAATATACTAGTCTAGCTGTAGCTTCATCAGTGAGCCATCTTATTGTGCGAACTGCATATGCAGCCGAACTCAGTCTACTAGCAAGTGTTTTTATGTGTGGACCCCACTGCAATTTTGCATCAATATTAAGCCCTAAGAAAATAGTAGAATCTACAAGACTAAGTGACTCCCCATTTAATACAATATTTGTAGGGCTTAAGACCACATTAGGTAAAGTAAATTTAATGCACTTAGTTTTACTAGCGTTAAGTAAAAGATTATTAACGGTGAACCAGTTAAGAACTTGCGACAGAGCTGCATTCACGTCACTGTAATCATTCTTTTGTCTATCGACTTTACTGGACACTCTGGAGGACACCAGTCTTGTGTTAGCTAGTCAGAACAGATGGGCGGAGGTTAATACGTGGACGGTTTACAATCATACCCTACAGGAGAACGACATCCTCTTCGTGGCTGTGGGTATTCCGGAAGGCTTGGTTCCCGAGGTCATGAGGAGAGGCCGCAGGCTGGCTCATAACCTGGGGAACGTGTACGTCCGCTTTTATGGAGCGGACGGATCCCTTCAGGATACACCGCCGGCCGCAGCACCCACAGCCACTCCAGCACAGCAGATAGAAGAGCAGACACGAGCAGGAACGAGTACACCAGAAGCTCCCGCGGTTGGCCCAAGTACCGTAACGACAGCCGCACCGACTCACTCATCACCCAAACCGTCGTGCTCTAAGCCGTTGGAGGAGATGTGTGTGGAGATGCAGGAGCTACTGGACTCATCGGACGAGGAGGAGGGAAACCAGGATGTTGGTGACCCCGACTCCTTGTTGTAACGTCATCCAAGGCAACCTCCAGCACAGCCTCACTGCAACGGCTAACCTACGCAGAGTGCTGGAGGCAAGTAACAAGAAGACCATCGCCTTGATCCAGGAGCCGTGGATCAGGGCCGGGCGTGTGTGTGGTCTTAACAATATGGAGGGTAAGTTGATATATGACACGACTAGCATCAAACCGCGCGCATGTATCTATGTGCCGCGAAACATAACAGCAGTGCCCCTCAACGAGTTCTGTTTCAGGGACCTGGCGACAGCCAGAATCCAGGGCGAAATCGGGGGGGAGGAAATAGACATCATTCTTGCGTCAGCATACATGCCTGCTGACGAAGAAATGCCCACCAAAGATGTCTCGGACCTGGTAAGACACTGTGATCAAAACAATATTAAACTCATAATCTCAGCAGACGCAAATGCGCACCACCCCTTATGGGGTATGCCGGCAGCAAACAGTAGAGGAGATGATCTGGTAAACTTTTTACTTACTACTACCCTCTCCATAGCAAACAAGGGTGCAGAGCCAACCTTCGTTACCAAGCGATGCCGCACCATCATCGATCTCACACTGGTAACTGATAACTGTATGAACATCGTGCAGAACTGGAGGGTCTCAGACGAATCCTCCTGCTCGGACCACAAATGGATAAGATACGAATTAACATTATGCTACCCAGCTGCAACACCCTCCCGTAACCCACGCAGAACCGACAAGGTAAAGTTTGCAGACTCACTACAACAGCACCTACGGGAGACTGCGGAGAAGGGAGTAAACATCACAAACACCACATCAATAGATGACGCAGTTACACATATTACCGACATCCTTACACAGAGTTTCGAAGTCGCATGCCCGCTGATTGCCCCCCGACAAGGAGATGCAGGCAAGAAAGGCTGGAGCAGGGAACTGGAGAAGCTAAAAGGTAAGGTACGCAAACTATTCAACAGGGCGATGAACACCTACGCCGACGAGGACTGGGACGAGTACAAGAAGGCCCAGGCTGAATACAAAAAATGCATTCGGCGCAGCGGTCGTCGTAGGTGGAAAAGCTTTTGCACAAACATTGAATCAAATAGTAAGGCAAATAGAATCCGGAAGATCTTGGCAGCAGACCCGAATCGTGAGATAGGTACGCTTAAGAAAACGGACAACACATACACTAAAACAACAGCTGAAACAAATGAGCTTCTACTTAAGACACACTTCCCGGGTTGTAGGATTGACAATGAAATCAACTGGCAAGCTCCGAACCCAGCGATGCCAACTGAAAGGGACTGGACAGTCGCCCACACAGTGGTAACAGGGGAAAAACTGAACTGGGCTATTAGCACATTCCAACCGTACAAGTCACCAGGTATGGATGGCATTTTCCCGGCATTTTTGCAGTGGGGCAGATCACACCTAACAGGAGCTCTAACTAACATCCTAAGGGCCTGTTTGGCGTTCAGATACGTCCCACTGCTATGGAGAGAGGTGAGAATACTTTTCATACCAAAACCGGGAAAAACAGACTATACAGATGCAAAATCATACAGACCGATCAGCCTAACGTCGTTTCTACTTAAGACCCTTGAGAGACTATGCGATAGGCACATCCGCGACAACATACTCACAAGAACACCCATTCACCCGCAACAGCACGCATATAGTGCGGGCAAATCAACAGAATCAGCCCTGCACGCCGTGGTGAGCAGGCTTGAACGGGACATATCAAATAAGACACTATGTCTAGCAGCCTTCATAGACATCGAAGGTGCTTTCGACAAAACAAATTTTAATAGCATTAACGCAGCGCTACAGAAGCACAAGGTGGAACAAACGCTGGTTGATTGGATCATAAGCATGCTACAGCTTCGGGCGGTACGTGCTGACTCTAAGGGTGAAACCAGGGGTATGGTGGTGAGAGGCTGCCCTCAAGGGGGGGTACTGTCACCACTCCTATGGAACCTGGTTGCAAACGATCTGATCACCAAGCTAAATGTCCAGCGCTTCTTTACGGTGGGCTATGCGGACGACCTAGCGATTCTCATCTCAGGACACTTCGCCAGTGTAGCGTGCAACCTGATGAGGAATGCGCTCAAAGTGGTCGAAACATGGTGTACAGAATACGGGTTGACCGTAAATCCAAAGAAAACACAGCTAGTCATGTTCACGAACAAAAGAAACCTTGGCACTTACCAGCTCCCGTACCTATCAGGTACGAAGCTAGAACTCTCCGACGAGGTAAAGTACCTAGGTATTACACTGGACAACAAACTAAAATGGGCAACGCATTTAGAAAACAAAATAAAAAAGGCCACCATCTCTTTTTGGCAATGTCGTAAAATGATCGGCAAAACATGGGGTCTCAGCCCTAAAATAACCCTATGGCTCTACAACACGGTGATAAGACCATCGATCACCTACGGTGCCATCGTCTGGTGGCCGCGGACAAGTCAAATAACTACCATAAACAAACTACAAAAGTTCCAAAGGCTTGCATGTGTAGCGACAACGGGATGCATGCGGACTGCCCCTACAGCAGCTGTAGAAGCCCTAATAGGACTAACGCCCCTCCACCTGCACGTGCAACAGGAAGCAGCAGCAGCTGCCTTTAGACTCTGGGCTTTAAATTTATGGTCACAAGACAAACTAGCACAGCACACTAACATCATAGATGAATTTTCGAGAGACAACCCTCTCTTACTCTCAGTCTATGATAGGATACCAAAAACACACATTCACACTAAAAGCTACATGACACAGTTACACGAAGAGCCGAGTGATATCTCAGACACACATGAACTTAGAATATACACAGACGGCTCGAAAATGAGCATTGGTTCCGGAGCAGGCGCGTTCTCGGAAGACCTAAACATCCACATATCTGCAGCACTGGGGGCACACAACTCCATTTTCCAGGCAGAGTGTGTAGGCATAATCCAGGCTGCGAGTGCAGTGCTACGGAGACAGGTAACTGGTCAAAACATCAGGATACTCTCGGATAGCGCTGCAGTACTACAAGCCCTGAACAGGTACGAGCACAACTCAGGACTCACCCTACAGTGCCATCAACTGCTGGAAGAGGTATGTAAGTCCAACAACATCACCCTACAATGGATAAAGGGACATAGTGGATCTAGGGGTAACGACGAAGCCGATGGTCTGGCGAGAAGGGGCTCGGAAATGCAGACAGCAGGACCAGAGCCGTTACTACCCATACCATTCGGCCAGGTACGCTCATGGATCCGTAATCGAACAGCGACGCTACACCAGGAATACTGGGCAAGTACACAAGGCTGCAGGCAGTCGAAGGAGGCTCTCCCGGTATTAAATCCGAGATATTCTCGTAGACTCCTAAGCCTTAAACGTGACAAATTGCGGCTTATAGTCGGGATTGTTACGGGTCATTGCTCACTAAACAAGCACCTATTTAATCTAGGTGTCACAGACAGTCCCTTATGCAGAGGATGTATGCGCACAGAGGAGACAGCCGCGCACGTGCTCCTGGAGTGCAGTAGCGTGGCAACTCAACGTGCACACTACCTCGGAACACCGGGCACACCTGGGGAAGCCTGCGCCAGTATCAGCCAGCTGCTGGCTTTCCTGGAGGACATCGGGTGGCTCGCCTAGCAATCTCCACCCACTCACGCAAAAAGGGCCCACCAGCGGCCTAGTTGCGGAAACAGTCCGCCCACCAAGTACCAAGTAAGTACACCCGGAATATCTATAAAATAAATAAATAAATAATGCCGGACGATCCACACAGCATCATCTAGCCCCAAGCTAAGCAGAGCTTGTGTTATGGGTACTAGATGACTGATATACTTAATACAATATTATATTACATACATAGATATTTTTTATTATACATAGAAAATACCCAGAACACCCGAAATAAATATTTGCAGATCGTACAAACATTTATCCCAAGGCGGGAATCAAACCCGCAACCTCTGCGTCGCAGGCGAACATGTTCAAACTGATGTTCAAATAATCAATATGGTAATAGATTTAAGTGCACATCGATAAAACTCACAATGACCTAATCGCTAATTCTGATGAATGCTTTGCCTTTCGCGCTTTAGAATTTCAAACTCCTATTACACATTACTTTACATTAATAAAGAAGATTCTAAGCACAATGACCCAAAACGACACTAAAAATTGCAAAATTTATAAAAAATAAGTTTCTAGTTGCATTTGTTTAGATAAGTTAAATTTCCTAAAGTATTTTTCATTCTTCGCACATGTATCTTATACACCATACTGTAGGCAGCTGTTGTAATAATATTTAGGACACCGGGAAGTTGTTTGGGATGAGGGGGATGAGGGGGGTGAGGGGGGTGTCTAGACACATAAAGATCCACACAACACAGCAATGCTCTACCTGAAGACGGTAGATATGCATAGCTTGTACTATGGGAACCAGATAAATGATAAAATAATCAAAAACTTTCATTTTTAAAATATATACTTCCCACACAATATGTATAGCACATACCATCTAGATATAGAACAAACGTAATATTTCTATCACACATTTGTTCTTGGTGGAGATCGAACCTACAACCAGTGTAAGCAGCAAAGACCTGTAACCTGTGAGCTCTATAATTAAGACTAGCGGTCCGTCTCGCCTTCGCACGGGTTTTAGTAAGGATTTCTAATTATTTTGAAAATATATTATATCCTATGTCACCCACAGATAATGTAGCTTTCCAACGGTGAAAGAATTTTTCAAATCGGTCCAGTACTTTCGGAGACTATTCAATGCAAACAAAGAATCAAATCTTTCTTCTTTATAATATTAGTAGAGATAAAAATGCAAAAAAAGATCACACTGTCGCTGTGTAAACATGTTCTGCACTCAACCAACAATGTCCAATTTAAAAGTATTAGGTATCTCAATTTAGTCTGATCGCGATTGTAACTAAAAAAACATCACACTTGTGCTAGAATAACAGCAAGAGTAATGTGATTTCTTTCATTTCTAACAATTATTATGCTTTCCCTTTTTCATCTCTATTGTGTTGTGGGCAGCGCAAATAGTTTAAACAAATAGCTAATTATAGTGGCAGGACAAGGTCGCCGACCTTTCTCATTCTGAGCCGAGCCGGGGGCGTTTATTGATGCGAGTCTAAACAGATCCATTCCATCTGACAAGAGGATCAGCCAGCAATCCATAAATCCATTTTGTCGTCATGAAATGTACGCCATCCAAAATATGTACATATATGGATATTTTATCACGTATTTAGGGTATAGTAGGGTAGGTAGGGTATAGTCCCAAATCAATGTTTCTATACACACACGCCATGCAGTCTAGTTCTTATCAACAATATCAGCAATTTGTAAAAACCAGATAGTCCAGTATTCAAAAACGTGATAATACTTTGAATAATGATGCGAAGATTACAATATCAATGAGTAACATATCTAATGACGTGTCAAGTAACTATAACAAAGAGTTCAAACAGGTAGATATGCACGCACGCAATGCAAACACAAGATATCTCGACAACTTCTTAGAAAGTTCCGTTACGTTCAAGGCCGAGAGCGAGTCTTCGGTTAAAGAAACCAATAACTCATTCAATTCCGTTTCAAACTTGGTTAAAATAAAAATGACACGTAGTTCCTTCGCATTTGTAGAGCTTGTAATTTCTGATAGAGGCTATGCATCAATGAACAGCATAAACAAAATCTAAACTGACAACGTTTGACGTAAAACAAGTATGTCATTTAGATAATTTCATACTTTCACAAAACGGATGTAAAACTGTGAAACACCGTCATAAATCATGATAAATTACACTGGCAATGTTTTGAAAATCTATTTGGAAAGTTCCATCGTTGTTTTTAATATTTTTACGGTGTTTTCCAACACAGGCAGTTAGAAAGCTTTTACATAGGTACGAGGAGTACTTGTATTGTAAGTTCTATGAATAAAAGAAGCTGTTGTACACGCTTGTTATAAAGTATTTTCACCCACTACAATACAATAACAAAGCTTAAAATATCATAGCAAATACATCAAATGAAATCATTTATAATACGTAAGCAGTTTTTGACTGGCACCTGAAAGTTTGATATTGAACAAGGTATCATGGTTACGCATCGCAGACGAGCAATAGATAAATAATAATCGTACACCGAACCCCCAGGTTAAATTACAATGACAGAACTTCGCACTGCCGAACGACAGTAAGACGAAATGCTGAAATAAACATAGCGAATAACATAACCGTTTGTGACACTACGATTGGTCACGCACGTCTCGAAATAATTTAATAGATGCCGTAAAAAATCGTCCTTGATTCAACCTTGTCTTAGGGAAACTTGCAACAACTTTAGGAATAACAAAGCACTATATCAAAGATGTGAATAATTATAATTTAATATTATAATCTTGTTAGACATTTCACACAACGCAACTCAAAAGGGCAACTTTTGAGAGATTTACAGACAGTAAGGATCGATTTTAAGAGCCAGTTTTATAGATTGCCCATGGACTAACAAAGGCCAGACTTGGACTATAGATGACAAAACTCAAGCAGGATTCGCTGCCTTTGTCATTTGTTTACATAACTATAAAATTAGTTCAAATAAGGTAGGCGTAGTCGTAGGTCCTTCCATGGCGATACATTTGGCAACTTTTGCTCCATAAGTAGATTTGGCAAAGTTTAAAATGACTCTGTAATTTTGGTATTCTTGCGAAAATTTACCTTGTAACTTATTACACATACTCTTCGTTTGATCAAATACGTTTTAAAAGGAAATACAATTTCTCAAGAGAGACTTCAGTCCGTCTTTTTCTTATTTATCCTTACTAATATTATAATTACTAATTACTAATTACTAATATTATAAATGCGAAAGTAACTCTGTCTGTCTGTCTGTTACGCTTTCCCGCTTAAACCTCTCAACCGATTTTGATGAAATTTGGCACAGATAATCTTTTGACCCTGAGAAAGAACATAGGCTACCTTTTATTGCGAAAAAAAGGGATGAAGAGGTTGAAATAGGGGTTGAAAGTTTGTATGGGATTTCTTAATTTTAAAAGATAAAACCATGAAACTATATTTAAGCACTTGATAAGAAATAATTAAACATTTGTTCTAGCGTTTTTGAAATTTCGACCTGTGAGGGGATGAAATAGGGGTTGAAAGTTTGTATGAAGTTCGTCATTTTTGAAGATAAAAACATAAGAAACAAAAAATCGTTTGTTCTAGCATTTTGAAATTTTTACCAGTGTGGGGGTGAAATAGGGGGGGGGGGGAAGTTTGTATGGGCGTTCGTCATTTTTGAAGATAAAACCATGAAACTTGGTACGTAGGTCTCTTAGGATGTGCAGAGTTTTTCTACAAACAGAATTCCCGAAATTCGAACGGAACGGATTCGGAACGGGAACTACGAAGCCAAACTTTTTGTATACAAAATCTTAACCACTGAACCTAGGAACATGATATTTAGAAGTTTTGGGTGTAGCAAGTTAAAAAAAAAATTTGGCTTTTGAAGTTAAAGTTCCTTTTAACGAATACTCTGCATCGCCGCCGCTGCCGTCGGTCGTCGTCGCGCACATTCGCCGAAGTGTGGCGGCAGGCAACGGCGCTGTCGTGTGGTGGGGGAGCGCACGAATCTACTATGCCTACCCGAACGGGCAGACACGTGAGGGCAGACGTCTTAGAGCTGTTAGGAGTACCGTCTCATAAGCTGAGACTGAAAGTTGGGGTTCCAGTTTTGTTAATGAAAAATCTCGAAGCGCCGAGACTATGCAACGGGACTCGATTGCAAATTACGCAGCTAGGACGCAATATTATTAGAGCAATTATAATGACAGGAATAGCTAAAGATGAAGAAGTTTTGATTCCCCGCATACCCATGATCCCTACAGATTTACCTTTTCAGTTTAAAAGAATCCAGTTTCCCCTCAAACCAGCCTTCGCAATGACCATTAACAAAGCGCAAGGGCAAACACTTAAAGTAGCAGGTGTCCATTTAGAAAAAAAACTGTTTTTCGCATGGCCAACTGTACGTGGCCTGCTAGCGAGTGTCGAGTCCAAACAATCTCCACATTTTAACAAATAATAACAAAACAGCAAACGTTGTGTACAAAAATGTTTTAAATTAGGTCATTTTAAAATATTTTTGTACACAACGTGACGCTGGCCCCTGTAAGTGTCTCTTGAACATAAGGGACCAATAAATTTTCCTAGGTACTTTCTGCCACTCAATGGAATACATAGGTACCTTATACCTACTGTAAACAGATATTTTTTAATTTTTTTAAATATACCTACTCTCTTTTAACCAAATGCTACCCAAATCTATACCGTTCTTTTAATATAATCCATAATATTCAAATTAAAAGTACGCAGACGAAGTCGCGGGTACCAGCTAGTTAATTTATAAATGTTTTAATGCAAAAGCTATTTTAGAAATACAATCAATCGTCACTTTATACAAAACGCAGTCTAAAGATTTCAACCTATGGGATGGTAGAAACCCGGTACCAAATCTATTATTATCTTTAGACTACATGCATTAATTATTTTTAAATTAGCTGACCCGTGCCCACTTCGTTGGGCGATCACCACCTATCATAGATTACCTACAAACTCACAAACTTTACCTATTCATAATATTATAATACTATACAGCTATCAAAACCGGACGCAAAGGGGGGCTAATATATTCGTTTCCCAAAAGCAACCAGTTTCACCCATCAAAGATACTTCTAGAAGATTCTGGGCACAAAAAAATAATCAAGCAACTACAGTATCACTATATCCTAACGATTTACAATGAAACATCCGGTTTTCGTAAACATAGACATTCCAATTAGAACTGGTGGACTCAATGACAGTGATCAATGGACAGAAAAAAGTGAACCGGCACATTGACACAGATTTCATATAAAATAATAACATTCAATACAGACAGCCAGCGTGATGTGTTTTAAAGATAATAAGTTAAAATGCTGTATCATTTTAATTTGGCTAATTAAATATAAACCATGTATTATGATATTAACGAAATGGGATTAATAAAATACCCAGTTACACCTTGAGTATTAGATATAATACACACATTTTAATTCGATCGAAGCACTCTCATGTATAGTTTACGAGATATCTGTTGTAACCATGCTGATATTTACACGACGAAGAATTATGACTTAAGACTTTCACCTAAAATATTTTAGAAAACTATAGTCAAACAAGTTATGAAAACTTCTCAAAAAGAATATATTGAAAAAACATTCCGATCAAAACGAGCAACTAAATGCACGGAAATCAACGTAGGTAGGAGGTTGTAGGCAGTTCTTGTATATTATCCTAGCTGACGATATTAGGAATAACCAAGGAATACGTGGCTCGCTGCCAAATTGAACACCTGTGCATCCAACGTCTCATGATCCTAGTCTTATTAGAGACAATGTAGAGAAGAGAGTTCTAATTAAGTTGGTAGAAATGCTTTGGCATTTTTATTCGGCTTCGACGTGATCATGTCATTGACCCCTAACGTATCGGCTCTGAGCTAATTATAATCAGTTTCCTTGCAAGCTCGTTTAAATTCGCTAGTCTACAAACAACAGACAAACCAATCGACATTTCCTCAATTAATGTACATGAAAAACCATGTCTGCTATTGAATAATTTCAGATTGTCGACGTAAATAGAAACAGAGGCTAGGAATAGGAAATCTAATATTATTAGAGTTATGTAAATCGTGGAATTACTTTACCGTATAAAGTGAACGCATGTTTTGACTGTCAAGTACAAGAGTAAAGAAATCTAGACGATGGCATAAGATGGATTCATCACAAAGCGATTAAAACGAATACAGTTAAAAATAACACGGTAATGTACCTCACATTACCGTTATTAAAATAATCAAAGTTATAATTGGTTCAATGGAAAAGAAACTAACCATTTCTCACGGTAGACGGCAGCAACGAGAGAAAATAATAGAACTTAGTAACGCATGATTCATACGGTTGTACTAGTAGGTATAAATAGCAGTAGTACTTCCTTGATAGTTTATAAAACAATTACTTTAGTGAAGTAGTTGTATACAACCCTTTTTCAAAATCAACTTGCTACAAAGTCTGTGTTTGAATTATACTAATTAATTGAATAATTGAGAAAAGAATACTTAAATTTATCTTTACTTATAAGGCTCATATTACAACGTTAAATATAAATTTTGCTTCAGCGTTGCTGCAACAAGAGAGCATTACTCTAGTTCCAAAAATATCTGCAATAAGAGAGTCATTCAAATCAGAAGTTGCGATCAGCAAATCTAAATAAAGTAACTTCCTCACTACAACAATGGCAGAGTTCAAAGATCTCAGCGCAAGGCAATCTTACGTTTCCGTATAAGGTCAAACTCGTGAAATGACGGCTAAGGCCACCGCGCCGTCGGCTTTCCCCACAAAGCGTAACTAGACGAGTTCTGATTCCGACCAGAGGTTGTATACACACGGAAAGCAGGTAACCTGCGGCCTGTGCTAGGCAGGTAAGTATGACGCTGATTTTGTAATAAAAATCAATATAATTAGTCCCATAAGTCGACGTTACAGCACATATTTCAAGAACCTCGCAAACTCGCGAAGACCGAAAAGTAAACACAAGTGTAAGATTTCTAGTAAGCTAATTTATTGGTTGCGTGCTTGCGTGGTACTGGCGGTGTCTAGATTCCTAAATGATCCTTAGGATATTTTTTTTTGTAATTGGAATGTTCTTTTTTCCTAAGTGTATTAAAGAAGAAAAATAGCAAGGCAGACAGAGGCCTAAAAACCGTTTTCCAAGTAAATTCGGTCTGAAGCACACAGATTGAACAGATCTTGCCGTGGTGTGACCTGGCAACTAAGTTTATGTCACGAGTGCACGGCTAGAATGGTGAACGGTTACGGTAAAAGTAAATTGGCGTAAGGGCTCACGACACAATAATTTTAGATGTTTGTTTAAATATCTAAATGCAAAATTCCTAGTTAAATAACTATTTTGAGCTCTACGTTTTCATCATTTCTAATTCTAATTCCTTTTGGTAGCAGAAAAATAATCAATAAACTTCTTGAGCAAGCTGTAAATGTCGGTTCGTGTTAGCCATCGTATTTAGGCCGCCTTAAGGCTTCAGTGATGGTTTGAAAGCAGTTTAATCCAGGGGGAGTGAAATGAGCTCGAGACCACTAAACTCTATCTTGCAGACAAAGTAAAAGTAGTCAGTAATGAGCTGGTTGGTTACGCGCGTAGTAATTTCGCAACACGACCGTGGCCTACATTAGCAACAACGTTTCAATATTAACATTATTTATAGACTTGTGTTCCGGTATAACTTTTTGGCTTTTTGTATTTAAGAATTGTACTGTACTATCTCATTAACATTTTCATATACAAACATTCGTTAATTCCCCGACTTTTTTTAAAGCAAATGTTGACTAGGATTTTCTGTACGAGTTACTGCCTTTTTTTCAGTTATTTTTTGGTAAAACTGGCAGATTTGGCTAAAGACAACAGGTACTAGAGCTTACTGCTTGATAATATTATATTTGCGAGAGTCAGTATGTTTGCTCCTACTCATCTCCGTAACGGCTGAATGGATTTGGATAAAACATGGAATGTACATACTTACGGTGTGCTTCCACTCAGACTCCGAACAAACATATATGTTCATCACACAAATGTTTGTTCTCGGTGGGAATCGAACCCACCACCTACAGCGCAGAAGGCAGGGCTACTACAAACTGAGCTGCGACGGTTGTCTAATAATAATAACGTACAGAGAGAATACATAAGTTGCTTTGTGTTGAGCTAGTCTGAGTCAACGCTCTACGAACCAGACGACAACCCCCACACAATATCAAACCTGTACTTCAACCACGAACTGCTATTATTATCATAGTTTATGGTAATCACGAATATATTTTTATTGACTAAATGATATTTTAGGATGGTATCAAATCTAGCGTGCCCGGAGATATAGTCATGAAGTTGTTTTTTTATAATTGCACCTTTCTTCAAAGAAACCATTTGGTTTTTTTTATATCTCTGTTTATAAAGAGTAGGTAAATAAATAGCTTCACGCCTCCAACAACCAGGTACTGTCTCTCTGTATCAAGTGCCCACTCAGATTTTTCTCCAATTATATTTGTCACAATAGCCACATTTTACAGTAGTTAGGATTCCATACGTGACAAATTGCAAGCTCATCGCTGCAGCCAAAATACTAACAAATTCTTTCACGATGTTTTTCTTCACCGTTTGACAGCAACGTTGAAGGAAAACATCATCAACAACCTCCGTTTTGCACGTGATTTATTAAAGTAACTTCCGTAAACGGTCTACGCGGCGTAGGTATAATATAATTGGAAGGTGGGTAAATTTGCAATAAACCTACTTTGGACACCAAGGTCACAGAAGTAGGTCACGATCTGATTGCAAAACTGAAGAAGAGATAGCAGAGTACTTCCTAATGCAATCGTGAACCTCTGAACATTACCTACCTACTTAAAATATCATTGCATAATTAAAAATTAGTTGCCTTTAGTGGATAAACACGAGGCAATTACATCAAATTTTGACTGGACTCACAGCTGCTTTGGGCTGTGGGTTCGATCCCTACACAAATATTTGTATGATGAACACAGAAGTTTGTTCTCTGTCTGGGTGTTATATTGTATTTAAAAAAAACATAATTATAAGTATTCTATCAGTCATCTCGTTTCTATAGTATAAGCCATGCTTAATTTGGAACTAGATGATGTTGAGTAAAAATGTCCACAAATATAAACCTATATTTAAAAAATTCTGATTGGCTGTTTTCTAAATAAACACACATAATGTTTGTTTTTTTATTGTAGAGTGTCAGACACTCACATTTTGTAACCAACTATAAGGCTAACATTTTTTTCTCTATTTTCTATCTTATATCAAAAACTAGTATCTGAATAAATATTTGTGGATATTTCACCAACACTAGATGGTGTCACAAATTGAAAAACTAGGATCAACATCCATTTTAATAATAACAAATGTTAATTCTCATGTCTGCTGTATTTCCCTGTCATTAGTTAATCACAACACGTAGGACAAGCACTTTTTGTACAGTATAACAAACATCTGTAAAAAGTAAAACGGTTAAATACCTAAATCCATATTAAAATTGGAATAATAATAATGCTGGACAATCCACACAGCATCATCTAGCCTCAAGCTAAGAGAGCTCAGAGCTTGTGTTATGGGTACTAGATGACTGATATACTTAATACAAACGTTACATACATAGATATTTTTTTATTATACATGAAAAATACCCAGAACATCCGGAATAAATAATAATAGAATAATAGAGCACTAGTAGGTTTTTAGAGTATTTTCTATCTCCATGCCTCAGAATGGATTTTTATGAGACAAAGTTTTATTAACAGACACTAACATTTAATATAATATAAGTTTTTTAAGAAAGATCAAACCTACTTCATAAATACTAAAAAGAATAAAATAAGGTTACCTTTTTAATAGTACTTTTGTTGTCATAACTTCACAAGCTCGGAACGCTTGGGAGTTGATACCAACTGAATGATTAATTAGTACTTGCTGGATCTATTCACTCATCTGAGATCACTCAGAACAATCAAATAGATTTTGAAGAATAAATGAATGAATGAAAGAAGCCTGAAAAGTAAGCTTTTTCTTATTTCATCAGTGTTTATGAACTATTGACTATAAGTATTCTATCAGTTACCGGGTTCCCATAGAACAAGCTTAAGCTTTGCTTAGTTTGGGGACTTTAGGGCGATAATGCCTGTTTATATTTATTTATTTGTTCTAAATGAAGATTTCAAAGAACAAAGTAATACTTATTCAAAATTATTTAAGAATATCTAATGGGAGTAGTCAGAGGTACATCCCAATATGACATTTTATTCTATTTTAACCATAGAGTTCTATAGTTGCAAAACTGTTAAAAGCTAAAGAATTCAAACTTTGCCATTGTTACACCAACAGTAAGTATGCCATCTACTCTTAGCTAGTAAAGGTTCTAAATATAACTTTCATGAATAACTGTTTGGTATGCGAAGCCCGCGACAAGGACCGCTATTATACAAATTAAACATCTCTAGTGATGACATAAGCAAATCACTAGTCTAACTAAACAAGAGTTCATGCAATATCAACATTCCTGAGTCTATACCCAGTATCCAGATTTAATACTTTGACAACCGATGTGGCGCGGCGGGCGAATGTCCGCCTGCGACGCAGGAGGTTGCGGATTCGATTCCCGCCTTGGGATAAATGTTTAAACGATCTGCAAATATTTATTGCGGGTGTTCTGGGTATTTTCTATGTATAATAAAAAATATCTATGTACTCATGTAATGTATTAAGTATATCAATCATCAAGACAAATATACCTTGAAACTGAAAATTCCAAGTCTCTACGACCAGTAAGTAGTTTAATTATTAATATAAGATGTGCATAGCTTTATTTAAGCCAGTCAGGAGGGAAGAATCTTATAATAATTGGTTCAATTAGACTCCTATTCCTCGATAATGGGCTTTAAAACACAACTTCTTGCATTTACGAGGACCGCAGTCCTTGGATACAAGTTTAAAAATACCTTCAAACCGAAACACAGCTTATGATGTTAAGCTGGTCACGAATAGCTTATGAAAGTATAAAAAGGCCCTACTCAACGCCAAAACGCACCGATAGCGAGTTCTAATTTTTCCTGTGCTGCCATCTAGTTCTGTTTTGGTAAACATTAACACAGATTAAGTAATAGTAATACGTCGTACAAAACCATGTCGCTGGAGTTTGATGGCAACAACAAATAATGTAAAATTCGACGGTATATGTAGCAAGCCACTAATACTTTTTAGCACAACATAGTCCATACAAGACGTCGTGGATGGTGTGTTTACAGTGAACTTATCTTCACGATCTTCGATCAATGATACTCCTAGATGACGGGTTGACGGGTCATACACAAAATCATAGCTAAAAGCTGTCAGCGTGAATATATACTTAGACAGCTACATTTGTTTACTAACGAAGTGAGAAAAAAATTATAAACAGTTCAAGTTCAACCTAATTACAACCAAGTCACCTAGTAAATATTGTAAAAACCGAGACCAAGACGGATTTTTGCGCTATCTAGAGGCATCATTGATCGAAGTACACGATATAACCTTAGGTCATGTAAACCTTCTCTACTGTTTGCTTTCTTTATAATAAAGCTAAAAAAGTATTTCTAAATAATCAAACCCAAAACGACATCCAACCAAATCAATACAATGAAATATGACATTTATTTATAAGCATTTAGTCAGACAATAGACACCTTTATACAAAGCTATCATAGTAGTGACAACAGTTTTACAAATCAAGCAAGTCGATAGATCGCATTTACATAAAAAACTAATAAGTTAGTAGTATTTTTTTTACAACTTGCTGATGGAACAAGCATATTGACCCACCTGATCTTAAGTGGTTACAATCCTATGAAAAAGTATTGCCTCGCAGGTCACGTTCGGTAAAAACGTGCCCCACGATGCACTACTTTACGTCCATCAACCTGAGGCGTACAGATTTTAGCCAATAATATAAATTAAGAAGAGGCACCGGAGTTGCTTCTCGTGACCTTCAAGTATTTGTTCTTGCAATCAAAATCCAGTTGCAAGGGTCAAATCTGACAGAATTATGTTAAAGCAAATCTGCTAATGTGGCAGACAACTAGACACTGCAACACTACAGACAGTACAACTAGATTATAGTTGCAAAAAAAATATACACGATCACCCCTCGGTTTCCTATGTAAGTGTGCCCAAGGTGTTGTTGACGTCACGATGCCAGCAAAAATGACATGGAAATTGATTCCGCTATTTGTCCTCCACGCTGAAAAGCTAAAGCGAATAGCTCAAGAGGCTTCGTGAAATTGTGTTCAAACGTATGTATATTTTTTTGTGCTCCAATGTTATCAATCAATCTTCTATGTCAAAAAAACTACACTTCAAAAAGTTGTACCTTTTTTCAGAAGTTACTTTAAAAGTGAATATGGATGAACCTAAGATTTAATAAAATAATTAAAAGTAACTTTTAAAGTGAATGGGGATGAAACTAAGATTTAATAAAATAATTATTTATGCATCTTATCCAACTTTCATGCTGTCTGTACTATGTAGTTATCAAATAATAGCCGATTTTGTAAAGCACAATTTTTTTCGAAGCAAACAGATACAATGATATTGTTTTGTTACCATGGTAATTTTTGCCTTCATTGTTTATTGCAGAATATTTTAAGACGTCCGACACACACTTGGCAATATTAGCAACATAACAAGTAGAACTTGGTTGATTATTCTGTTTCAGAACTCTATCCTATACAAGTAGGTAATTACACTAGAGCAGACAGCGCGGGGCTGCTTCCTTTCTCCTCTTACAAAATGTATGAGACAGTCTACGCCGGTTTTCGGTCTTTGAATGTGCTTAGAAATATTGAGCTGTTTGAGCTGCGGTTCAGCTCCAGATCAAGGTAATAAATAAGCTGAGGAGATAAAAGGAGACGAGAATAAATTACTAATTTATTAAAAGTTATGATAAATTATTCATGACTATAAATTAGTATATTTGCACGTGCAGCGCCGGAATGTTTCGGTGGCACTTTGGCAGTAAAGTTACGTGAAAGAAAAGTTTACTATAATGTATGATAACATCATTTCTAATTTTCTAATTACATTCGTTTAATGACAGTATATAGCTTTGCATAGACTTGACGAATAACTGGATACTTTACCCATTTGCATATCACTAACTCTTTCCGTCTTGCTAACAATGGACCACAAGTAGCCCAAAACGCAAGTTTAAAAATTTACTTAATTGATGTTAAGTTGGTAACCACAGAATATCAGGAAGTACGAAATGCCACTATACAACGGCAAAACGCACCGATAGCGCGTTCTATTTTTTCCTGTGCTGCCATCTAGTTCTGTTTTTAGTAAACCTAAACACACCTTGACACAGAATAAATAATAGTAAAACGTCATATAGTATAAACCACGAGGCTTCATGAAGTTATGTTTGAACGCTTATAATTATTTGCTACAATGCTACCAATTATACTTTAAATGTCGCTTAAATAAATCACTTTGGAATTCATACATGAAACCGTAAGAACAAAAAAGGCAACACAAGCAGACAAGTTTTTAAGAATTCATTTGTCAAATTAACGAAATAAAAAGCTATCTTCATACCGGGAGCTCTTAAAATCAATTGGTCTATCAAAAGCACGTAGCTTGAGGCTAAGAGCAATGAGGTATGACATCAGAAGACGGAACCACTTGTCACCCACGCGCCGCCTACAGGCGCTAGCCTTGCAAAACCCTGCGAGACAGAGGCGCTTGGTGAAGGCGTTTGCGAAACAAGACTTACAAAGCTTATCTGGCTTTTTGTGTCTGGAACAGAACAGTAACTTGACCGGTTAAACCGTTATAGATTAGGAAATGCAGGGTCTAGAATCTAGAACATTTAGGGTAATTCTATGACGAAAACCATCAAGTTAGTACTAGAATCTGATCAGAAAATCTCAAAAATCTTTTCAGTTTAGATATAAATTTGGCATGAGGCATGTCTACGTCGGTGAATGTGCTCTTTGAAGTAATGAGATTGTTATCCGCCGCTTAACATCAAGTGGGTCATCTGCTTGGTCGGTCGCTTAATTTTAAGGTAGGTAGGTATTTGATGACAGATAAAAAGTTATACGAAAACCGTTAATCCAAGTCTAATAACAAGACACCAACGACAGAGACGATAATTGGTCCCGTAAACGTCTCCAACTAATTGGGGATAACGACTTGCGTCGATGAACTGTAGTCTAAAGATGTCTCGCCTGAGGAATGTATTGCGGATTATGAACGGAAGTAGAATGCTGAAATGTTTATTTTATTTCGAACTTAAGCGTCAGTGTATATACTGTCAAATTCTAGTGATACTGTCACTAGCTAACATAAAAGAATGAAACGCTGAGCGTAAGTGCACGAATGCTCTTATGCTAGAATATACTCTACATTTATTAGCGGACATCGCCCGCGTAAACTTATTACCCTGAAAATTATTAAGTCTCTACGACCAGCAGCGGCTTAGTTTGTGCGTTGTCTATATGTGTTTAGGAATAATATATTACATCACAAGACCGTCTACTGATGCAAGTGATACAAGATGATTTGTTGTAGAACGAACATCGTAAAAGCCATGGACATATCCAGCAGTAGATTTACCCAGGTTGAGCTGAGGCCAGAAGAAATACAGTTTTAAATATAAGTAATAATTTATGTTTCTCACCAAATAATGTCCATATTGGCAGAAATAGCCTTCGGAAAACTGCACCAAGCAATTTTTTAAGACTACCAAAACCATGTGCCATGTTCTTGAGCTGTTGTTAGAGATGGACTGCATTTTAAATCAATTAACAAGGTCATGTTGGCTACTGGATCTGTAGGCGTTGAAGGTTTTTCGGTCTTCTCAAAAACAATTGGAACTAAGATGTAACGAGTAGATAAAACCAAATGTCCTTTGTTTCTTGACTTCCAATCGTTTAATTGCATAGTTAAAATAGGTCTTTAAAATGTATTGTAGCCTTTTGCCTAAAACGTAAGATGTAGCTATTCAAACATGTAAAACAACTCAGTGTAATGTCACATTTGATTAGGTAACACAATGGAGATGAAGTAACTTCCTCTAATCTTGCAAGCTCATTTCCTAGTAATTTGTTGATATTTTGTTTAGTTATTTACATTCAAATTACTAATATTATCTTAAGTTCACCGGACTACCTATAAAAAATAAATAAATATTTGTTAACATTTCACATAATACCATCTAGTACCAAACTTAACAAAGCTTTAGGAATCAATCCGCTGATATAAATGATATTTAATAACACCCGCAAAGAAAAAATATATATTCATCAATCCATAGCCTACAGTACAAAAGGCAAAGCTACTACAAACTGACCTGTGAGGCCTGGAAGTACCGGTTGAGAGTTTTGGAAGCATTTTGTGTGATTCACCTGACCAAATAAAATATTAATATATATTGACCATATCATCATTTTAAACCTATCAAAAGACGAAAAAGGAACATATTTTATGAGCAGCTTATAAGGAAAAGAGAACACGAATTGGATACAACCTTTTCCATTAGGATTGAGTTTTAGTCAATATTTTGGTACCCACGTCACCCATTGACCTGAAAGGC
The DNA here is from genome assembly GCA_947095575.1 of Electrophaes corylata. NCBI lineage: Eukaryota > Metazoa > Arthropoda > Insecta > Lepidoptera > Geometridae > Electrophaes > Electrophaes corylata. Next base: position 13,846,037 of record OX352699.1, on the reverse strand, counting down.
TGTGTCCTTATTCCCAATCCATTATTATATATTATTGATAACAAAGCCTGACTAAAACCTGACTTCGCTATCTAGTTTCATGACTACAATAGGTACATAACTGAACTATCACTTTAGTGTGTTAGTGGCACATCAGTGTAAGCTTATTGAAATCTGTTATTAGCTTATTAAAACCAAATGTTACAATAAATAGGTAAGCCACCCGTAAAAATGCTTCCAAATCCTATGGTTGTGGATTCGAATCAGCAGGGCTAAGTTGCACAAAGCGACAAAATTTTGTCTAGGTACTCGTTATCCCAAACTAAAAATATCCCTTTATGTCTTATATTTATGTTTTTAGACCGTAAGGTGGGCCTGGTGTCCCGGCACACAGGTTTTATATTTTTTATATTAGATCAAAGGTTACTTTTTTGTATTACTCTTAATGTCATCTAAAGTGAGAGAAATAAATAAACAAATGTCTATCAGTGCTAACATGGCAGCGCCAAAAACCCATCTCGTTCCAATGTTTAACCTCCTCGTACCTGTGGGTATTTTGTCTACAATTTTTTACATGTGCGCTATGTTCACGTTACACATCTTAGCCCTTAGCAAAAATGATGTCTACAAGATAACTTTTTTTTCATACAACTTCCTGATGGAACAAGCAAATGGCCCGCCTGATGTTAAGTGGTTACCATCTCTTACAACAAAGTATTGCTTTGTAGGTAAACATATTGTGGGACAAAAAAGATATCTGACGAAAGTGGAATCTGACGGATGTGTTCTAAATCGTGGTTTCACCTCTACATAGTAAATAATAGAATTAACCAACTATGTAGGTTGTGGTGTTATGTAGTTGTGGAAGTATATAGATTAGGTATGATAGTGTCATTAATAATAAATTGTACATGCAATACCGGTATTAATTGGTATTTATAACACATACCTACCATAACAAAGCAATCCCACACACGACACGAGTGATGACTTCATAGTAAAATCGAAAGCTGCGCTTGACTATTTTTGTATGGCTATTGCTTATACTGCAGATGCAACATAGTAATATATTATGTAAGGTCGCCATTTATGTTAAACCAAACTTGGTGCAAAGTCATTGAAGAAAATCTTACTTGGTTTTGAACGTTAGTATGTCATTCGCTAATAAGGATAATAACAGCAGAGCTACGGACAAAAGCTGGTATTTGATAAGGTCATGTGTGACTCCGCCTTCTGATCCTAAGGTCGCGGGTTCGCACCCGGTCGTGCACCAATGGATTTTTCTTTCGAAAAATGTATGTGCGCAATGCCAGTACTCTCAAACGGTGAAGGAAAACATCGTGAGGAAAACAGTTAGTATTCTAGCAGCGGCAATGGACTTGCAACCTGTCACGTATGGAATACAACTACTGCAAAACGGGTATATACCAAATGTCATATTTGGACGTTACTCTGACTACCCCCTTAGTCATTCTCAAAGAATCTCGAGTAGTTACTTAATAGTAAGAGATCTGAGGAGATATCTACCGTTATACCACCAAAATTTTAAGTATTAGGTACTCATTTCAAACATAATTGGATGTTACAATTAAAATACGTTAGCTAATGTTAGAGCTAATTTTGTTTGAAAATAACTGAAGACCCAGAACAGTCTAAGTCTGACTCTGGATTTATCCTGTAGTATATTTTCATTTCAGTAGAGTTTTAGTTCTTCATCTTCTTGTGTTGTGAAATGACTAAAGTAGATACTATCACGAGACGATATCATTATAACCAAACTGGCTCAGTAACACACGCAATCCAATTCACGAACTAGTTCGATGATAAGTCTCTGATCAACCACCATTCAAACAGGTTAGAGCTAGCGCAGACTAGAAGTATATCCATTATTTAACCAAACAGTTTCGTAGATAGATTTAAGGATCAGATACCCGCCTGATCTTCAAATATCTTGAAACATCTTATTTCGAACACGCACGTGCGCGTTTTCTCTACACTTTTGCAATAGCACGATCCTTTAAACTAATCTGTAATGTTCGAGCAGTTATGCGCCTGGTGTGCGCTGACCCTTAATCTGAGGACATTCGCCCACGTGGCGATGACGCAACGGAAGGTCACTAGACCGGCTTGTGACAGCCTTGTTTACTTAGATAGAACTTGAATAACTTAGAACGATTGAAGCAAGAAGGTTTTGGTAAGATTATATATTATCATGTATGATTGAAACCACTGAGTAATGAAAGAAATTCTCACCACAGAAATGTAATTCAATCTAAGCGTCACTTTCGATGAGTTCCAGGAAAATAAAGCTGAAATACCTTAAGTAATCTTAATGAAATAGTCATGTTTGCTCAATAACTCATTAACAAACAGAAAATATGTACTAACAACACACAACAAAACAATACATAAAACAGAACAGGTATAAAATAAAACAGTAAAGTGGCGAAAAAATCTTCCACTCAGCATTTACCATGGGAGCGCAAGTTTTTAAGAGTCATTGAATAAAGCGAGCTATGTATTTGCTAAGCTAAGATAGTAAATATAAATATACAGCGAGAAACTTCTAGAATCAGTTGCCGCTAATTCATAAGTGGGCGTACTTTTAGATCTGAGTATCAAATAAACATTCACTTCATGAAATGTCGTAAAGTCGCAATATAATCAATGAAGTAAACCATGAAGATAAATATTTGACTCTGAGAAGACTGTAATGGCAGAAAAACCGGTTTGTTTTATATAGGTACACCTTATATATGACAAATAGTCATGAGTACCTAGGTCCACCCTTTAGTGCCCGCTTATCGTTGAATTTTGGGACACGTTGTATACAACGCACAGCCTAAACCACTGGTCGCAGAAATTTGAAAATTTCAGGGTATATTCGTCTTGGTGCGTAGAGGTGTACTAAGAAAGAAATTCTCGAAATTCAACCTCTAAGCGGTTAAAGCTGGGGTTAAATTTCGTATGCAAATAACTTCATGCGAATGAGTCATGCGCGTTCCGCTAGTCTATGCTTCTATACTATAATTATTAATATAATATTATAAAGAAGAAAGATTTGTTGTTTGTATGTTTGTTTGTTTGCATTGAATAGGCTCCAAAACTACTGGACCGATTTGAAAAATTCTTTCACCGTTGGGAAGCTACACTACCCGCGGGTGACATAGGCTATATTATATTTAAAAAAAATAGTGATCCTTACTAAAACCCGTGCGAAGCCGGGACGCGCCGCTAGTATATAGTAAAGCTTTATTCTTTTTTGTGCTTGCGCTAAACTTTTCAACTTATTCACTCGCACTATCTCTTAATACATCTGAAATAGTATTGATTGCAAATTCGGATAGTAACAAACAAAAATTGGTAGAATATGACGTGTATTCAAATATACAACGAACGTTTGGTTAGTAGTACGATTTGCAATCGATTTAATAATAGTATGACCTCAGCTCGCTGCCATATGCATAGGAATACATTGAGTCGATCAGGCAGGCTATACAAGTAAGCATAGTAACTATTGTTGTTATGCTATCACTTACAATATGAATAGGAAAGTTTCAATAATTGTTTAGAGTTAGAAGCCTTTCAAGAGTTTCTCTTATGAATACCTACATGAGAATTTACTACGAGAGGCAAAGTTCTAATAATCAGTAGTATTAGATCTCAGATCAAAGCGGATATATCGGTAAAAACTCGAGGTAACAATCCGCCAAAGCAGTGTTTCGAATGTCGGTCGCCGCCGCAGCTGCCGCGTCACTAAGTGAGGGAAGCCGCTCTCCTATGACTCACGACTTGATTCTCGACTGCGAACGAAGCCACGACTTGTTTGCCTTTGCAGTTTCATCAAGAAAAGCGAATTGATGGCGCGGTAAAGTGATATCAGATGTTCGAACTTACATTATTGCATAAACATTTAAGATATAGGAATGGAACATAGCTCTTTGCATCTGTCTATGAATATAAAATAAAAATTATCTAGATAGAGGGATATGATTATGACCAAAAACCCCTAGTACCTCGCTTCTACTTTACATTACTTCATTTCTTAAATAGCAAAAGGACCCCACGCATAATATACACGTCTGATAATTAACATGAAGTTAAGGGGTAAATTTACTGCACAAGGGGTACATTTTCGACGACCACTATCATCAATACGCTGTAGTATTTTGTGGGGTGTTGGGCTGTGGCGCATAGCAGGCCAGATTCTCTCGGATCGATGACGCAACCTTGGCCAGTGAGCTTCGTGGGCGGCACGCCATCACCATGTGCCGATGCCGACCGCACCAGGAAGTGTTTTGGCTAAACTATTCCGGTAATTGATCATGTTAACTGTGAGTTACGTTTAGCTACTGCCGGTTTTTGCCAGTGCCTCTTAAACGAAGGAAAATATCGTGACAAAACCTTTGTGTCAGGTCAGCTGAGTCTTTAGATGTCAAAGCCGAGTAGACTGAAGGATTACCAAACACTAAAGCGTTCTTTAAAGGTACATGGATAAAAAGTTACCCTTTATGCTGCATAAATTATCTAGAATATATTATAGTAGTTCACACAGACTTCAGAACTAGGAGCATACTACTGTAAGGGTTGAAAACTTTGTACTCATTCACTATCCCTAAGGCATCAATAACCAAGAAACCAGTTATATGAATCCACCATACAAATAAAAAAAAACCTGTCGATACATAAGTACTAGAATTAGCATTGGCATGAGGAAAATACACGCATTTATTGTGTTTATTGTGTGTTTCAGACTAAACCCTATGTCAGCTGTTGTTTGTTGTCCACTCAATAAAATTGGTGTCTGTCTACACAAATAGCAAATAATTTGTTATCATGCAGTCTCTTATCGCCTGCTTCTGGGTATTTTTCTGTATGAATTGATCCATCTGTGTACTAGTTTTTTAAGAAACAAGATAAAAGCGCTCGATTCCACTCGTATGAAGTTTTTTCAACTGCAACGCATTGCTGGACCCTAAGTCAGTCAGGACAAAGATTTTTATAATTAGTATAGATTGTTATGCCTAGATTATATCAGATAATATAATTTTGATGTACTGACATACATTTATAACATCACATCTCATGTAAAAAGTGTAAAGATTTGCGCGCTTCTACCTGCTTCGGCGGTGGCACGATGTACGATGGTTCATAGTTCATGCAGGTGATGGGCGACTGGACAGGACATAGACCCTGATAGCAGCTGCTGCATTAATGCTGATAACAGCAACTAAAGAACACTAATCGCAGTGCACCGCGGATGCAATTTTAACGTACTGGTTTGACCTTCGCTTAAATGAAATAGTTTAGGATTATATTCAAATTTTTATAGAACAGCATGGCTTCTTGGATGGAATATATCCCCTTAATATCGTTATATCGGTTGCGCTGCTCAAGAGATGAGTTCCACGATTTCCCTTGAACTAGATGGTGGTTTGACCTTGTCTAATAATACCATGCGAGGCGCACCGGCCGTATTGATGGCTTCCTGTCAGATGGTACTCAACCATTTTAATGGATAACTAGGATATTATATTTTTTCAAATCCTGTAGGATCGTGTTATACCTAGAGAACGGCTAGCAAGATGAAATAACAAAAACCGATCAAAGCAAGTCAAAGATGAAGGATTCTATACCAGAAGACTTTCATAGCATATTTGGTAAGCCTAGGCATATATTTTTATTGTGAAGTTATATTTGTGTTAATCATTTTTTTCGTTGTTGATCAACAAAGACTCTTAGGGAACCGAAACCATAACCTACTAATAAACTCGGCGTAACCACGAAATAGTTACACCGTTTCGTCTCTTTCGATTTAATTTGAAACTTCCTGTCAATGCAAAAGACAAAACACGATGTAACTGTTACAGGGTACATTTTTACCCGTCCTTCTAGGCTAGGTCGTATAGAACAGCCTTCAGGATTCACCTAGTTTCAAAGTGGTTCAAAAATGAATACCTAAATTATACTAGCGGTTCTGTGAGAACAGTAGACCTCGCGAGCCCTTATAACTATAGAATAACAAACACATTCCCCTTATTTATCGTATCTTGAAATGTGGCGAAGAGTGCTACGGTACCTGTTTTTTTTTACTGAATATTTTTTAGACATGACATGTATAACAGTAATAAATGACTGTGAATATGAGTTTGGTTAAAAAAAACAGCCTGGCTGAACATCACGGCGAGTGCAGTTAGATAACCGTGATTATGAGTTTAGTTAAAACTATTTTGTATGTTTGAATGTGGTGGCTGGTACTGGGGTTGTCGAAACCATTTACCAGTATTTAACCGTGACACAAATTACAGTAAAAAGTCTCTTAGTATGTTTTAGGTATCTTCGAGCGTGGTGGAGAGTGCTGCGGTAGCTGAAAATTTTTAACTATGTTTTTTGCCATGACATGTTTAACTGTAATAAATAACGGTAGGTAATTAAGAGATTGGTTTTAAAAAAAGTATTTTAAAACGTTTTTATTTTTCCCTAAACAAACATCGCGATCGACTGAAACAAATTAAATAAATCATTTAACTTATGTGCTAATTTTCGTCCAAATCGATTGAAAAATGTGCGACCTGTCGGCGAGAACAGACAGACAGACGGACAAAAAAATTTTTGGTCAATATCAAAACTGCGATGCTTCGTTCGCTTTGCTTGCTCGGTCAATAACCATGCAATAATCGATACTTTCCCGTGGCTTAACAAAACTATTTCATTGAGCAAAATAGGGGTATTAGTTTTAGCGATGACTCGCGTTTCCTTGGTTTTAGGAGGTCAAATCTGGTGTCTATGGGTTTGTCTCGTAAAGGCGGAGAGGATTGCGTTGTTTAATTGGTGTAGGTAGGTACACATTTTCGAAAAAAAAAAAACAAAATTCAGCAAACTTTGTCCTGTTTTCCCCCCTCCACTCCCGTTTTCTGGAATTTATTTTGTAACATCTTATGAAAAATAAAGTCCTTATGTATCTCTCAAATTTGATTAAAATCTGTCGATAAATAACGCTACAGCAAACTTTCCCTCTTTTCCCCCTTTTTTTACATCCAATCAAAAATCGCAATTGACAAAAAAATTCCTTTAGCTCAAGGAACATGTGTGCCAATTTTTGTCAAAATCGGTGGAAAACTGCGACCTGTAGGCGAGAACAGACAACCGAACAAAAGCATTTTTGCCCTATCTGGAAACTGGACACTTCGCTCGCTTCGCTCGCTCGGTCAATCAGTAAATGAATACAGATATTACTAAGCTATTTAACTTGTACGTTCGGCCCAGTCACTAGCTTGTCGTGAACCAGGCTTCGTAGCGAGTTCGAGGTAACAACGACGCGCGTCCTACACCGTATAAGGCAGCACGTAGCGCAAGGCCGCCATCGTCGTCGGCGCCGACCACGCCAAACCGCAAAAATAATAAGATTTCTTATTTCTTAATTTAGGGGCTTTTAGTCGCGGGGAGTAGATAGGTAAGACAGGCAGGAAGATAGATGGCACTAAGAATCGTGCTCCCACCGCGCTCGTGAAGTTAGACTGTCGATATTGATGAATATAATCTTCAATTAAGAATATAACTAAATATAATCTTAAGTTTCTACAATTTTAACCATCCAAAAGGGGAAGAAGTACTCAAATTTGCTGTATTTTTATTTAGATTTGATTTGATGATTGATTTGATTTTGGTATTGTATTATGCCTGTTAGGGCATAATACAATACCTACTTGATTCAGAATCCACTGAACTATCATAATTCTTATTAGAATAATTATTATACTGGTAGTCTCCAACTAGGTCCATATAACTTGTCTTACAGAAATCACACAAACTGCAAATCTTGAAGTGATCTTGGGTTAGGCATAATAAGAAACGTTTGCAAGTAACTTATAACTAAATTGATAATTTAACATATCTGTAAGGTATTGGTAGTGTGCATATTTTATAGAGAAGAACGTCAGTGTAATACCAATATACAGAGTAATAGTAATTTCAAAGTAATTCTGTAGGGACTGACTGAGATACAATAAATGTTGTTTTAAGGTGAAGATTGCATGGTCTTCAAATGAAGATTCCTGACACCCATAACACAGGAGATCAGAACTGTGTGTTTGATGTAGGTATCATACCTATGTAGGTTCAAAATGCTGTTAGGTTATTTGTGTTGTATTGGACTGAATACTGATACAAGATATCAGTATTTAGATTATTTAGGTAGTTTTTTTTTTCTTTATTTTATTTAAGAGATGTTGAGTCGACTTACATCTATATCTGTCCCATAAGGATCACTACACACTATGAAAAACTTTTCATTAACCAGCCTATACATAGACGGGTAAGGTAAGGTGATTCAGGAAATGTTTATTTATGCTTTTAGCAGTAGTTGAGCTCTGAATGAAGGGTTCATCCAGGGAAGTACTACCACCATACCAATTGCTGCTGCCAAGCACTATAGCTATGTTCAGGGTTGTGTGGGTGCCAGTAAAATTACAGGCACAAGAGGCTCATCATGTGTTGCCTCAAGTTGACGGACGCAGAACAGTGCATCATGGGCACATTCCTAATGAATGTAACCTGCAAGGCAATGCATTGTTATAGGTGATGGTACCTCTTAACATCAGGTGGGCCGCCATCCTGTTACGACCGCAAGTAGTACAAAAAAAGTTGATCTGGCTAATGCTGGTAGCTTGATTATTGGTATAATAGCTGAACTATTAAAAGGGATAAACATGTTCCTACATCATCTATTTGATTGCCTTAGCTTATCATATTATTATGTATAGTATACATAAAGTATGTACCTCTATTTCAAACAACAATTTTCCTAATTTTGTTCAACTAAAGAACAATTTAGATTTAAAAAAACAAAGGGTTTGTTGTATATTTTTAGAAGACAAGCAAGTTCTAGGTGGTAATGATAAAGTTATGAATTTACGATATTCTAAAACGGAGATACTATCATACCTAAGTACTTTGGTTATGAGGTCTCTTCTAACGGGTTATTTCGATTAATATCGAAGACATATTTTATTACAGGCTATGAAATTAAAGTGACAGTTTTGTTGACCCTGGTGGATATCTCACCAACAAATCATGACATAAATGTTTGTCCCTGGTGATAATTGGACACACCCTGTGTACAATTACCGCAATGTGTTTACAAAGCAGAGATAATACCAACTGAACTGGGAGGCCGCCAACTAATGAAGGAGTTTGCAGGCTATACAATAGGTTTAAGTATTTGTAGAACCATAACTCTGTAAGATCGGAGACACGGCTTATACCTATTAGATCTGATTGTCATCTTTTTGAAAAGTCTACAAATATTTACATGAAATACAGGCGCCAATCAAATGTTACAACTCTTTAACCACTAAGACTTAATAACGACGTGCATTAAATATAAAGAACTCCGTGTGGTTTCAATAGAGAACGATATTATTCACGGACGAAGCAAGCTGATCAAGAGTCTCAAGAGAGCAAGGCGAATCAGCACAACTGCGGTGAATCATATCGTAGCTTAGGATGAGCGTGGCATGGACCGAAGCACAACACAGAGATGAAAAATGCACCTCCAATAGGAAAATTCAAACCAAATTCACATTTCCAGTGTGGTTGTAGGACTCACCATCTGTTCTTTTTATATTGATGTTGATTCCAGACTGGATCTTCACAGTACCGTCATCCATTTTTGCACTTATCTAGGCACCACATACACTGTAGAACATTATCTTGTTACGAACCTTTGTTCAAAAATAGTCTAACACATTGGGAAATTACACATGAGAACCGGTGAAAATTACAAAATAAATTTCTACACCCAGATTGACAGTTATATCGAGCTAGCACACTTCACTTCAGACTGGAACGTTTGAAACAGTTTGAAATTTGTTTCACTACAAGAGTCAAATCAACCACTTTTGAAATCGAAATTGCAAAATAAAATTGCTTTGAAGTTTGTAAAAGTATGTATGAATTAATAATTTGAAAAACCAGAACTGTTCAAATAATTTCGGTTAAAATCAAAATAGTAAAAATAAAAGTTATCGTTAACGTAATACTATTACGATGAAGTCAGTCAGTGGATTGTTTCAGTCTATAAAAAAGTACTCTGTGGTGGATTGTAATTGATGGTTTGGTTGGTTGGATCTAAGAATATGGACTCGCTGCTGGGTTGGATAGATTACTGGCACGAATACAAGCCTTTTGGCCTAGATAATCAGACTAATATTTTAGAGGAACTCGTAATAGCAATAAAAAAGCTGTAACTTTTTTAGAAGCATTATACTCGTCTTTAGTAGCGATTCATCATTGTCTTATTTTACAATGAAAGTCTAGCGTCTTAACGTACATAGCTTAGTGCTTATTATTGTCTATGAATCAATAAATCAGAACAGGCAGATTATATAGCTGGATGTTTTTTAGAGTCCATTCATCATTTAATCATAATAGGCCCTCGTGAGGCCCTCGTTAGAGAGTACTATATTCTTTGATAATAGGGCTCTACTTTTGTTTAATTTATCGTTAGCTAAAGTAAACCTTAATTTGTCAACTCATCGGAAAATAATGGAAAGTGAGCCCAAACTGTCCCATAAAACCAAGAAACGTATCAAAGAAGTTAAAAGAAAAGCTCGTCCCGGTAAGTAACCCATCCTATCATACAATCCAAAACTATCTTGTTACATCGCGCAAGGTTTGTATCTAATTAACATTTTGCAATTCAATCTTAGTTTTCCAGGTACTGTCTGGCACAGTTATTGTTAGGTGTCTATCTACCTAATTTGGGTCACCCATGCTTGTCAACTAAATCCTATGTAACAGTAAAGCCTATTTACTGTTACCTATGATTAGGTTCTCTAAAATCATAGAATAAAATAGTAACCTCCTACATGCTTTATTTAGCATCAGTTTCCAAAATTGTTGACACATACTAATCTTTTATTTTGAAAAGTAGAACAGATACACATAACCTTGTCCTAAATCAAAACTGAATGAAACTTATGATGCATGAATTTTGCTTGTAAGTTCACTTAGTTATGTTCAACCAATCAGCCTGGAAGTCCCAGCAGTGGACATAGGTCATTTTCAGAAAGACATACTTTGAACCTTTACTGGCTTTTTAAGCATAACAGTGTTTTTGGTATGGAGAGTGAATTATTATTTGTCTTCGAATTTGGTGGGAATATTTGAACCCATCACAAATTCTCAATTTTTTTTTAACGTTAATAGACTAATTTTTAAAGCTAATTCGTAATGAGCTTCATACTATGAAGGCTTATAATTATGAAAGAATGATAAATTCTTTTGATAGTCCTTACAGATTAGTATTTCTGTGGCCACATAATAAAATTATTGTCCTAGGCCTAACAAACTTTACCATTGTTGCAGTGCTATACTAAATTAAATTATTAAGTTGTTTCTTCTTAAAAAAACTCCACTCTACACACAGAAAATGATTTAGTAAAAGCATTGTATGTGTTTCTTGTTGTTATAAACCTATTCATTTATAAGTGTTATGTAAGTCTTACATACTGTCACAGAAAAACTAGAATTGCTACCATTAACTTAAAAGTAGTGGCATTGATCATCACGTAATTTACTTTTGTTTGCTTTAATTCTATTCCAGAGTTAGCTGACAAGTACCAATGGACAGCCTTAAAGTATGCTGGCAACTTTGATGAATTCCTCAAGTGTAATGACAATGCTGATAGAATCAGTGAAAATGAAGTGTCACCGCAGGAGTTTATTGACAAATATGAAAAGATTTACAAGCCAGTTGTCATTACTAACGTCCAAACTAACTGGAAAGCAAATTACAAGTGGACTTCTGACAGACTTGCCAAAAAGTATCGAAACCAAAAATTTAAGTGCGGAGAAGACAATGAGGGTTATAGCGTAAAGATGAAAATGAAGTATTATGTAGAGTATAGCAGGACAACGACTGATGATAGTCCACTTTATATTTTTGATAGTAGTTTTGGTGAGCATTTGAGAAGGAAAAAACTTCTGGAAGACTATGAGGCCCCTTTATACTTCCGGGATGACTTGTTCAAGTATTGTGGTGAGGAAAGGAGGCCTCCATATCGCTGGTTTGTGATGGGCCCGCAGCGTTCAGGAACAGGGATTCATATTGATCCTCTAGGAACAAGTGCTTGGAATGCTTTAGTATTTGGTCATAAAAGGTGGTGTTTATTTCCCACCCAGACTCCTAGAGAGCTTATCAAGGTGACTGGAGCTATAGGAGGGAAGCAGAGGGATGAAGCTATCACTTGGTTCAATCTTATCTATCCAAAGACTCAGCTGGATTCTTGGCCTAAGGAGTATAAACCTGTAAGTATTTTGTATTACTTGAAATAGATTGAATAGGCTTGAAATTAATAACAACTATTAGCTTAGGCTTCATTTATTTTTATTTTTCAGGTTGAGATACTCCAAAAGCCAGGGGAAACAGTGTTTGTCCCAGGTGGCTGGTGGCATGTTGTCTTGAATCTTGATGACACAGTAGCTGTGACACAGAACTTCTGCAGCCGAACAAATTTCCCTGTAGTCTGGCATAAGACAGTTCGAGGGCGCCCGAAGCTATCTAAAAAATGGCTAAAGGCTTTACAAGCTAATGAGTCTGACTTATATAAAGTGGCCAGTAGTATGGACTTGAGCCAGAGTACGGGTGTTGCATCTGACAGCTCCTCCAATAGCAGCTCATCTAGCAGTGACAGTGACAGCAGTTCAACTGACAGTTCTGGAGAGGACAGTGGCCAAGAAAGTATCACTGCACACAAAAAGAAGCGCAGAAAGAAATTATGAGAGGACCACATAGCCTTATCTATACATAGCAAATATAATTTACATATAATATCGTATCATACTAATAATGTTGTAAGTGTAAACTTGTTTTGTACTAGTAGCTATATTTGCCTTATTTTAAGTAAGTACCTACCCGCATGTTGTCACTAAACACCAGTATTTCGGTTTTTCTGTTACAGACCACATTAGTAAATAAACAAAGTATTACATACTTGTCTTATTACTCGACATATACCTGTGATTGATAGGGAAGGTGGGTGTTTGGAAAATTATAAAAGCAACATTCGCAAATGCACATAATCGTACCTCTATTAGGTGATAACTACGATAATACTTGTCAGTATAAAACTAAGAGTAGGTATATAAGCAGGTACTATACAATGATAATATATACTTTGTGTGCCTAAGGTAGTTAATCCGTGAGGTACATACAGTAAGTGAAGACTACTATACATATTTTAATTGAATGACAATTATGCAAAGAGTACTATTAGAACGAATAGTACAGGTAGGTACTTTTTTTGTAGGTACCTAAATATGTACCTACTTAAGGGTACAAATAGACCCAGCAAACAAATGTTCATCGCACAAACGTAATTTATTTAGACCTTAGGCCGAACCGCCTCGTTTCGTATTTTTTTCTTCCCATAATAAAAAATATCGAAGGAAATAGTAATAGACTTGGCAAAAAACCTGGTATCCAACGTAAGAAAAAAACTAAGTAAAATAAAGAAAGAAGTTTGTGGTTTGTATTACTATTTTTTTGTAGTCTATGGTCACTTTGCCGTAGCAGTAATTTTCCTGTCAAAGTTATTCTGAAATTTCTTCAAAATGCTGAAATCGGCTTCTGGTGCCCTTTTAGCTGTACTGAAAAAGTCTGCGGTCCCTGTAACTAGGATTAGCGCTGTTTCCGTGCGTAGGGCCCATGGCGGCCCCGTCGAGTCTGATGAAGAATTCGACTGCAGGTGAGCTACCCTTGTTGAAGTTTGACGTTATGTAACTTGCTGAAAACGAAGAATTTCCTGCTTGAGGCTCTCTATAATGAAGATTACTAGATTCTGAGACTTGTATATTATGCTAAGCATTTACTGCCATCCTGCATGCCTTTGGCACATTGTCAAACATGGAAGTTGTAAAATATAACCCTTTCTATACTGTAGAAAAAAATTGCAGTAACAGTCCTTTATTGAATAACATATTTAATAGAAAGCCTATCAATAAACATGCAAGTTAAAGATCATATTTATTTCAGATATGAGATGTTCTTCAACAGAAAAGACATTGATGGTTGGGAAATCCGCAAGGGAATGAATGACTTGTGTGGTATGGATCTGGTGCCAGACCCAAAGATCATCAAAGCAGCCATGCATGCATGCCGAAGAGTGAATGACTATGCCCTAGCTGTTAGGTTCATCGAGGCTTGCAAAGACAAGTGTGGTAACAAGGTCAATGAAATTTACCCCTACATCATTCAAGAAATCAAACCCACACTTGTGGAGCTTGGAATTGACACACCAGAAGAACTTGGCTATGACAAACCAGAGTTAGCTTTACAGAATGTTTACGAGATGTAAAGCCCAAAGTTATTATCAAACTAAGTTGTAGAAAATTTGTATAAATAGTTTTGTTGACTTTTTGTTTACAATTGCAAGGCACTGCTTCAACTAGACATATTATTCTTGGTTCACCATATAAAATCAGCAAGCTGTTGTCTAATGTATTAAATAAACTGATACATACCATCTTCTATCATTTTGTTATTACAATAATAGTAAATACCAACCAACTTTTAAATCTGAAAAGACAAATACCAAGTTTTCTAACTGTTGGTTTTTACAACCTGTTATATGAAATGGTAACTGCCCAACATCAAATGGGCTTTCTGCTGTCCTGGTAGGTGAAATGAATGTGGAATTAATATCACTTGTACATGGGACTCGTCTACGCTTATTACACAAATAAGTGGTGGTTAAGTAGGTACCCTTGGCTATACAACCTTAGTATTATTGCCAGCTTTTGAGTTGTGGACGAGAGAAAGTGGTCTGCCTTGCAAAATATTTCATCTGCTAGTGCTATTGTATGCCTAAGGGAGAGGAGATATGACAGGGCGCTAACTGGGAGACTTCTTTGACCTGGGATAGTTTTTGCATGGTATTTCATTTTTGACTGACCCATCCCATTGAGGCAACCGTAATTAGAGGCCTGTTTCTTAAAACAATTTTTGACTTACGGACTTATAAAAACACTAGCACAGGTAAAAAACTATCAGTTTCTATACAGGAATATCAACAGAGAAAAGCATTTAATTATCAATACTTTAATGATTGTAATACACACATCCATACAATTTACTTATCAAACATAATTGTGCTATAATCATCTTTAAGTATCTACATTAAAAACATACACTCATGGTACACAATAAATTAAAAACATACCTATATAAACTCTATAAAAAAAAAATCGGCAGATAGTATGCCTAAAACAAAAAAAGGTAATTGGTAAGGTACCTAGCATGTATTTTATTTAGTTTTACTATGAATTTATTGGCTAATCATAATTTAGTTTAGACTTATGGCCGATTTACTGCTAACTGGGCAGTATCATTGATAATCCTATAATACTTACCAACTAGATCCTCGTACGTTTTCTATTAGTCTTTGCTAGCAGGCAGCATAGGCCTTGTTCTCTTGTTATTATTACTCGTATGATGCATGCACGTAGGTACTTAGAAATTGAAATAGTATTCAATTTCTAAGTACCTACCTAGGTACGTTTTTATAGTTAGTAATGGAAATTTCTATTGTCCTGAGAATCTTTCCATTATAAATCAATATTTTCCCAATATTTCACTAAACAGAAAAAACCGATCTATACTAGATCCACTATAGAAGACTCCAGGCTCTAAATACAGGGTGTAATAAAACCACTTTGGGGTCAAAGTAGGTAAGGTAGTATATGAACAACTTATTTTATGGAATTAACACTGTACCTAAGCGCAAAAAAATCAGATGTTCCATACAACATTTCAATAGGTACTAGGCTAAAATGGCGCTCATTGTTATGTTGATTCCAGAGGAAAATATATTCATATTGATGGGTACTTTTGACCCCGAAGTTTTTGGTAGTGGTCTATTCTATACCGCTGTGAATTATTGGGAAAAGAGAATGGAAGAAAGTCAACTACGAGTGTTATTATAAATAGGAGGCAAACAGGTAAGTTTGCATTAAATATTTATATTTAACTAACAGCAGTGATTGGTAATAAATAATATGGACTAGATATACGTATTGTATATTACACCTTTAGTTATTTTACTAGGTATATTTTACAAAACTTATAGTAATACAAAAGTATTTTGGTATTTAACTTACTAACGCGAATATTCCAAATATCATCTACCTAAATGCAATTTACCTACAAGGTAGGTAACTAAGACTAGATTCTTTTTTTCCATGACTTGAAAAGACTAGAATAGGATAGTACAAAATAAATAGGCAAGTGTAACAACAGTAAATTATAAAAAATAAGTAAAATAAAAGATATAAATAATAAATTAAACAATTCAACAACGCAACAAACTATTTTAAATAAAATAAAATTAGAGGAATGTATAATTGTTATTATTATTAAGGGATTTCCTCGTATGCTGGTGCAGTATATTAGAAAATTAACAATTAAAAGACATGTATTTTACCATAAATAGCTTAAAAGCCGATGTAACGATACCGATACCGATATATCGGCATCGGCGATTATATACAAGGATTAGGAGTTTGAAAAACGCGCGAAACGAACTACGCGTAGAACCAAATAATTATTGGGGCAATGAAGATAAATTCCCGAAATTGAAAACACTTGCACAAAAATAAGTAAGTACCTACTTGTCTTATCAACTCAGCTCAGTTACCTCAGAGCGTCTGTTTTCAACTGCCGGTCTCATACAAAATGATTTGCGTAACAGATCATCTGTTAATAATATGAAAAAACTTTGTTTTCTTAACAATAATCAACCAATTATCAACTTTCCGAATTAGTGTTTTGATTGCTTGATTATTCCATATATCTCAAGTCTGTGTAACTTATATGCATATGAAAGAAAATTATTAATTATTTATAAGTTTTTTTCTGTTTTTACTAAGCCACCGGTATCGGTATCGGTATCGCCGATTATTTACTACAATTATCGGTATCGGCAATATTATGTATCGTTTACATTTCTACTTAAAAGCTTAGGTCTTAGGCAATGTCTTTCAACGAGATGACAGGAAGAGATGCGTATGTCCTGATTGTATGAGGGTCAGAACATTACTTTTCCGGTCCGTCACATACACGAGCACACAAGGATAAGCCTACTATAAGCAGGCCCACGAAATATCGTGATCATTGCAACATATTGCACAAAATCTGTTCCCGCAACTAAATCCTACGGCACATTTGTACGATCAATAATATCGATAACAAAAACCTCGAATTGCAATTATTCTAATCAATCCCATATTATTTAGATCGTACGAATGCAGCCTAAAATATAAATAAAGTCTCATCATTTCTATAAATTAAATATGAGTTATAAATAACTTTACACCCATTTCATGGTTATACTATTTTGCCGTACTTCTAATGTCGAAACTCACTCGAAACTCACCGTAAACGCGAATACAAAAACAGTCACGTTCTCACTCACTGGAAATCCTCTTCAACTAGACTAGAATGCAATGCGATAAATAGGTCCGTTATCAGCAACCACACATATAATGCCTGATTTCAACAACCGACATTTTACTATTGAGGTAGTAAGACGAGGTGCAACCTGGTGCAACAGTTTTACAACAAGTTTGCTGCAAAAATAAAAGTATCTGATGACTGAGATTTCATTAAAAACGGTCACGAAATACTGCGCTTATGTGCAAGTCAACTATGCTTAAACTGGTTGGTGCAAACAGGCATTAAAGAGTATGGAAATGGCTGGCGACAGTCACTCACGTACATCTCACCACTTAACTGTTTTAGATCCATCTGGTAGGTTTTGATAAGGCGTATGGCTGGGCCATTGAGGCACGTTAACAATTACAGTGACGACGGCAACAGGTATATACATCAACAATAGCTTACGAATTACAGTATGCAAGTCGATAAATATACATAAAAACGAGCGCAATTTGCCATCTTATTAAGTTCAAGTTGATGCTAGAAACTGAAAAAAACTCTAGGGACTAGCGTAGTGTCTAGTACAACATAACCAGATGGTGTCATAAATGTTAGTGAATTCGTTTTCGCGTGCCTCATTGTGACCCAGTTGTAGTTTTAATAAGCACCAGAATTTGCATCTCCACTAGCTAACTGACTCCTTAGTCTATGTGTATAATTCAACATAAGCAATGCGAGTTTGTGTATACAATGTAAACTAGCTTCGATGATTGGCAGTATTGTCTATGTGGAGTGGAGTTTAGGAGAGGGTAGGAGAGAGTGAGGGTAGTGGGCGCTGCTGAGAGCGCTTCACTAGCGGAGGCAGCTCCGCGGGGGCCGACAGCTAGGAATCCGTCACGACCACCTCCCGTTCCGATTTCACGTTCTGGAGTTCATAATTCACATTATGATGGGTGCGCTAGAATAAATTTGGATTCCATTATCAGTGTAGTGCAGACGCCTTTATCGTTATCTATTGAAGTCTCTGACCCGGTAAGATAATAGATAAATTCTAGATAGGACGACTAATAACAATAGTTTATTAGGCACATTAATAGGCACTTGATGCATATAGATAGAAATTACACATTAAATTTATAGGCACATGAAGCATCGCCGCTGTTACTGTTTCTTCTCAATGTTTTCCATCACCGCTTGTGAGCACTGGCATATAGCGCTCATAACTTTTGCGATAGAAAAATCCATTTGTGCACGATCGGATTCGAACCCACGACTTTAGGATTACAAGTCGGACCCTGTATACCTTAGGTTGATGAACGTAGAGCAGTGTAACGTAGGACATGTTCCTAACGAAGGTATCCTGAGAGGCAAACCTATGGTAACCACTTAACATCTATAAAAATAAAAGTATTGAAAGTAAATAAAATGTTGACATAAGTTTCTAGATGCATACCATGGCCTTGGTGAGTACAGTAGCGTCCTTCAGACTAAGGACTTGCAGAACCTGTGTGTCTGAGCTCATCATCATCTGTGCCACGCCTCCGCTCATGGAGATCGTCTCTATGGTATCGCCGTTTTGGTCAACCTGTAATGGATAGCACGTTTTTGAAACAAAAAAATGTATTTACAAAATAGTTAACGGTTAGTTTACCGCCGCAAAATTGCATCACCTAGGGTTTATATCCCTGGAGTTGAATTTATTTATTTAATCGTATGACGTCCGCGGCGAATCACTGTGACCCCGCCATACAGGCTTTTTAGTCCTAGTGTGGGGAACAGAGTCACCTAACGGTAGTGTAACATTGTTTGTGAATTATTTTCAAGTAACATTAAGTAGGTACCAGCAACTGATTTAATTTGAATAAATTATTATTATTATTACATTAAATAACAGGCGTAAATAATAATTACGCCTATTATACCTAGTACCTAATATACGTACAAAATTTTGGATAGATGATGTTGATAGCAACTGTGCCAAAATATCGGGAACCAATCAAACTCAAAAATCATAGTAAATATCCCGTTTCTATCTAAAATATTGATCGAGACCATGATAGTTTAAAGAGTTAAAAAATTGAAATGTGAAAACACTAATCAAATAAACAAACAGAAACATGCTACTTAAAAGTTCTTAAAATAAAATTTAGTTGAATGCCCCGCTTGCAAGGGGGGTATAGAAGACTTTCATGGTCGTTTTTGAAACAATCTAACTTAGTACAAGTGAACCACCTTTAAGGTTGGTAATATACAAAGGTCGTATGTATTTACAATTCTAAAGTGTAATAAAAATCTAAGCGCAAGTTCACCAACACAAAACAGGAATCGTCAGCTGCGTAGTTTATCCGCCAATCAAAGGCTAACGAAGCAACTAGTAAATCTAACCAGTCACTGAATAACTCAACCATTGTATATTTTATAGTAACGAAAAATTAAGTATAATAAGCCATTTGTTATTACAAACATTGCTTATTTTGAGACTAGATTATTTATTCATTATTTCATAATATTGATTTATTTAGTTACATACACTAGCTTGATCCGCCTGCTAATATATTGGTGAACAAATGAAATAAAGCATAGCAAATTAATAAAAACGATACACACCTGTCATGCAGACACACTGTGCAAATCTGAAATCGTGCAACTTCTACAAATAAAACGAAAACAAAACTTACACATTCACATTTTATTTCTAGCAACAAATAAACGTTTAATCAAACTGAGAACAATACTGAAGCTAATTTTCAATCAATTTAGTTCAATCTCAATAAATAATCGTATATCGTTTGTTTAATTTATTGGTGAACTAGCCTAACATTGATAATGAATAGCTTTTGTAAAATAAAAGCTATCAAGCCTACAATAAATAGATAGCCTATTTATATAATGACTATTCTCTAAATTAAAATAACAACAATAGCGCAATAAATTATGTAACAAAGCAGTCAACAAAAAACTAAAATATTTGAATTACAACAACAGAAATAAACTATTATTTACACATGCAACACACAATAATATTTTCTTGTCAGTTCAGGCTGACTGCCAAAACAGAAACACACTTTGAACATCTAATGTAATTTTAGGAAACACTTAATTTTATAATTAGGACAAATAAGAACGTAAATTCAAGAAATGCGTTCTGCACAACTTATGGGCCAGTTCCAATATCCTACGAGCGTCCGTTATTCATACGGGTCGTTGCCTATCAGATAAACTATCACCTCCTTGGTAAACTATCATTATAACATTAACCAGTAAGATGAAGGTTACTTTAAAGTCTTTAAATTTAAATCTAAGTTCAATGTGATCTCTAGATTTTTTTTTAAACTAAATATTTATGGACATTTTTGTATAACATCATGTCGCCCCAAACTAAGCATAGCTGACTGCTGTACTATGGGAACCAGATGACTGATATCATACTTATATACTTTTTTAAATATATATTTTTAAAATACAATATAACATTCAGAGAGAGAACAAACATCTACATTCATCACATATTTGTCCTTGGTGCGGACTGAGCCCACAATCTACAGCATAGAAGGCACTAACTGAGCTGTGAGACCAGTCAACATTGGGCTAAAATGTTTCATCAATGACAAGCAATGACTCTTTGTAATACTAACGGAGATTTGGAAGATATTGGAACTGGGCATTAGCCATATGCTTCGTTATACCACAACTTGCGTGTTGTGATACTCTCAATTTGACAAGTGTGTTTCCATTTTCCATCAAAAACTCACTCACACTATAAAAAAAATCACAAACACAATGGCAGAATTCACAAATTATGAGCAAATTCAGTTAGTAAATCTAAATAAAATACTTTTTAAGCAGTCATTATAATATTACAAATTGTACAAAATAGTTTAACTATTATTTTGTTTGTTTGTGTCATAGGTTATTTTATAGTCACAATGTAGGTCAATATAATTACCCTTTTTATAGATCAGGTTTAGCTAAAACTTGGACTTTTGTTTATATTCTCTATATTTCCTTTATTTAAATAAGCACCTAGCCAGAGTCGTCTTAGATTTAACGCTCAGTTTCTATTTTCTAAAAGAATCTATGATCAGCACTAGGATCATAGTTAATTGTTATAAGGTAACCGCTCAAGATCAGGTGGGTTTTTATTTTTGTTCCATCACATTTGCTCATAAAAAATGGATAATAATGTCTCATCTCATTGGGTAAACAGTTTAGATTAGCTGAAAAGATGAAGAGGTCTGAATATGATTCATAGTGCTACTAACAAATACTGATAGAGCATAGGAACGGGCATGAAAACTTTCAAGAATAAACTGTCCCCATTTTAATAGAAATAATGATGAAATCCATAGTAGTTTCAACCTTAACTATAAAAAGATCATCACTTGAATGTCTTTTATGCTTAGCATTTATAATACGGATATTTAGTGACTTATTGAGACTCTTTTGGAACACATACATTTTGGCAATATCTCTCATTTAACAATAAAACAACAGCATGCATTAACTAAGCAAATAAAAAAATATTGGCACAACTAAATACATACAAATATTATGTGATGTTTGGCGTTGTCAACTTACAAAATAATTTGTTAACCTTACAGAGCTAATGGTTTTGGCATTATCTAACTAGTTTATTGGTCATACCTCTGGTTACAGGGTTTTAGGCCACCTTAAGGCCTCCATGGTCCCTAAAACTGGGCCGACATTGTAAAAGTCGATAACACGGAAGCGAACAGGTAAAAACGCTACTTGCTCAGTGGTCACCCAACCAAATAGTGATCACACAGAAAACTTTTTTAACCGGACTGTTTTGAGCAAGCTACGTCTCGAGCGCTTCATACTACTTTGGCATTTAAAGGTGACCCCAGTCACCATTTTTTCAGCGGTATACAACGGGAGTGTTTATTCATACACCCAATAGTTTTTTACGGTTGATCACTGAGTCTAACCCTTTCTCGCATGATGTAAGGTGAGATATTATTTAGCCCTGTAAACGAGTTAGGCTGACTAGTGTCACCTTAATATATACTATACTGTTAAAATCACTCAAAGAGATCTTTGAATAAGCATTATTAAAATATCACAAAATTCACTGGCACTGCTTTGACTAATGGCAGAGTTCTATTCTTTGTATATATAAAATAAATTTAACTAAAATTGTACCATTCCTTGGGAACATTATTCTATTAAATAAACTTTTCGCGTCAGAATTAGATAGGTACACTACTCTAAAGTCGAGTTTTTTAAATATTAAACTTGAGGTAAACTGAAATAATTATGCAATCCTTGGTCTTAGGTCAGCCTTACACATTTCAAATTCAGCCTCATTTTGTTCATGCAGATAATATCTGAGGATATATCTACCTATTATACTATTACTACTTTCTCTTACGTTTTTGCAGCGTTTCAACGGGGTCCATACTTCAGTAGTTATTCAAATACCTTAGTTTCACACTAAGCATGTTAAATCTCCTAGTGTTAAGACCTCAGTGGCCTAGACTAGTCGGACTTCGTGAGTGGCTGACACATTATGACGTATGTCTTAGCACCGCGTGAGGCTGGAGCGTAGTATGATATAGTTCCGTTATCGGAATTATGATAATGTATCTTGGCCGACCATCGGTAGTAGACTGATCTAACGACTTAATCAACTGGTAAAAAGACTAGACTAGTAATAGATGAACCACGGGAACGAGATTGTGACGTATGCAACCGTAGCAACCGTAGCACCACGTGGGTGGGTACTAGAGGTAATAATGTACCACCTAGTACAGCCTTTGGTAAGCGATATGCGAGAGTAAACCACGTTCTTTACAGTACCCGGAGTTCGGAGTCTGTCATCCTTCCACTACCCTTGCATACGAGTAGATTTCGCCCCGTCAACAAAAAAATATATCGAGACCGGTCATTGCCCTTAGTGAGTCGACAAGTTCGTCGACCTCATATAGGGTGCCCTCAGTGCATTAGGGTATCTGTACAGATTGCCGGCTAGTAGTAATCATGTTCAGTTTCCCGCTTGATGGTAACTCGTCGCACCTGCATGATCGGCGTGACACAGACGTTTTCTCCGCCGGTCATCTGCGCAACCATCTGCTGGTACATTGGCAATGACACCATCTGAGACAGCGGACGACCTGAAAAACAAACTGCATTGTATAAAAACGTTTAAAGTATTTTTTTTGCTTTGGCATAATATCCAGAATGACTGTAATAAACACGTATCAATATGTTAATTATATTCAAGAACAAGTTATATATATATATATAAACGTCCGCGTGAAGTAATGACTATGCCAAGAAAAAAAAAACAAAATAGCTTCACGACTTTAATCCCTAGGCATGGTAGATATCCCCTCAAATCTTTTAGTACCTAGTACCGACTTGAAATTCTTTGAGGATGTCTAATGGGAGTAGTCAGAGGTACGTCAATATATACATTTGGCACATACCCGATTTTCCAGTAGTTGGTATTCCATACGTGACAGGTTGCAAAGCTAATCGCCGCTGCTAGAATACTAACCGGTTTCCTCACGATGTTTTACTTCACCGTTTAAGAGCCGTCCCGTCCACCGTTCACATATAAATTTTCCAAAAAACCCATTGGCGCACAACCGAAATCAAACCCACGACCATAGGTTCAGAAGGATTACTCCCACTAGACCACCGGTGCTTTCTCAAGCTGTGCTGACCAAAGCCCTCTTAAAATTGGAGTGGTCTATATCCAGTAATGAAGTGATCTGTAGGTTGATGAAGTGAAGTGATGACTCACACTCTCCGTCCTCGCCGGTGATGAGTATCTGGTTGTCGCCGAGCGACTCGACGGAGTTGATGTCTAGTGCTACCGGGTTTCCATCCGCGTCTATAGTCTGCATCACGCTGCCGGCGCCCACCTCGCCGCTCGTTTGAATCTGAAATAATATAATAATAATGCTGGACAATCCACACAGCATCATCTAGCCCCAAGCTAAGCAAAGCTTGTGTTATGGGTAATAGATGACTGATATAATTAATACAATACATTACATACATACATATTTTTTTTTTATTATATATAGAAAATACCCAGAACACCCGGAATAAATATTTGCAGATCGTACAAACATTTATCCCAAGGCGGGAATCGAACCCGCAACCTCCTGTTGCAGGCGGACATTCGCCAAACGTACAACCACTTACTACTACACTAGAAAACACGCGCAACTTCGCTCGCGTAAAGTTATTTTCATAGAAACTTCAGCAGCCGCAGTACAACGTTTGGAGGTTGAATTTCAGGAATTCCTATCTTAGTACCAAGAAAAATGCAACCTGACAATTTCAAGTCTCTACGACCAGTAGAAGTGATTACAGTAGAGCAGACGGCGCGGGTCTGCTATCTCTATCTGTCCCATATAAAATGTCTGAGACAGACCACGCGGGTCCACGCAGATCATGTCCATGTATGTGATTCTGCCTTCATAGAGAACATCATCCGTAAGAGTTATTCACAGAGACTGATTAAGTGCTGATAGTCTGTGTTGTATCAAATGGAGGGTTGTGGGTGCAAATCCTGTTCGGGTCACTTTTGAAAATGTTAAAAGAATTAGTAAGGATACATGTTATGTAGGACATACAAACACAAGTAAAACTTTAAAAAAAATTTTAAAATTTCGAGGCCAAGTTAGAAACACAAAGCGTCGTTCTGTGTGTGGAAGTGTTAAATAAAATCCTATTGTATTGTGGGTCAGAGGCCAAGTTAGAAACACAATGTGTTATCTGTGTGCGCATACTATGTGTTAAATAAAATCTTATTCTATTCTATAGTGGGCCTAAGGCCAAGTTAGAAACACAAGGGTACTAACACTCACCACCTGCGCCGTGGTCCCGTCAGGCAGGGTAATGATTGGAGCGTTGGGATCCAAGTTGAGAATAGACACGGTGCCGTCTGCGTTCTGGATGGAGTGGAGCACGGCTGAAGGGTACTGCATGCTCTGTTCGTGAATGTTAATATGTTATAGGCTATTTAATACCTTGTAAAACTTGCCTTTGACTACCTTTTAGATATCCTCTTTGATTTTGGACATCAAGACATCTTGAACTTTTGTGAGCCAATTTTTTTACCGAGCTAAGGGGGTCTAAAATAAAGAAATAGCATCACGACTTAATCACCAAGCACGGTAGATATCCCCTCCGATCTCTTAGTACTTAGTACCGACTCGAGATTCTTCGAGGATGTCTTAGAGGGTTATAAACCTTACGCAACCGAGTTAAAAATTAGGGCCAGCGCTAATTGGAGTATTGCGCGGCAAATGATTATATATTTAGCAACGTATCATTCACATCATCATAACAAGATTTTCTTCATTTCCCTCTATCATCCGTCATCTCAGTAGCCACTCCTTTCTTTCCCATAACATCTTTCACACAATCCATTCATCTTTTCTTTGGCCTACCTCTACTCTTACATCCATCCACATTCATATCTAACCACATCTAGTCGAAATAGAGTATAAAATTCGATGCTGGAAGAGTGAAAACATGACCTTGACATGTGTTAACGCCTCGCGGAAAACTTTCATATACCAGTGTAATACATTAATTCAATTAGTTAAAATAAGTAGATTATATTGATAAGAAGATAGCCTGGTACGACGTGCGCCCGTGTGCGCTGTCAGTTACAGCAGGCAGCACATTATGAGAAAACGTCTGACAGAAAATTTCGGATGCCAGCACATTATGAGAAAACGTGTGACAGAAAACTTCGGATGCCAAAAGATCTTCGCCACATACGAGTACTGATTGACCTCAGAATATGTGGTGAAGTTGTCGCATCGTATGTATGACCGCGTAGACAACAGCATCCATCTAGATGCCATGGCACCCTTCACGCGCGGCCACCGAGAACTGAAGCTCTAGCAGTCCCTACTCTAAAAAAATACTAGGCGCATTTGACTCAGGAGCAGCGCTAACCTGAAATACCCCGTGACCTGGAAGTTTTAGTTTGCAAAGTTAAAGCTAGGGTAAATAGCGCCAGCTAGCCCAAAAAGCTGCTAAAGACCCGATTGGTTGTAGACTCCACAGACTATAAAAAATTTGTCAAACATAAATTTGACAGATCAGAATATCGAAACGCGCGTTCTTTATACAACACCGAATTTATCGATAAGCTGTCAACAAGGAAATGACTCGATAAAATATGTCGAGGCTAGTTCTGTGCTACCGAGTGTAGATAAAATCCGATAGAAGGTTCGATTGTCTTCAGAAAAGTTCAGCGTTTTTTGTAAGAGTTTTTCTTATGATATGCTACTGACTAAGGCGTGTAAACATCATACTTCAACATCGGAGAGCGTCATCTGGTCGATACAGACTTGCTGCGTGGTGAGCACGGCTTGCTGTTGCTCGTGCATATGCTCATGATCGTGTGGAGGCGAGTCCTCATCATCCAAGCATGCTGCTAGCTGATAGGTTTGACCACGCACGGAACAAGACAGATCATATCCCAGACGGAGTGAAGGCAACGCAATCATGTATCACAAAGGCAGTAGAGAACGCAACGATGTAGAAAGAGACGAATATATGTTACGCACGAACGTTATCGATTTGAAAAGACGATTATACGTCATACCATACACGGATCAAATGATAATAATATACCAGTGTAGGGTCAAGAAGATAGACGAATTAATGTTACCCATCAACGTACGATAACACGTCGCGTATACCACGCACAGAAGTGGTTAGAAATTATTGTAATAAACCACGCACGAATGTAAGAAAATACAGGACGGATTATTAAATTTAACATTGAATTTGTTTTAAATTTAAAGTGCAGTGTTACGTTACCGAGTCCCAGCAGCATTCCGAATGTGACAGCAATGATAGATAGAGAAATTGGATTAGTAAAGAAGAGCATGGTGTTAGTATTTTTATTGACAATAGCAAAATTTTGATATCACTGCCTCGTAAATAATAATTTATGCAAATATTTTTGAAAATACAATTTCAAAATAATTGGCATAACATAAGTTGTTGCTAGGCTAGCATTCCTTCAAAGAATTACTATAAAATTTTTATTAATCATCAGGGGGATTCGAACCCGCGTTTGTTCCGCAAATCAATTATTGGAATGAGTATAAGTACTGATTATTACTTTGCTTCGTCAAAGGCCTAGTAAAGAGGAAAGAAGAGATAGTCCAACAGTGCCATACGATTGTAAGTGACTCTGCTTCAATACGCATTTCAATACGCTGTAAAATCAAATAACTTATTTATAAAATCGAAATACGCTTTGTCTACGATTCTTCGACAGACATTTCGTTAGCATGCGTCAATCTCATCAAAATTTGACCCCGACTACAGATCCCATAAAGAAAAATGCGACTTATGTGCTCGCGCCTTTGATCAATGTTACCCTTAGATACAGGGTCGGCTCACTCAAAGAAGAGCTTGAGAAGTGAACTCTTATTTTGTTTTGACAACTAGTGACATTATTTACTAGGTGACATGGTTGTAATTAGGTTGAACTTGCAAATGTCTAAGTATATATTCACGCGGACAGTTTCTAGCTATGATTTTGTATGTGATCTGTCATCTAGGGGTATCACTGATCGAAGGCTCGCGCTGATTAGAAATGAGCACGCAAGCAGCATAGAAATGAGCAGTGTAGAGGATATAACTCACAGAAGAGCTGTGAGGCTTGTCCTCATCCTCGTTGAAGGCAGGCAGAAGGTCCTCCCGTCCGTGATACTTGTAGCAGTTCACCACTATCTGACGCAGCGCGTGAGTCCACGACATCTGCGAGTGCACAATATTGTAAGTTTAGTGAAACAAAGTGACGGATACAGTTTATACGGCTCTCTCGGAAGACCAGCGTTGGTTACTAGCTGAGACAGAGACTGTTTTGCGACTCAAAATTAGTCTGCTTGTTCTTGATTGGGTTACAAATAAATAAGATATTTTATTCTAATAGTAGCTCGTAGAACCGACAACCGCTGGGGAATAAAGGTTCTCGAATGGCGACTCGAACCGGAAGACGCTCTAGTATTACTAATCTTTGATAGGTTCTGGCAAACGACACTTGATGGCAGAAGACAGTATTAATAAGTAACTAATCTTACCTTTTGCTTCTCGTCCTCAGTTCTAGCGTCCATGCGTACGTTGGCCCACGGTAGGTCCTTGGGCCACCACGGAGGCCGCGTTGAATCGCGACCCCATCCCGGCTTGCCGCGAACTGAACAATAACATACCAAACATTTTATATTAACCCAAAAGTGATGCCCCAGTGATTTTTATAAATGCCGGTAAGCACTATAAAAGTAATAGATTATGAATATTATACCTCTTTACTCACTGTATAACATATAACTTGGGACAAAAATATTGGGAACTTGGAATTAGAAAAAAACCATAGTGAGAAACAGCTCATTATGCCGTCACAGCTCAGTTTGTAGTAGCCCTGCCTTCTGTGCTGTAGGTGGTGGGTTCGATCCCCACCGAGAACAAACATTTGTGTGATGAACATAGATGTTTGTTCTGTATCCGGTATTTAAAAAAAGTATATATCTACTGTGGTCTAAAGTCGTTAAGCTATTTTCTTATTTATTTTATAAAACCATTCTGAACGTACCCCTTGACTACTCCCCCTTAAGACACCCTGAAAGAATCTCGAGTGGTACTTGGTACTAAGAGATCTGAGGGAATATCTACAGTGCCTGGAGATGAAGTCGTGTCGTAGTCGTGAAGCTATATCTATATATATCGTAAGAGATAAGGAGGGATAGACTCACCCATGGAATACTTGAGCATGAGCGGGATGAACGCCCTGAGCTGCGCCTGGGTCATCTTCTCGACAGGCGTGGGGATGCCGTCGATGATGAGCGGCGGCAGCTCGAACAGCGAGGGGTCCTCTGCCGGCGGCGGCGGCGCCTGCCCGTGCCCGCCCAGCCCGAACTAAGGCTCGTTACTCAGTACGTGTGTCGACCATACCGGGACTGGCATATACCCACATTTTCTACCCGTTCAACTAATACCCCATACAACTACTAATGTATACAGTAGGCCTACGCACGATTGCAGTCTGATACTTATACGATCTAACTTTGGATCCAGTATAAACAATGTTACGTTCAATAAATGCATATTGGAAATGACCAACTCATCAACTGCCCGATAAATATCATATTGAGGTATGTACTACAGGTAAATACTACAGACATATTTTACTTTCTGACACTAGACTACTATTTCTGATAGATAATCTTGTTAGTGCCCTAATACCATACGTCACAGTGCCAATCTTCTACATTCTACTAATAAGAATCTTTATCCTGACTGACTGATAGACATATAGACAACGCAAAGCCTAAACCACTGGTCATAGAGACAACATTTTCAAGTTATATTCGTCTTAGTACGTAGAGGTGTACTAAGAAACACACAGGGGTTGAAGTTTTTAAGAAAATAGCTTCACGCGGACGAGTTGCGAGAGTTTTCTCTAGTTCGATAAAATCCTATCGTGAATATATTGCCAGCCCCAAGGGTTAATTTAACATGCTGCTAAGGATTTAAATAGAGATCAAAATGTATAAGCAATTTCATATAATCGTATATAAGCGTAAACCACATAGTTAAATCTAAACACATAAGCTTAACAGACCGCCGACAAAATTGATTAAATATTTATTCTGTGACCAATTATGATAAAATGTGAACATGCATGATGCAAAATGAAACAGTAAAAGTAATAATTACTACTTGATTCAAAGCTATTCAACAAATTGTATCAAATATCTTTAGAATCAAATGACGCACTAGTTGAACCAAAAAATAATTGATTAAAAATATAGTTTCATACTAAAACATTCTTTATTACCTACTTTTATTTAAAACTGACCTGAACACTGTAAATAACTGTAATGCTAAAATATTGATTAGATAGATCATCAAAATTGTATGCCAAATGTGATATTTGGGCCTGCCTCTCCCGGATCAGATAATAGTGGCTAAGGTTATGACTAAAATGGGAACTGTAGACTGTAGCTACTGTAGACCCAACACATACCCCATGTTTTCTTTAAGGTCAGTTCAAGAAAGTGCATTTTACTTTTAGCATGACAAAAATTGTAAAATACTTTCCATTGTTTCTTGAACTAGTAAATTTTATCAAGTCTACATAAAATATTATTTTCACATTCATGTCAAATATGTCTTGTTAAAAAACCGTATACTTATTCGTTTTCTGTCTTTATAAGCAGTATAGGTTTCTATTTATTTGAAATTAGCAACGAGAAGAAGAAATAGTCGTCTAATGTGTTTGAGGGTCACCATCGAAAAGTGAAACAAAAGATGGCAACAACAGTGAAGTGAGATGAAATGGCGTAACTGGTCAACTGTACATTATGACTTGATGTTAGTAGGTCTGTTTCCTGCGCTGTTTAGGCTGTGGGTTCGATCCCCTCTGAGGACAAATTTTTACTCTGATACAGATGTTTATTCTCTGTCTGGGTTTTATATTGTATTTTATATATGTTTTTACATAACAAAAACGTATATAAGTATTCTATTAGTTGTTTGGTTCATTCCTGTACTAAGGGTACAAGCTATGCTCATTTTGGGGCTTGATAATATTAAAAAATGTCCACAAATGTTTATTTACTTAAAAAAAGTCTTCCATCAGTTATTTGGATTCCCATAGTCATTATTATTAAAAAGACAACCCTAAACTCTGTTAGTGACCCCACAAGAGCTCCCACCACATTTTGATCATAAATTTCCAGTGTAAATTATTAAAACTGGCTATGAAATCGATAGTTTCTGGAGTTCATTTGATGTTTTACTCACACTTATGCACGATTCACACCTGACGAAGCGCGTCGGAGTGCATTTTAAAACTTGCTGGAGGAAGTTGAAACTTCTTTAAACCAGTTAAGTTCCTTAGTTGCATGCAATTTACGCAGTTTTGAAGCTTGAACTCGGCGACCCGCTCGCGCGCCCGGTCGGCTACTATCGGCGCTGTGCTGCGCTCCGACGCGCTTCGTCAGGTGTGAAACGTACATTATACTTGGTTCATCTTGCAAGCGTCTATTAATATTACTAGAAATCGGATAAGCCTTTATTTCATTGATTAATGTTACATTGCCAATTTACACTGGCCAATGTGATGAGAATTGCTCTGACAGACAACGAACCGTACTAACGGACGCTCGTAAGGCATTGAACCGAGCATAACAACAACATCCATCATAGTAGTGTGATTATCCCTGTCTTATAGAGACTATATTTTACCTGTTGTTGGAGTGCGTTCTCTAGTTCCTCCACGATCATGCTGCGAAGGTTCCGGACGACGTCCTCGAGAGGCTTGGCACCGAACACGCGGTACGAGGTGTTGGGCTTGCCCGGTGTGGCGATCAGAACCACGGCTTGTTGTCCCACGCGGGTTGCGAATTCTTCTATGGTTTGCTGAAGGAAATATGCATTTATACACAAATGATTTTTTTTTTTAATGCTGGACAATCCACACAGCATCATCTAGCCCTAAGCTAAGCAGAGCTTGTGTTAGGGGTACTAGATGACTGATATACTTGATACAATATATTGCATACATCGCGGACCACATCGGTCGTCAAATCGGTTTATTCTTGGTAGGGATCAAACTCAAAACGTACAGCGCAGAAGGTAGATTTACTACCAATTTAGTTGCGTAGGCTACGCGTAGGCGTAGCCCTATTTCGTAGTATGAGATAAATATACACTATAGTAGTAAGTAGATATAGCCTACCCTGTCTGATGTTGTAGGTAACTTACCCTCAACTTTCTAAGGAGTCTATTCTGATGACGTTTCCGGACGGAAGGGTTAGTTTCAAAGGAGTGTGGCCTCTTTCGTTTCTTGGACGAGGCTATGGCAGCCGCCGCGGCCATGCCCACTGGACCTGTGATGCATACAGTCACATACACAGCAAATAATTACGAAATTCATAAAATTTGCCGTATCACTATTAATTATAGCCAAATCAAAAAATTCAAGTAACTAAAGTATTTTCTTATTCTCAGAGAGGCTAGATCAAGAGTACTCTAAACCGCATATAGCTCAAATTGAGACTACCAAGTAGGTCCACTTATTAAATTTTATTAGACAATGCTTTTGCTTACCAATTGTGTTCGTAAAATTTAAAACTTTTGTTTCAATTGAGTGACAGGTATGGTATCTAAAATATTGTATTGTAGGGAGGTCCTTAAAACAATTCAGATTCTTTGTTATTGTAATTTGTATTTTTTTTTGTGATCGGTAACCAAACTGTATTGTAATGATAAATAGGTACCTACAGCATTTTGTCTCATTGCATAAACACTTCTCATGTATGGGAATGATAACCATAATTAGAGTTACGTCACATACCAGCCGCGGCCAAGGTTTTGGTAACTTCATCACTCATGGCATTTTTCCTCATTTCTTCATCTCCATAGTTGGATCCAGCTGGTGATGAGACACATTCTTCTTCATCTTCCGATGCTCCACTGAGCCCTTCCACTTGGGACATCTCCTGTACACATTGCACATGTAAGAACTAATTTCCATAATAATAATATCCAATCAATCTAATGAAGTTTCAGTTTAGTGCATTATTTGTCTATTAGTAGTATAACTGCATGTGGCTTGGTTTACTTGAACCTATTTTCATACTTCAACCCTCACTGTACCACTCTTGGGAGTTGAATTTCAGGAATTCTTTTCTCAGTGAACCCTACGCACCAAAACTGGATCAAGTCTCGATCACCTGGCGAGGAACTGGCACTTAGATTCACCTAGATTTAAAACGTTTCAAGATGATCCCTGCGGATATTACTGAATAAATGATTTTTGACTTTGACTTCACCAGAGGTTTAGCACCAGCGCACACTGGAGCATGGCGCGCCAGGGCACTTTAACTTTAGTAATGTGTTTCATTTTAGATAATTGAAGTATAATATTACATTTACTGTAGAATACTTAGCTCTGAGAGGTGCCACTGTGTCTTTTTTCAGTCAATCAGTCACAAATGTTATTTATTTACAAAACTAGCTACATTTTAATTGGATTTAAATGAATACCTCATCTCCAATGTCCATGGACTCCATGCTCACAGTCGAGTTCATATTGTTTTCCTCCTGGTCTCTGTCCACCATTGGGTCAACTTTTGGAGATCACAGCAGGGCCAAACAGACTTTTCTTTAACTTCACTCTTCTTATATGCTGTGGGTTAAAGGTCAGGCTTAAACAATAAATACTAGTGGAAACTTAGTATCTTCCATAAATAATCTTTGGTGAGCTACTTTACTATACTTAAAATTAGTCTTTCAATATAAATATTACTTAAAACATGTCCTGCCACTGTTTTCATTTTGTTTACCCATTGTTAAGTCCTATCACTGTTTCTTCTCACTAGATTTTTGTTGATAACCCATTGATAAGAGATGGCAATAGTTAGTAGATTGTTTTAGCCATAAGTGCATAAACGTGTGTCTAGCCATAAAACATAAATAAATAATAATAAATAAATAATGCTGGACAATCCACACAGCACCATCTAGCCCCAAGCTAAGCAGAGCTTGTGTTATGGGTACTAGATGACTGATATACTTAATACAATACATTAAATACATAGATATTTTTTATTATACATAGAAACCACCCAGAACACCCGGAATAAATAATTGCAGATCGTACAAATATTTATCCCAAGGCGGGAATCAAACCCGCAACCTCTGCGTCGCAGGCGGACTTTCGCCCGCCGCGCCACATCGGTCGTCAATAAATATGTGCATAAATCATAATAATAATAATGTGTGTGCATAAATCAGTGCAGTGCACTGGCAGGGCTCATTTGTAAACCAATTAGAAATTTTCTTCAATTCAACTTCTTCAACCTTTGATTCCCAGTCACAGTACATATCGCCTCAGAGTTTTGTACCAATTTTTGGTACAAAAGGTTCTGAAGACAATATCTCCTCAAGCCCTAGTACCAGTACCTACTTAACTTGGTGTAGTATTGAAATAGTAACACCATGTTTTGTATTTTGCATTGACCAGAAGTTTCAAACTAGATTGAAAGAAGCAAAATAAAAATTCTGTGAGGCTATCTGAGAGTGGTATTCAGAGGACAGGTTGCTGCTGGTTTTCTAACAATGTTGTTTCATGAGAGAACTGGCTTAGTGCTTATTTGAATAAAAAAATCAATTGATGCACAATCGGATTCAAACCCAGAACCTCTCCGAAGGTGAAGTAAATTGTTATGGAGTAATCTATAGCCGTTTTAACAAATAATAATGTTCTTCTTTTAATTATATATCTTTAGCTAGATATATAATTCAGAGTTCAAGCTATAATGAGCTGTACTTGTGTTCTGCTTTTAGTTAAGTAAAATAAATGTTGGCAGACATTTTCCACAATGCCATCTAGTAGGTAAGTCAAATGTTAGTTTCATTTAGTATGTTTCTAATAGATCAGCAAAACCTATCAAAGTATTTTAATTTCTCTATATTTTGGGAAGTAGGTAGGTATATAATTATTATGACCTCATTTCACTTTAACAGGAAAGCAGGTCAGCCATTTAAGCATAGATAGTATTGATTTTTGGGGTGGAACTTTAGTGTATTCTTCTTACCTTTAGATGTTTGCTAAACATTTAATTTAGTTTAACTAGACAATCAATGTTTCGCTACATAATACTTTCCTTAGATCAATTTGAAAGGAGTGATAAGGCTTTATTGTGTGGGCAGCTAGTTTTAGAAAAATCAATAAACGAGCTTCCCACACGATTAGTAGAAAGAAGTTAGACAAACCCTCCATAGAGAAGACAAGAATGTGGTGTAAATCACAGGAAAAGTATCTCCCTTCATTTGCACTATACTGAATAGTACCGATAAAGTACTTGATTCACGTAAATTGTATAGTGCAGCGAATGCACGTAATCTTGGAAAAGTTGTATGTCGCAGATTGTTTTGTTTATTTGGTGCATTGTGCCGAAGGAACATTTTCGAGTCGACGCATGACGCAAACTCTTTGCGGCGGCGTAAAGGGTACCTATGTCCAAAATTAGTAGCCATCATGGGGGAACCGCGCATTCGAGCAGGCCCAGACAGCTTAGAAAGACTACGGCTGCGTACGCACCTGCGTGATTTGAGGCACATTTTCCAATCCAATTAGAAGTTCAGCAGACTCCTTGTGATGTAACCGGTTTAAGACAATATTTTTCTGAACTATGGCACTTGTTTTATCACTGATTTTATAAAAGTCACACAGAGCACAAAAGACCCCGAAAATTCTGTGTCCTCCATTGATATCGATCGGCGAACGCGAAACGAGAGCCGTATTGACTCCATATCTTGAAGTCGCCATTTTGTACGAGTCTGCGCGGTGCAGTTTTCTCGCACTTTTCACATGGAAAAGGAAATCACCCTCGGTGTGAGGGGGGATTTGAATTTTAATTAGTAAGTAAAATTGAGCTTATTTCGCAAAACACTTACCAAAATTTGACTTCTAATATTTAGAAATATTTACTTCATATTTCTGCAGCCCCAGTCATCCAGGAAAATCCTAGTTTATTTTCGAAATTGGTCAAATACGTCACTGCACTAATGCCATCTGTTGGCATTTCCATCAAGGAATCAACTATTTTTGACGTTTGTAAAGTAAACAAACTTTCATTTCCATCTGTCTGTATGTCAAACCAAATCATTTTGTGTTGTGTTGTTGTAGAGCAATGGAAAACTGAAAAATTGTCTTGAGTTTTCCACATATCTGTAGTTTAGTTGCGGCAAAACCGTACTCACCTAGAAGTTTCTGTCGACAAGATTCAGCATTTCAGAAATACAGACAGGTAAGCAATGTAACCACGAAATCTTAAACTCGAAATTGCAGTGTATTTACTTTAGTTACGGCTTTACTTGGTCACCTCATCAACCTAAATAAGTCTACTGCAAGACATAGGCCGCCCCATATTTGGTGGGGTTTGCCATTGTTAGTCACCCACCACACTTTGCAGGCACATTGGTACTGGCAGTACTGGAGATGCTGCTTCTCAACTCCTGGTACGTTACCGGCCTCTTACGATATCTATAGGAGGTAATGGACTCCTCCACATGGCTAGGGTTAGGTAATGGATGGGTCCATTATTAAATAAGGACCACCACAACTAGGACTTTATCTAGCTAGAGTAAATAGTCATTAACCCACACATTTTCACATTCTCACATTCTCTGTACCTAAGTACACAAAAAACTCTAAAACAAATTATGTAACAATAAGTGTTACATCAATCTTAGAACAAAAATAGTAGTTTTTGTTTAACAATTCTAGCTCTAAGAAAGAAGTATTCAGTAAATTATCAAATTTGCCCTTAAGATCAGAATGGTGATCAGAAATCTACTTTAATTCTAATCCAAAAAACCATACCTCGCAACATAAATTGTAAGCAAAAAAAAACTGCGGGGCCCGTAGCAATTGCTACTCTTGCCACATGGTTAATTCGGCAGTGTTTGAAAGATGGGTGCTACAATCTACATAATGGTGAAATGGTATATTTTATATGCACCACTTATATACACACCCTGATATAATATATGCACTACTTAGAGCTTTATTGGTCACATTATCAGATAAAACACATAATAAAACACAAATTCTATTATAAATCTGTATGTATAATCTCTTGATTTCCATTTAAAATATTGCAGTATATTCTCTATAGGTACCTAAGTACAAAATATTTACCTAAATACATAGCACTTACAGTCTAAATGACTAAATTATGAAAATTCCTATTAAAAGTAATAAAAATCACATTATTAAGTAGTTCTGCTCAATTAATATCATTAAGTAATAATTTTCACCGTGGCCTCTTAAACTCACTGGATTCTTCAGAAGATCCTGTAAACAGAAAACATGTAAATCTCACCATAGCTATTTTTGCCGCTAAACAGCATTGCTTTGTTTGTGTTATTTTATTTATTTATTTATAAAAAGGTGTGGGTGCTTGTGAAATTAAAGGTACATGAGACTTAACACCTGTATATCTTAGGTTGATAATGGTAGGCGCACAAGGCAGTGCATCATAGGGTACCGCATGATCTACGAGGCAATGCTTTACTTAGTAAGCTTAGGTGATTTACTTAGTAAAATATTGAAATTATCACAAGAATTGTTTCAAGATTATAAACCACCTGATTGACTGTTATTTTTTTGTAATACTGATGAAGATTTAAATACAAAGATAAATGCGCACAGTGTTACCGAGTCACTAACGATCGAAGGTATACTTCAGCTTGGGCTGTTGCCAGGGGAAAGGGGTCGGGGAACTTCACCTAGATTGTGCGGTAGTGGAGGCGTTGACCCCGCCGGCGAGGTTGGTGTCACCGATGTCAAAATTCGTGCTAAGGTCCCACAGCTGTGCTTAGTTTGTGGCTAAATATCCATTATTGATGTGGTTGGTACCTGTAGAGCGATGACAGTATCGTCCACGCCAGCCTGGTTCGCATGCGCACACGCCGCCGGCACAGCGGCCGTGTCGACAGGCGCGTCCGCAATCCCCTCCGCGCCTGCCCACCTCGCAGTGGTTCCCGCCGAGTCCAGCAGGACAGCGGCATTTGTTCACGCCCTTGCACCGACCTCCAGCTAGGCAGGGGATCACGCATTTTGCTGAAACATCATCGAGGATCAATCTAAAATAGCAATACTAGCATTATTAAATAACAATTACCTATAACAATCTTTGCCTGACTGACTGACATATAGACAACGCACAGTCTAAATTACTAGTCGTAGCTACTTAAAGTTTTCAGGATACATTCGTCTTGGTGCGTAGAGGTATATTAGGAAAGAAACTCCCAAAATTCAAACTCTTAATGGATACAGCGGGGGTTGAAGTTTGTATAAAATATCTTCACGCGAACGCATTTCGCTAGTTAAAGATATGCGCCATTATTTCTTGTCGATTGTCTTTCTTGAACCTGTGATGGAGCTATGGTCTCTTCATCATCAGCTGAAAAAAGTTATACAGCTGGACATTATAGTCCTCAACCATAAGTTTCCAGGTAGAACGCTTTGAGCCTTCTCCGTCCACTGACTTCCAGTCATCTTCACAAAGGTCCTAAGTTTCTACTTCCGGTTCATAGTCATTCGAGAACCTTTATTCGTTTTTCTAGTTTTCTGAGTTACTTACAGAATTCACATCGCCTCCCGTAGTATCCTTTAGGACAGTCACACGTATCCTTCTGTATACACTTTCCTCCGTTGAGGCACTTCTGAGAACATATTCCTGAAACAAACGATTTACAACACTATTTATTTAGAAGACAAACACCTACAATACTATGTTACCACTGTTAAAGTTCCGAAATAAACATTTATAGTACCTACTCTAGATTCTTTGAGGATATCTAAGAGGGGTAGTCAGAGGTACGTCTAAATATTATTTATACATGCCCACATATAAGACCATTGTCGCTGCAAGAATACTAACTAGTTTCCTCACGATATTTTCCTGCACCGTTTGAACACTGGGTATTGCACACATACATTTTTCGATAGAAAAGTTCATTGGATTCGAATCCGCGACCTTAGAACCAGAAGGCCCCACAGCAAACCAGCCAGCCAGGTCATTCCCACTAGCCCATCGGTGCTCTCCCCCGTAAATAAAATGATGCTTATTGCTCTTTGTTACAGACTAAGCAGTTATCATGCGTACTCTGCAACAGATCAGAATGGTCCACAGCAGTGCCAGGCCTTATTGGAAGAAGAATCCACATGTAAGTAGTCATAGAATAGAACAGAATATACTTCATGGCCATAGTCAGCCTAAAGAGGCTTCAAACTCTTCTTTAACCTAATTTAGGCCCCAAATGTATATTACTATTTGTGCAATATATTGTTTTGGACAGTTAGACAAAATAATTCGCGTGGACCATGCGGGCGAGCTAGGCGCTGACCGTATCTACGCCGGGCAGATGGCTGTGCTAGGACGAACAGCAGAAGGCCCGCTCATACAACACATGTGGGATCAAGAGAAGGAGCACAGAGCGAAGTTTGAATCGCTCATCAACGAGTACCGAGTGCGACCGACGGTACTCACACCGATATGGAATGTTGCTGGCTTTGTATTGGGTGCTGGTAAGTTCAGTATTCAGTATTTTTATTGCCTTATTCTGTAGATAGGTTTAGCATTGCATTAGCATTGAAACGGTACAGGTTTTGGCGCCAATACTCTTAATATACCCTGTAAAGGCGTTGCAAAAGAAAAGAGCGGACAGATAATATATAGAAAAACATGCAAAATTTGTAAGTATGAATGGATGGATGGATGGATGTTTGTTACTCTTTCACGCTCTAACCAGTAGACCGATTTGGATGAAATTTGGAAAAACATAGATTATAACTTGGATTAACATATAGACCACTTTTTATCCCGAAAAAATTACGGGAACAGGAAAAAAAACTGCCTCGCGGGCGAAGCTGCGAGTGGCCGCTAGTACAATATAAATGAAAATTCCCAGGCACAGCCCTCCTTGGTAAGGAAGCCGCGATGGCATGTACCGTGGCCGTGGAAACTGTC
The DNA here is from genome assembly GCA_947095575.1 of Electrophaes corylata. Classification (NCBI taxonomy): domain Eukaryota; kingdom Metazoa; phylum Arthropoda; class Insecta; order Lepidoptera; family Geometridae; genus Electrophaes; species Electrophaes corylata. The sequence goes on along the minus strand of OX352699.1, from coordinate 13,806,065 downwards.
ATAGTTGATCACTACAACGACCAGCTGCGAACGCTCATGGAGGACCCTGATGTAGACCCTGAGATCCTCAACACCATCACCAAGTTCCGAGACCAGGAGCAAGAGCACCATGATACAGGTGAGTCGACTGCAGGACAGCTTTGTAATTGTTGTTTATGTATGAAAATAAACGCCGGCCAAGTGCGAGTCGGACTCACGCACGAAGTGTTCAGAGTCTTTAGTCAAAACGGCAAAAAAAATACGTTTGGTGTATGAGAGCCCCCTTAAATATTTATTGCGGCAACAGAAATACATAATCTGTGAAAATTTCAACTCTCTATCACGGTTCATGAGATACAGCCTGGTGACAGACAGACAGCGGAGTCTTAGTAATAGGGTTCCGTTTTACCCTTTGAGTACGGAACCCTAAAAATAAGCTAGCATAGGTACTTTCAACAATTGTTTACTACTCTTTATATGAAGAATGAACGTATTACAGGAATCACTCATGGAGCGGAGCAGGCGCCGTTCTACAAGGCACTTACTGAAGTCATCAAAGCTGGTTGTAAAGCCGCTATTGAGATTTCCAAGAAAGTATAAATTCGTACACATTACATACTCATAAAAAAAAACGCTGCATTGCGAGAAAACTTATAACCAATAGCCATTCTATGACGATGCCGACGATCTGCAAATATTTATTCCGGGTGTTCTGGGTATTTTACTTTATTTAATAATGCTGGACGATCCACACAGCATCATCTAGCCCCAAGCTAAGCAGAGCTTGTGTTATGGGTACTAGATGACTGATATACTTAATACAATACTATATTACTTACATAGATATTTTTTATTATACATAGAAAATACCCAGAACACCCGGAATAAATATTTGCAGATCGTACAAACATTTATCCCAGGGCGGGAATCGAACCCGCAACCTCTGCGTCGCAGGCGGACATTCGCCCGCCACGCCACATCGGTCGTCAAATACACACATTTTCTATGCATAACAAAAATACCTTTGCATGTAATGTATTGTATTAAGTATATAAGTTATCTAGTAACACAAGCTCTGCTTAGCTTGGGGCTAGATGATGCTGTGTGGATTGTCCAGCAAAAAAAAAATCTTGGCATATCTCTAGCGTAGTAGCATTTATTCTGTCTGAAATGTGCCATACTTGGTTTGATAAATATTTGAAGTGAAACTGAATGAACATAAGGAAAACTTCCTAGGTATTTATTATACATTAGCAATGATGAGTAAGTAGGTAAAACCGAAAAATATTGTCGAATAATCTTTCCCGCATACCTCTTGGTCATGTTTGTGGTTATAAGTGTTCTATGAGACATATTATTATTTTTACACTGCTAGATACCTCGTGTTTTGAACCTATGTATACCTATGCTACCACCTATGTATGTACACTGTCATTATGTAGGCCATCTTAATACGAACTAAGCACCGAATAGTTTCAAAATGTGATACCGTTAGTTTTGTACATTGCAAAGAGTTTATATTACCTACCTCATTAGGTAAGTAAGTCATTGTTTGTATTATCTTAATATAGCTTAGAATAATAATTGTCGGTTTTTCATTTCCACCATCAAAACCATTAGATAGATAAGTAGGGGAATGCCGTAGTTAAATTGCCGGTGCCGGTGAACTTACAGGCACATGGGGTTTGATACCTCAGGAATATCTCATGTTGATGAACGCAGAGCAGTGTATCGTAGGGCACGTTCCTAACGAACTTAACCAGCGAGGCAATACTTTGTTATAGGTGATAGTAACTACGTAACATCAGGTGGGACATCTGCTTGTTCCATCAAGGTGTTTTTAAGGTAAGGTGCACATTTTAATATTGAATCCATAAGCTCTCAAACTGGTATAAACGGTGTTTCAAGAAAACCAAAACACCTCTCCATAGTCGGGGGTTAAAATTAAGTGGGTAACAGTCTTACCTCCCTCACAGTTCCTGCCTTGGTAGCCCGTGGGACAAGAGCACATCCCCGGAGCGGTACAGTTGCCTCCGTTCATACACTGAGGATAGCACAGCGCAGTTCGACAATGCTGTCCCATGTACCCGTCGGGACACTGGCAAATCTTCTCGTGGTTACACCAGCCTTGATTCGCGCATTTTTTGTCGCACTCTGGATCCGGCCCTGGAATAAAAATTATTAATAATAATTTCGAGAAAAGGAATCAAAAAGTAGCATGCATTTATAGTGTTTTTGCATCTTTGTAGATGCAAAAATACATCATACAACGACAGTGGCAACCTGCCACACAAGTAAAATGAAAAAAAAAAAATAGGTATGCTACGTAGTAACTAATATAATAGCACACTTCTAAGTATGAGTTAATGGTATTAAATGTTTTTTATTTATGAAAAGCGAATGAAATGATACGAACCTAAAAAACACAAATGCTGTGAGCAGAGGCACCGTGTAGCCAGCCATCGTCGGACTCGGTGGCACCCGGAAAAGAATGCAGTTTGTTAATAGCGTCAGCAAGGTAAAAAAATCAAACGCATAATAGACTGCTAGAGTCAATGCAGATACAGGAGCCTGATATAAGATACAAACAAGGTAAAAAGAATAGGCACGACTGTGATCTTCAGCAGGGCTGACGAGCAACGTTATCAAAATGTAATCTTGCAAAATAGAGATATTTCTTGATACCTTTATTTTTCTTGTGCTATGATGACAGTGCCAGAAACCCATCTTGTTCTGTCTAATGAAGATTTATCGCTTATGTTTAGTATAACTGTAAGATTCTAAAAGGAAGTCCAATGTGATAAACAGTGGTTCAATATTGACGTTTCAATGTAAAATTGATACGTTTTCGGAAGTTAACCACTGGTCGACTACCTATTGCATTTCGATCGGTCTAAAAGTACATATTATAAATCTATAGTTTATAGCAATTATAAGAATCTTTGTCCTGACTGACTGACTGGGATATAGACAACCCACAGCCTAAATCACTAGTCGTAGAGACTTGAAATTTTCAGAGTATATTCGTCTTGGTGCGCATACGTGTAAGAAAGGAAATCCCGAAATTCAACCTCTAAACGTGTTCTAATAGCTTTACGAAGGCGAAATCGCGCGCGTTTCGCTAGTTTAATTATAAAAATAAAAAATATCAAATAGGAAAATGGAAAAATAGTTTGAGTAAAATATTATTAGATAGGTAAGCCTTTTGTGTAAACTCTACTATGCGCTGTATTTTTTTTCAAGTTTGTATCAGTAACTAATTTGCCTAACTGCGTGACGAAAAACAGGTCGTTTTACGGGTTTTTGACAGCGACTGATTACTACGCGTTATGGTATAGGTGTAGGGTTTTAGAATAAATATAAAAAATCTGATTCGTATCGATCATTGTTCTTTCTTAGACCGTGTTTCTAGCTACTGCGCGAATTCCCATAAATCACAAAACAAACCGCAATGAAACGTCAATAGCTGTATTGTTCAATCCCTTTACTTAAACCAAACATAAATTAAACGGATTCGTAGGCACCTATACGCAACTACCATAAATTAGTAGCTTAAGCAAACAATACCAGTGGGTATGATCTGAAAATAGAAGAAATGCAAAGTTATTCTGGACTTCACATAACTTGCTGCAGCTCATGTCGTCAGCATTATTTAAATAGGATTAATAAGCCTTGCCAGCTTTCGTAGATTAGATGGATTGAGCTGGTGAAATGAAGGGCTGTTTAAATAGCTTATTTGAATAATAAAGCGTTATATCTGTGTTTTTGGAGCTGTTTCAGGGTGATTATGTTCTTAAATTTACTCTTGTGGAGTCGTTTTTGAAAGTTAGGTGAGTATAAATGTAAATTACTAAAACATCTACAGAAACGCAGATATGTAAGTGTTAAAAATGCGTTGGCGATACAATACCTGTCCTTTCTAAATACACACCTCTCTGTGCGCATTCCTTCTTTAGGTTTAACCTTAATGGGGTCCCTTTTAAGGGTAGCCCTCGGCCATTTTTCAGAACCAAACCTATTTCTAAAGTCGCAATACCACTGCTGTTGCCAACACAAGGCAAAACTATACTGAATTCTGAAAATAAAAAAAGACATAAGCATGACACGATAAATCAGAAAAAGATAATTTCTGTGAAAAACAAAGCCGTTCAAAAGGCTTTTAAGGTATGCGGTCTTTTATATAAAAAATAAATAATCACCTTTAGGGGTTTTAGGCACCCGACCCTGTGTTTTAATCGATAGTACCGGTGGTTTTAATACTTTGAGATCGGATGACGTCAGCGTATCAAAGTTGTACGAGTATTTCTTCTTTGACCGCCACGTAAAGTTGACGTACCCTACTTCCGAGGGTATTGTGGGTAGCTTGTGAGAAAAGTTAGGGTCCAAAACGTATGGTGATACGTGTCCGTTCAGTATTGCAAATACTTGCATTGATATACCTGAAAAAAGTTTATGAATGATTTGCATAAAGGATTGTGGTCCTATATTTTTTAAATATTCTTTTTTGGATATCGTTTCTTTGAGTCTCTAAATCGTTTTAGTGGAAACATGTAGGCTTTTATCGAGCATAGTACTTTTTAGGCTGTAGATGATGACAATATTTCTAAGCAAATCAAAACGGTAAATTTAGGTGAATCCAGTCACAAGTTCACTATTCGTTTTTGGACTAGTTCAATCCAAAGCTTTTTTGTCATCTATATACCTAATTTGATATTTTATAGTAAGCTTTTAAATAAAATTTTCGTTTCGTGTTATTTTTGCTTTATATAAACACTTATATAAAGTTAACTTCGTATCACCAACGTTTTACATAAATCATCCCTAAGACAGAAGGAACAAAATAAAAATAAAATATTGAAATCGCTCCAGCCTTTTTTTCTTTCTTTTTTTCTTTCATTTTTATTACCTATAGATTTTACTAGTAGTAGTACATCTAATCTGTGGTAGTACTTACTTAATACGGTACGGCATTTTTGGTAGAATGGATTTGGAATTAGAAGGTAATGAATCAAACCAATATGATTACGGTTATTTCAACATCTTTAAACTAGCTAGATGAGTAAATATGACTCACCACTAAACATCCGCACCTGCCGTTCATCGATCCACATGGAGATGTCGTGCTGCTTTGCTTCAGGGTCGCGGTACTCCCGCCGGCCAGCGCTCAGCGTCAGTGACATGGCCAGCGCTACGCCGGCACACACCCGCGCGCCCAGCGACGCTGATCGCCACATACTGCAATCAAACATCAGTAAACTAGTGGCTCACTCTGATCTCTCTCTCTCTCTCTCTTTCTTTCTCTCATGAAGATCATAATTTTATTAGTTTTAGAGTGATTGCCTCAAAAGAGTTCAAATATAACTGCCTCAGAATCGTTCTTCCTAGAAACGTATGGAGGAGGCCCTATGTCTAGCAGTGGATTTCTACAAGCTATTGATGATGATGTCGATGATTTTATCGTCCTAGCAGTTTATGTAAAGTATACTCTGTGGTTTTGTAGACGTACAGTTGAGTAGACGTTATCTAAATTAAACAGTCTTCAAAGTTAATAAGTCTACCGTGCGTTAGGAAAGCCAGTTTTAAGCAGAGACCAAACCTGGTTTGGTCCAAGAGCTTGTTGCTGATTCCCTAGTTTTTATGTACGGTTTAACTCAGAATGAAATTTCACCGAGGTGCCAATCGAATTGAATGTAGTTAAAACCAATAATTCCTTACGACAACTAATAAAGCAGCGAAACCTTTGATAAAAAGTTCATATAAAATCAGGTCGGTTAACTTATAAAAAAACGTTGCCTAATTCCAGTAAAGAGCATACTGAACTGCTGACCCATGAAACGTGGTCCAATAATAAGCGTTTAACTGGCGTATAATTTGTTTGTCGACCAGAATTGTTGTTACAGAATCCGGCTCGAAGAACCACAAAAAAGCGAAGAAAAAAGAAATTATCACAGTTAACATAATTGATTGGGACCGTTTGGGACGTGCTCCCACAATGAAATTATCGTGAGAAACGGCCGGCCAGCATAAAAAACCGACAACTTCATTAAATATCCCCTGTCAAAATGTAATGTGTATACTAGTTTTTTCTACTCGCTCCCGATGTCAAATTATACTTACAAAAGGTGTTAACAAAAAAGAATACTCTACACTAGAGAACCACTAGCTCTGCTTTAAGGGATGACCAACAATTTTATTTATCTATGACTTACGTAGGTATTATCTATCCGACGTGGAACAGTCACCTACTTATTTCAATATTATACGGTGACAGATACAAAATAAACAACAAAAACATTGTTCGACAGCCAAAGGTTGAAAGTTTTATAATAATCTTTTGTTTTTGATAACCTACGCCTACTGAAGTTAATTTATTGCTCGGCTTGCTATAACAGATAACCCCAAATTAGCACAACGTTGAGAGACATAAACTTATTAATATTGATACGAGTAAATTTAATTGATATGAAATTACGTACTTATATCTGAGCATAAACGCATGCCACGGATCCAACTATTATTAATTGATGCTGGTAGGTATTACAGATGTACAGATGTATACCTACTATGCCTATACTTCGATATTGTGAGACCATACATTAACTTTAATTTGTTGGGTATTGTTTATCATGATATTGTATTTAGAACCCAACTAAGCTGCATGTGACCTATAATATTCTGTTAAATCTCTAACCTACTACAGAAAATAACAAAGAATTTATTGCATGAATTATACAAAATTTTAAATGTGGAACATCGATCTACTAGTGGAAGAAAATATCGTAATTGGTAGCGTAATAGTTGTACTTACAACTTTTAAAATTGGCTTACCTATCCAATAGGAAGAATCAAATTAAAAGATTAGCGTTACAAAAGTTGTAGGTACAAGGTATACCGTGTGGCTGAAATGCTATGATCGATCGAGGCCGTTCGTGCATCGGGTGTGGGTCATTTTAACGTCACTTTGCGAAGCTCGCCAACGCATCCTGGCGATAAGTTATGCGAATGACCGGGCTTGCGAAGCCATAACTCGACCGAATATGTTTAGCCAGTCAGACCACAACCGCAAGCTAAAATAAACATGACGCCGCCGTTCTACTTTACAACCTAGCTCTAAATAACCTAAGGAGGTACCTATACCTAAATACCTAACTTCTTTTTATTATCCTCGTTTTAATACTTATATTTTTTTCCGAAAGTGTGATTGGATTTACCGTAAGTTTCCATTGCCATAGTTAATTTAACTGTACGTGACAAATAATCACATGGTTCAGATACTTCTGTACACGCGTGTACATATGTACATAGGTACACGTATTACATGTGTACATGTAATGTGAAAAATGCCGCGCCATCTTTCACATAGCCCCGATCAGTTTGTTTCTTTGGTATCTAACCGAGCTGGTTTTACCCATGCTGTAAATAAATTAAAATGTTGTGCTCCCCTGACCCAAGCACTTGTTAACCTAACCAGCCGCTCAGTCGACTTGATTCCCGTTGAGGGAACAGGTAACCGTGTAAAAAGCAAAAAAAAAACAGAGTCCGGCTGACGGGCAGCGGTCGCCTCTGTCCTGCGCTTCCAACCACAGCTTTTTACTTATTTTATTCATTTTATTGGCTATACATTACAGTCACAATATTATGTTTCATGACTTTCTTGTCATTAGATAAATGATAAATTGCATATATAATATATGAGCCTACATATTTATTTTGCTTAAGCGTGATCATAATTCTCAAACACACCTACTCAACTTTTAATTAGAATGGTAGTGTTAAATTTCCATCTTAGAATTTCCAGATTGACTTACGTAGAAGCACGTACAAACTTAATTTGAAATGCATGCTATAATTCGTTTAAAATATGTTATAGAACTTCTAGATTACAATTTTGTTGGTAAATACGTACATACTTGGTCTAGAAACTTAGTATGAGTAGGTAAAATTTTATTATTTTTATGTAGAAGTGAGTACAAAAAGTATACAATCGACTTATGGGATACTAGGTATTTATAAAATTTGTTAACAAATCTAGGGACTAAATGTGTAGAATAAATCTTTGTGTCGGTGCACCGCTCTTCATACCTTTACTTATTATGATAATCCCATAGTTCTTCTATTAATAACACATTGTATACCATACACCAGCCCGATAGCAATGTTTACGTGTTTAAGCTTTAATCTTCAGTTTCAAAACGATGATTTCGTTCATTAAAAACTAATTTATCTACATTTCATTGTCATTGTTTATTAAGAAAATAATAATTTGTATTAGAGGGTCAAAAATACTTTTGAGAAATGCAATTAGATAAAGAATAAAAAGTTGTGCAATAAAAACTTAAGCGGGAGAGAACAATGCGTTAAATTCCGATTCGATCAGACAATTAAGTTTTAAGTGGGATCAACGATCCTTTATTTACAGAGTTCCGATCGGCTATCGAAATTCGCAATATGTCCATAGGTAAGTACGTAAATTTTAAAATTAAAAACATACCTTACCTGTGTGATGTTCCAATCAGTGTAAAATCACAACACACACGATCATAGTTTGATTGTAATGGTCACAACACAATTCGCGAACTCGTACCTACATAAAAGTGGGTTACGTCGGGACGAGTGTGCCTACATCGACGACTGGGCACTGACTGACTGACTTGACTGAACTATGGCACAGAAAGAAAATACTGAACTCTATCTACCATGTCCACACTGGCCTTGCACACTTGCTTAAAAAGGTCTGCACACTTTTATCTTAGGTAGGTACCTATACATCATTAGGACTAGTTTTTTCTATTTAAACAATTATTGCAGCTTCAGCGTCGTATTTAACCACAACGTCATTACAATACGAGTGTTAATGAGCTGCAGTCGCCCACACCTTCGCCCGCGTTGAGGAAGTAATTTTATTAACAATTTAATATCAATATTTAGATGCCTTGCTATGATCAAAATTTAAGGCACTTTTCCGCCAAATTCCGGGATAAAAGTAGCCCACTATGCTAATCCAAGTTTCAAACTACTTAGGTACATAAAGTTTAATCTAAATTGGTTTAGTGGTTAAAGCGTAATTGAGCCACAAAAAACGTATCTTGTAACCACAAGATATGTTTTTATAAGTACCTACATGGATTTATAATCATGCTTCAAGATTAATCAACGTAGCTGTCGATATTTTTCATCAATTTTGTAAGTAATTATTATTGTTAAAACAGAAAGCTTTCCTGAATTGCGTGAGTGTAATGAACTACAAAAGGGAACTGTTTTTTTGCCAGTTAATGTAATGGTTGGTTTGCGAATGAATAGCGCTAAGATTATGGCCGGTTAATTCTACCTGACACTGGACCATTGTTCTCTAAAGTTCATAAATGTGAAGAATGTGTTTGGTCAATGTCAAATTGGGGTATAAATCTATAGGTACAATCTGGTACAATAGAGAACTTGAGTAAGTAGGTGTGTTTCATGGACCGAAAATGGGGTCAATTTATACATGGTTTTACAGCTGCTTGAAGTACTTACTTACTTAACTTTTTTAACTGGCCTTACCTCAGTTGGTAGTCTGCCTTCTGCGCCGTAGGGGATGGGTTCGATCTTCGATCCCCACAGTGGACAAATATTTATTTTTGTTCTCTGTCTGAGTGTTATATGTAGGTACTGTATTTATTTATTGTAAAAAGAAAAAAGTAGGTGCCTATAGTCATCCTGGCTCCTATAGTACCTACCTACCTACAAGCATCACTTGGTTAGAGCTAAATGTTGCTTTGTGATAGGTATATCCAAATATTTATTTACAACAGTGTACCTCCTTATTAAAATTAAAACAATCAAACTATTGTTTGTGTGAAAATATATTACGACAATTAAATATTTGGACATAAGTAAATAAATTAAACTTTGCCCAACCATTAATTAAAAATGTTGTTGACCGCTGATTGGTCAACACCGTTTGAAGCGAAGCGGGTTGGTATATTTGACCTGAAACGTCTACAATTATTAATCCGCAGCTGCTCTCTCATCAACTTCACTTTATCAACTCATTGAATCAACTTTTGAAACCATTAAGTTTCAATTGTGACCAACTGAAGTGACAGGCGCCTAAAGAATGCTAAATAGAGGCGTTTTTTTTAGTAGTACCTAGTAGAGCTCTTAGTGAAGGGCTTGTCCGGGGAAGTACTACTACCATAGTATTATTATTATTATTTTATTATTATTAGCCCTCCGTGTCCCACAGCTGGGCAAAGGCCTCCCCCCCATTCCCTCCACACATTCCGATCCTGCGCTAAGTCTTTCCAGGCCCTATGAAAATAGTCGAGCTCGTCCCGCCATCTCCGTTTGGGTCTGCCGCGTCGCCTTCTCGCTGTGTCAGGAAGCCAATCGGTGGCACCTGGCATGCGGCAAACATGACCAGCCCAATCCCACTTCAGCTTGGCGGCTTTTGAAGCTACGTCTGTGATCTGGGTCAGAGAGCGCAGTTCGGTGTTACGGATTTTATCCATTAACTTGACACCCAGAATGCTGCGCTCCATACCACGTTGGCAAACCTGAAGTTTGGACTTTTGAAGTTGCGTCAATGACCAAGTTTGCGCACCATAGGTTAAGACGGGGAGAATGCATGCATCCATTAGTTTTCGTTTTAGAGATAGTGGGAAGTCGGGATCTTTCATTAAATCTCTTACGGCCCAATAGCTTCTCCAGGCGCTTTCGGTTCGCCGAGCGATTTCCTTGTCTTGCCTGGACTCGAAGGAAACTATTTGGCCAAGGTAGATATAATCTTCCACATAAAGCAATTCTTCCCCGTCCACTTCAACTCTGGTTTTAACGCTATTGGTCATGAGCTTGGTTTTTGACCTGTTTATCTTTAGTCCAACTACCATAGTATAAACTATAAAAAATATTTTCGTCGTGTGGCACATGGCCACTCATTGTAATATTTGAAATAGGTAAGATAGAATATACATTGATATGTTTAAAATATAAAAACTTATTATTTTTTGAGTTTTTGCGACCCCGACTCCGGTAATTCTAAGTTTCTCATAAAAACTATGTTAGCTTAGGTAAATAAAACACAAAATAATTTCTTAAAATTTATTTTCTATGCAACATAAAAAAATATTCATCATAGTTACAATAAATTACAGTTACTTATGCGAACTAAAATGTAAATTATTATAATTCGTGAACAGAAAGTGTTCGCACGAGGTCAGATCAAAATTTCACAAACTGATAGAAGAGTCACATACACTTTGTCATGTTATAAATTTAAATTTTCTAAAAATGCAACTAAGTCTAACGTAACATATACTTGCAATGTCCAATACAAAAGCTTGCTTAGCAATATGTTTAGGTACAAGCGTTTGTGCCCTCGCGGTCGTACAGACAGCAAAAACATAAACGTTTGTAACACATAACACTGAGAGAATGTACCTTACAACAATTAATAACTACTTTTACAGCACAATGAAAACATGTCTAGAAAATTCGAAGATTTTACGTTTAAACTACACCAACGCGAGCATACTACATTATTTAAATAAAATAAACGTATTAGTTACTTCAAAATACAGAAATACCAGCATTGGTTATTTAACAAAAATAATAATTTACTGCTATAAACAGATATTTAGGTCAAACTCGCGTCAGTCCCGCGATTAATATATATATTTTTAAAAAGGTGTGAGCTGTTGTGACATTTAACATAATAAATGCAGATATTGTGCAGATTGAATTTCAAAACATGAAAATTACATTTTCTTAGTTAATACAATTTTTTTAAGGCAAGTATTTTCCTAGTTACGATTTAAATCAAACAAAATGAACACACAATTCTATGAATTTTGGAGGAAAAGGCAGTGACGATATCACCATCGAAGTTGGTGAGTATACAACAAAGTTGAGTTTTGAACCGTAACAAATATCAAGACAAAGATTATAATTTAACAGCGCGGTACAACAAGCGACAAAATAGACGAGAAATCGAACAAGGCTTCTATAGTTATATTATATTCTTACACACATAGACATGATAAAGACTTCTTAACAAATAACTTAAAAGGGTTACGATAACAGTGCCTTCAAATATAATGAAATACGTACCAATATAATAGTTACACAGTAAGCTCTAAATCAGAACGATCAAACCTTGTATCGAAACGCCACAGACTACCGTTACATAATAAATTAAACTGATATAGATAATAAATAAACTCACAGTAATATACTCTGTCAGTTGCCGCCGACAGTCAAGTTTTACAAACAACGTTCAGATCAAATCTGATCACGCGATGTATGACACAAATAAAAGTTACATACATATTTTCAAAATCAACATGGTTTGACCGCGTGGAATGTATTTGTAAAGGACCCGACACCTTTCAGGCGAAGAAATAAATATACAAAAATAATGGAATAAGGACAGCTGTCGAGCCAAAACAGAAAATATTATCTGACAGTGCAAGAGTATGCAAATAATAATAAAGATACTGAAAGCGAACGCGTTACTTGCCTACCAATAGTTAACACGAGAACCTAGACTTACGATCTAAGTTTGAGATACGATTCAGATATTTTCTTAAAGGCCAAGGGATTTACTCCACAAAACTATAATCCGAGGTTTTGACAATTATTCCGTTGTGTAAACGGCAACAATCTGCCTTCGTGAGCGTGTTCTAGTTGCCATGAAGTGCCTGTAGGAGCCTTAGCATATCGTTTTGTGGAGTAGACCTCCAGGCAGAGACTGTGTAGTTTTCATATTACACTCGTTCACTGGTTACACTTACACAAGCCTCTACTTATCGACCTAAAAATAACTGATTTAGGATATACATTGGAGGTGCGAACAAACTTCATAGATTTTAAATAGATTAAAAAGATTTTTAGTATAGAATAATTACACAAGCCTTACATTCAAAGAGGTCATAACTACACAAGAGAGACGATAAATTTCAGATTCAAGAGTTTACAGAGATTCATAAACAGTTCTGGATTTTTGTGTATTTTAAAATATGCCTTAGTCAGGTATTTTATGTGATAAAGTACTAAACGCACAAGATGTAACAATAGGCACTTTTAAAAATGTTACAATTGCCTAAATATATTCACATACAACGTTCATAAATACCTAAACAAAAAACTTTCAAAATGCTCAAACAGAGACACTCAGATGTCTTAACATTACATCGCATAGTTATAAATACTCAGCGAAAGTGTCACAAATGAGCACTGAGGTTTGCTTGATTTGTCTCCAAGGTGGGTAAAAAAATTGCACAATTCTCGACCAAAGCATTCCAAACCAGACCTATCCTAACACGTCACAACACCGATATCTTCCCGCGCGTCTCGTTCCAAGCACCAACGTACGCCCGGTGGCCAGACCGATAGTATCAAAAATATTATTTTATACATTTTAGCTAACAGAAAATAAAGCTGGAAGCTCTGATGTCCTCGCGTTCATTGCGTACCTAAGTTACGTTCATTGTGTACCTAAGTGATATACAGAAACATCCGATTAATTTCAATACTTACGTAATGCGAATTTTATTATTCCTTGTTTAGATATTTGAAAGTACGCAAAGAACGTCAGAATAACTTCCAGTTTTTTTAAAGATTGTAAAAATAGTATTTTGAAACGTCAGAAGATAAGACGTTGATAAACAGTATACATCGAAAATAACTCTTTATGGTCCATAGTGTAAAGGTACTTTTGTAATTATTTTAACTAGATAGCGTACAAAAATAATTATAGCGATGAAATAGAAAGATGACAACTTGCAGAAATACTATAGTAATTTGTGTGCTGAGACAATTTTAGTGTTCATATAGACATATATAGACGTTTGTTTATTTATAAGTCAAGAAGCTTTATTTCAAAGTACTTTGTATGTATGTAGGTACACGTATTACTTATGGAATTTCTGCCCGTGCCGTATTAAAATAGATAAATTTAGAGCAAGTCCGACCACCGGAGACCAGAGCTAAATTACTTTATTTTCTTTGACAAAAATAGCTTTTCTTACATTTCGATTCCCTTAATTACGCGTAATTGATATCGAGCCGACAGCCTACCTCAACTAAGCCGATTAGACTGGGATTCATATTTTCTGATTCCAGCGCTTAACATTGTTAATAAAAAAAAAAACTTACACGTACAAGATAACGTCAGTTGTGTACATTATTATGTACGAAAATGACGTGCGCACAATACATCAGAAAACAAAAATCCAGCTTTAAAAAACACTAAGACCTTGAAAAACTGGTGATCAGCCTAACTTTTATATAAGTAGAATTATGTAACGCGTTATAACAAGATTGAAAACATTAAGTGATGTATGATATTACTAATTATTAAATTTAACAGTATAATATCTACGCTATAGTAAAACTGGGTTATAATAGTGTGCTTTCTACCAGAAGTTTCAAAACCTAGTGCAGTTGTTAGATTATGATGACTATTTCATTACTTAAAATCAGTCTCATAATAAAATAAATCAACATTCATTCTGATAAAAATTTCTCGATCGAATTTACAAGTAAAGTTACTTGTAAATTCTGAAAAAATCTAGTATGTAGTTCGCTTGACAATAGATTTTCTGAACTGCTCCAGCTTTGTAGAGCAACCAAAAAGGTGGTTAGTCATTCGTCAAGATAGAATGCAGTAGTGACCTGATAGTGATTGTAAAACCGCGTCTCTTGCTAGCAAATTTACGCAACATTGTTTCATGAACAAAGCGGGGACGTGGTATGGGGTCACACGCAAGAAAATAGGTTGAACATTATATAACCGCGACGAAAATCATTCCCATGCTCGCCTAAGGAGGTGAGATAGCTCATTTTCTCGCGTTTGATCTTAAACATTGATGTTGAAGGAGATAGATTGTTCAATAAAAACGTTGTGCGCAATTAATCTGTAGGAAACGCGGTTTAAGTAGAGAAATGATCACGGATAGCAAAGTTAAACACTAATTATTTTTGATATAACTTCCGTTTTGAAGCCGGTGAAAAAGCCCAAAATATGGGACTAAAATAATAATGTAGGCGCCGTCTTATTCTAACTTGGCCCTTACTCTAATATATTTTAACTAAATGATAAACTGCCTTCCGACAATCGACTTTATTACGTACTACCACTCTATGGCCACATCATCGGGTTATAGCGAACTGTTCGCATTGCATGATAAGTGAAGCAATATGATTCTTCACGAGATAGAAAGTGACAGCACGACTCGCCGAATCCCGATAGTGTTGCCAACTAGTATAATAAATGACCAAAGAAAATGGCGTTTCCAAAATGGCGCCTCTATCGGTTGATGATTTAAATTGAAACATGAAACAGTTCATACCAGTAGTACCTACGGATAAGTCCAAATAACGTTTGGGCGATAATATCGCTTGTAAAAGTGCGTAGAAACGCGTTACAGAAAATGGCAGTAGCGTAAAGTCACCACGCGAGTAATGTGGCCAGAATTAAGACAATAACTAACGTCAAGCTGCACCAGAACTGACAACTTTTGACGAGGACTGTACACTCACGAGAGGCTACGTTAGCGAAGTCTAATACTCAATGTAGATATATGTATAGAAATACATATAACTACATTCAATATCACTTTTTGGCGTTTCTACTGAAGACATAGAAGGTGAATATTTTTACAATATTTCGTACAGAAAGTGAGTATTTCGTAGAATGCTCAGTCCATTACTACAAAGTCAAAACGATATCGTAAAAAGTCAGAGTGCAATACATAGACGGATAGTACCTACTTTATATTAGCTGCGTCTTCATAATAAATCTAAAATATGCCCTTACACTATCGCAGATTTGATGACTGATAGTTAATAAACGCTCATTTCGAATACATAATGTTATCATGTCCTCAAAAACATAAAAAAATATTCCTTTCCACTAGGTTCATCCGTGCTAAGACCGCGAGTTCTAATCCCAGCAAGCTTAACTTTTTGCACTTTAAAATGAGCGCGTACCAACTAATTATTAAAATACGATACATTGACTTGTTGCTCACCACATTACGTCGCCGCGCTTAGACGTAAGGTAACATCCACCTTATAACCTTGTCCAGAAGTGCGATATTCGCATAAATCTTGTATACACCTTGTATTTGAGTACCTCGTGACGCGTAGACTACGAATTCACTTTTTCTGAACGAGGCGTTAGGTTTAGATGTTGTCCGTTGTCCCCTTTAGACGTAAGTGGGGGGCTGAGCGTTGCCCCCACCCGTCACCGCAGAGGGGGGAGAGGCGGGGGGCGGCGCCGGCACGGGGGGCGGGGGCAGCACCCGCGCCCCGGGGACGTACTGACCGATGAACGAACCGTCTTCCGTGAAGCGACCTGGAAGTTGTAAACTCAAATTAGTACTGGAATTAATGTGAAAGTTGGCGATTAGTTGTCCACTGAATGGTTCGGCGCAGAAGTCTTTTCTGGGCAGCTTATGCCTGGCTCCAATACCCTACGCCGTTGCAAGTACTACGGGTCGCTACCTATCAGATAAGCTCTCATCTCACTGTATAATGTAAACTGTCACTTGTGTAGTACAAGTTGTAATGTAAAATTAGCTAATGAGATGAAGGATTATCCGATAAGCAACAATTCTTAGTGATACTAACAGACATTTGTAAGATATTAGAAGCAGGCATATCGTTCCACAGAACACAACTTTTTTTATCGCCAACTATTTATATAGTTAGTTTGGAAAAAAAATCCTTTAAAAGGGTTAATGAATTCGTCAGTGAAATTTTTATTTCCTAATTACAAAACATTCTAAGCTGTAGGTAACGGCTTATAGTCTGGCACATAACAGATAACCTACTCAAAAATATAAAACTAAGTTCTCTTTATCTGTTATGTGCCAGAATAATGGGTATGTATGTATGGTATGTGTGTGTTACAAGCGAAACTAGCTTTAATAAAGTGCAAACTAACTAGCTTTTAATAAAAATAAAATGCAAACAAAATCATACCTCAAAATAATAAAAAAAAATCAATCGTCGCTCGTGCAAATGCAAAGGAGAGAAAGGGGCGGAAACAGGAATATAATATCGAAAACTAACATAATTAAATGCAAAAAACCAACAAAGCAACGTGTGTATTAAATATCATAAGTAGGAATACACTGCAACTCACTCTAAAATAATATCATTTTTACAACCTAACTGCTTATCTTAATGTACTTATAAACCTAACTTATGTAAAATAAGTAAAAAAAAAAGAGATTCTGTGCGAAATTCTAGATCCAATAAAGACACGTGAAAAAGTCTTTACTACCACTATTTCAGAAATAGTACAATAAAGACCCTGAACGCCCGAATTACCTAATAGATTTTTTATAAGCAGAATATACTGCAAAATATAATTCACAACTAAATTCACAAACTTGATTTATAACAAAAAAAATATAAAGAAAAAAATTATATAAATTTTGGCGGGCGTTTCACTTTTTGCAAAACCAATCAAAACGAAGATCAAAGAGCTTACGGCGATTGGCCAGCCAGTACCGGGCTGTTCAATCTTTGAAAATCGAATATGTGATGTCATGGCCCTACGTTTTTCTACGTAGCTTTTTTTCTATTCAGCCAGTGTTAAGTTGATTTGTTTTTTTGTATAGATTTTTACAACCATTTTCTGTGATTTAACAAGTATTAAAACCTGAGTTTTAGTCAATCGTATAACGTAATAAAGGGGTAGGAGTTTAGGGAGGTTAAGGTGGGTTTAGACGAGTGTAGCGAAGGCCCCTGACGCAGAATCTCCTTGAGCGGATGGATTTGGCGGGCGACGTTTGCGTCCGTATTGGCCGATGAAAGATCCATCCTCGTTCATGCCCGCTGGAAACCAACATGCATACAGCCGAGCGCACACAAAAACAAACTCACATGCCTTCGATGTAACGTCCAAGTAGAGAAACAAAAGTAAAAAGTTAGCGTTACAAACAAATACATGCTCAAAACAATAAAAAGTAAAAGCTGAGATAATAACTACGCGAATTTAAATATTTCTAAAAAAATATAAGTAAAAAAAAGTACATAATATAAAATTTGAAGTGCACTATTTTATGGTTCAAAATAAAAATGTTGATGAAAATGTTATCTAGTTGAAATAACATGATGAATATTTGAATTTACGATTATTGTTTGTTTTCACTACAAAAATGTAGCTTCGTTTTTGTATACTGAAAAATAAGGTTTAAAGAATGCTAAATAAGGCACAAAATGGCTTGTGTTAGACGACATACCTGTTTCTCCTTCGCCGTACTCCGCCATGGAATCAGTATCGCTCTCAGGTCCAGGCTTGTTGCCGCTGCTCATTGAATGCCGGGACTTGTTGTCAAGTCTGAAAATAAAAAATAATTTTCTGACTGCTAAACTTAATTTTCAAGGTAAGTAAATATATTTATCTGGTGCAGATAAACAGATAAAATGCATAAATTATTTTATCATTTTATAAATAATTTTTCAAATTTTTCAAATAGTTCGTAGAGGTTATGTTTCGGAATCGCGTTTGCGTTTAGAACATGTCGTGACATCACACGTTTCGGAATAGAATAATGGTGCAAAGTAGAATGCGTTGGTAGTGAAGTGAACTGACGGATGCCGGCGCGTTTCTATTGAGCATCTCTTGAGGTTATGTTTGGGAATAGTTTAATGCGTTGGTAGTTGGTGGTGCGGTGAACTCACGGATGCGTGTACTCGTGGAAGGCTGCGTTTAGAACACGTTGTGACGTGACACGTTTCGAAATAGAATAACGGCGCAGAGTAGTGGTAGTTGGTAGTTGGTAGTGTGGTGCACTCACGGATGCGTGTACTCGTGGAAGGCGGCGTCGGGGTAGTCGCGGCGGCCGTGCTGCAGCTCGCGGTCGTGCACGTCGTACTTGCCGCCGCGGTTGCGTCGCGCCACGCACACCAGCACCAGCACCAGCAGCAGGAACGCGAGCGCCACCATCACGCCGATGAACCAGCCCGCCGTCGCCATCTTGTCGTCCGCTTGGATCAGAGGGTCTGCCGAATTATAAAACAATATGTTATGATGTATATTATGTACAATTTATTGCACGCTAGAGGTCCGTTCCGGCTTCGATCTCTAATGGAAATTAATTTTTTTTGTTTTTTAAAACAGCAATTGCTTATATCACCCGAGGATAGCTTCCCAACGGTGAAAGAATTTTTCAAATCGGCCCAGTAGATTCGGAGCGTATTTAATGCAAACAAACAATCAAATCTTTCCAATAAAATATATTAATTGAGTTGCGATTGTATAACTTCATCGGTCCGATTACTACAAGCTCCTACTAATGCACTAAAATACAAGCTATGGAGAATGAATGAAAGTGCGGATGGCGAGCTAATTATAAATAACTACCTAGGTATCTACACACAGAAACGATAAACTTCGTGATTACGTGTTAAGTTACATCAACATCAGCCTGTAGAAGTTTACGCTGGACATAGGCCTCCCGTAATACGTAGTTACGTCGTTGGTCCATCAGGTAGGAGGGCGTCCTACGTTTCGTCTTCCGGTTCGTGATCGCCACTCATAAATTAGTACGGATTAAGCTATTGTGCAAAAAGATAACGTACAGGACTCACCGGAAGTGGTGTCGATATCCTTCACATCGCTCGTACTGAAGTATTCTCCATCGTGAGCCGTCATCTTCACCTCATACACCTTCCCCGGCTCCAAGCCAGTTAGGATCACGAAGTCGTCGTCTGTTATCTCATTCGTTCTCGACCATTCAGGGTGTCCTTTCAGCTTGTACCACGCAACGAAGTGTGTGCCGGCGTGGCCTTCCAGCGAGGGTAGCCAGCGGACTATGATGTGAGCGGTTCCTTCTTTGGCGGGTAACATCGACGCTTGGAAAGTCGGTACATCAGGTTTCGACGTCACGACCGATTTCGTAGACTGCTCCACGTAGTACCTCTCCCCTTCACCGGCCTTTGTCTTAGCTCTGATCTCAATCCTGTACTTAGTGTTAGGTTCTAAGCCGGCCAGCTTTGCACGATCGAACTTCGGATCGATCTCTTTCTTTCGCTCTTGTAACGGACCTAGAGCAGTGCCGGTGACTTTCTGGTAGTAGACTTTGTATGCGGTGAGGATTCCGTTTTCGTCGACAGGTTTGTCCCATTTGAGGAGCATAGCCGAGGATCCTATGGGGTAGGCCACGAATGACTTGACCGTGCCGGGTTTGCCTTCGGGGGTGACAAAGCTGAGAGTATCACTGGGTGGTCCGTTGAAGCGACCGTTGTATACCAAAATCCGAGCGTAGTTTTTCTTGAACGGCTTGAATTTGGATACTAAAGCACTGGAGGAGTCCGCCTTGACTAGAGTTTCTTTGAGCCGATCTTCTTCTCCATCGGTCCAGGTTTGGATCTTGTATCCCTTGAAGTGTCCTTGGACGGATTCTGGTGGAACAGGGTTGAAGTTGAGTAGTGCTGTGGTCCCTGAGGTGACTTGTTCTAGAGTGAAGTTTGTGGGGGCTAGGCGAGGCACGTCCTCTCCTGACCAGCCGATGAGCTCGATTGGCGTCACGTTAGCTGTGCCCTTGAAGTTTACTGCTGTCACCTGAGGAGAGAATTCAGTTTTAGTTATTTGGGTTTTTCATAGTTAACTTGTCACAACAAATTGGTTATAAGAGATGGCCAGGTGGGGCATCCGCTTGTTCTATCAGTTTTCAAAAAATTTGAGTCACTGTTATATTAGGTATATATTGAAATGTTTAGCGGTTGATATCTGATATATGAGGAAGATGCAGTGTTACCTTGATCCTGTACGGCTGGAAGGTGGGCGTGTTGGTGACCAGGTACTCCGTGATGCGATAGTCTCGGATCTGCTCCTCGTTGCTCGCGTCGCCGGTGATGTTGCGTCGCCAAGCCACGTGGTAGTAGAACCCGGGGCCGTTGTGCTCGATTTCAGGCATTTTCTAAAATTGCATCATATTTTACTAAAACTTTCTTGAACTGGGTTACATTATTTTTTTATATGACTTGTTGATGGTACAAACAGAGATGGCCCACTTGATCCGAAGTGGTTACCATCACATACAACAAAGCATTGCCTCGCAGGTCACGTTTGTTAGGAACGTGCCCTACGACGCACTACTCTGCGTCTATCAACCTAAGGCATAAGGCTGTTGCCATAAATCTGCTTGCTCCATCAGAAAGCCATATAAAAAAAACCAGGCCGAGGTTTTGCCTTTTCGAACCTTTTGGGTACGAACCCTAAAAATAAATATTTATTCGTCGCATACTTTCTTACAGTCAAAACGAGATCTCAGTTCGATTGTAGCAATAATAATAAGGCGTTGGTACTGACCGACCAGGAGATGAGCATATTGTTAGGCGCAGTCCCCTCTCCCTTCACGTTGTCTGGATTCTTGTAGGGCACGTCCGGCTGAGTGCTGCATACCTCCGAGTGCCCTGATGGAGTGGATGGACCTATCTTGTTCCATGCCACCACACTGCAAATAATAATAATGCTGGACACACAGCATCATCCAGCCCCAAGCTAAGCAGAGCTTGTGTTATGGGTACTAGATGACTGATATACTTAATACATACATAGATATTTTTTATTATACATAGAAAATACCCAGAACACCCGGAATAAATATTTGCAGATCGTACAAACATTTATCCCAAGGCGGGAATCGAACCCGCAACCTCCTGCGTCGCAGGCGGACATTCGCCCGCCGCACCACATCGGTCGTCAATTAAACAGTACTTATGTGATTTGGGAACTTACGGTACGTCTCCTCGTCACAGTTACCGCAAAGCCTCAACACGAAAGTCTATAACCAGTGTGTGTTGTCATGTCAGTGATGATTTATAGAACTTTTTTTTATACAATGTGCTGATGGAACAAGCATATGGCCCACCTGATGTTAAGTGGTTACCATCGCCTATAACAAAGCATTGCCTTGAAGGTCACGTTCTTTGGGAACGTAACCCACAATACACTGCTCTGCGTCCATCACCCTGAGGTATACAGGTGGTTAAGCCGGTGGTAATTACACCGGCACCCACACTCTTCAAACCGGAATACGCTGCGCTGCTTGGCGGCAGAAATAGGCATGGTGGTAGTACTTCCCCGGTTTCCCGGTAGTACTTTTAAACCGGTCCAGTAGTTTCGCAGCCTATTCAATGCAAACAAACAAACAATCAAATCTTCCCCCTCTTTATAATATTAGTGTAGATTATTATTATTATTTATTTATTTATTTTTAGCCTAAACTGTCCCACTGCAGGGCAAAGGCCTCTCTACCTTTTTTCCAACTTTCTCGGTCAACGGCCAGAGTTGTTGGACCAGTCCGGAAGATGTACATCTAACTCGTCACGCCATCTCCGTGGTGGTCTGCCGCGCGGACGTCTTGCATTGGGCACCCAATATTATTATATTAATAATAAATATTAGAAGAGGTAGTAGTACTGACCGGAAAGTATAGTTAGCCCAGGGGCTGAGCTGCACTGTCCAAGAGGTGTCGATAGCGGGCACAGATTCGGTGGCGAAGTCCCAAGTGTCGGGCGAGAAAGTGGTGTTGTACTGGATGGAGTAACGCAGGATAGGAGCGCGGTTGTCTCCCATGGAGTGCCAGCGGAGGGTGGCTGTGGTCGCCGAGCATTCGATGCTGTCTAGTGCTGGAGGATTCGGCTTGTCTGGAGCAACAAATCACTGTGTTTTATCGTTGCTTAATTGAATTAATTGATTAACGAAAATTCCTAATTATATACCTTACTAGCGGCGCGTCCCGGCTTATTCTCCTTATATATTATTAGCTTATATTAATTTCTGAATAGATTTGGTTTAATATTTATTGTTTTATTTACTCCTGTGATTTTTTGAAGACTATTTCTTACTTCTATAGGTTTAATCTGAAGGCTGATTTGTTTTTCTCTATCCAGTTTTTTTTTGCTATAATTAGTAAATCAATATGAGATACGGTCAAGCAGAACAATCCAGAACATCTACAACCCCTATTATATACCCTTCTGGACCTTTCTGAATAAGGATGAATCTAGCCCAAAAATTCAGATAAAATTGCTAAGTAAAAATAGTATACTAGCAGCGGCGACGCTCTTGCAAGCTATCACGTATGAAATACTAGCTACTGCAAAATGTGGGTATGTAACAAATGAAATATTTGGACATAAATCTGGGGGCTGAACACGTATCTTCTACTAGCATCAAAATCCAGTTACATGCGTCAGATATGACAGATTTTCTATAGCAAATCTGTCATATTTGACACATGCAAAAAAAAAATGCAACTTCATGCTAACAGAATTACATGGTCAGAGGGCCGACCGTTAGACATCCTCAAAGAATTTCGAAAGACGATACTAAGAGATCTGAGATTTTATTTAATTTTTCTAAAACAAACGACGGACAGAAACAGACTGCGAATTGTATTTGAACATACCTTGTACAGTAAGTGTAGCTTGAGCCCTCGCCTCATCTATAGCCGTTTTAGCTATACACGTATACTCTCCAGAATCCAACTCCGTAGTGTCAGATATCAGTAGGGAATAGTCATTGGTCATTCTGAATCTCGGCTGGTTCTCAAAGTCGATCTGTTCTCCGTCGCTGAGCCAGATGATCTGCAGTTCGAGGGAATCGTCCGCGTTGGCGTTGCAACGGAAGGTGGCGGACGAACCCGCAGCAACCTCGTAGTGTTCCGGCTTGTCGGTGATAACCGTGCGTTCTGGATAAAGAGTATCATTTGATATTTATTAATACAGAGTAAAAAGTTCTTATAAGACGACCGATGTGGCGCAGCGGGCGAATGCCCGCCTGCGACGCAGGAAATGGCGGGTTTGATTCCCGCCTTGGAATAAATTAAATGCTGATGATGATGATATTAGTCATCTAGTACCCATAACACAAGGTCTGTTTAGCTTGGGCTAGATAATAATAATAATGCTGGACAATCCACACAGCATCATCTAGCCCCAAGCTAAGCAGAGCTTGTGTTATGGGTACTAGATGACTGATATACTTAATACAATATTATATTAAATACTAAGTTTTTTTTTATTATACATAGAAAATACCCAGAACACCCGGAATAAATATTTGCAGATCGTACAAACATTTATCCCAAGGCGGGAATCGAACCCGCAACCTCCGCGTCGCAGGCGGACATTCGCCCGCCGCGCCACATTGGTCGTCAAAGATGATGCTGTGTAAAAATGGCCACATATTTATTTACTTTTGATTATAGTTTTGAACTTTATTTGCCAACCAAATTTGCCATTTCTTTGCTGACTACAGAGTATATAGACATTAAATAACAGAAAACCTTTACTCGTTAACCTTTTTTTGTAGCTGACCGTTCCTTGGTGGGTACTGCGTAAGGGGTACAAAACAGTGAGACTTACTCTTGACAGTCAGTGATCCATAAGCAGATTTCTCTCCGAACTTGTTCTTCGCGTAGCACTGGTAGGTGCCCACATCCGTGTACGAAACGTCGCGGATAGCAAGATCTCCATCAGGTGTTATGTTGTATCTAGGAAAATGACAAACCAATAGTTAGCACATCAATAATTGAGCATTTTTGTAGTCAGTATCATCTATTGGCCGATCGAGGTCGTCATTGCAACATTCTGCACAATAACTATATTTATATTCAAATTCATTACTGCAAATAATGAATATTAATTCTGGTTGAACAATGCTGCGAATACACAAAGCGAGTTTGCATTCTTGAAAAGATGCCATTTTCTCTACAAATGCCAGACCGCCTGGTCATTGCAAATCATTGGATACCAACTGTTTCACACAACCTATCTGATTTTACTTTCTGACTAATCTGATAGTCTAATAGTAATGTTTGCGGCACATTACCATACAGCTCTCTTACTATTATTAAACGCGAAAGGTGCCCGTCTGTCTGTTACTTCTGTTACGTGATATGACTAAGGCGATATCGATGAAATCTGGCCGAGGACTAAAGATTTTCTGCGATCTTTACAATGTCTCTACCGCGTTTTAGTTCCATCATACGACAAGAACTAATAATTGAAAATACAAATATACAAAACTACTAGCGGCCACTTGCAGCTTCGCTCGCGTGGCGGTTTTTTCCCGTTACCGTTATTTTTTCGGGATAAAAAGTAGCCTATGTCTTATTCCAGATTACAATCTATATTTATTCCAAATTTCCTCTAAATCGGTCCACTGGTAAGAGCGTGAAAAAGGAACAAACAAACATCCATACATCCATCCATCCATCCAAACATTCGCATTTATAATAATAGTAGGATATTTTTATCACTGGTTTTATCCAATTAGGTTATAATCTAAAATAAGTTCTATGGTACTGGGGTAAGATTCAATATAGAGGTACGGTATTTTAGTGAGTACGACGCCGCGGTGTAACTTCCTTCTATTCTTCGACTCCTACCCAGTTGTCGTTATTAATAAAATAGGGGAAAGAAGTTGAAAGGACGACAAAAGGTCACTGAATATTGTAACGTTAAATTACGACGCCTTGTTAAAGCTCGCTGTGCTCTTGGGGATGGAAAATTAGCCAATTATTTTGTGTTTTTGGGAACGAAAATGTTTGTCAAAATATAAAATGATAGTATACATTCGATACGACGCTATCTAGCCCAAATTTGTCCAGCATTATTATTATTATATTGTTATTATTATTACTTAATTTTTTTTTGTAAATACAACATGCACGCACAGAAAAAACATCTGCGTTCATCACACAAATGTTCTCGGTGGGAATCAACAGCGCAGAAGGCTACTCTGTACGGTAGATATTCCCTCAGATATCTTTGATTGATAATTTTTAGGGTTCCGTACCCAAAGGGTAAAACGGGACCCTATTACTAAACCTCCGCTATCTGTCTGTCTGTCCGTCTGTCACTAGGCTGTATCTCATGAACCGTGATACCTGTTGCAGCTATAACAACAAATACCAAAAATTAGAATAAAATTATAAATATTTAAGAGGGTGCTCATACAACAAACGTGATTTTTTTTTGCTGTTTTTATTATTGATAATGGGTACGGAACCCTTCGTGCGCGAGTCCGACTCGCACTTGGCCGGTTTTTTAACTACAATGGGCATAAGATCTAATGTATTCACGAGGCTGTATTCGATGGAAGAAATCTCATTCGTATTTTTAACCGAAGCTCAGTCATAGCGTGCTACTAACTTTCCTCCTGTGACGTCGACGTCGTTCTTCATCCACTTGACGATGGGTTTGGGCGCTCCGAAGACCCTGCACTTCAGCACAGCCTCGGAACCTTCCACCTTAGTCAGATTCTCTGGACCTTCTTTGATTTCGGGCGGGATTGCTGAAAGAACATACGAAACATGAGATTTTTTGCTGAAATACACTGAAATATTATAAGCTTTAGTGATTTCCTTAAGTGCTGCTTGGCGGCAGGAATAAGCTGGTAGTACTTTTCCGGATGAGCCCTTCACTAAGAGCTCTACTACTACTACTTCTAAACTAAAATACTTCTAAAGCGTTTAAATTGTTATTACTATTAGATAACGACGACAAAGTTTAATATAGACCGAAAGATGGTGAACACATGTGTGTCTAGTCTAGAGTAGCGTATGTGTCTTTTGGTAGATTTTAGTTTTCAAACTAGAATTACTACACTCAATCCTACTAATATTATAAACGCGAAAGTTTGTAAGTATGGATGGATGTTTGTTACTCTTTCACGCTCTAACCAGTAGACCGATTTGGATGAAATTTGGAATAAACATAGATTATAACTTGGATTAACATATAGGCTACTTTTTATCCCGAAAAATAACGGGAACGGGAAAAAAACTGTCACGCGGGCGAAGCTGCGAGCGGCCGCTAGTATAATATCAAATCTGTTTGATAGATGGCTACAACCTTCACAAGATTCATATCTCGTGAGAAGACCAATAAAAATCTACTTTATTATCTTCTCCCGTGGGACGCCTCATAAAAGACGACAAAAACTACCATTTTATTATCCCTCATGTCAATTACAGTACTAATCCCATTGGCAGTAACACGCCATTCAATAGTGCTAAGGATCATAACTTATATTCTCTACATGTCGCGTAAAAGGACATTTATTGCATAACTCGCCAGTTTATGTTGTAGTTGACCCAGAGTATGCAAGTGGTATTATATTATTGTGATCAATGTGTGCTGAGCTGAATATAGTGTAAAAGTCAGCGTGGGTACTTGAGGTCAGGAATGACCTCATCTCAATATTCGTCATTTTTGACCAATTTAAATTCAATAAAGTTGTAGACACCTTCTATAAGTCAAAAAACGGGTCATTTCCTTTTTATAAAGTCAAGACAGAGATTCATTCGACTCGTGTCGCCAATCAATTCTGCCCATACGAACCGCCAACTTACCCTTATCATCATCAACCTGAATAAATCCAATGCTGGACAAAGGCCACTCAAAAGTTTAAAGGGGTTTTAGTAGTCACCACGGTTGGCCGGCGGATTACCGACTTAGTGTCTTTGATGCGATTTCTGATGGAACAAAAAATTGGCCCACCTGATGTTAAGTGGTTACCATCACGAGTCGCGAGGAACTGGCGCTTAGATTCACCTAGATTTAAGACGTTTTAAGATGGTCCCTGCGGATATTACTGAATAAATGATTTTTGACTTTGACTTTAACTTCACCTATAACAAAGCATTGCCTTGCAGGTCACGTTTGTTAGGAACGTGCCCTACGAATCGGACGGACGCAGAGCAGTGCATCGTAGGCTACGATGTACTGATCTGCGTCCGTCCTGAGGCATACAGGTGTTAAACCTCATGTGCCTGTAATTTCACCGGCACCCACACCCTTCAAACCGGACCACTGCTGATTATAATTTCTAATACCTGTGTTAGCTGTGCTTTTGTAAATAGATACAGGGCGGGACCTTGTTTTGTTTGAGTTTAGGCTAAGTTTTGAGTATTATTTCTCCGCGCTCCTAAATAAATAAACTATCTGTGTGCAATCTCCATATTTTTGGACGATAGTTTCTTTCTTTTGAATCACAGCTGCACATCTACATTCAAAAACGCGTAAATCACAATGAACATCATCAAGATAGGACATAATTGTAGTTTCGTAGATTCGTGTGTGGGCGTGCGAATGTGTGCTACCAGGATGTATCCAATCTCGGGACAGCGGCTATTTCTCCTAATAATTGAGATCACTGTAAGTCAGTGTAGTGGCCAACCTGGGTGACTGGGTTAGTGGCCATGTCTGCCGATTTTATAGACGTGATTTTATGTCCGGGGCGTGACAAATAGATTTTGTCAGCGAATAATAATAATAATAATATGCTGGACAATCCACACAGCATCATCTAGCCCCAAGCTAAGCAGAGCTTGTGTTATGGGTACTAGATGACTGATATACTTAATACAATACAGTACATGCATAGATATTTTTTATTATACATAGAAAATACCCAGAACACCCAGAATAAATATTTGCAGATCGTACAAACATTTATCCCAAGGCGGGAATCGAACCCGCAACCTCCTGCGTCGCAGGCGGACATTCGCCCGCCCCGCGCCACGTCAGTCGTCATATAATAGTTCTGTTAAAAATTTTTTTCTTAAATTTTTTTAATATTTACAAATTCAGTTGTTTCTGCCTGTCATCAGAGGCACATCGGCAATAGACGTGCCCTGAAGCTATGTAATTGGTGTAGGCAGGAGTAACCGCTCAGAATTAGGTATACCCAATAAACCGTCACATTTTCTCATAAAGAAATAACTGACTAAATAATAACTTATTTACCCTGTGCTCATAAAAAGCAAAGTCAAGTGATTATTATGGTAATCACAGGAAACCCAGCTATTCATAAAATCTAAACCACCGATACACATCTTTGGGGGGGTGGAATACAAATCTAATAAAGTAATACAATATCCGCTACCGTCCCTACTCCTCATTGTGTTTGTAAATATTTGTGGACATTTCTACTGACTCACCACTCTGGGTTATTGAACTTTCCACGGAAAAAAATATATCCCTATACACACACTAGCAAAACGTGCGTGACTTCGTTCGTGAGAAGTTATTTTCCTACAAAACTTTCTGCTTGACCCGTTTAGGGAATTCCTTTTTTTAGTATAAAGAATAATATTCCCTGAAAAGTCTCTACAACCAGAAGACCAAGTAGTGCGTTGTCTGTATAGTGGTAGTCAGTCAGGACAAACATTCTTATATTGGTTTAGATTTATTTCGTATACACGAAGCGAGGGTCAAAAAGTCTGTAAATTTAGTGAGCTCGTTCAGTGCGTGATATCAGTTAAACTATCTGCTTGTTCCATAAGACAGTAAAATCCTACTTATATTATAAACGCGAAAGTTTGTAAGTATGGAGGATGGATGGATGGACGTATGTTTGTTACTCTTTCACGCTCTAACCAGTGGACCTGGATTAACATATAGGCTTTATTTATCCCGATATATAACGAGAACGGGAAAACTTGCCACGCGGGCGAAGCTGCAAGCGGCCGCTATTTTAAGATATTTCTTTCTTTGGGGGTCTATAAAAATCTTAACTAACAAAAAAAATATATTTTAGTCGCCCAAACGAAGTCGGGCGAGTTTGCCAGTCGGATATAAAGTTACACCCCTATTCGCGTGGCCGCACACCCCTGATCGGGGATTTTCGAATAGATAAAACGTGCTTCACTTCGAACGAAACATTAGGAGGTCGGCACGTTTGGATTTAGACAGCCTTAAGATGGATTACGGAAAGAGCTAAAAAGGAAAAGTTAACTAAAATTGAGCATTATAAGAATAAAATCTTACTCTAAATTTAAAGAGCAAATCTAGAAATATTTACTAAATCGATACATCTTTCCCCAAGCTAAGCAGAGCTTGTGTTATGGGTACTAGATGACTGATATACTTAATACAATACATAAATATTTTTTATTATACATAGAAAACACCCAGAACACTCGGAATATAGTTTATTTGTTTTTATAGTGCTTACCTGCACTTAAGGAAATCACAAAGATTTTTATATTATCCCAAAAACTCACTACTCACTCGGAATATATATTTGCAGATGGTACAAACATTTATCCTAAGGCGGGAATCGAACCCGCAACCTGCTGCGTCGCAGGCGGATATTCGCTCGCCGCGCCGCATCGGTCGTCTAAATTAAATCATTGTTAAAAACTCTCGTAGAGTTCTTAGTGAAGGGCTCGTCAAGTACTACCAATACCTATTTCTGCAAGCAACTAGCTATATTCCGGTTTGAAGGGTAGGTGCCGGTGAAATTACAGGCACACGAGGCTACCACATATGCCACGGGTTGATGAACGCAGACCAGTGCATCGTAGTCCAAGTTTCTAACGAACGTAACCTGCGACACAATGCTTTCTGAGTTGCCCATCGCTTCATGGTAGATTTATAGAAAACTAGAGGTCACTCGCAGCTTCACCCGCGTGGCAGTTTTTTCCCGTTCCCGTTATTTTTTCAGGATAAAAAGTAGCCTATATCCTATTCCAGATTACAATCTATATTTATTCCAAATTTCATCCAAATCGGTCCACTGGTTAGAGCGTGAAAGAGGAACAAACATCCACTTTACTGATAAGACCAACATAGGACAGATGACAGCCAGACGCATTGTGTACAAATTTTTTACAGAAGCGGTTATTCCTTAACATTATAATGTTCCCCTTCGTTCGAATCCCATCTGGACACGCAACCTATAAACGGTACACCCCTGAAGCTCACATATCTCGGTGTAGGAAAAGCGATTACTAGGACAGTCACACCACACCTCAGATATTAGGGGAGAGCTCAGGTATATCGCTGACGTCACGCAATCGTTTTCGGATGTGAACTCACGAAGCGAAACTCTCGACACGACCGCTAAAACTTAAGTAGATATTATCGAAGTGGTTTGGTTTCCGTCAGCTGGTTAGAATCATAAGGGATTGTTGCAAACTACATGAGTTTACCAGAAAGTTTAAATTTTCTTTGCAAGGCGCATAAATGTACAGAAGTGCTAACTCAATATAATAAAACTAAACATATAAAATATGTATTTTGTCGAAAACTATACACGCCAATTATCTACTCAAAATTGCGTAGCCTGATTTGTATGTATGTACCAAGTGTACTACCTCTGGACATACCTCTGACTACCCTTAGACATCCTCGAAGAATTTCGAGTAGGTACTTGGTATAGATCGAGGAGATATCTACCGTGCTTTGAGAATATAGTCGTGATACAATTTCTTGGGTTATTCCCGTTGAGTCACACCCTTTCAGTCACACTGTGACACAATGGGACGAAAAAGTTTCGTTGAGTTACACCTGTTACACATTGCGACTTTTATTTTCCCATTGAGTTACACTGTTACCCAACGGGGAAAAAAAAGTGGCGTTGTATCACAGGGGTGACTGAATGGGAATAAATAAATAAAATATGTCGCGTTAAGTCACACTAATTATTTAAAGTTAAATTCTTAAATTCATTATTGTACACAAAATGTTTACAAAATGGTGAACACAAAAAACATGTGCAAAGGCGAGCTTAATCCTAAAAAGAGTTTTCTTAAAAAAAATTATTAAAAAATTATATGAACTTTATTAATCAAATTTTAAATGAATTTGTTAATTCTTGAAACATTTTATTATTTAAAGAGAATTATCATTTTATTCTGAGTATGTGTTTCTAAAAATTATTATTGAAAATTTTAAGAGTTAATTATTTGGACATTTTTACACATATTTTATTTATTTTCATCGTGGCAACCTTAAATATCTGTTTTTCTCTGCAATGGCAACCTTTAAATCTACTCAATATCTAATTTTACTCATTATCTTAGTATATTTATTTTCATCAATAAAACTGTTTTATTTTTATACTTTTGTAATCAGGTGTGGCTTATTGGGAAAAAAAAGTTTCGTTGAGTTACAGTGTTACTCAACGGGCACGTTTTCTTCCCATTGTGTCACACCCTCGGTATCAGTGTAACTGAATGGGAATAAAAAATTCCCGTTGAGTAACACTGTAACTCAACGAAACTTTTTCGTCCCATTGTGTCACAGTGTGACTGAAAGGGTGTGACTCAACGGGAATAACCCCAATTTCTTTGTTTTCTTTCACACACACTCACACACACACACACACACACGACACAGTGCTCAAGCAACGATCTTTCTTTTATGTATCTTTCATCTTTGATGTCTTAGTGTTTTTGTTGGTTTGTGTGTGTCTTGGTAGTAAATAAACAAATGTCTATGTCTTTCTCATTTGTTTATTACAAGCAGGTTAGTCATGCAGTTGGTTTTTTCTGTCTTTACCCCACTTTATGTTGGCTAACAGGCTTTTTCCCTTTCATTTTTCCTATCATCCTTCATCTCAGTAGTCAATCTTTTCTTACCCATATCATCTTTCACATAATCCATCCATCTTTTTCTTTGGCATACCTCTACTCTAATATCCATCCACATTCATATCTAACAATCTCCTCGTTAAATGACATCCGTGCTCGATACCCCGCGGTAGTATTTAAAATGTTTGTCCCGTGTGTTTTCAACCTTACAATACGATCGACTGTGCAGCTGCACTATGGTTTTATATCATTCTGTCTTATTTGGAGATGCGCCTTACTTGGCACGCCGAGGTCGATTGCGACATACCGCGCTCACCATAAGCTTATTTTTTGCAAGTTAGTTGTTGTTTATTTATAACATTTCTAATAAAATAACACTCGATTGCATATGACTCCAACAGAGTTTTCAAAGGCTCTTTATTTACATAGTACCTGAGTATGGCCGATAAAAATTGTACTGTTGGAAAAATATCAGTGTTCCTCTCATTTAAATTATAAAATTTCTGGTTTTATTTTATATTATAATAAGTTTTAGTTATATTCTTGATGCGCAGAATTATCTTCATTCATCTATAAGTTTATTTTTGTTTCCTTTTTAGAGTGTATATGTTTTTTTATGATCGACCTAATTTTGGTATTCAGTACCTGCATATTACTTGGATTTCTTTACAGAGATTGCAGATCGAAAATATGATAATATTGTACAGATTTTGCTGTACGAAACGACTATAATATATTTTGAAGTTAATAATACAAAGTTTTTTCTCTTGAATTATTGAGAAGGGAAAAAATATACCAATAGAATCCTCATAAATAAAATGATGCATGATCAAAGTTAAAGTTATCCCAGAAATGGAAGCTTGCAAAGAGAACTATAAGCGTATGTTACATAGCTCCCTTCATATGTATAATATTAAGTTAATAGAATAAGTAGTAGTACTTCCTTATGCTAAGATATTTAGTTAATTAGGTAAACAGGGTCTTTTCTTAATTGTATCGTACACAACCCATTAGTCTTAGGGACCTTGTTTTTGTTTACATGTATTTTTCCACTGTTAACTTCCAACCCTTAATTTAATTATGTATAATTATCCCACGACTCTTTTAGTATTTAAAAGCCTTGTGTTTAGAAGAAACAGTTCAGTTCTATTTCGTAATTCTATCTCGACACATCTCTATATTATCACATTTTTATAAGTTTCAATTTAATAAAGTTATTTTCAAAGTGATCGTGCTATTTACTACGTAACATTTGGCGCAGCCGGTAGGATACACAAGACTCGCATCAAGACGGGGATAACGTTTTTACGTTTCTACGTACAGCGTGAAACGGTACCTGAAGGGTTTTAATCTTCCCTGCCGAACCGAGCAATATGTGCATCCGCATTTATATTGTGTTACTGTG
Source organism: Electrophaes corylata (assembly GCA_947095575.1). NCBI lineage: Eukaryota > Metazoa > Arthropoda > Insecta > Lepidoptera > Geometridae > Electrophaes > Electrophaes corylata. The sequence goes on along the minus strand of OX352699.1, from coordinate 13,772,351 downwards.
GTAAGTGGCATAGTTTTATACGCTCAGATTCCTTAGAAAACCTAAAATCTCAATCCCTAACCTCAAATACCCTACCCCTACCTTAAAATACTAGATCATTCATACATCTTAACATACAACGGAACCTCTTAAATTGCTTATACCATTATGTCTGTTGATTCCAAATCCCTAAAAGTAGAAACCGCTACCATGGAAGTCGATTTCAAGACGCTTCTGGTTATGGTACCTGAATTTGATACCACAAACGGCTCACAAGTTTATCGATTCATTCGATCATGCGATTCCGCGTTTAAACTCGCGTCAGCAGCTCAGGAGCATATACTCCTGACTTACACACTAAACAAAATCACAGGGCCAGGTTCGTCAGACGTCCACATAAATCAATTTTCCCAATGGTCAGATTTAAAAGCTTTTTTGATTCAAAAGTATTCTCAAACTAAAACTATCGGTCACCTTCAATTAGAGCTCCAGTCGTTATTTCAAAAACCGAGCGAATCTATCACCGATTACTTTCATAGAGTTAATACATGTAGGAGTAAACTCGTAGAAAAACTGTCTACCGAAATACACGACGACACGTTACGGGGTCGCGTAGCTACCACTGAGGAAACAGCGCTTAACGTTTTTGTCAACGGATTAAACTCCGACATAGGGGTCATGCTGCGGGTTCAATCGATAACTTCTCTTACTGATGCTGGAAACTTTGCTATTCAAGAAGAAAAAATCCGTAACATGAACTATGCTAGGCAAGCACTATATAGAAATAACGTCTCGCGCTCAATCAACATACGTGCTAGCGAACCTAGACAAAATCAAAACTCGATCATACAACAGTCTCAAAATAGTTCCAAAGTTTGTAACTATTGTAAAAAACTGGGACATTTGATCTCGGAATGCCGTAAACGTGCATATAATAACAGTCTCAGACAAAACCCTAACAATGTACAACAAGTGTCGCAACAACGTCCCGCACCTTCAACTAGAGTAAATAATTTAAACTCACAGGCGGCCGAAAACATGGGCATGCCTTCGGAAACCGCTTTAGCTTATTACTCCAATGCCCAGACACTGATGTCGAACCCCTGCTCGAGCCAAAACATGGATGTCGAGACAGAGGCAATCCGGATAGGATGCTAAAGCCTGAACCAACCCTAGCTACTAGGAATAATTCGTCACTTCATTCAGTCCATCGGGGACAAGTGACAATGTTTCAGCACAGTGAGGGTCATGCAATGGCACCACAACACAGACCAGTCTATCGGAGACAATATTGTGATGCCAGCACTCAAACTGAAATCCTAAATCTAATTCGACCAAATGATAGTTTGAATCTCGAAACAAATATAAAGCCAAATTCCGCAAAACCCACAAAATCCAATGCAAAACCAAAATCAAATTTCAAATTTAACTCTAAATCAAAATCGAAACCCAAATCTAAATCAAAAAATACTAAATCCCCTGAATCCATCACTATATCCTCGCTTAACGTGCCTCCAGAAAATCTCTTGCATTGCCAATTCCACATCGAAGGAAAACCAGTTGTACTGCTTGTTGATACGGGAGCTGCTATTTCTGTTATAAATATGGCAAAAATAGGAACAGCACCTCTAGATGTATCGAACATTGTATCAATCGTAGGTATTTCAGGCAGTCAATCTTCCATTCAGAGCTTCGGCATAGCTCAGATATCCTTGGACAATTTTCCTAAATTCAAATTCCATGTAGCCAACCTTAATATTCAAGTCGATGGTATTTTAGGTAACGATTTCATGTCCAAATTCAATGCTAATATCTATGTCCAGTCAAAATCCATGAGAATTCGTGATCGAACGTATAAACTTTTCCATATCGGTGAAAAAGAAACTTTCAGTAACGAAGACGAACAGCTCGTAAACCAACGCTCAGAAACTGTCATAATGTGTTACACTGAAGACATTCGAGATGGATGTGCGATTATTGAAAAACAACAGATCAGTGACGGGATCACCATCCCCAATGCATTAGTCGCGGTTAAAAACAACAAATTCCTAATCACTTGTGTTAACTCAAATCATACTGATAAAGTATTACCAATTCCTAAAATCAATGCGACACAACTGATGACAGATGAAACACACCTTGAACACTCGATTCATTTATCAAAATCCACTAACTCAGGTCTTAAAATTAACACAATTCATAAACTTATCCGTTTAGACCATATGAATGTTGAAGAAAAAGACTCTCTTCACAAAATCATAAATGAGTTTTCTGACATATTCTATTCCGAAGGCGAGCCTCTGACATTTACAAACCACACAAAACATTCGATTCCTACAACCTCAGAGACGCCGATTCATACGAAAACGTATAGATTTCCTTTTATACACCAGCAAGAAGTCAAAGCACAAGTTCAAAAAATGTTGGATCAAAACATAATTCAACCCAGTACCTCTCCCTGGAGTAGTCCTATTTGGGTGGTACCAAAAAAATTAGATGCGTCAGGAAAACAGAAATGGCGAGTCGTTATCGACTATCGCAAATTAAACGACGTCACAATAGGTGATAGCTACCCCTTACCTAACATAACTGACATTTTAGACAAACTTGGTCACTCAGTATATTTCACGACACTAGATCTAGCTTCAGGTTTTCACCAAATAGAAATGAACCCTAAGGATGTACCTAAGACGGCCTTTAACACACCTTATGGTCATTACGAATTTTTAAGAATGCCATTTGGCCTTAAAAATGCACCAGCTACATTCCAACGTGCCATGGATAATGTTCTCCATGGATTGCAAGGAGAACGGTGTTTCGTCTATCTTGACGACATTGTTATTTTTGCTTCAAGTCTCCAAGAGCATGAACAAAAACTCACGGAAGTCTTCAATCGCCTTAGAGAACATGGTCTGAAGATTCAGCCCGACAAGTGCGAATTCATGAGAAAAGAGGTAGCCTATCTCGGTCACATTATTTCTAGCGAAGGTGTCAAACCTAATCCTGAAAAAGTAACAGCTGTTCGAGAATTTCCAGTTCCTAAATCATGCAAAGACATAAAGTCATTCCTAGGTCTTGCAGGTTACTATCGCAGATTTATTCCAAACTTTAGTAAGCTCACTAAACCAATGACGGGTCTTCTTAAAAAGGACGTCCCATTCGTTTGGGGTGAAGAACAGCAACGTGCTTTTGAAAACTGTAAAGACATCCTTACAACGACACCCATCTTGCAATATCCCGACTTTAGCAAAGAGTTCAATTTAACAACCGATGCTTCAAAATACGCGATTGGTGCAATACTCTCTCAAGGTGAAGTCGGCAAAGACTTACCAATAGCATACGCTTCACGAACATTGAACAAAGCTGAATCGAATTATTCCACTATCGAGCGCGAATTACTAGCCATAGTATGGGCAGTGAAGCATTTTCGACCTTATCTCTTTGGTCGAAGATTCAAAATACTAACTGACCACAAACCTCTTATATGGCTCATGAATGTTAAAGATCCAGGTAGTCGACTAGTCCGTTGGAGATTGAAACTTGAAGAATATGACTATGAGATGAAACATAAATCAGGTAGATCTAACACTAACGCTGATGCTCTTTCTCGTCCACCAGTTATGAACACTAATACAGCTAACATGACCGACTCATCTCCTAATTCTCTTCAACAATCCCCTTCAAATGATTATCTCCAACTGAATTTCGAACACTTTACTGCTTTAGATAGAATAGAGCGCAGATGCTTCGAATCTTCTAAAGTTAAAATCTCACCTGATCGGTTACTAGATCCCAGACATAAAAATGTCTTCATCCCTACATCTTGCAATATCTCAGATCAAAACGGTATAGAAAAGGAAGCCTTAGGCCTATGTTCCGGACTAGAGCTTTATATAGAGAAAATCAAGAATCTATACGATGCAAATCTTCTTATTTCCAATGAAAAACAAAACCTTATATTCTGTTGTACAAGACCCAACCACTTCGATCCCTGGGATAAAGAAAGTTATTTTAAAGCTTTACTTTCTTGTCTGCGACACCATACTACTTCCCATCTTTTCGTTCCCGATCTCAAAAATGATCACACTTGTAAACTAGTCGGTAATGAACAACTACGTATCTCCGCATATTTGGCCGAAAGCTATGATTGTGAAATCACCATTTGTGAAAATAAAGTAAAATATCCTAAGCCTGAAGAAATTCCTAACATTCTGAAAACATATCATGATGAACCTCTTTCAGGGCATCGAGGTATAGTTGAAACTACTAGAAAAATTAGAGATGAATTCTATTGGAAAGGAATGATCAATGATATTAAAACTTACATTGAATCTTGCATCATCTGCCAACGTAATAAAATTCAAAGAAAATCTTTTCAAGCTCCTATGGTCATAACTTCCCAGTCAACCGAACCTTTCGAACGAGTGTCAATGGATCTGGTTTCTTATTCGGACATTAGTGAAAATAACAATAAATACGTCCTAACACTACAAGACGACCTAACACGATACGTGCAAGCATATCCAATCCCTGATAAAGAGGCTGTATCAGTAGCACAGCGGTTGCTGCATTTTTGTCAACATTACGGAGTTCCTAAGAGATTCCATTCTGATCAAGGAACCGAATTTATGAACAGCGTTATAAAGCAACTAATTAAATTTTTCGGCTCCAATCATACCTTCAACACAACCTACCATCCTCAAACAAATGGTGCTCTCGAACGTTTTCATGCAACGCTACGCGATCATATTCGCATGTACCATAATCGTCGATTAAAGAATTGGGATCAAATCATTCCTTTTGCAATCATGTGTCATAATACCTCGGTTAATAACTCCACTGGCTATACACCTCACGAACTCCTCTTTGGTTATAAACCACGTCCATTCTATTCCTTAAAACCAATTCCTGATTATACTGCATGTGACTATCTAAAAGATCTCAACGAACGCCTAAGAATATCCCGTGATGTTGCATTAAAGAACATCGAAAATATGAAGGAAAAGGCTAAAGACCGATACGACAGTAAAATCAAAAATGCTGTCGAGTATAAGGTAGGAGATAAAGTGATGCTCAAGGTTCCGAATCCAAATAACCTGGATTCAAAATGGGAAGGCCCGTGTGAAGTAGTACGAGTAGGTTTTAACGAAAACTATTTAATCAAGAAGGCAGGTAAAAATCAATTAGTGCATGCTAATCGCCTGCGACCATACCTAGGATAAGTTAGTATATTATAAATTTAACATAGACCAAGATTTAGATTAAAATTTACATCTTATTTACAGGGTTTGCCACCTTACAGCGGCCCAATCTATATCCTTTCTCCAAATTTTCCAGGACACAAACTACATTTATAGTTTCATCTTATGTTCTACTATTAAAGCCATTATCTTTATCATCTTATATAAAATTTATAAATATGCAAGGAGAATGATTAAAAAGAAGTTTTTCACTAATTCAGATTCTAATTCTGTAATTATCTCTATTCCAGTGCAACCACAAAAATCATTGCCCACGTAACTATCTCCACGCCCCTTACCTCACACTCGGGTGTATTCTTTGACGAAGAAGGACAGACTTATATATCTGACGAATCATGGAAACTTATAGTTTACAGAAACCTTAAACCCTTGTTCATTTCATTCGAATCATTAAAACGTCTCTCTGATAAATTTCAAATCATGTCGAGTCAATATAGTATTTTCCAAACGTTAAATCAACAGTGTCGTACCTTAGCGTAAACCTTAATAAAATTGAATCAAGGCTCACTGAACTCAATATGTATCTAGGTAGAAACACCCGCGTTAAAAGAGAACTCCTAGATGGCTTTGGTTCTGTGCTTAAATGGCTTATAGGCACACCAGATGCCAAAGATGCTAAACGCTACGACGAATGCATCGATAAACTAGAAAAAAACGAATTAGATTTATCCAACCTTATGCAAAAGCAGCTACACATCACGTCTTCAACTATAAAGAATTTTAATGAGACAATCCTCAAAATATCTTTCGATGAGCAAGTTATTAACGAAAATATAAACCGATTAAACAAGTACCTTAATAAAAGTGACGCTGTTATTTTCAACCTTAAAGTCAGTGAAGATATCTCAACTACATCCCTTCAAATTTTAGAACTTGTCACTAGTCTAGAAAATGAAATCGACGATTGTCTAGATAGTATTCTATTTGCCAAGTCCAATATTTTACATCCTTCCATTATAAATTCTAAAAAATTATTCGAAGAACTACTCAAGTTAAACAAAGTCAGATCAAACAAAAAATTCGTCGCATCTATCACTATTGATAACCTGCATACCTTATTAGAATCTTCCACTTTGACAGCCTACGTTTATTCAAATCGTCTGGTCTATATCTTAGAATTCCCTCTTGTCATGAATGATCCTCTAACACTATACCACATATATTCCATCCCTATTCAACACCCAAATTCCTCATTCCATTCTACTATCCTTCCTGAGCATATATACCTTGCTACTGATCCCAGTGGGCAATATTATGCGTCGACGAGCTCGCTGGATAATTGTAACACCTTTGCACCGAGACAAAGCATCTGCAAGGATCTCGTGCTCTATGACTCATCAGAGCGTCCCATCTGCGAGTTACAACTACTTTTTAGCAAAGAGACTACGATACCTGAGACCTGCACAACAACAACATTTCCAGCAGAAATACAAACGTTCCAACTACTGAATCGAAACAGATGGCTCTACATCTTGAACACCGAAACAAGCTGCGTTCTACACTGCGGCGACGAAGTCTCAAACCATAAGCTTCAAGGTTCAGGTGTCATCACACTACCACAAGGGTGTAAACTTTATACAGTCTACAGTACGCTTACAGCATATCAAACGAACGAGGAAAACACGACGAGTCCTATCATCATTCCTGACATAAGAACGGATGACTGCTTCGAGATGTCAAAGAAAATTGAAGCTCCACCACATCTTTTACCCATCAAAATCAATGAGATGCCTTTAGACTCACTAAATAAAATCAAAAACCACCTAGAAAAATATTCCGAAGAGTTGTCAAAACTTCAAGCCAAGTCTAAGACTCAATCGTTCGTAGAGAAAAATAACCCTATTTTTATGTGGTTTTATTTTACGACCGCTATCATACTCCTTTCATACCTCCTTATTAAACTATGCAATCGATGCCCAAACGGATTCATTCGAAGTCAAGGACGACGTTCATCAAATGACAGAGGTTGTGTTCAAATCTTCAACAACTGCTTCGATAACTCCCGGAGACAACGCCGCACCCAGATCACTATACCACTGCAAGACGTTCGGCAAACATCTTCCTGCGTAACCGATGATGAAGAAGCTATCGACACTCCAGGATCACCACATTCCCAAAGATCAGGCACTCATGCCCAATCTTTATTCTAAGGGGGGAGATGTTACATAGCTCCCTTCATATGTATAATATTAAGTTAATAGAATAAGTAGTAGTACTTCCTTATGCTAAGATATTTAGTTAATTAGGTAAACAGGGTCTTTTCTTAATTGTATCGTACACAACCCATTAGTCTTAGGGACCTTGTTTTTGTTTACATGTATTTTTCCACTGTTAACTTCCAACCCTTAATTTAATTATGTATAATTATCCCACGACTCTTTTAGTATTTAAAAGCCTTGTGTTTAGAAGAAACAGTTCAGTTCTATTTCGTAATTCTATCTCGACACATCTCTATATTATCACATTTTTATAAGTTTCAATTTAATAAAGTTATTTTCAAAGTGATCGTGCTATTTACTACGTAACACGTAGAAAAGTCTAAGAAACTTCTGAATGTATCAGTTTCTATGATCCTTTGGGGCAAAGCTCATAAATATGTACAAGGTAAAGCCTGTGGCTATTTCATCAGCTATCAACACCACGTTATCTTTATCGAGAAACAAGCGTCCAATCTAGCCTATACGAACGAAATCAAACGAATGCGAACGATGGCTCTCTCATACCAGTGGCTTTTTTATGATCTTTTATCTGCAATCAGTATGTAAACTATGAGTAAATATTTTGTAGGTAACATAGTACCGCCTGCTTATAAGAATTGCATTACCACAACGCCCGCCTTTATTTAATATGTATATGTTGTATTGCGTCGATCACTCTGAGACGAAAAAGAACACCCACCAGAAGTGTGTGTGTGTTCTTGTGTGTTTTAAGTCTTCTGTGTGTGCACCGGCACTCATACGCCTCAAATAGGATCACAATAGTGCGAGCATTAGTGCTTGGTGGCAGAATTGTTCATGGAAGTACTCTTTTACAAAGAGCTCTACTACTTCAGGAAGGCTTGCCCGGGGAAGTACTACCACCATGCCTATTACCGCCAAGTAGTTTGCTGTGCTCCGGTTTGAAGGGCGTGGGTGCCGATGACATTACAGGCACATGAGGCTTTACAGCTCATCTTAGGTTGATGTGCATGTTATAGGTGATGGTACCACTAACCTCAGGGCTATCTGCATGTTTTAACGACAAGTTGTGTACACTGAGAAAAATGAAAAACCAAAAGTGCCGTTATTACGGCCGATTTTGTTCGTTGAAGGGCAAAAAACCGACCAAACGTAACAACGAACAGAAACGCCTTATAAAGTTGTTCCGGTCGTTCTGTGTAAGTGTAATAGACGGTATCATTTTGACGTATTCACTTTATAAGGTAAAAACTAACGCTAGCGTTACAAACTCGCCCAGCGTAATTACAATTCAACGGTGTAAGACTTTTTTAACCTTAGGCTCGAAATCCATTTTTCTCAGTTTGCGTGTATTACTAGAACAGTGATAGTACTTCCCTGGACGAACGCTCTACTATCCCAAGCTTCAATTTCAGAAGTCCTTGGAACGTTTTCACTGAGCCAATACGACAGTGCCGTCGACCTAGCTCCAGTCCGGGTGTATATAGGTCATGGCTATACGTGATCCCGAGATGACACAATTTCAACCAGCTTCACAGATTAAGATTCTCAAATCATTGTATGTTCAATCATATCTTAGGAAATGCGTTTATTGTTATAAGATTGCGTTTGAAAGATGAAAACATAATCTTTACACCAGTTTTTTTTTTTTTTTTTTTGTGGCTTCTGTCCGGCTTGCAGACAATTTTGCCAATGTCAAGTGGGTGGGTTGAATAAATTCTTTTTAGTCAAGTCGAGTCGGTAAAAAAAGTAAAGTCAGCCGTCATCGGTTTTGAAGAAAAAGATGGCGTTTTTCTTCAAAACCAAAGGGAAACATTTTCGTTCAAATCAGGATGCCTCATAACACACTTTCATTTCAATTGTTCACACTTGTGCTAAGACCTCAAGTAATGATGGTTAAAATACCACCAAAATTACCCATCAGAACTTAAAATAACACTAGAAAAACAATTAAAATGAAAATACAATGTTGCTTCCAAAGATGACAAAAAACGAATCTTTACACCAGTTATAAGTCTTTGTCCTGGCTGACTGACTGACATACAGCTTCACGTCAAAGTCACGCGCGTTCTGCTCGTAGTAGTTGCAGTATTCATAAAAAAATTATGAAAAAAAACAACTACTTAATATGATTTAGATCAATAGAAAGTAAACATATTTCGAATGCAGGCTATCTCTGTGCCAAATTTGATTTCAATCGGTTTAGACGTGAAAACGAATGGGTTTCAAATTTGTTAGTTTCATATTTCGATTCGTGAGTGGTATAGGTCTTAGATCATTTACTCTCTAGATACTGCTTGAAACGCACCAACGCATCGAAAAAAATGTCAGAGTACTGTACTCCGACAAGTCGCTCCCCGCCCATCAGTGTCAATTGAATTTTCATGGCGGACGGTCACATCTCTGTATAACATTTTGTGTCTGCAATGGCGAGTTGTACAATAAAAGTGTGCAGAAACTACAGAGGACGATTAAAAATGACAAGTGAAGTGTCCTTCCATCAGTAAGTATCTAAATTTTAAGTTTAATTCCAAGTAATTTGATAAATATAATTCAAAAATTAGCGCGTATTATTTCAACTCGCACTTGACATGTTTGTTAGTGTTGCAAGGTTTTGTATACACAATTCCCCATGTGAGTGCGCGATTGTCGTTTACTTATGTTAGTAACAGACTATGAAAAAGAATATACATAAATCATCATCATCATCCTCATTAGGTACTCAATAAAGTTTACTGCAGGACACACTCGTAGGTCTCGTGTGCACTCTACTTATATAATTATGGAAAAAGCGCACGGCGCTGGTGAGTTTTATTTCAGACTCAGAAATCGGTCAGTTGCGAGTAGCCCTGAATATTGTTTGAAGGTTTTACTTCTGCATTTTACTGTTCATCCGATTAGGCAGTTAGTACAAAATTTTTGTTATGTGGTTGTGTATGTACCCAAGAGGATTTTGACAAAAATGGTCAAGTGCGAGTAGGGCTTCAATATTTATCGTTGATTTTCTTATTTTTAGACATTTTTTAAGCTTTTTTAATATGGGTATCGTTTTCGACCAATTTCAAAGATGACATTAATTTTGTAATTCAAGGTGGTGAAAACTTTTTTGTTTTTTTTTTACCAATACCAATTTTTTCCACTAAGTATCGTTTTCGACTAATAAAGGGCCTAAGTATATATATTAGCACTGACCTTGACCATAATTATAGTAACTATGTTACATTTTTTTTCAGAATTCCAAGTGATCCTATCCAAAAAAGTAAATGGGTGAAAATTATACAGAAAAGCCGTATTTTAAATTTTTTTTAAAACCAGGTGAGATGAATGCAAAGCGTTTTGTCGTACAATAAAAAAATACTTGTATATTTTTGCTTTTTATTTGCTTTACATTTTATTTTACAAACAGTCATAAGATTGTTAGTAACAAAAACAGACCTAAGAAAATCAAATTCATAACCCGACTTCCCCTTGACCATTTTTTGGCAAAATAATTTCCGGGCACACATTTAATAATTCACAAAGCGTAGTTGAAAGAACCATATTTGCATTTTATAAATGAAAAAAATAGTCAATTATTCATGCCCGACTCGCACTTGACCAATTTTATATGTCCGAAACTGTCTCGTGCTAAAAAACGCAGTCACATCTTACTAAAAAACCGGAACCTAAATTTGATCTGTTTACCCCATAAACTGGGAAACACATTGTCAGCTGGTAATGTTACGCACGCACACAGTGACAAATATAATGACGTGGCATGAGTGTAAGACAATGTGAGCGCGTGTTGATGTATGGGTGACACGCAAACAAGTTTGCCTAACTTGGCCTATTTTTTAGGTACGCGTTGCAGGAGTAGACTCAATCTAGAGAGTAAATGATCTAAGGTATAGGTATACCAGTGTATTTTCGTTACGGCAATGAACCGTTGTTCACATCATATGAAATTATGTTGTGTATTATATGACATCATCGTCCCCGAATACCAATAGGTACGAATGAGTGCCTCTCGACCAAGATCAAAGTTTAGTCATGTGTTTGATGGTAAAATATTTGTTAAAATCTAAAACTTGTAACGGTCTATGAAGAGCTATGCTGGGAGTTTCACTACGAGATAGAATCGAAATGAGGCGCCGACATAGCTATCAGAATCAGCAAGTTGAAGTGGCAATGGGCAGCTCGTAGAACCGGCAACCGCTGGGGAACTTAGATAATTCTTTATTGCACAAAAAGGATGTACATGGGCGAACTTAATACTAAATAGCATTTTCTTCCAGTTAACCTTTGTGGAGAGAGAGAGGGTGGTAGTGCTGTATGAAACAATAATAGAGAAATCTGATGTTACTCGCGTGTAGTTACGTTAATTTTGCCTTGAGCGGTTTCACTATTAAATTACCAAAGACTAAAATAATTACAAAAGACTAGAGTCTTCTCGTCATATTTTTCTTGGTAATTAAATAGTAATAGATATATGGGTCCTACAACTGTAAATTGAACGACACTTTTTATATTTTTATTAGTTAATTCTCATGTAAGTGATAATGTATTTATCTTGTTGAGAATAAATGATTTTTAAACTGAAATTATGTATAAATTTCTCAGAGTCTAGAATGTCTGCCTACCAATATGTCGATCAGTTCCTATGCATTTCAAATCGGTCATGGTTACAAATACTTGAGCTACCTACTCAAGTTCGATTGAGGGCCACTCAAGTTCGTTTGCACTTATGTCCCTTACTGGGTCACAAGCACTGGCAAAACTTTATTTACTCTACGTACTTACAAATAACATTATATATAAATAGAACAAACTACATTTTGGACTTTAGCTTCATAGAAATAAGTGTTATTTTCATTTGGAAGCAGTACCGTGCCTCGTGTGTACATTTCCCATTGTGGTGATAATTAATAAAGAGTGACAGTTATGTGTTTAGCGGGAGGAGTTTTGTCGTTTCCTATAAAGGTTTCTGTTATAACTGATGTATAGCATGAACTCGTGATGGGGGATCAAGTGTCCCGAACCTTTTCAACGACAACTTCGCACAATACTAGATGACACCGGAAAATAGGCCTAAAACGATTGCAGTCTTCTGCTACTTGAGAAAAAAATTGCAAAACAAACAGACAACCAAACCAGGTATTCCCTCACACAACCCGCCTACTAAGGAGTAGTAGCAAGGAACTGGCGTTTAGACTCACCTAGATGATCTGCGGATTTTACTGAATAAATTATTTTTGACTTTTACTTTGACTTTAGACGCTATCTAAAGCCAAAAATCCGTAATACGACCTTTTCGTTGCGCAGTTAGGCAAATCAGTTACTGGTACAAACTTGTAAAAAATAAAGCGCTTGGTAAAGTTTACACAAAAGACTTACTAATCTAATAATATCTTACTTAAACTATCTAGCATTTTGAAAAAAATCGCAAAAATGACTTCAGAAAATATCTTTCGTCGCGCACTTTTCAAGACTTCCAACTTTCAAATAAAATCATTTGATTTGGCCATGTCTAGCTTACTAAAATCAAAGTCAAAGTCAACAATCATTTATTTAGTAATAACCGCAGGGATCATCTTGAAACGTCTTAAATCTAGGTGAATCTAAGCGCCAGTTCCTCGCGAAACCTCGCTAACAAAATAACAATAGCTACATATAACACGAGGCCCGTATCCCAAAAAAAAAACAATATCACATTCTATTATTGGAACATGTTTTTTCTCGCTTTGAGGTTGTAAACGGTAGCGCGCGCTCGCTTTGTAATGTCATTCTGTCAGACCTTTTACTGAGCAAAAGGAGCCGTGGTAAACTCACTCATCCGTGAATGTTCTCGTAACATAAAATAGCTGATGAATTCATATTGTAATGTAGGTATCTAGTACTTTGGATAGAAACGGGATATTTACCATGATTTTTGAGTTTGATTGTTTCCTGATATTTCGGCACAGTTGCATGCGCTATGATCACGGGTCGAACTGAAGTCTTTGGCAAGTGGGTCTAATGTTTGGCAGACAAAACGGTCTACCCTCTTCCGCACTCGTTTATTGCAAACGACACTACTACCACTGGTATCATTCTCACTTTTCACTCGAATTTGCTTTCGACACACCACACTAACAGTATCCGGACGGAGTGTTAGTGTAGTACTTTTTATATTCTATGATACTATTTTAAATTTGGATAAATTTGAATGTCTGAACTTGGTCGTCGGACATGCGGCAGGCGAATACGTCCAGGCGAGACGTGGCCAGCTTAATCCCACTTGAACTATCCTGATTTTTTGCTCATATCAATTATCTTGGTTTGTGCAAACACAATTTTTAGGTTCAAGCGATTTCCACTTTTGCTGATGAGATTCTATTAGGTGGATTTAGTACAGTTCTTTAGATTTATAAACGAAACAACTAAACTGATTTTGAGGAATTTTCTGAGACCAAATTTAATCTTTTTTTTCTTTTTCAAATCAAGAAAAGTTTTTCAAATCGGTATAAATGACAGTTCTTAGGTAACAAACATAAAAAAAAAATACAGTTCAAACGAGGACAACAGATGTTATTAATTTAAATTATATGCGGTCTGAAAGTAGGCAATAACAACAGTTAATAAAAGTTTTCTATTCCCGACCACAAATGATATTAATATAATTTTAAATAACTAATAACATTAACTTATAATTTTCCTCTTTCCGACCACAAATTATGTCCCTGATAATATCCTATAGTACCTATATACTTAAACTAGCTACATACAAGCGACTTCGTCCGCGTGAAGTTATTTTTATACAAGCTTCAACCCCCGTTGTACCCTTTTAGGGGTTGAATTTTGGAAATTGAAATGAAGACACTAAAATGTGTGGAAGGATAGGATTTAGAACTCTACGGTATTGTAATAAAGGCGAAGTATTGCATAAACAGTAAGTGCACAGACTTGAGGCGCCAGAAAGGAAATACACAATTTTTCTTGTTTTAAACGACAGTATAATGCTAATTGTATAAGTAATGTTTGATTCATAAAGAAACTGAGGTAACTTTGTCGCATGGTGTAGTGGGAACGACCCCTACTATGATCGTGGGTTCGAACCCGGTCGTGCACCAAAGAATTTTCTACTAGAAAACTAATGTTATCATTGTCTATTCATAGTATTTGTGACGCCTTGTTTTATTACGTGTTGTTCCTCGACTTTTTACGTTAAAACTTTTGGTGACCTCACACTAACCTATATACCCTTGACCCGTATAAACGCCAGAGCTGAAATATGTACAGCCTAGTAGTAGTTAGGAGAGTAGTTAGTTAGTACACCATACTTATTTCTAACGCCAAGCAGCGCAGCGCGTTCTGGATTGAAGGGTGTGGGTGTCAGTGAAATTACAGGCACATAGCTTGGAGGCTTAACACTTGTATGTCTCAGGTTGATGGAGTCAGAATAATGCATTGCAGGGCACGTTTCTAACGAACGTGACCTGTGAGGTGATAGAGATGATGGTAACCATTTAACATCAGGAGTGCCATTTACTTGTTCCATGAGAAAGTCGTATAAATAAAAAAAAACGAGTGTGCTTTTGACCACACGACTGAAGTAAAACTTCTTTAATATACGAAACGTAACTGGCTATGAGAGAAAGAGAGAAAGAACAGTGCTCTTATACACCCTCGATGGTAGCGTTAAACGTTTAACGCAACCTTGTTGGAAGTCGCATTAGAAGTATTCCTTCAAAAAGTTTGATCGTAAAGTTGTTTCGAATAGAAAAATCTACAAGACCGGATTCAAACCCGTGTCCTCAAGATAGTCAGAGTAATTTTGCTACTCTTGCTCTCGTAGATCCCTGAAATCCCATGTAAATTAAATAGGTGTAAAAAGACTTACATTGCACGTTGACGTAGACATCCTTGTAGACATATCCGATGGAACTGGTGGCGTTACAGCCGTAGTTACCGGTGTCTTTCTTCACCAGATCCGTGATGATGATAGAGTTGGAAGTAACCTGGATGGATGAAATAAATAAGTCAAAGTAAAATAACATTGATACAGTAATATCCAGGGATCATTTGGAATAGTCTTAAAGCAAGGTGAATCTAGGGGCCAGTTCTGCTCGTAGCCTAGAAGACAGACAAGAAACTTACGGGTGGTTCCTATCGTTTTTAGGGTTCCGTACCCAAAGGATAAAACGGGACCTTATTTACTAAGACTCCGCTGTCTGTCTGTCACCAGGCTGTATCTCATGAACCGTGATAGTAAGAGAGTTGAAATTCACAGATGTTGTATTTATGTTGCCGCTATAACAACAAATACTAAAAAAACAAAATAAATAAAGATTTAACGGGGGTTTTCATACAACAAACGTGTTTTTTTGCCGTTTTTATTATAGATAATGCCCGTATGTACAGAGCCCTATGTACGCGAGTCCGACTCGCACTTGGCCGGTTTTATTTTTATATTACCCTATTAATTAATCTATAAGTATAACTTTTATGGTTTTGCGAAGATTTTTATACTAAGTATACCAAAAGTTATGCCCTCGAGAATAGATATCATAATCCATGAATCTATGGATTTGGTCAATATTTTGGATAGAAACGGGATATTTACCATGATTTTTGAGTTGCATGCGCCATGTTTCATCCCGTGATCATGGAATAATAATCTATAACTACCAATTTTAAAAATTATAAGTTAGCCAAAAAACTTATCAAGTAATTACGGAACGAAACTCATTTAGAATTTATCTGTATGGTTCACGCGTTTTGCGAATGTTTGTCAGACATTCAGTAAGTGTTAGTATATAAAAAAATGTTATGTTTATACTAATCTCGATTCATTATGATTCTGAACCGAACGACCTAAAAAGTTTCCGTTCATGTTTACAAAAATATTGCCTATAGAGATTTGACGACGTTATAATTACATTTGACAATCTCTATTTATTATAATTCTGAACTGAATGACCTTAAAAAAATCTGTGGCTGATGTAATTTAGTCTGAAAAAGTTATTACAGATTTGATGACTTCTGTAGCGCGGTTGGCAACTACTCGAGGCGCTATTGGTACGGGTTTGATACACGCGACATGTTTGCATTTATAGACCAGTGAAACTGCATGTCTTCATCCGCGTTTAACTTTTTTCATACAGCCAGTACATTTCAACTTCAACCACCCCTGCACACTTTTAGGGGTGGAATTCCTAGAATTCCTTTCTAGGGTTCCGTACCCAAAAGGTAAAACGGGACCCTATTACTAAGACTCCGCTGTCTGTCTGTCTGTCCGTCTGTCATCAGGATGTATCTCATAAACCGTGATAGTTAGAGAGTTGAAATTTTCACAGATGATGTATTTCTGTTGCCGCTGATCTAAATAAATAGGGCACGATTTGTAAAACGGGATATTTATCATGATTTATTTGAAGTTTGGTTATTTCCTGATGATCTCGATAACCCGAGATTATGGCGCTTGTAACTATGGTAAAATATCTAGTTTTGATGAAAAACGATGTACGTTTTATGCCTGATAATAAATCTAACCTGCCGCCGTGGGTTCGGTTCTGCTTGCTCGATAGGCTTTCCGTTATGGATCCACGTTATCTTTGGCTCAGGAGTACCGCTGGCTTCACACTTGATCTCCGCGGTCTCGCCTTCTGCCTTGTTCTGGACCTCAGGTTCCACAGTGAAGAACGGAGCGGCTGTGGAGGAAGGTACAATATCAATTTGTTCCTCAATCACTCAATCAATACTAAGTGCCATATTCTAACACATAGTTTACATATAAAAATCTGGCATAATAAAAATGGTTCAGTCCTGGAACACACACAAAGATCCTCGTGTCGTCCTAATTGGCTACGAACGTACTGTCTGCAGTATAATATAAACAGTTCGTAATTTTCTAAATCGTACCATTTGCTAACTGACAACAAAATAACAATGCAATTTTCCACCGAAGTTTACCACTATTCGTATAAAAACTAACAATCAACAGAATAGTTTGAAATATCGGCGCATATCCTATTACCCGGTGTGAATCAACCATTTCCAAAGCTTCGAAGAAAACACGCATCAAAAAACCTTCAGCCGAAGGGACGGGGCGTGAGTTTACGACGCTATAAAGGGAGTAACAGCGGTCGGAACCCGTGAACCGGGTTACGAAGCTATTTGCGTGACCTGGCGAGTTGCATTACGTCACCAAGCTCGAAAGTATTGAAAAGAAACCTTTATTAACATCCTCTAAGACAACTCCTCAGCAACTTACCAAAAATTTGTATCAAATCGCTAAGGCTAATCATGATTTGTAAGTCCCGTACTACAGATTGTAGTTTGTCAAACTACCTCAACACATTTGATGACAGTTTACAATAGCCCTATGTTTATGGAAGCCAAGCACGAACAAATTTGAGAAATAATTTCTATTCAATATCTAGCGCCTAAGAATAGCGCTAACCTACATAATCTAGACGATTAACATGAAGTGTTTTAACTGATTGTACTTTACTTACCTACCTGCACGGTAAAGCTATCAGAAATATCGATTTCGTCATGATGTCATACTTCCCTGGAAGTAGGTAAGTAACATGTTTTTAGAATGCATAAACTGTAGCCATATTATTACGGAAAACGAATACCTACCATTATATTTTGTGTTCAATAGAGATATTTTAACACGTGGAGAAATTAGAAACTCTTCTTGACAAAAATGCACTTATAACTATCCTATTTTTTAGATGAGGTGTTAATACCTTTCTTGAACCTCAACAAGTCTTTCGTGCCTTTTCTTTAAGCTATTTTATTTTGAAATTATTGCAAGCATCTCTATGTTCTCATGTTAATCAGCTCTGAATTCCAATTTCGAGGTAGGTTCGGGCACAAAATAGCTGTTTGAAATATTTGGGTCATAATATTCAACGAAAGAGAATCTCATTTTTGATAACCAATACCATGTTCTTCATATTGTGTTCATGCGCTAGTCCACTTCAACCCTCGCTGCACCCCTTTAGGGGTTAACTTTCAAGAATTTCTTTCTAAGTACAACTATAGAGTTGTAGAGTGCATAGGCACTAAAACCAATAACTAATTAGACAGTTTTTATGTCAGTCAGTCAATCAGGACACATTATATAAGTGGTATAGATAGATCGCGACCAAACCAACTTAACGAGCACCTCTATCAAACACAATTTCAGAAAGAACATAATCTACATCATTACTTCATCATCAACCCTAGATAATCCTCGATCAAAACAACAGATCAAATCTAATTCGGGAACACTTACGCAACACAAGCATCTTTCTCCAATCACCGATAGATAGAATAACATTTTGAATATCCGCGTTTCAAAATTACGCGTAGAGTTTTTTATGGCAAGCAGCCCATAAAACTCTTGAATTAAAACAACAGATGGTTATGTACAAACTTAAAGCTTACCATTAAAATAAACATGGTAAAATTTAAGTCTGTTTGTTCTCTGCATTAACGCCAAAGTAGAAATATATTAGGAATGTTTTAAAAGTAGAATCTGTATCAATTACACGCGACCAAGCCTAGAAGAACAGGCAAGAAACTTACAGCTTAGTTCGTTCAATTACACGCGACCAAGCCTAGAACCGGCAAGAAACTTTCAGCTTGGTTCGTAGTTTTTTTACAAACCCTATACCAATTATAATAAACTGTGTCCTGACTGACTGACATATAGACAACGCACAGCCTAAACCACTGGACTTAGAGATTTGAAATTTTCGGGGTATATTCGACTTGGTGCGTAGAGGTTGTAATAAGAAAATAATTATCGAAGTTCTATCTATCCTAACGCAAAACGACAACGCACCAGTCCCAGATAACCTCGGTTTTTGTTAGGTTCCCCTACAAAGCAGAGGATTATGCCCTATAGAACAATATGCAGATTTAAATAACACAAACATAAATTAAGCACAACCTTCGAACCCCTGACTGAACACAAATCCTACAGGCTTGAAGCTTGAAAATCAAAGCCAATGAATCACTAGTAGAAGTGAATCAGAATCTTTGATGCCACTGAAGATCGTTAGATCCTATGCTTACAATATTCAATGAAGCTAATTCTGTTTATCCGTTTATCCATTGACGCGGAATGAGATCTACATAAGTTCGATACGAGTGGGTTGGGTACCCATGACGCGTATAAGATTTGGGCTTCGTGGAATTTGCAAGTGTTTATTTAATTCAAAAATAACTTTTAAGATGTTTGTTATATATAATACGATCGAATTTCGATATATGTATAATCGATTCGCTCAAACTACTCAACGGATTTAAATGCAGTTTTCAGCAATAGATAGTGATTCAAGAGGAAGGTTTATATGTATAATACATACATATTATAGCACAGAAAAGCCAAAAAATTCAGAGATTTGTACTGTTCAACGAAGTGGTCACGGGTTAGCTAGTAAAATTATAAAATAAAGTTACAGTTACACACAAAAAAATTCCTTGATAGGACAACATTTTTTTCAGCAATGGAGTGGATCAGTCGGCCAGTAATGGATAAGACTGACAAAAGAGCGGACCTAGCAGTGGGTGCACTGCACACAGGCTAAAATGATAGGCAGATAGAAAATAACCAACACGTCGTCGCGCCGTTTTGAATAAATTGAATTCAAAATGAGTTTCATTCAATAATAACACGTGACACACTGACATGACTACCTACTTCTAAGACCACCTAATAAAACATCTATACCAATTACAAGAATCTATATCCTGACTGCCTGACTGACCTAGAGACACTACACAGTCTAAATCGCTGGTCGTAGAGAATTGAAAATTAAATTTCGTTTTGGTACGTGAACAGATACAGCGAGGGTGGCATGAAGACACTTTACGCTGCTGAAGTTTCGTGCGCTTCCGCTAGTACTAATTATATTTAAACTAGCTTTTACCCGCGGCTTCGCTCGCATTGAATCTTTCGTAAAAAACTATTTTTTTTCATAAAAAGTACATATCTTATGTTACTTCCAAGAATATTTGTACAAAGTTTCATGATGATCCGCTAAGTAGTTTTCGCGTGAAAGCGTAACAAACAAACTTACATTCACATTTATAATATGAAGTATAATAAATATCGTAAAATTAATGACCAAAGGAATCAAAGGACCAAAGAGACGTAACGGTTCGATTAAATACACTATGCAGGAGTAATTATTTAAATCAGTAACATCGGCCCAGTTTGATATCCTTATAGGACGCGGAAGTAGTAACATTAACTTTCTTGCTCATTAATCATCATTACAAGTAAGTTCCTGTTGGCTACGTGAAGTATCGTCAGCCCTTTGACTTAGCAGAGTAAATAAGGAAACAGTAATGCACCTGCCTACGCATACAAACTCTGTCCTAGTCTTTTGTTTTAGCGTTTGACACGATCATGCTCTTAACATTTGGATTGCCTATTGTACGAAGACTAGGAAGTGCTGCTTCTCTTTATCTCTTTGCTGTGATTCATATGTGCTTGTATTGATTGCTTTGTTATAGCATGCTTAATTAAAAAGTTGTGCTTCTGTCTCTACAGTGTGTTTTTAACTAGGACAGTATGGGATAATCTGAAACCATAGGCGGTATAGGGAAACTGTTGTAAAAACCATTAGGTTTTTTTACATAGTATATTTTGGCATAGTAGTTCTTGGTCCAATTCAATAATGTTTATCACACTGCAACTGGACTACTGGTATAAATTTACTACCAACATTTTTGATTTTACCGATTTTATTTATGACAGCCGTCACAGCTCATTTCGTAGTAGCCCTGCCTTCTGTGCTGTAGGTGATGAGTTCGATCCCCACCAAGAAAAAACATTTGTGTGATGAACATAGATGTTAGTTCTATGTTTGGGTGTTAAATGTATTCTAAGTAATTATTCACAAAAAAAAAGAATATAACTAGTCTATCAGTCATCTGGTTCTTATAATACAAGCTATGCTTAGTTTGGGGCTAGATGATGTTGTGTAAAAATGTCCACAACTTTTTATTTAATTGTATCTAGTACATAAGGACCATCGTCCACTGTTAGGTACGCCATGCTATCGTGAATTATTCTGAGCTATCAGTCAGGAAGCGCGCCAAATACTTAGCGCCCGGCTTTATAAGTATTGTAATTGATTTTCTATTTAGCACAATGGACCTTTGTCAAGTATGGAACGATAAGTATGCGAATATAATCGGTTCAATGGTTTAAATATTTTTGTCAGTCTCGCTTATCTTGTAAGCAAATCGCACACAACTAACAAACAAATCGAAGAAGCTATTTTCAAATATTTACAGCATCTTGTGTCTTTGATTGGTGTGCGTTTAACCACTTTAGACCCTGGCAATAGACCAAGTAAACTGAAAATGAACTATGTTTATGTTTACTTTAACACAGAATAAACAAGAAAAAAAATATTGGAAGCAGCACAACAAACATTTTTGCCGAATATCTGATGCCTGGAAGACCCGCGATAAGTCCACCGATTCTAGTACAATTATTTTTAAAAGTTTTATTTTGTCGTCTAAGTTACGTCCTCAACATAGTTCATTTATTATTATTATTATTATTATTGCTACTCTGCACAAGGGCAACTTCACGCCACCACAAATTATTTATTTATCCTACTAATATTATAAATGCGAATGTTTGGATGGATGGATGTTTGTAACTCTTTCACGCTCTAACCAGTGGACCGATTTGGATGAAATTTGGAATAAATATAGATTGTAATCTGGTATAGGACGTAGGCTACTTTTTATCCCGAAAAAATAACGAGAAAAAACTGCCACACGGGCGAAGCTGCGAGTGGCCTCTAGTTTTAAATAAATCCCATCATAGCAATTTTGAATACAAGTACATGGAATAGGGACTTGAAAACTGCATTGACCTTCGACGATCTAAATTGAAGGTAAGTGAGGATGGAGCACTTGAGTCTAGAATAGGCAGGTAAGAGACAGGACGGTTGTGAACGCCGGTCTATAGCTTCGTACCTTCCTATTACCTAATATGTATGACGACCTTTGTGGTGAGGACGACAGACGGAAACAAGTTAAGGCAGAGTCACTCTAGACCTAGACACGACCCACGTCTGAGACAATTGACGACCGATGTGGCGCGGCGGGCGAATATCCGCTTGCGACGCAGGAGGTTGCGGGTTCGATTCCCGCCTTGGAATAAATGTTTGTACGATCTGCAAATATTTATTCCGGGTGTTCTGGGTATTTTCTGTGCATAATAAAAAAATATGTATGAATGTTATGTATTGTATTAAGTATATCAGTCATCTACATAGTACCCATAACACAAGCTCTGCTTAGCTTGGGGCTAGATGATGCTGTGTGGATTGTCCAGCATTATTAATCGACGTGGGTCCACCTAGTCGCGTGTCAGACGTGTTGGAGAGAGAGACAGAGGGTGCAGACTCGTGTCGTCTGCTCTATTGTAATCTTTAAAAGATCAAAGGTGATATCTACCGTGATTGGGGATTAAACTCGTGATGCTATTGCTATTTTCTATTGTAATTTGTAACAACATGGCATTTTTTGCAACTTTTGTGTGATGAACATAGGTGTTTGTTCTGTGCCTGCGTGATAATTATTATTTTTAATTTATTTTTATTTTAAATAGTATTTACTAAAAAAAAATATTTGTGCAAGAAGTATTCTATCAGTTACCCGGTTCCATAGCACAAGTTTTACTTAGTTCAGGTCTAAATTGTGTTGTAATAAATGTACGCCAGCATTTATTATTATTATGTTTAAAGATGATGTCAAGTTTCTACCTACTTGCAGCAGCCGTTCACCTTCTTACTCGATCGTCAATCTCATTGATTTCTATATTTAGTCATGCGTAAACCTAGAGATATTGTAAGCAATAATAAACAAACCTATAGTTAGAAAAGTATGACAAACAGGCAGAGTACAAGTGAAATGTTGCCACTGACGCTGTATAAATCTAAAGCAATTATAAGAATCTTGTTATGACTGACTGACTGACTGACATATAGACAACGCACAGCCTAAACCACTCACTCACTCACAAACACTTTACAAAAGATATTGTTATTTGAACTACTTACAAATAAACTGAACTAAATCATAATTTCCCGAGCGCATAACCATTTGCATTTGTCTGTTAGTGCAATCAATAGCGAAACGCGCTCGACTTTATTCGCGTAAAGTTATTTTCATACAAACTTCAACCCCTGTTATGTTGAATTTCGCGAATTCCTTCCTTAGTACACCTTTTCGCACCAAGAAGAATATACATTGAACATTTCAAGTCTCTACGACCAGTGGTTTATAGGCTGTGCGTTGTCTATATCCCAGTCAGTCAGTCAGGACAAAGATTCTTATAATTTAGATAAAAATAGAACGAATTCGCGTACGATTCCATTAGTACATCTATGATTCACTCACCTTCAATGTTCAGTGTGATGGAGTAAGACTTGGCGGTGCCTACTCCGTTGCTGACCTCACAGGTGTAAGTGCCTTCGTCCTCGTACGTCGGGTATCTGATGACGAGGGTCTTGCCGTAGTTGTCCTGGGTAATACCTTGCGTGGATTGGATGCTTCTGCCATTTTTCTTCCACACTATTTGCGGTAAGGGCCTGTGGAGTGGAGTAACTTTTTAGGCTGGGAATATACATCAGGTTTAGGTTCCAATTGTCTGATCAGACTATCATATACAATACATGTTTAATTCACGCCCAAACACATTATACTTTCAGAATTAGAAAATCGAAGTGGCAATGGTGAGCCAAATCGCTCACGGAACCGATAATCGCTGAGGAAAGAAAGGTTCTCGAATGGCGATCATGAACCACTGGTGTTTAAAAATGTTTTAAACACTGATACTAGTGATAAAAGTGATGCTTGATATTGTTACGCTTATTCCAGATTCGACGTGAGTTTGCGTATCTCGAATGTGGGGTAGCAAAACACGATGGAAAGGACGTCTTGCACACGATGGACCGAGGTAATTGTAAAGTCGGTGGATGGGAGTTTTAAATTTTTTTCTCATTGAAGTGTATGTATGAGGTATAATGTCCAGCAGTGGACTTCTTTGAACTGATGATGATGATATCCAATTTGTTAGAGGATTTCTTTTATCATTGGTCCATTCATGCGATTATCTTTGTATTCTGGCAAAGACAAGTCATATTTTCTGGATTTCTGATAAAAACATGATGTATTTATGATGCGGCGGCACTTTTGTTTAGATTATTTGCAATATTTCTGTTCATCGTTTGTATTTCAAGCGAATGGGCGCAATGAGCTCCCGTACCAAGTCGGAAAATGCATATATTATCTATGTAATGGTGTTCCTTTTACTTGTTTAGGTACGATAGTTTTTAAATCATTGAAATCGTTCCATTGGTTGCGAAGATATTACACATTTTGTACAAGCCAACCGCGGGGCGGCCGGATAGCTCATGTCAGGGAACCGTGACGTCTCGATTCTCTTTCGCCCGCGCTCGCGCTCTCCACCATTATTTTATTAAAGTTCACTCGATCTGCGCGGGTCGTGTTCTGGTTTAAATTAATTTTTTTTTAGTAAAACCGCGCGGGTTCGGCGGCTAGCGCTGGCTCATTGTGACATGACGTCACAATATCTCAACGCTAGGCTGTTCGCGCGGTCAGTGAGCCTCGTTCGGTATTTTGCCCATAACCTAGTCAATTTTGGCCGTAGAAAAAAAATTTTTGCACTTTATGTTTTAGTTTCTCAAGGCCTATAAAACTGCATTCACAGATAAAACTGTGACGGGTCCCCATTCTAGAACAGAAAGACGCCAGTCTATCTAGGTCAACAATAATAAGATCGGATTGATTCAGTTATTGCTTTAGCCAATGTTCACCAAAACAATAACCAGCTGTTTAAATATGGTTTAACCTAAGCATCTGGTGCGGTAGACGGTTGTGTTTAACCCAAGTGGGTCCATATGTTGCAATTAAAGGCCTGTAGACCTACGTCGACTATCTCAGACATTTTGTATAGGATAGACAGAGACAGAGGTAGCAGACGCGCGCCGTGTGCTCTAGTAGTGTAATGACTTCTATGCAAAATGTATGGGACCGATAAGCTTCAGACGCGTCGCGACACGCGGCGTGGGTATAATGTGATTCTGCCTTAATATATCTTTTAGATCTGGTAACAGAGTGATGTGGTATTATGGCGTCAACGCGTGAGACCAACCAAAAGCTATCGCGTCTCAGTCGCCAGTCACTCTCGCCAGAACATTTTGATTAGGTTCACAATAACCGCAGGTTAGTGTGTTGGTAAACAACAGTTTAATTGTTAAGCAAGTTGCGCATTTGTATTTTTTACCCAGTGTCCATTAACTACGATGACATTTTATACACCATGTAGCCAAGGAGTGCGTAATTTGAGTGCAAGCACTCGTATGCAGTAATTTTCCTAGTAATAGTTACCAAGAAAACCCAGAATCTCGGTCATAGAACTTTCTCTACCATCTCAGTATCACAGTGACGGTCACAGTCTATGCCCGTTTCAGCTAACACGCATCAGAAAGATAATAAACGAAGTACCTAGTGTTACGGTGAACGAAGAAAAAATTCATAAGAAGTAGTAGTAAAGCTCTTTGTGAAGGGCTCGTCCGGGGAAGTACTACCACCATGCCTATTTCGGGTATCAAGCAGCTTGCTGTATTCCGGTTTGAAGGTTGAAGGGTGATGCCGGTGAAATAACAGGCACATGAGGCTAACACATGTATGCCTCAGGTTGATAGACGCTGAACAGTACATCGTAGGGCACGTTCCTAACGAGCGTGACCTAAAAGGCAACACTTTGTTATAGGCAATGGTTACCACTTATAATCAGGTGGGCCATCTGCTTGTTTCATCAGTAAGTTGTATAAAAAAATTTTTAAACATGCAGTCAAATATAATATTTTTAAGATGTCAGGATTTGACTACTACTTTTTACATAGAACTTTTTATTATTATTTTTGAGTTTCAAAACTCGATGAGATGGCTTGATGAATTGGTTGTACGTACATATCTTACCAGACGCAAAGGAGAGAGAAAACTGGAGAAAGGGTAGAGGAACCCTGCAGCGAGACAAGGACAAGATAGACTGAAAATAAAATAAAATGAAAAGATAAACTTACGTTCCGCCGTAGATGCAGTAAAGTTCAACCTTCTTCCCCTTCAGAGCCTTTTCAACCTTCCTCGTAGTATATTGGCGTTCAGGCTCATGTCGGTTCAACGTGGGCGATATACCGGTCTGCGTCACTTGCAGGTAGATCTTGTTTCCAAACTTGTATTCGTTTCTGAAGATCGAGTTAGCCGTGCAAATATACGCGTAGTCCACACTCGCGTCAAAACGGGTTACGTTCGAGAACCACAGGTTTCCTTCCGGGTCCAGAGTCATTCGGGAGTTATTGATCGTTTTCAGTTGACCTTGGTCTCCTTGTAACATCCAGTAGACTTTAGGCTTCGGATGACCATCTGGAGGCTCACAGGTCAGCTTGAAAGGCTTTCCTTCATCGGTCTTCACAACTTGTTGTCCTTCGGTTTCTTTGAACGAGTTGAGTTCAGCTCTTCGGACGAAGACGGAGTTGGAAGCGGCGATGCCCCACTCGTTGACGGCAAAGCACTGGTACTGCCCAAGGTCCTCGTCCCTGGGCTGGCTGAC
The DNA here is from genome assembly GCA_947095575.1 of Electrophaes corylata. Lineage (NCBI taxonomy): Eukaryota > Metazoa > Arthropoda > Insecta > Lepidoptera > Geometridae > Electrophaes > Electrophaes corylata. The sequence goes on along the minus strand of OX352699.1, from coordinate 13,745,307 downwards.
GACGAGGGTACCTCTGCCGGATTGCTGCGAGATACGATTGTCGTAACTCGTGTATTCGAAGGGCTTGCCGTTCTTTATCCATTTGTACCTGTGGACGAAATAGTTTTTAATAAAAGGTTTTATGGAACGACGCGGCATTGTGGTTTAACGTTACCTACCGAAAATACTAGCAAAATTACAGAAATGCAAGAGCACGTACATCGAATAATATGGTCTATGTTTTTCTCGTATTCAACTGGCTAAAACTAGGACTATTTCATGGCAGGCTATCGATTATACCGCCCGGTGAGCTGTCGCTTGTCAGCAAGTTTTCTCATTAAAAGATTGTTTCCATGTTCCGTTGCGTTTACACATTTTTAAAATAAAGCTACTCAGCTTGCTCGGTTTATTTAGGCTCTGATGCGAGCGCCTAGCGTTGTAGATTCACGGTTCACATAAACTTTTCGGGCTGATTATTTTTTAATTGCTGCTGTTTTTAGATCAAATTTACGTAATTTTGGTATAGGTGTCCCCTTAGAAATGTAGGAAGCATGGTTGAATTACCAAAAAGTATTGCATAAACTGTGTTTCACTTTAGAACTTCTAAAAGTCGAAAGGAAATGGCGAACGGATGTCTCGACCCAATGAGTTAGATTAGAGAAACCGATAGAGCAAAATCACATTTTGCCAGAAAACCAATTTGACGTCAGCATGGTTTAATATCCCCGTTAAATTATACGATATACAATACTGTGGGTGTTTTTGTAGCACATATTTTCGTCTTGGTTATATTTCATAACCCACATTTTTTTACAAAATCGAAGTCTTCTTTGCAAACATATATCTCAAAAGCTGAAATATTCATAAATTTATCTGCGAAGGTACCATTTCGCTCTAGTTGAAGAAACACTCAGTAGGGCGGGATCAACACCTACATTATGTGGTACAGACTACCGACGCGACGTCCGGAGATGCACAACTTCCGAACCGTGCCAACAGACACTCGCTTGGCAATGTGGTAGTAAGTAATAGACGCACAATGCGTTACATAAACTTTAATGAACGACTGCTCCAATGCTCTAGATAGCTGGATCTTGAACTTTGCCAGAATTTGAACCGGTTCACCTCGGGGACCGGTCAATGTCTTCGAAAGGACATTTTTGTAACATTTAGGACAACATAATAGTTTTTTGAGTTTCTTAATATTCTGATGTAGGATCCTTTGGCAGACAAAAAACTAAGTTTCGTAGTACGGTTTTCAGTTACGGCAAAACTGGGTAACCGTTCCATAGTTAAGTTACCGCTCCATGGCATATACACATTGCAACTCAAAACGATAATATAAAAAAACGTTTATCATTTTCCGGAAGAGACACCTAGTTCTCTTAAGGTAGAAGAACCTATACCTAGCTTCACCGGTATTGTACCTTTATATTTCTGAATGTCAATATCGCATTGAACATGTCAAAATACTATACAAAACTGCACGCCTTTCACACAAATATCCACCACAAAGAACACTCATGTCTTTATGTATGTTCAGTGCAAGTTCAAGTGCAAGTGTAGTTCAGGTTGATAACTATATATAATAAGATCCCGGACCACATCAAAGATGAACAAAAGAACCATTTATTTTATAAACGCCTAAAATTGTATCTTGTGAAGAAATGCTATTATTCCATTGACGAATTCAAATCTGATTAAATACATTATCAAACTAGTTTTATTTTTGACATTTTATAATATCCGTTCTTTTAGTTAACTTTGACATGTGATTTGGTATATTCTCTATTATTTTTGAAATCTATTATTGTTGTATCTAATTGTATTGTTGATGTAATCTATTTTTATTTAATCTATTGTTTTGGTATAATTTTAATTTGAATTGTTTATAATAATAATAATAATATGACATTGCAATGCCCATCAGGGTGCATGTACTTGACATAAGCTATCTATAATAACTAAGCTAATAACGTACATGTAAGCAATTAATAAATGAAATGAAATGAAATGAAAACGCGATAGGGAACTACTGCGCCGATGTGGTGCAAATTATTGATTTTGCTACGGACTTAAGATTCCGCTCATAGTTTTTTATCAAGCCAAGCAGTCATCGACCTTTTAAAGTTAAATTACTAGTTAAATTATTAGTTTTTTAATTACTACTACAAACAGATATATACTAAAGACGCATGCATTGCGATTGCATAATAAGGTAATATTGCATTACCTTATAATATTAATAAGAGAACGTAGCTTTCCTCATTTTACTGTTTAAATAAATAAATAAACAAAAGATACTCATTAAAATAGTAGTAGTGAAGATTTCGTCCCAGGAAGTCCTACATGTCTATTTTTGGCGTCATACGAAGCTTAAAACACCTATATGCCTCAGGTTCCTAACGTGTGTGTCTTGTGAGGCAATGCTTTGTCATGGGTGATGGTTCCCACAAATCATCAGGTGGTGTCCTTGTTCCATAAGTAAAGGCGCCTTCAAATTAGCCGGGCTGCAGTGGCGTTGCTTTGTAAATCTGTGTAAAAAAACGCGCGTCGGACGCACTGCGGCCGCAAATTCATACTATTTTCGTGCGCGGCTAATTTGAAGGCGCCCTTAGTGACATAAAAATAAGAAAACGATTTAAATAAACAGTACCTAGTTTTTAGGAAATATTGCCCATTGTCTTGGGCCAATGTTAGGTACATTGGCCCAATTGGTAAGGTAAATTGGCTACTCGTTACCGTTAGATAAAAATTAGAGTGGATTTAATAATGATCTTTTTCTGCGTCTGCGATCGGTTTATCGGTCACGTATGGAATACAAATTACTACAAACTGTGTGTAACAGTAGTGGAAATTAACCTGCGAACCTATTTTCATACAAACTTATCTCCCGCTATACCATTTTAGGGATTTTCAGAAATACTTTTCATAGAGTACTACCGACACTACTACACACCGAAACAAATATACCCAGACTAGGAAAACGCGCGCGACTTCGTCCGCGTGAAGCTATTTCCATACAAACTTCAACTTACATTCAGCTTCAGTTGTACCTACACGTTTAGAGGTTGAATTTCGGAAATTCCTTTCTTAGTACACCTCTATGCACCAAGACGAATATACTCTGAAAATTTCAAGTCTCTATGACCAGTGGTTTAGGATGTGCGTTGTCATTATCCCAGTCAGTCAGTCAAGACAAAGATTCTTATAACTGTTATAGATATAAATTATAAATAGATTGAAGTCGTGATGCATTTTATTTTTGATCTTTTCCTCCCTTTTTGTATGAAATTAGATAATGAAAGTGACATACAATACAACTATAAACAATTTCTCAATAATATTTTATTACTATGAATCGCCGTGTTTATACGTAATCCTATTAATTACATTTAATTATTATTTTATTAAAAAGCTGAGTCATTTATTACTCAGTTTATTAGTTACTCATTCACAAAGATAAATTGAAACATATGCATCACATGTTTTGTCTGCTCCTGCAGTAGCGATAAAGTTGGTACTGGTAATATCATAAATAGACCTAGGGACAATCCCCTGGGTCCTTTCATGTTCTGGTCAGAAGATATATCCTGTAACCCAATAATCGTCCGCAATAAATACTTGTCGACACCAACCGTACATTAGAAGTTCTGAATCTACTCATTGCTTCATTGAATTGGAAATGGGATTTGCTTGACTGACAGGCTTTGTTTTTGAAGTAATACTTTTTATGCTACTTCCAACAAGGTTGCGTTAAACGTTTAACACTACCATGGAGGGGGTATGAAAGCACTGTTCTTTCTCTCATAGCCAGTTACGTTTCGTATATTAAAGAAGTTTTACTTCAGTCGTGTTGTCTTAAGCAAACTCGTTTTTTACAAAAGAAATATTCTTTCCGAATTGGATGCTTTTAAATAGTACACTGATATAGAGATACTTATAAAGTGTGTATGGAGATCGTGTTGTTATGCAGAATCAGTACCACGGCAGAAGATCACGAGGGCCAAGATTGATAGGTCAATGATCTCATTGCTTTAGTTTTAGTTAAAAAAAATTCAACTGACCTTTGAGATAGATTTATCACAAAGGTTATGTGCGCAACGCCAGTGTTCTCAAACGTGTTAGAGTTCTAGCAGCGGCGATGGGTTGCGACCTGTCACGTATGGAATACTAACTAGTGCAAAATGTGGATATATGCCAAATGTTATATTAGGACGCACCTCTGACTACCCCCTTAGACATAATTCTGCATAAAAGTAACAAAATATGAGTAGCAGTAGTACATTATGGTAATAACTGTCTATATGCAGTGAGTGACATAATAGGGCGCCCCTCACGATGACTACATCCACTAGTCGTCGCAAGGTTGATTCATTGAATGAATAATTCATATTTGTTAATACTTTTAATAGATTTCTGAATGAGAATAGGGGATTATGTTGTAGTTCATATTGACCAGGAAATGGCTTGTAAACTGGAATTGATTGATTCATCCCTATTCTTAGTTCTATTCAAGGAATTGTATGTTATTTGTGCAAAACTACATCTGAGTTGAACTATGTAATTGGTTCTCAAAGGTTTTTTTCATTTATTGTCAAAGTAGGCGCCAATTGTACCTACATGTCATCATGGGACCAATTCTCATGCGTCTGTTAGACAGGTTGGCGCATAGAATAAGAAACTAGTCCATATTCTTTGGGTTGGCGCGATCTACCATTTTGACTCTCAATCAAATATGTATACAGTAATTTATCTTACGAGTTTAGTTACTATTACTTTATCGTAGACACCAACATTTTACACACAGTGACAAACAAATTGACAAATCAATACTATATCGTGTTGCAATGAAGCTTAAAACATGTGAGAGACTTACTACTTGTTTCCTACCGATTTTTGATATGATATGACAAAATAATAACAATACAATGATCTACTGTGTTGCTGTTTCAATCAGCCAGCGTTTATGTTTGCTTCGTTGTGAGTTCTTTAACATAAAATTTGATTTTTTGTTCACGGAAGAACAATTTCGTGTTCCGTGCCCTCAATTCTTTCTCCGTTCATAAGCTTGTTGCATCTTTATTTTTGGATTGACGAGCTCCGTAATTTTAAAACACTTAACACCTACAGAAGCTTTCCAGTCCCGAGCTTAGTTACACAAAGGATTTTAGCAAAAGTACGAAGCCGCATAAACTTCATACGTTGTGATACAAACATGGTATATAACATTTGCGCTGTGGCAAAGGAAGGAGTTATGAGAATTTAATTGGCTTATAGTTACCAGAAAACTTATGCCAATATATATCAGTTTACATAGAATCGTTTGGCCGGAAGCCAGAAGGCGTTTGCAAGGCTTTAACATAAAGTAGTCATTAAATTTCGACGAGTCTAAAACTTATTTGACCAGTTTTTTTACAATATATAGCTGTAACGGTTTTTGGCTAGCCGTGTTCGCTAGACTTATAGGCGTTTTGGCATTCAGGTTTACCCGCTCTAATACACGTTAAGAAATAGAGAAAAAAAAATAGCGTCACGACTTTTAATCCCCAGGCATGGTAGATATCAAATACTTCAAATACCTACTTGTGATTCTTTGAGGATATTTAATGGGGGTAGTCAAAGGTACGTCAAATATTATATTTGGCACATACCCACGTTTTGCAGAAGGTAGTTAGTAATCTAATACGTGACAGAAGAATACTAACTGGTCTCCTTACGATGTTTTCCTTCACCGTTTGAGAGCAATGGCATTGCGCACATAAATTGTATATAGTTTAGAAGTATATCTGTAATAATTACTATTAGTGTTTGTAATGCTAATAGGTTGGAAATTACAAATTACAATGAGTTGCAAATGAATTGTATTGTTGTGCATGGCTTAGTCTTGTCTGCAAATATCTAGATACAGTCGACTGCACTAAGATGTAAACATTTCAAAATTTACTTCTTTTTTTATTTGCCTTGTAATGTTGTGTGTGTGAAAGTCACAGGTATATTTGACTAAGTGTACATACCGTTTACATAATTTAATTTACCTAGGTATCTAAATATAAACTAATAACTGAAATTGTAGGAATTGCGGTTGTTTGTTAAGTATAACTTAGTCGGTTGGTTATTTTAGTATTAGGTTACTGTATATCATGTCATTAGGTCATATAATAGGCCAATTAGGCTATTACTCGTAGTACCGTCTGCTCAATTACTGTAATAGACGGAACTATTAGTTTAAAAGCTTTCTCCTTCATAATACTTAAAATAAAATGCTTTTGTGTGTTAAGTATTTATTGTACCCGGCAATTAAGTTAATTTTTATGCAATAAATAAATAAATAATAATGTTGGACAATCCACACAGCATCATCTAGCCCCAAGCTAAGCAGAGCTTGTGTTAGCAATAGTCACATAGTAAAAGCAAATTCATATGAGTCAGAACTCTGCCGGAAATACTAGGCCCAAGGACTTTGTCATGGCTTAACGACTGCTAGAGCTGGGATTGATAGCTTACGCAACCTAAGATAAGAACCCACTATGAGCGGTCACCCATCCAACCAAATTATGACCGCGTAGAACATTGCTTGGCATTACAATGAGGCTTAACACCAGTATGCTTCAGGGTAGTGCATTGTAGGGCACGTACCTAACGTGCGTGACCTACAAGGTAATGCCTTGTTATAGGTGATGGTTACCACTTAACATCAGGTGGGCCATATGCTTGTTCCACCAGCATTAGCATAAAACAATTAAAGGGTTCAATTAAGTAAGATAATAATAATAATAATAATAATAATAATAATGCTGGACAATCCACACAGCATCATCTAGCCCCAAGCTAAGCAGAGCTTGTGTTATGGGTACTAGATGACTGATATACTTAATACAATACATTACATGCATAGATATTTTTTATTTTACATAGAAAACACCCAGAACACTCGGAATAAATATTTGCAGATCGTACAAACATTTATCCCAAGGCGGGAATCGAACCCGCAACCTCTTGCGTCGCAAGCGGACATTCGCCCGCCGCGCCACATCGGTCGTCACCCTAATACATACCCTAATAAGATACCCTATAACATATGATATCATGAGTGCTTCTTAATGCTAACCCTGCTTCGTGCTTTAGAAACAGATCGTAGAAAGTTAACTTACTTAGGTGCTGGTTCCCCTTCTGCCTCGCATTCGATGATGAAAGGCTTATCGACCTCGCCTGCTTGCGCCACTTGGAACAGGATCTCTTCCTGAGTCGGCTGCTTCACCATCTTTGGAGGTGACGTCACTGTTGAAAATAATTAAATTACTACCTTCACATTACAAGCTTGGCTTAATTTGGGGCTGGATGACGCTGTGTAATAAAATAATTACTAATTTACAGTTACATTTTAATTACTTTATGCTTATTTTTGACTGATGTCACTGCCTGAAGTTCTCACATCTCAGTTTAGTAGCTTTGCCTTCTCTATGTTGTAGGTTATGGGTTCCATTTTTATCAAGGACAAAATAAGATGTTCTTATTTTTAGTCACAGTGCAATAATAATATATGTAAGTTGATTTATTTAGTAAAAAAAAATATAAAAATAAAATTATTAAAACAAATAATGGTGATACGTATCACACTTTACCAACTGAGCTGAAAAGAAAGTAGGCTATTCCAGGTCAAACACAATGCATTACCTGTTCTGCTTTGTTTTGAACTTTTTCAGACGTTTCAAAGGTATGACATAGTAAGTAGTACCTAGATAGTTTCATGAATAAGATAGACAATGTTCTACTGTATGGAGGTTACAAATGTAAGTTGAAGGCTTATTTGTTTTCTTTTATAAAACTTGCCAATTGAACATGCAGATGACCCACCAGATGTAAAGTGGTTACCATCATCTATAACATAGCATTGCCTCCAGGTAACATTCATTAGGAACAAGCCCTTCACTTAGAGCTCTACTCCTATTAAAATGATTTGTTATTAATGATGATAAATTTTAACCATGAACAAAGCCATGTTTCCTGACTAACCCTCTAGGCTTAGTTGCATGTAATTTATGCCTAGATTCACCTAGTTAGACATTTCATAGTGATCCTTGCAATTTATTTGAATAAAAGCTTCTGAATTAATTCAAATAATTTTTTATTCAACTCATAGGCACAAAGCAGATAATTAAAAACGATGACTAGTTCAAAACCCTAAACTTATTGTTTGTCTCTTTTAAGGCATTATACTTATAAGGAGGATTACTGGTTAAAAAAGACTGTTAAGTAATGTTAAGTGTGTTCATTTGATTTGGATTTACGAGTACTTTACACTGTACCTTTTATATAGTTTTATTTATTTATTATTATATGTTCCCCTATACAATAAAAAAAAAATGTTAATGGAATTGAACACTGAGACACAAGGTATTTTAGGTCAGAACAGGATGAGAGCATTCTACAGGTGATTTAACATTGGTGTTGGTGTCATCAATCTCAACCGCTCAGCAAGGACAAACCACTTGGTTACACAGATCAAGTCATCAATTAGACTGGAATCTAGGCTTAGCTATTACTTGTAAATAAGATTTCTAATGGCTTCTCAATGTAAATTTACCTGGAAAAATAATGAACAATGTTTTGTTATACTATTCATGGCATGCCCGACTCCACAGCAACAACTTTGGTGTGGAACTGCTACAAAGTCTCGATACAAAACATTATTTTTTTTATTTTATATTTTATCATTTTTTCAAGTAGACACAATTGAAGTTTCTTAGTGCTGGTCTTGCATATAGTAAATTCAAATGTTTGTGGAAAATATCATGAGGAAACCAGTTTGTATTCAAGCAAGTCTTGCAACCTGTCACTTTAGGACATGCCACTAACTACCACTTTGAGACATTCTCAAAGTATCTTGAGAACGCCTCAGAGTGACTAGTACTCAGGTTTCAATTTTAAGACATGCATGAGAGAAATGTAAAGGTAAGAGTGAAGGGTTGTACTAAATTTCTGTGAGCTTCAATAATCAATAGAGCAGAAAGAAATGAAAGGTTGAATGAACTAGGTACCTACTGTAATACGATAAACAATAAATAATTGATTGATACTTACATAGCGCCGCCGCCTGGCAAACCAGCGCAGCGAAACATAACACTCTACTCGTCCCCATGATAGCTCCTGGTTGAACTCGTATATCTAACAAGAAACCAAACAAACCACTTTAGATATTCAACCACATTTCTCTGGCACACATGTCCACGATGACCTAATCCGAATAAAGCTTAGACCACAATGACAACACCCACTAAAAATAGTAACAACAAAATCATAAATCTGCCGACCTTTTATGACACAAAAACTGAATTTTCCATTGAATAATTAATAGAAGGCCTTTCAGCTCTTCCAGTAACACCGTAAAACACGAGAAAACCGCACAATATCACAATCTGTAGCCATACACGGCAAATCGATAATTTACATTCCTCAGTCGGAACCTGAATATTATACTTTAAATACGTTTAGAAGCGTTGTAGGTATTAGTTAAAGCAACTACTTATTACCTAAATGCTTGTTTTATTGTGATAACATCGCGAAATCGAACAGAAATAATAGATTTCTCGGATAAAAGGCGGGGCCTCTGAGATTCGCTGTCGTTCGTTCGGCAGTTGACTGACTGACGAACGGACGTGACGGTTCAATGACTGACTGACGCCATAGACAAGACAAATTAAAATTAGACGTCTATTCATTTAGTTCATGGCCATACGTATTTGATATTATTGACTCGCTTTCTCTCATTGTAAAAGTTTATCGCTTGATGCCTGTCTCGCTCTTCATAGACAATAGCAGAAGCAGTTGAAATAAAAAAAGATTCGTTCAAAATCAATTTCAAATATTATAACTTTTTTTTCTTTTTAAAAGATATAAGACAAAATTACAAAGAAAATTACAGCTAATACAGGTATTTATAATTTCGAATTTAGTTTTAGCTTACAATTGATAAGGCCTAGGTATATTATTTTCTCTACTTGCCTACATGGCGTAGCGGAAAGGACAAAGTAATTTTTTGAGGAAAGCGATTTGGTGGAAAAACCCTGCAACCATTCCTGGCAACCCTAATTTTAAGTCTCCAAGCCCGTGAAAATCGAAATAATTTATTTTACGCAAAGCATATTTGTAGTTTTATTGATATAATGGATTATTATTATCTGAAATAAATGCATACCTACAATACAATACAAAATATTAGTAATACTGTTGTATTCTGTGGCCTAGGTTAGATTGTCATGTCAAAATTTTCTTCTTTGTGAATGATGTTCAATTTAAATTTTAGATCCATTTAGAACTTAATTTACTCCCAAATAATTTTAGTTTTACTTAACCTGATTACACAATGGGTAAGTTAACCACTGCTCTGATGTTTCTAAATTTATTTGTTACAATCAGACTCTACCTATGTTTTACGGTATCTAGGTACCTCTAGGTACCTATGTTCTAGGTTCTAGGTACATACAAAAGATAGGAAGGTACATATGTCCTAGATATAGGTACCAGCCTACCTATTATGTGTACCTTATTGTACAATAAAATGTAGACATGTCACTTGTCTACACTAACTACCATGGTTCTTCTACCACCCTATACCCAAATTACTAGCGATTAGGTACTACGTTACGCTATACCAGCGCTGGAATCAAATACGCAGACCTCTCTCGAACATAGCGTTCTATAATGCCTAATTCTTTGTTGCAGATGATATGAAAATGAATATTCGTCATAGCTCTCATTGCCAGGAATCAGCCAGGACATCGACTAATTCGAGCAATTTCTCTAAATCTGATTTGAATTTCATGTTATCCACCAAACGAAATGAATATCTGAGAACTCCTGATAGCCTACGAGGTAGCCAGGGAGAATATTACAAAAGATACGAACACGATGAAGTTCCGGTCAAAGATTCTAGTACGGATTATTCCAATTCAAAATCTAATAGTAACAAAAAGTCCTTGACCAATTCTGAGTTAGAAAAAATTGAAACGAGAATTTTCAAAAACGTTTCCCAAGAGCTGCAGACTGAAGATGGTTCTCTTAGCGGCCTCGAATCTAATATCAAATTTTTCAAAACCACTGTTGAAAAGATCTTTGATAACTTCTATACCAGCATGCGAGATTTCGAACACTACAAGAGCAGATTCCAAGCGATCCTGGATAGGAGTAAGGACGGGTCGATGGATGATATGGAAGACTTCATCAAAGATATGTTTGAACACATAATGTCTTCGGATAATTCTAATTCTAACGCCAGCCGACAAAAGTCAGCAGAGACCACCACGCTTGAGCAGAGCGATAAAAATATCGGTAGTAGTACTGGCAGCATTTTCACAGAACCTGATCTCTCCACTGGAGTGTTGGAAGCCTATAAAAACGAACATTATCTCACCGACTCGACGTTAGATGAAATTGCGCCGAGAGAAAAAGGCATGAAGGTAGAGGAGGTTCTCAACATTTTCCTTCTCAGCAGCAATCCGTGCGTCCAAATCAAAATGAATGACCGGAACCTGCTATCGGAGATAAACATCCGAAAACCTAGCGAAATTGCAACTGGTGTTATAGCATCAGCCGATGACACCAGGAAGATGGCTGCAAAGAGGTTGGAAGTAGAGCGATACGTGAAACAACAAGACTACAACATTCCCGACAGAGATATCCCAGTAAAAATATCCTATGCAAAGAAAAATATTTACTTGAACGAAGATTTCGCTCCCACCGAGAACAGTGAAACTTCCAAGTCCCTGATTTCTAAAATCTGCAATATTCTCTGCAAGAAATTCCGCAAAAGCTCGTTTGGTTAATAAATTACAATGTTTATTTTGAACAATGTTTATTGTGGACTAGACATTGAATAGACTACAAGTTAGTTTTACAAAACCTAACATGATAATTGAAATCGGCTACCGATAATCGTCAATATGACTAAGTACAATATCTTAATAGCTTTCAAACAACAAATACGCACCGAGATCGGAACACCCGTCACCACTGTGACCATAATTAATAACATAATAAATAATTAAATATTCTATGGTAACATGGTTACTCTCGATTTGAGAAAGAGTAATCCACGCGCGATTAACTAAGAGTAACTAGCTAAGATCTTGATAGCGTCCCAGCGTCAAACTTAACTAAACCAGTCCTTGGTCAAATGTTAAAAAGTAACAGATCACAACTCAGCATTCTCCTCAAAATAACCAGTATACCACCGCAGCATGTCTATGTGCTTGCTGAGTTGTAAAGCAAACTCATTTTTCATGTGCAAAAATTCCCTGATTACCGATAAATCTAGCATCACAAACGCCTGTCCGTCTATTTCCTCCTGCTTCATGCGCTCCGCGATGAGCTTACAATCTTCCGTATTGCTGAGATATGCGTATACATCATCGACCGACCAATCTAAGGGGTTTTGGGACAGCTTGAGCTTCCCTCCCATCCAGGACATGGCCATCTTCTCAAACATCTTATTATCGGACGGAAGAGGGTCGTAAGACGAAAACTTTAGCTTCTTCAACTCTGGTTCTTCGCTGTCCGAAACGTCTGAAATGTTTTTAGCGTCGCGTGAGTTAGAGCTGTTCGTTTCGTTCTCCGTGTCGCTATACAGCGTGGTTTTCTTAGGTATGCAAGTGTTGTTGTAGATAGAATCGACGTCTTTTTTATCCCAGTGTGCTTCCTTCATCTGTATCGTGAAGTTGGGTAGTTTGGCGCCGCGGGTTTTAACATCTAGCTTTGGCTGGTTTTTGGCTTCGCGTTTTGTGCGCTGGTTGGAACTGTCCGGGGAGTTGGGTCTAGTTCCAGATTCTGACGCAGGCGCGGATCCGGCGCTGTGCTCGCTTTCGACGGATTCTCCGTCCTTGTTGCTCTCAGTGTCTGGGTTGATGGGTTGCGGCTCTCTCTCAGGTCCTTTGGGTGGGCATTTTCTCTTCTTCCTGCGCCCGTTGAGGCTGCCTTTCGGTCTGCCGCGACGCTCGGTGCCGTTATCTGAAAAAAAAATGCTTTATTGTTATGTCTAAATTCCTAAGTGTCTTTATAGTTCTTCTTGAAGTAAAGAGATCGATTCTTTTAAATATGTATTTGTCTGTCCGTCAGTTTTTGTCACGCAAAACGTATCGAAATTACCTATTCTGTAGTATGAATTCTACCCAGCGTCCACCAACCTGAGACATACTGGTGTTAAGCCTCATGTGCCTGTAATTTCACTAACACCCCTTCAAACCAGAACACGCTGCGCTGCTTGACGACAAAAATAGGGATGATAGTACATGGTACTTCCCCGGACGAGCCCTTCACTAAGAGCTACTACTAAAGATAGCTTCCTTTCGGTAGGTAAGGATGTGTAACGTACGAAAGGTGGACTTGTCCAGTTGGTGGCAGTTGACGGGGCAGTGCTCGGGGTACTCCGTGGGCCCAAACAGGCTCGGGCAGGCTTGCAGCTTGGCGCAGGCGGCGCGGCAGTACGCGAGCACTCCGCTGTTGTGCGTCACTATCGGCACGTACGCGTGGTATGTACTACTCTTCAATCTGGAAAATATCAGCTCATTTGAAACTACCCAAAATCGCAGCATAATGATAAATAAATAATTATCATTATGCTGTTAATATCTATGCTATGATAAAACTGTAGAGATCAAATAGTCTGTACATAAAAGGTATTCTTCCGAAACCTTGCTGAAAGTAAGACAATAAAAAAAATGTATGCTTGTTTGTACACACATCACGCAAAAACTACTGGATTTATATTGATGCGATTTACAGAATATGTTAACTTATAATCCAACTTAAAACACTAGTATGGGTTTCATTCGTCTGCCATCCCTAAAAGGTGTGTAAAAACGCGAACGAAGTCGCAAGCGGGTCAAACAGTAAATAATTATTGGTGGACATTTTCCACAACATCATCTAGCCCCAAACTAAGCATACTACGTACCTTGGGAACCAGATAATTGATAATATACAATGTAGGTTGATGATGACGACGCTGATAAAATGGTAACCCCTATAAGTTGTAATGACGCTTGCAAGCGTCATTACAAGCATTGCAAGCGTCATTTTATTTGTGGTGACCCCAATTAACCGACTTTTTGATTACACTTTCCCTCCGCACCAATAAATAATAACTAAAACGAATTATATAGAAAAGAGAGTAACAACTTACTTAGCCCTCAGCATTTCCAGTCTCATTCCCTCCTCAGGCGGTCCCTCCACCTCCCAATCTTTCAGCAACTTAGCCGGCTTGTACGACGCCGATATTATCTTATTCAACACCTCCTTTAGTACCAGAGACAAAGGGCCCGGGCCCACATGCTTCGGCAACTGTGACAACTTATTTCTAGATATCGAGGGACCGGCGTAGCATTTGTAGTTGAAGAATATCCTCTCGCACCATTCGTCAGAAGACTTCATCTCTTCTTTTACAATTCTAGTGTCTTCTTTTTCTTTGGGTTTCTCCGGCTCCTTCTTCACTGCAGTCGGATCGGGAATGTGTAACGCGTAGTTATTTGTATCGCACCATCCGGCGGGGTAGAGTAAATCGCTGTCTTGTGAACACCAAAACTTTTCCCCTATAGGTAGCAGTTCTATGCAGAGCATGTGTTCTGTGATCGCGTCTATCGATGCCACGTGGATTTCCTCGTGATTGTGCGGATTGACAGCTTCTAACTTCATATCAACTTCGATTTGGGTCAAGGGAACTTTGTTGCCGAAGCAGTAATCAGGAGCAGGGCTGGATTTCTTAGCGGAGAGGTATTCATCCCAGTCGAATGGCCCCTCCCAAGTTTTCGGGGGTTTGAATGTGAAGTTGTTCCGACTCGCCCACCCTATAGGGTAGATGTAAGGGTGCATGGAGTCACAGAGCCAGGCCATCTTCGAGTGCTCGTAGTCTTCCTCGTGATCGTCGATGGTGACCAGGAAGTGGAAGTTGTTGAAGACTTTAGAGACGGTAGCCGGTCGGATGGTCTTCATGTCTTGAGGGCTGAGCGCTTCAAGCTTCATGCCCGTTGAGAAGTTATGAGCTTCCAGGTTTTGATTTGGCTGAAAAAATACTAAATAAATTAAATTGAAAATCTATAAAATATACAACTTAGTATTCTATAGATTTATATGTATCACACGCAGGTGACGTACGTTACAAAAATGCTCTACGATGATCGCTTCTCAGTCTCTCAGTAGTAGTACTACGCCCATACTTATTTCACGGGCACCTACACCCTTCAAAGCCAGCAGTGCTGAGTGGTAGGGTTCGGGAAAGTACTATTATTATTTCCTGGACGAGTCTTTCATAAAGAGCCCTACTACTACGGGGCCCATCTGCTTCTGCCATTATTCTGCACCACCTTCGACGTTACAGTTCATAGTGTGCTCACCACAAAGAGATCAGCTGGCGTAGGTTCCTGGATGGCTTCCTCTGCAGTCAGCCTCAGTTGGGTGCTCAGTTTGTTCTTGCAGTAGAACTTGTTTACTTTCCCTGGGTACTTGAACTGCCATGGTGCACCCTGAAATAAGAAAAATAATATTAATAATAGAAATTCGACATTGGAGCCATATATTTTTAGAAATGTTGACGTGTTACTTAAGACGAAATAAACATTTTTTTTTTTAAACAGGCTGGCAAACGGCTTGCACATACAGTGACAAATGCCGAAATCGAAAGCACATATAAAGACCCGTAGTCCTTATGTCGAACTAAGTCTATGAATGGACGCAGTACCTTATTGGTGACGTAACCAAAGCTGCTGAGTCTCGGGTTGGCGAAGAATATCCAGAACTGCTGCAAGTCTTCATCAGCACCGTCATAGCGAAGCAACAGACGACCACCGACATTCTCACATACCTGACAAACAACGCTAGTTACTTATCTACAAAATAATAATAAAAAAATAAGAAAATATAACAAATAAAAATAGCAACACGATGTTAATCCAGAAGCAAGGTAGATATCCCATCAAATCTCTTAGTATCAAAATACCAAGTACCTAATCGAGATTCTTCGAGGAAGTCTAAGGGGGTAAACAAATCAATCAGCAACTCAATTAAAAAAAAACGGCCAAGTGCTAGTCGGACTCGCGCCCGAAGGATTCCGTACCAAAAACGGCAAAAAAATCACGTTTGTTGCATGAAAGCCCCCTTTTATATTGATTATATTCTTTTTTTGTATTTGTTGTTATAGCGGCAACAGAAATACATCAACTGTAAAAATTTCAACTCTTTAACTATCACGGTTCATGAGATACAGCCTGGTAACAGACAGACAGATAGACAGCGGAGTCTTAGTAATAGGGTTTTACCCTTTGGGTACGGAACGCTAAAAAAATATGGCGGTGTGTTAAATGTAGTGTCTTAACGGCAATAGTCTCTTGTTGGATACTTACTGTGGCTATCCAGTACCGGTAGGGGTCTATGATGTTCTGCACTTCCACCTTCATTCCAACTTTGATCCTATCTATTGGTGACAAGCCTTTATTGTTCAAAGCTTCTATAGACACCGACCGTCCATCGTGTAATGCATTCTTCATGATATCTATAATCGTGTCTCCATATTTCTCGTTGATTTCATCAGGCGGTTCAATAAGCTCATCATATTTTCCACACCATCCTAAAAATAAAAGCAGTAAGGTCGCATAAGCTGGAATTACAGGCACATGAGGCTTAATGTGTTGGTTGATATACGCAGTGCATTTAGGGCACGTTTCTGACGAACGTAACGTGCAAGGCAATGCTTGTTCTCTATATGGGTGTGTAAGTAGGAAGTAGGATTCATCAGTTATCTAGTTCCATAGTAAAAGTTATGCTTAGTTTGGGGCTAGAAGTTGTTGTGTAAAAATGTCCACAAATATTTATCAATTTATAGGTAACCACTCAACATCTGCTGGCCATCTCGTACCATCAGCAAAGAGTATAAAATCAAAAAAAAAATATTCCATAAAAGCAGTAAGTACGCGTAAGCTAGTAATTAATCATAGTAATAATAGCCGACCGATGTGGCGCGGCTTGTGAAATCCGCCTGCGACGCAGGAGGTTGCGGATTCGATTCCCGCCTTAGGATAAATAATAATAATAATTAGTAAAAGAATCAAGGCTACCGATATAAAGGTATGACCGATAACCACTGGGGAATAAAGGTTCTTGGATGGCGACCACGAACCAGAGACGAAGCGTTGGACGCAATCCGACCCGATGGATAGACGACATTGTTAGGATTGCGGGAAATTGTTAGATGGAAATGGCCCAACATCATTCTTTCTGGAAACATATGTCCAGAAGTGGATTTTAACAGGCTGTGGATGATGATGGTTTGACGACCGATATGGCGCGGCGGGCGAATGTCCGCCTGCGACGCGGAGGTTGCGGGTTCGATTCCCGCCTTGGGATAAATGTTTGTACGATCTGCAAATATTTATTCCGGGTGTTCTGGGTATTTTCTATGTATAATAAAAAGTATCTATATACGTAATATATTGTATTAAGTATATCAGACATCTAGTACCCATAACACAAGCTCTGCTTAGCTTGGGGCTAGATGATGCTGTGTGGATTGTCCAGCATTATTTATTATTTATTTATTATATTTGGGTACAGCAAAAAATCTTAAGGTAAAACATAGTATTCAATCTAGTGTACTGTACCTACTTACCTAAAGGGTGCACTTTGGTGGAAGATATATCACACCAAAAGTCATCAGCAGCACCAATGAACTTAATCCTCAGAAGGTGCCCACAGACCATAGTGATTTCTGCTATCCAGTAGATGTCCGGGTTGGTTTTATGGCATACTTCAAGAAGCATCCCTTGTCTGATGCCATTGTTTAAACTCGCTTCAACCTGGCAGATGTAATTAAGTAATTATGCACATTATTATGACAACTGTCACAGCTCAGCTGGTAGAGTAGCACTGCCATAAAACATAAGTGGAATGATCACAGATGCTTGTTCTGTGTCTGAGTGTTTTATAGTATTCTATGAATGTATTTCCAAAATAGATTATTTACCTAAGTATTCAATCAGTTGGTTTACTCGTCTAAGAATCAGTTGTATGGTTCAAATGTATGTAGCTTTTTATTTATTAATTTATTGTTTACCTACCTTGAACCTAGTACCTATCCAAGACATCTTTTAACCCCCTAAACATATGATGTTATTATTATTATGTACCTACCCCTGGAGAGGTCCCACTCTCCAGGGGTAGGTACATCCAAATTTACTACATTTGATATGTGTGGTGTGTTTGGTATATACATTTGCTAACTGTTGGCAGTTGATAATTGGTGTTGTGTCCAATTATAACTATAATATGACAGTGTTTTATGCTCATATACAGGGTGTATCCATTAGTTAACAAAGTATTGTATAGGTGTATGTATATCAACCAGTAGATTACAACAATTGGTAGATTGTTGCAAGGGTATTCTGTACTTATATTGTAAATATTTGTATCTGTTGGAAATTTCTCTATAATATTTGAATACCTTAAAACACCACTGCAAATACCACTTACAAATAAGGTAAAAATAAATTATAATAAATAAATAAAATTAAACAATGCATGTAGTAATAAAATGAGTGGCCTTATCTCTAATAGAAATCTCTACCAGGTATATAGTAGTAGTAAATATTAGTACACTTTTACTCCAATATACAATTGGAGTAAAAATGGAGGGCTGAATGTATTTTAAGCCAGCCTAAGTAGTGAAATAGAAAAAGATGCTTGAATATAATTATAAAAGACTAAACTTATGCTAATTTATAAATTCAGTTCACTTGACTGGTCTCACAACTCAGTTAGTTTTAGCTCTGCCTTTATCCTCAGTCTGTGTGTTATATTGTATTCTATAAAATAAAAATGTTTAAAAGTATTCTATCAACCATCTAGTTCCTATAGTATGTTTGCTATGCTTAGTTTGGGGCTAGGTGATGTTGTCTAAAAATGTTCACAAAAATTTATATTTTATTATATGAATTAATTCCCTATACCCATTACAATATCTATGATAATAATAATTATTCTTGAATGCCCTATAAATGACCTACCTGACTAAGCAGAAATATACTTACCACCTAGTTAGCTACCCCTTAAGTATTTCTTTTTAAACATAAGCCATTAGGTCAAACATCTATGTATGGATCCATTTTTAAGTTTTACAGCCATATGGTAGGTAAAATTAAGGATAATATTGTTTAATATTTTTTTGAATAGCTTTGTCCAGAACTACATTGTTCAATATTTTCCTTACAAAATCAGTTCATTATTAATAAGTTAACGGTGTTATTTTGTCGGAGTACAAATAACCAGATGAGTGGATAAAAATAGAAAAATGGTAGGTAGGTAAAGTAAATCTGTTTATCTTCCTGTTTTGCCACTTTTCCAAGTTCAATGTTTTTATATATTGTAAAGGATTGCATTTATAAATTATTTTTAAACCATTTAATGTTAACGTTGTAAGGGTTTAATTAATAAAAAGTTTTAAAAATATTATACAACACGTCTACTGAAAGAAACTGAAACTTACATGGGAAAATAACTCTTCAGGAACAGCGACGCCTTTTATAGTTTCTAGATAATTATTCCAATCGAACTCTACCATATTTATTTCCAAAATATCAAAATAGAGTCATCTACAATTTATTAATTTGCCCAAAACAAAATAACCGAACGTCACGCGAAACCACAGAATACTTTGTTTGTTGCATCGAAAACCGAAACGAACTCGAACTCCAACCAGTTATAGGATAAACAAAACTCGGGAACATCAATACGGCGATGTATGATGTTTAAAATCAAAAAGCTACGGCTGTGTTACAGATATTCTTCATGTCTAAAATTAAAAAATCGGAACGCTAAAGTAGAATCCAGTAGGCAGATTCATTCATATTTATGCACCTCTAGCGGCCAACAAACATGTGTTGACAATGTACATTCATGTCGTGTACATTTTGGCTGCGTATGCCTGACTGTGATTTCGCGGGCTGTGTATTCCATGGTTGTACATTAACCGAACTCTTGGGAAGCTTAACTGGCAACACTGTATTTTCGTCTTCGTTTCGTCAATAAAGTTTCGTCATTCGTTCTGATAAAGCAAAAAAGTACCTACGCGCGCTGTGATTCGATTCGATCTAACAAAGTATTCTGTGCTGTGATTCATTCGTCAAGACTTTCCGATTTATCAAAGTATTCTGTGGTCAAGACAACTTACCATCGTAGCAGAATTTCCACTACAAAAATAACAAAAGATTTTCCAGATGGTGTCGAACTCTGTGTAGAAAAATAATCGTATAATCTAAAGTGAGTGATCCTTTGTGTGTTGCGCGGGACTTACACTATGTGTATACTTTCTCTTTCATCGCCCGAGTGATTGTGTTGCGACATCGAAAATGGATCGTTTCACGAACGATGTATTGTCGGTATCCCTGCCTACCGTGGCCAACGGGTCGGATGATGAGGGCTGTATGCTGGTAAACTCGTCACAGAACGTGATTATCACAGGCGCGTACAACGGGATTCCACAAACCTTAATACTGAATCTGGTATCATGGACATTATTGATCATGTTGTTTTCCGTGTTGAGGCGGACGGCCTGGAACTACGGGCGCATGGCGCTGGTGCAGCGCTCCAAGAACCGATGGACGAACCTGTTTTATCGGGGTGGAGATGGAGACGCGCTGGTGGAGCGACGTCGGAGCAATGACGAATCACTTCAAATCGACGAAGGTTTCTTCGCGTGGCTGCCGGCAGTGTTCCGCGTCACGCGCGAGCAGGTACTCGCCAAATGCGGCCCTGATGCCGTCCACTACCTCTCCTTCCAGAGACATTCCATCACTCTCATGTTCATAGTGACTCTAGTCTCCATTGGAATTATACTACCAATCAACTTCCAAGGAACTAATTTACAAGTTGATGCCAACACTTTCAGTAGAACAACACTTTCAAATTTACAAGGAAGATCTTATTGGCTGTGGGTGCACACCATAATCAGCATTGGGTTTCTACCGATATCTATTCTCATAATGCGCAGATGTACTGGCCGGAAGCCAGTGCCTCAATCCATGACTGGAACCATTATGATAACAAACATATCCAAGGCTGATAGGACCGAATCTACCATAAGAGCATACTTTGCCCACAACTTTCCTCATATTCAAATTGTTGATTTGAGATTGGCCTTCAATGTCAACAAGCTGATTGAAGTTCAAGATAAAAAAGAAATGGTGAGTGAAGCTCTAATTTACACTGACACATACTACAAGAAAACTGGAAAGCGTATGACTGTCACTCCCAAGTGGCTTGGGCCAGAAGTTGATGCCTTAGATTACTACACTGCTGAGGAAAAAAGATTGAAAGATGAAGCTAAAAGATGTAGGGCAATAGTTATGAATGATCCTCTGGGAATTGCATTCTTAACCTTACCTTCCTACCAGCTTGCTGATCATGTCATCAATCATTTTAGTCTACATAGAGGATGGGTCCTCAGTCATGCAACCAATCCTTCTGATATTATTTGGGAGAATCTAAGTGTGCAACCTGGTGTTTGGTACATCAGAGCTTTCGTCATAAATGTAATTCTATTCATCATTCTGTTTTTCATGACAACTCCGTCAATTGTTGTTAATTTGTTTAACACCTTCTTTGTTAAGCCCGAGTCTCAGAGTAAGATAACAACTGTGATTTTCGAATTTCTTCCAACGTTACTCCTCTGGACGATGGCCGCCGTCATGCCCGCGATAGTTTCTTTCTCGGACAAGTTTTTGGCTCATTGGACTAAGTCACAACAAAATTACTCTATAATGACCAAAACTGTTTCTTTTCTGCTCCTCATGACTTTGATTCTACCGTCGCTAGGTCTTGCTAGTGCGGAAGCGTTCGTCCGCTGGACATTCCACCACGAAAACGACACGATGCGTTGGGACTGCGTGTTTCTGCCTGATAAAGGAGCGTTTTTCGTGAACTATGTCATCACCTCTGGCTTCATCGGTACCTCTCTCGAGCTCATTCGGTTTCCGGAACTGTTCCTTTACGTCTGGTATTTGTTACAGTCGAAATCGAAAGCCGAAAAAAGTTACGTGAAGCGAGCTATTCTGTACGAGTTTCCATTCGGGGTGCACTACGCATGGAGCATAGCAATTTTCTCCATCACTATGGTTTATAGCCTGGCGTGCCCGTTGATTGCGCCCTTCGGTTTGATCTACATGATGCTGAAGCATGTTGGAGACAAACATAATTTGTATTTTGCGTACGGGCCTTGTGACATGAGCGGAGTAGGCGGCGGCCGTATACATGCCTCAGCGGTAAGGCTGATTCGAGTATCTGTCCTACTTCTACTGATCAACATGGCTGCATGGGCGGGTCTCAGAGCTGGGTTCGAAGCGCGAACTATCATTCTGATCATGGCATCTATTGTCGCTTTCGGAACCTTCTTGTTATTGAGTCCATTTCCAAGCTGCACGCTTCCCGCACCGCTGCAGGAGGAGTCGAGCATGCGGATGACAGAGTACGTAGCCCCCGTACTCAATAAGCCTATAGATACTCCGCTTAGTACAGCACCTACCACGCCGGATTACGGCGCGTCATCGCCGATCACCACTCACTCGTACAGCCCGGGTCCTATCAACATATAAAATATTTAATCTAGCAAAAAATACCTATTTTATTATCGTTTAATTGAGTCTCGATACGCGATTGTACCATGCGATAAACAAGAATAGGTATGAGTTCAGTCGATGATGTGGCGTAGCTGCGAATTAAAAGTTTTAATGGACAGATATTTTTAACGACATTAGTGTAAATAAATGCAATATTTTTATATAAAAATACTATCCACCTTATTACAAAATGTGGTCTAAAGATCGCGCCTCCATCTTCAGCCTAAATAAGTCCACTTCTGGACATCAGCCTTACCATATTTAGGGGGTTTACTATAGTCACTGTGCTTAGCAGGTGGATTGGTGACCAGTGTCGATGTTTAGTACTCAGGAGATGCTGTTGCCAATCTCCTAGTGAGTTTCTACCATCCCATCGGTTAAATAAACCCTAGGTTATCATCTGGAGCCATGGATAGACTATGTTTTATAATTAGAACCTAGGTATAATATTATGGATAGTGGTAGATCTTATGTTCAGATCTTAATTTAAAAAACACATTTTATTATATCTTAATGACGTTTGATCGTTTTATAGAGCACCTTACAATAACTTTCATTCATTTGTGATATGATTACCTAATATATCGAAAAACTGTAATTAGTAATTAAGGCTAAACACTTCTTGTGAAAACCTTGAAAGTGCCTATAAGTTATTTGTTACTTTCAAAGTAATTAATCTAATTGAAGTAATTACGTATCACTAACTATTGTAAGTGTGATACAGACACTTTAATTACCTACAAAATAAACTTGTTAACTAGACTCAAGATGTTTGCATGTACCTCTAACTACCCCTGTTTAGACATCCTTAATGTCTTTGGGCAGCATGAGACCTGAATGTCTGCTATGCGGGGATATAGTGGTGAGCCTATTTCATTTTTCAAATAACATTCCAGTTAGGGTTTGGTTGGCGTAAAACTGGTTGGGCCACATTTGTATTGATTACCTTATGCAATATTAATATTAATGAGCTAACCTTTTTCGAACTTTTATGGCTAAAAAGTAATATAAGTTAGTTGTAAATGATTAAATATGAAACTAATCTATTTTTTTGTACAGAATAGAGGTATACAAAGCAAATCAATGTCTAATAGTAAAAATATCAATAAAAGATTTGAGCATAAGATAGTGTAGCTATGAATCAATTTTAATTGTGATTATTTATGGCTGTCTAATTGTTTTGCCTACATAATGGATTGATAGATGTTTGCTTTTTTGTTAACAGATGCTATTTGTACATAAATGTGATGTATTTGTATTTATTTTAGGAAAATATTGCCTTAATTAAATATGTTTTTACTGTATTTTGATTTTCCTTGTTTTGAATAAAGCACTGATTAAAGATTTAACCATGAAGTAGGTATTTATTGAAAATTATCCTTCAGTTAACACCTATCTGTGAGGATTGAAACATTTTCCTAGTGGCAGTTACCACAGGGGCACAGAATTAATGATAGTATTACCATATTACTTATAAATAATAATAATAATAATAATAAAAGCCTTTATTCTTTGCTAAGAGTACATTACATTATTCTACTAGTATATACACTAATTATTCCTTAGCATAGTTTGCCTTTCGACATAGGCCTCCTCTAACCTCTTCCATTCACCTCTATCTTTAGCCACTCTACTCCATTGGAGTCCAGCTACTTTCTTCATGTCATCTTCCCACCTTTTATGCTGTCGTCCTCTTTTCCTCTTCTTGTCCCGTGGGTACCACTCTGTTATTATTTTGGACCATTTAGTCACTTTATCTCTTATCATATGTCCAGTCCATCTCCACTTGAGCTGTTTTATTGTTCTGTCTATGTCTTTGAATTTAGTTTTTTCCTTTATTATAGTTAGTTTTATTCTATCCTTGCGTTTGATTCCGCTCACACTTCTTGCCATGGAATTTTGGCATATTACTTATAGTCGGTTCTAATTTGAGTGTATGAAGTTTATTATAAAATTTATCATTTGCCTCTAAAGAATAGATAATGTTAGGTCATTCTCAAATTACACAAGGTTCAAGTAAAATAGTAAAATAAAGTATAGACACCGAGGATATTTTGATCACTTAGGGAACCCCAACGATTGTACTCGGGGCAACGTTAAATTCGATGACGTCACGATTTCCCTGATATCCCTAATAAACGGACAAAAAAACGCGATCGGTCGTTTAAATTATACGCTATTTCATTCTGGTCTGTCTATATCTAGTTAATTTATATTACAAACATGTGTAGGGTAGGTAGGTAACTCGTTATGCTAATTATTATACTATGTTGGTTAAGTAGGTACCTACTGCCTACCCATCTTGTTTAAGATTCCACATATCGACGACGCTTATCATTTTTATTTGGTAAAGCAGTGTAACTGACTGCCGTTTATTGAATTTTACTATTAACATTTACTATTGGATGTTACCTAAGTACTTAGGTAGGTAATCAGCGTATACAAAGTACTGTAGTAGGTACGTGGGTTTGGTACCTTACCTATACCTGAGAGCACCGGTGGTGGTGGCTAATAATAGTGGAAGTGACCCCGCCTTATATCCTAAGGTCGTGAGTTTAGATCCGGTCGTGCTCCAATGGATTTTTCTGTTCGAAAAACTTATGTACGCAGTGCCAGCGCTCTGAAACGATGAAGGAAAACATTGTGAGGAAACCCGTGGCTTAGTCAGCTTCGCACGTAAGTATTGACCATCTTTCCTGTGGATTAGGCCGACTAAGCTGTAAGAATGGTAGGTGTAAGTGCTGGGCAAGCCTACTCCATCTAAAACCCAGTCTCAGGCACTCACTACCGCGTCCCGTACCTAAATAGGGGTATGAGTTGAAAAGTTGTCGCTAAATCATGTAAATAGATGCAAAGGCCTGTTTATTATTATACCTACCTAGGTAGGTAGATAGGGAACAAACCAAGATTACCTAAATAATGTATGTAACGTTATCTGTTGTGTTGATGACTGATGTGGCAGTTAAATAGGAACTTAGGAAGGGTATCTACCTAGTAGGGGCAAGGACCTACTTAAATATTACAAAATCTACCCTTAGCCGTACTGCTGAGTGGGATTCGGAAAGTTTCCGGATTGTACGGATATTGTGTCCGGCCAGTCCCATTAATTATCATGTAAGACAAAGGAAAGAATCGAAGTAGGTAAGTACAGTGTACCTACATCGCTCTTCAAAACGTACCTAATCCACAGAGTAGGTACTTTTTTATAGACTACGTATAATCATCTAATCATTGTGTAAAGCGCCATTTGGCTAGCAACATAAGTACCTACTACGTTATCATAGAGGGCACTGTCGCTAGTTGATGCTCTAGTAAATATTTGATTTCAATCTGATGTAACTGCATAAACAAGCAATAATTTATTATTTATATCTGGAGATGAGTGTGCGTCACATACCTTGCTTCATAGATACATAACCCATAACACAGATATACCCTGAAAATTAGAAGTCTCTACGACCAGTGGTTTGGGCTGTACATTGTAAGTGATAGGTACCCAATATAAGAGAAAAAAACAAACTTAAAAAATCAGTTTTATTGTTCATAAATTACTAATAACAATGATGGTGATGAACTTATGAAAGATGACAAATTTCATTTTTAATAATGATTTATGCTACTTATTATTTATTTACAAAGAAAAAAAACTGGAAAATAATAACCTATTTATCCAGAATTTCATTACAATCAAGGGAATAAAATTCAGTAGATTTTACAGCCAAAACACTTAACAAATAGCATACATCATTATCAGTACTTACTTACATTTACATTACATTCAATCATCCTTTTTCACTAAATCCCGTTCGACAGATAAAAACCGCTAACAGGACTTTCTATGAAAGGCACTACCATTTTCTATCTAATGGGATTTCTTAGGCTTAGACAACTTCTCATATTTGCTCTTTGATGAGAACCATAGACCAAAGGGGATGGCTAGAGATGGTAAGGTCATGACTGCAAATGCTGCCCAGTCTAGGATGTGTGATGAGAACTTGCGATCATAGTCCTTGAAAGCGGCAATAGCTCCTTCACCAGGATTACTACTGTAGGCAAATTGAACCTGTAAAAATATAAAAATAGTACAATGTTTTGATGTTCTGGGTGTTTTCTATGTATAATAAAAAATATCTATGTATGTAATGTATTATATTAAGTATATCAGTCATCTAGTACCCATAACACAAGCTCTGCTTAGCTTGGGGCTAGATGATGCTGTGTGGAGTGTCCAGCATTACTATTACTATTGAATAAATTGTGGCCTTTATTAACAATCTTTTGCTAAAAAATTATTTTGACTGCTACTACTACTACTTATTTTGACGGGAACTAATGTTCCCGTCGCCACTGCTTGGAGATGTAGGTAAAATAATTTTTCATCTATGCAAACTATTTTGAACAGTTACTTAAAACAGTCATAAATAAGTTAAACAAAAAAAGTACTGACTGACACGGAAAAGAAAATAGATCTTCCTTTCAAACATGATAATAGTTGTACAGTAGCATTGCATTAATTGAAGAGGCAATTACGCTTACTTAATAGTAGAAAAAATAGTAGTATAGAAGAAAGTTAGGACCTTTTCCCTCGGCTATATATTTAATCTTAAGTAGTTAAGCTTAAAAAAATATTCTCACCTCTGTAGCCTCTTCACTGGGTCTGTATGTGACTTCAGCTGACGAAAAATTGAAATAACCAAATCGGTTAGACCTCACGGTTACTACATGGGTGACATTAGTCCGAGGTGCAATCCTGTCAATCTCAGCCGTCAGTGATCCTCCAACAACACTGAACACATCAGGGTGAAAGCCATTGTCTACCAGTTTAACGTCGACAGCGGGTGCGGTGCCTATGTTATGCAGTGTGTACTTCAGAAGAATATCCATATTCTCAACCAAGTACTTGTTCAGGTGTTGTTTAGACACCAACAGCCTTGCCACCGCCTGTTCTTCATCGGCCGACACCGCTGCAGCGATGACGAGCATTAAGGACAGTAGTTTCGCGGCCATTCTGTCTGAATTAGTCTGAAATAAACGAAGAATAGCTTAGATTTAAACCGATAGTGAAATTGACACAGGTTTCTGAATGAAAACTTCTCGTAAAGCGTTACTACCTAATAATAATAATAACTGTTTATCAAGAGAATGCATAAATCTACGTCTTACTTTCAAAATAGACTTGTTTCTTTACAAATTTAAAGAATTTCCAAGTGAAGCAATGAAATTAAATGATTGGAAAAGATGACAGATAGTCGGACGTGGCTGACGTTTCACTCCACGCCACAGAATACTTTGCTCCACGCAATCAAAATAGTTGCCAACAGCAGCTCTAGAGTTACGGTTGCGTTCGTAATTTTACACTGACTTACTAAAATGTTCAGAAATAAATGGGAACGCATATTTTAAAACTTCAGTATAAGTCCATCAACCCGACGCATACAGGCACAAAAGAATAAAAATACTTACCGAGACCATAGATGCACATATTTCACCGGCACACGCATCCCTTCATTAAAACCAAAAAACACAAAGCAGAAGTAGTCAGTGCTGCCATCTGTTTTATTTGGCGCCCACTGAATTCAATGGTCGAAGTCGAAACCACGAAATCTAATAAAATTGGTCCACTTATGGTAAATAACAGCAAAACTAAAAGTAAATTGTAAGTTTCACTCTAAAGAAAAGTGTTTTTTTTATAAGAAAAAAGTTGGGGAAAATTCACGTGGCCATCTGGCAGCACTGTGGGGCATGGCATGGCAGTGGAAAAGTATTCTGTGGGCAGTGGCAAATAAATTGGCAATGTTTATTTCGAATTTTCAGAGACTGCTGGAATACTTCGTGGATATGGATTTCTAGGGAATTAACTAAGAACAATAGATTCAGTGGCGTCGAATATAGTGATAATTCATTCATGGTGAAAACTATGTCAGAGACAGAAGATACACCCAATCAACCTGAAAATGGGAAATTAGATGACGAAGCTCTTGAAAAGTGAGGAACATGTTTATTTCTAGTCATTAATTTCTACCTATTCTTCGTGACAATCCTATATCAAATTAACTTACAGGTTAGCAGTTGAGGAGCTTATGAGAGAAGCAGTGCAAGGCGCCGCTAGAGCTGAAATAGTCGGGCCCTCCGGTTGGGTGAAAGCATCGCAACAGAAAACCAATAAACGTTTCCTCGTCAACACAATACGCAATGTTGTAAGCTCCAACAAGTATCATTACTCGAGGAACAAGCGGTACTCGCACAGAAGATCCTCAGACCGTGACCACCACCCAGAACCTCCTATCAAAAAAGATAGAACAAAAAGAAAACACTAAAATGGAAGACTATGATGTAGGAAACGTTTTAAAAAGCATTTTTAACCATGAAGATCCCATATGGAAACCTACAGATAAGATCCACCTTATTATTAAAGAATTAGAATATTGTAAAGAAGATTTAAAAATATTTTTAGGTGGTAGTGATATTGATATACCAGATATTCTAAAGGAAAGTGCTGAGTTGTGTTCTGAAAGCAACTTATTGGTTGATGATTTGAAAAAGTGTAAGAGAGAAATAGAGGTAGAGACTATGGGGGAAATTGTTGAGTCTATAGAAAATTATGAACACCTTTCCAAAGAAATGAAGTCATTCACTTTTGGACTACAATTGATAAATTACGTTACGACCTGTGAGAAGTTAATCAAAGAATTTCATCAAGGTATTGAGAATAAAAACTACCCACTGGCTGTTGAGCCATTGTGCAAGCTCCTCTCTATGTTGGATCACCCACTAGAAGGTTTCAATGATTTAGAGTTAGCTGCTAAAACAAGGAATTTGGCTCAGTTTGCATTTGATAATATTGTTCAAAATCTGAACACTAGCTTTGATAATTTACTAAGTATAAGTGTGAAGGACTCTGCTCGGAAGAGAGTAACAACCATTACAATTAACATAAAAGACGATATGCAATGCTTTTTTATAGTAAGCGGGCTATTTACCTGCAAAAAGCTAGCACAAAAGGTTCATGAATTTGCTGATACCCTTATGAAAGAAGTTCTCAGGCCGATCATTAATTGTGAAAGTGTAGTGACATTGGAGGACGATCAAATCTTAAATATAACAACATTACGCAAACAAACTCAAAGAACATCATACACCGATGTGATTTCGATACACACACAAGTTTTTGAAGTCCTTAGCAAAAAACTGAGATTTTCTCTAGACACAGAAAAATCTATGTTTCAAATGATTGGTGAGCACCTAAGTGAAGAATATAGTGAGATGCTAATGCAGGAATGCTTTGTATACACTATTCCGACTAATATTGCTGATCTGAATAATTACAAGTCAGTTGCCAAAGATATTGAGAACTTTCAGCAATATCTTGAAAAAATTCAATTCTTCCCGCCTGAGAGTGACATATCGATTCTAAGCTATCTCAAAGACATAGAGAAGCACTTTGCTCAATCTGCAGCTCGTCATTTGTTAGAAACTGCCCGCACAATAATGTTAAAAGACCTCAGTCTGTCAATGTCTATAGGTGTTCTCGGAGTGGAATCTTTTGTAGACTCAGAAAGTTCTAGTTCCGATCCTTTAAACCGACTAGAGAAGAATATTCCTAAAAGTCTGTTCTTCTTCCCGAGGTGTATGATATCCAAATCAGCTCAGGAGTTACTGGACCACTTATACAGTATAATGGAGCAAGCTAGTCAATGTGAGGATGTGGTGTGTAAGAAGTTGTATTCTGTAGCAAGAATGGTGTTTGATTTGTATGAGGCTGTGGTGCCTTATCACCATGCAAAGTATCTGCAGACCATTCCGCAATATGTTGGTAAGTGGTAATGAAGATATTATGTAAGGTTTCTGTAGTTTTTTATACTATGTGGCAGACACACCATTCAGTACGTCTAAAACTGCAGCATAGATGCAGTTCAGATTGCGACAGTTCAAAAAAAATATGCTAAAAATTTAAGTCATCATAAAATTACTCATAAGCCTTGTGGCAAGATGGTATTTCTATTGGAGTACTTTTGTCGATTACGTGATGATGTCTGGTAACATAAAAACAAATTGTCCCATGCTCCCATAAAAAAACTTTAATTTCTAGCTCTCTTCCACAACAACTGCATGTATCTGGCGCACAACCTTCTAACCTTTGGAGATAAGTGGGTGCAATCTCTAGAAGGTCGGGAGGTCAACTACCCAATATCGTTCATTGACCTTGTGCAGAAGATCCGCGACCTCGGTTACCGTCACTTGACCTTGCATATGCAGCAGCAGCGGAAACAAATATTAGACAATATACGCTCATCTGGTAAGTTACATGGTAATAATCCCAGATTCTTTTTTTTATCAAACAACATGCTTAAAGAATAAGAGATGTCTCACCTGATGTAGTGGCAAACATCATCTATGATAAAGTATTATTGCCACGCAGGTTATGTACATTGGGAATGTGCCCTACGATACACTACCTTGCGTACATAAAATGTTTAAAAAAAAATATCAAAATACATATGTACCTACCTCTGAATGGGCATTTCTCTCTAATGGTACCAATCTGAAAGTATGCCTTTTCAAATTCAAATTGGTTTTTATAAAACACTAAGTTAGGAGGTAAGAATCATACAAAAAAATACAGCTGAATTAAGAACCTCCTTTTTTTAAATCGGTTGAGCAGAATGCCTAGCACACATAGGGTGCAGTCGTGATTCATTTTTTTTCTTTTCAGATTTAAACTGCATAGTATCGAAAGATGTGTTAGGAGATAATGCAGAGGCAGCTATCAGGCAGTGCCTGCGACAACTACATTTACTGAAGAATGTTTGGATTGGTGTCTTTCCTCCGAATGTCTTCACCAGGTAAGATTTTTTGTGAATGTGCCACATTTACGCAAATAAATTTAATTTAATTTCAAACTATATACATATTTCTAGATTAATGGCGACTCTAGTGAATATGCTTTCGGAAGAGTTGATTCACCGCGTGTGCACGGTCGAGGATATCTCCGCGGAAATGGCGACGCAGCTCAGCGACATGTACTCGCTCATGCTGCAGAAAGCACCTTTACTTTTCGCGGTAACTATCTATACCAATTATATGAATCTTTGTCCTGACTGACTGACGTATAGACAACGCACAGCCTAAACCTCTGCCCGTAGAAATTGGCAATGTTCAGAGTATATTCGTCTTGGTGCGTAGAGGTGTACCAAGAAAGGAATTCCCGAAATTCAACCCCTAAACTGGGTACAGCGGAGTTTGAAGCTTGTATAAAAATAATTTTCACGCCGAGAAATTCGCGCGCGTTTCGTTAGTTTTACTAACTAACCGGCCGTTTCGCCCGTGTTCTGAGCCTAAATCTGAAACTTTTTAGATGTACACGGTTCCTTTGTAATTTATTATGCATAGACAATACCCAAAACACCCAAATAAATATTCGCTTATCGTACAAACATTTATCCCAAGGCGGGAATGGAACCCGCAACCTCCTGCGTCGTAGGCGGACAATCGCCCGCCGGGATATATCGGTCGTAAATTTAATAGCTTCACTTGCGCATACATCTGCGCAAACTTCACTGAATTCATGCAGTTGAATTTAAAATTTAATTAATTTTTAAGGTGTGCCTACAACTTTGGGGCACATACCTAGTCATAATAAATAATATTAAATAAATATATTATGACTATGTTAAAAATAAATGTATTTTTTACTAGCGTATTTCGATTTCGAAGTATACCCGAAACATGAACTCCAAATAATCTATCACAATCAAGTGTAACATTTTTACAAGTATTATTTTCTAAATAGAAACTCTTGCATCTGTAAAATGTATTGTTATTATTAATTCCAGGCTCCAAGCGATGTGGAAGCCCACGTCAAATCCTGGGTGAAACTCCAAGAGCTGATCTTCGTTCTCCGGGGCACTCTGAAGGATATAGACCGGCACTGGGGCGACGGCGCCGGGCCTCTAGCGATTCACTTCCGCAAAGAAGAACTGCGCACTCTGATCAAAGCATTGTTCCAAAACACTCAAATACGCGCCAATGTGCTGGCGAAAATTAAATAATTTTGTGGAAAGTACTTGTAGTACTAAAATGTATATTCTCAGTAAAGAAAGTCACTATTATTTCTTGGGTGTGTCGTGATTCAACAGTAGTATAACCGATTCATGCCCGGTTCCAATATCTTCTTTTAATATGAATCCTGTGGATCTATCTTCCACATTTTTCCCAATGTCAATGTCAACAAGGTTTGTTACAGTAAATCAATGGAGTTCCGAGACAAACGGAAGGGTTGACTTTTGATTAATTACAAGCCAGTTTGACCAATGTTTAAGGAAAGAGGTTCAACTTTCAAGTATAATTCATATGAGCGCCCAGAGGATATTGAAACTGTGCATGAGGGCATTATATATTTTAAGACAGGAGCATATCATGCTGTGAATTTCTTAAACACATTCCTGCAACACTATGTAATTACAAGGCATATGACTGACTCTATTTTATTTATATTCTAATCCAATATAGTGGTTCACTAGTGGATTATACAATTCGGCAAACTTGAGTTGAAATGTGCATCATGCTTAGTAACTTAGGGATCAGTAACTTCAGGAGCCAAATTATTGTCATAAATAGAAAATAAATTATTTTATTTTTACTTGAGTTGCAGCTTTGGGTTGATACAAAATAAGTGTTGACAACAGCACAAAATAAATAATAGTACAACGTAAGGTATCAGTATCAGCAACATGGAGTGTGTGTTATGTATTTTATACCAAATGCATGTGGATGATAGACACTATGAGTCGAATCAGTGCTTATAATATAGCATATTACCTATCATCTTCATTATAGAGGTTCATAACCGAGTTAGGACGAGAAAGACGAGTCATTAATCTATAAAATATAATAGTACATTATTAAATAAATAAAATTTTTACTTAAATAATACGATTTTATTACATAGAGTATTTATGATGTAAACCTTCTGTTTAAAATAAAACTGTCTTGCCAGTGATGTTTCTCAAAAAATATTGTAATCCGATAATATAGTTGAATAAAATATTGGAATAAAATGTTATTATTTTAAACTATTTACAATTATGTTTTTATAATTTTCTTCAACTTTCTTTACTGAAGACAGCAGCCGAAAGGGGAGCTTCGGTGCTGTGGATGAAGTAACCATTTAAATTCAGACAGCAAGGTTTCATTGACCCCGACAAACTTAGGGGACGATGGACCGTGATTTGGAATCTTACCCTGGAAACTTGTTCCGTTGCACGCACGAATCTTTTAGCGAAAACTAATACACCCGTAGACCTAAGAATAATTCTATGCCCGTAGACACACGTCACTGTCTTGTATGTCAATGTCAACTGTCTATTAAAATTGTAGTTTGAAAAGGGCAATCGGGGCAAACAAAAAATAAAATATAACCACAAAAATTCAAAAAGATTGATGTATTTTATAAATAAACAATGATAAATATTCAAAAATGAATGTGACAA
This sequence comes from Electrophaes corylata, assembly GCA_947095575.1. Lineage (NCBI taxonomy): Eukaryota > Metazoa > Arthropoda > Insecta > Lepidoptera > Geometridae > Electrophaes > Electrophaes corylata. The sequence goes on along the minus strand of OX352699.1, from coordinate 13,711,187 downwards.
AACTGATACTGCAGCGCCGAGCTGTTGGGCAATTTCCTACGCGTGCCTTTGCCACAACTAAAAAGAAAACACCAGATCACGATGAAGAAGAACAATTACCAAGTACATAAATACCCTTTTTGTGCAATTTAATTCCTAAACTTCTGCCTGTCTATTTTATTTAGGCACAAGACAATGACTAGTGATCATCTATAGGTACTTAGAAAGTGTTTCAATCAATTGAGTAAGTGTATTGTCCTCCTAATTTTTTTTAATATTTCAGTTTTTAAATACCCTGTAAGTAAAAGCTCAGACCGGCGAATGTATGTCTGGGGTCTTGCTGAGACGGGAGCCCTAGGCCTCCACCAGCCGCGCGGAAAGAGAGGGAGAAAAGCCTATTTAAATGATTTCAAATTTGCTTGGCATCCTATGCGATCTAGTTTTGCTGAGAGGTTTGATGTAAGTACCTGTGTTGAGTATTTTAGTAATACCTGCTAAAGCCAAATTCACAATAAAGGATGACTTTAAATTTAAAAACTCTTTTTTCAAAATCTACTTATGAAGGTATGCACTTATCTACTTAAACTTAGGTAAGTAGGTACTGCCACATTTTTGTACCTATAAAGTCTACCCTAACTACCAACTGCTAAAGCAGTTAAGTTGGCATAATTTATGGGCACAGATTAAGTAAATTCTATCGGCCTATGTTTTTGTTTATACATTATCTGATATATAAATTACAGATTACAGATGTGGCATGTGGCTATGGATTCACTGTGGCCGCCATAAAAACTCAAGAACAACACAAAGTGTTTGGCACTGGCATAAACACCGACTCACAAGTTGGCTACCACTCGCCTAGGAGAGGTCATCCATTGGAACTGCTGCTCAGCCCTGCACCCATTTATATTCCTTATAAGAGTTTAGAGACCAAGGTGAAATAAATTTTTATGACAGAAGCTTTGATCCAAAAGCTTCTTATCACAAAATACAGTGATAGCTTCAGAATGTAGACAATTAATCAAAAACTGTATCTGTGATACAGTTAAATAACAAACTTGCCCTGAAGTTAATAAGCTCTACGAATCTATCGCTAGTCGTGCATTTACAGCAGGATCTTTGATCTTACAAATAATCAATATCTACTAGTTGTAGTTTACATGCACTGTCGTCTCTCGATCTTCTCAATGACGTCGGTCCATCAGATTCGTGGTCGTCATACCCTTATACCCTAGCAGTTGTCGGTTTATGAGAAAACGTATGTGTCTTAATTTCCTTAACACTGTCCATCCGAGTTGGATTCGTCGTGCGACACTGGATGCAGGTGTTTCTCATCTATTTCCTGGAAAAACGTTTTTGAGTCTTCTCCATCTACCGGCTTCCAAATGTTGCGAATAATCTTTTACGTATTCCAGGTAATCGGACTAGGCGCTGGCCGAGCTCACACGGTGATACTGACTGACAATGAAGGAGTGTTTACACTCGGTAACAACGCGTACGGGCAGTGTGGACGGAAGATAAACTCTAGTGAGGAGTACAAAGGAAGTATGGTGTCCCATAATATCAAGACACTGGGCAAACAGAAAATTACAAGTGTTGTCTGCGGCCAGGATCATACGTAAGTACCTATTCTTAAATACTTTAAATACCTAGCTTAGATAAACCCGAACGACAAACACTTTTTTAGGTTGAAACACGGTTGGTTAAGGCGTGATGCTATTTCACAATCATTAGAATTTTAACATAAGTAATATTTTGATTACCATACTCATTTCAATTATAGTGTCTTGCCAACATAATAACCGCTAGATGAGCTTAGATGCTGATTATGACAGGTACCTACTCACATCGTGGTTAGTAGGTCGATGGTGATGACTTTAACTCAGTGGCGGCTTTAGGGGGTGGCGAACGGGCCAATCGCCCGGGGCCTCGCTCTTGCAGGGGCCTCGCGCAACATCCCAAGCTGATTTTAAAAAATATAGATTTTTAACCATATTTTTTTATTTAAAACTTATAATTTTGATCCCATACACGAAGGACAAAGGGCCTCGCAAAGACCTGCTGCCGCCCGGAGCCTCGCGATGGGTAAGGCCGCCGCTGCTTTAACTTAGTTATTATCCTAACGCAAGGTGACCAAGCTAGAGCCAGCAATGCAACCAAACTCTGCCAAATAAAAAAGGATTCATATTTTCAGTTTGTTCGTAACAGAGTCGGGAAAGGTGTATGCTTGCGGATGGGGCGCCGATGGTCAGACAGCCGTGGGCAACTACGATAGTCAGGACAGGCCGGTCGCTGTACGCGGTGATGTCACGAGCGAAGTAATAGTGCGTGTTGCCTCTACTGGTGATTGCGTCTTGGCGCTGAATGGTGAGACTCGACCGATAGTTTATTTGTTTTTTTATAGTGCTTACCTGCACTTAAGGCTGATGGGTGTTAATTTTTATTTAATTTGTCAGAAAACGGCGAGCTTTTTGGCTGGGGTAACTCGGAGTATGGCCAAGTACCGATGGCGACGGCTCAGCATCAGGTCAACATGTCATACTCCTTGCTGGGATTTACGAAGGGACTGGGCAGGATCGTAGATATCGCCACAGGAGGATCCTTTTGCATGATTTGTAATGGTAAGAATGTTACTACTAATAAGTATAAGGCTAATTAATAAAACTTTTGGTCAAGGACTATTTTACTTTATTCCTGCAGAGGTGCAATCGTGGAACTTCGGTCGACAAACTGATTTTATCTACACCCGCTAACACAGAACTAGCCTCGAAATATTTTATCAAGAGATTTCCCTGTGGGTGGACAGCTTGTTGATAAATTCGAATTTATTGACCTAGCGTTTACCGAAGTTCTATACTAACAATCTCGTAAAATTTCGATAACCAATGGTATAGTAAAACATCATTAGATATAACCCCATTTTATCGAGAATTTATGTCAAATTTTATCTATCGACCTTTCTATGCTTGGGCACCTGTCACTACTATTTTATAGTATTATAGAATATTTTTTCAACTAGGTAGGTACTTGTAGTTTGGTGATACTGATTCGATGATATTTTGTTTTCAGAAAATGGTGATGTCTTTGTGTGGGGCTACGGACTTCTAGGCCTCGGACCCAATGTTCAGCACACAGCCAAACCGAAACTAATCCCACCAGCTCTCTTTGGTAGAAATGAGTTCAACCCTGAATGCAGAATTGAGAAAGTAGCCTGTGGAATATCACATCTAGCTGCCATTACCAATAATGGGGACCTCTACATGTGGGGCAGAAACAGGCACGGGTGTCTTGGACTAGGGAATAAAAAGGATCAGCATTTTCCTCTAAGAGTGTCCATTGGAGCCCATGTTATGAAAGTGAGATGTAGTGTCGACCACACTGTAGCAATATGTAAACCTTTTATGTGATTTGTTAAGTTAAAAAGACTGTTATATTTTATGTTATAATAAAATGTTTAGCTGTATTTTTACTACATATTTGTTTTTGCTGCCCATTTTAGTGTAAGAATTATTTGGCTGAGATTAGTAATAAAAACATGTTAGTTCTTCAGAGCTTTTTTTTTATTTCATTTGCAGTTACTATTTAAAGGTTTCATTTGAAATAAAATGAAATTCAAATAAATTTTATTGAACTCTTCCGATATACACTGATTTGGATCATTTGAGCTATCTCTAGATAGTTCGCAGAAGTCTATGTAGCTGTTCCATTATGTATTTTGTACATACCAATTATAAATACTTGTATTAACTATAACTTGCTTAACTTATATTTTTTTAACTAGTTATTGCATTGAATGGTTAAAAAATCCTCTAATTTAATACATCATCTATTGTTTGCATTCATCATGGAAAGGCTCAAGAGTGCGGAAGTCTCTCCAGGCAGGAGGCAGAAGCGATGTGTGATGAAGGTGGCATCCACATCGCTTACATGGTTCACTGAACAGATTCACATAACTATGTAACCAGGTCATGAATGATCTGACCGCAAGCTCCGGTAATGTTGGGGAGTAGAAGTGTAGCATTGCAGCATGAGCATTCTCTGTGACTTTTCTGAATACATGGTGCCGAGATTCTGTCCACAAGTCTAATGTTTCACCGTATCCTTTCACCATGACCCATTCCATGAGTAATCCCTTGAAAGCAACTACAGCTTTGAGTACATGGCTGAGGTTAATTTGTACCACTGCATTACTGGCAAAGGGTCTTGAGATGGTGATCTTCATGTCATTGTATGATCGATCTATGTTATTGATAACGTTGTCTACTTGCAAGGGTGCAACGTTATGGTTGCTTTGAAGTTTTCCGCGCCTTTTCGTACTGCCCGAGTTTATGTATGAGCGCTTCAGTGAGTTTTGGCTGAGAAGTGTATGGGCGAAGGAGCTGTACTCGTGGATTTTATCCGTCCATTTGTAGCTATTCACTAGCTGCGTGTACAGAGTCTGTCTGTCTTGGGTTGTTTCTTGACTGAGGTATGTCGTGTTACCCAAGTTGAATGGAGCTGTAGGTATTGGTAGTCCGTTTACAGTTTGCTCCAAGTCCCGTAGGTTGATGTTAACGTTGTTTAGTAGCTCTTGAAGCTCGAGCAGGAACTTATCTTTGCCGTCTTCGCCGTGGTCTGCGCGGAGACCGTTAGATAGAGTCTCAAAGACATGACTGACGCTCGATCGCAAAGTTCTGAGCGCTGTGAGGCCTGAATTCAACTGGTCCACGTTGATAGATTGATTCATTACTAATCTTTTTAAAGGATTCTCCAATTTAATTAAGGATTGGTTTCGCACTGGCAAACATAAATAAACAAGCCAAGCACAAGACACACATACACACACTCACACTCAACCAACAGCAATGCAACAGCAGCCGCCAAGTAAATGAAGTCAGTGTCAATGTCAATCAAAATGCTTCGCTGTTGTCAATTGAGTGAATGATTTCAAATAAAGCATAAAATACGCCAACTTCGGAAATGCTTCTGCGGTCTCTGTCTTGCTTTATCATTGTCTGCTACTTATCCACAGAGGTGGCGCTGGAACTGAGTGAGGGTATGGGTAAGATAGATTCTAAGTTTGTAGATTTAGATGGCGCTACCTATCCTCAGCTTAGGTGCATTTAATATTTGTATAGGGAGTATAATTTTCGTTGGTTCTTGCGAAAAAACTGACCCGATTGCAGTTTTTATTATTCAACGCATTTATGTACCAAAAATAACGCTGCATTGGAAAACGATATCGTACTTTATTTTCAATCTGATTGCTTGCAGAAAATGTGATTTCCACATTTATTTACCGTTGGCCACAGTTTGTACAGTTCGTCGTCTCACCGACTGGGTTCGTTAGAAACGCATTTTGTATTTAATGCTCTTTGCATAGCGCTTCAACGAAACTCTTTAGTATGCAAATTGCAATTCCTCTATTTTGCGCTTGGTCGTATCGTCCGCTTGTAATCTCTTGCAAATGGACGGCACCTGATAGGTTTTAAATAGCCGCTTAACATAATGATAGATAGGTAGGTATATTACTACTTCAAAGGGACTGTTAGATTTGGGCATACGTGCGGTGTCAGTCTATCGGGCACACTCTATCGGTCTTGTGATGTTTGGTAAATAGAATAGGTCTGTGTCAGTTTAGGTCAAAATACAGAACATTTTACTCGTAAATAAATATATATTTCCAGATATTTCACACAATGCTATTCACTCCAAAACTAAGTAATGTACTATGGAACCCAGATAACCGATAGAATAGGTAGGTACTGAAATACTTTTTTATGAATACATTTTCATTATACAATATAACACCCTTATACACAGCAAACGTCTATCTTCATCACACAAAAATGTTTGTTCTTGGTAAGAATCGAAGCCACTACCTACAGCGCAGAAGGCAGAGCTACCACCAACTGAGCTGCAAGACAAATAAAAAAACCGGTCAAATGCGAGTTGGACTCGCACTCGCACGAAGGGTTCCGTACCATTATCTGTAAGAAAAATGGCAAAATAACCACGTTTGTTGTATGAGAGCCCCCTTAAATATTTATTTTATTCTGTTTTTTAGTATTTTTTGTTATAGCGGCTACAGAAATACATGATATGCGAAAATTTCAACTCTCTAACTATCACGGTTCACGAGATACAGCTTGGTGACAGACGGACAGACAGACAGACAGCGGAGTCTTAGAATAGGGTTTACCCTTTGAGTACAGAACCCTAAAAAAGTAAAGAACGTCTACGTCTACGCATCTCCCACTGCTACGGCTACAGAGCTACGCAGTCACCGTGCTACGCGTCTACGGTGCTACGGGCCTACGGTATTATTATTAGAGAATAAAAATATTTTATTGTGAACAATTAGAAAAGCTAAGCCACAGATGAGCTAAGCGTTATTATAATGCTGCGCTTTTGACTAGACATACAAAATTCTTAAGGTTACCATTATTCACCATTTTGTATAAATGTTGCGTTGTGTAGCTATACTTGAGTGTCCCACTGATAAGTTTGGTAGTTGATTTATTTTACATTCATTATTTTTATATGTTCGCCCATTGAGGACTTCGTGGTTGCGACTAGTGTCACCTTAAGAAATATAATCCAAACCATTTATATTTACAGCCGTAGAGCTCTTAGTGAGGCCTCGTCCGGGGAAGTGCTACCACCATACTAGGTATGGTGGTAGCACTTCCCCGATACAGCGAGCTGCTTAGTGGCAGAGATAGGTCTCTGCCACTAAGCAGCTCGCTGTATCGGTTTGAAGGGCGCGGCTGCCGGTGAAATGAGGTTTAATAACACCTCAGCTTGATAGAAACAGAGCCGTGCGTCACGTTCCTAACAAACGTGACCTGCAAGGTAATGTGATGGTAACCACTTAACATCAGGTGGGCCTTCTGCTTGTTCCAACAGCAAGTCATATAAAAAATGTATTCATCTAAAAAATATTTAGAAACTATCTTGAACTCAAATTGTATCGAACTATCAAAAATAGGTCTATATCTGATTTCAATTCGACGTGAAAGTTAATTTTTCTAACAAACAAAATATCAAACCACATACATCAGCACCTTATACAGATCCAGTACATCAGTATGAAATACTTTTATGGTTTCTCCAATTTGCCTATCGGGTCCTCGCATATATTTACTGACTAGTGAAATGCCCGCATCTTTGTCCGTGTGCTGATATTTTCTTACAACCTAATATTTACAAATATCGGGCAGCCAAAGATTCAGAATTTAGATATTCTGAAAAATAGACACTAGTAACGAATTTAAGTCTTTACCGGCGTCTGTTTTTCTGAATACCTACCTACAATAAGGGTACATCGTCGACTACATCGTCACTTTCTGGGCAATCATTACATTTACATTAGCTACATAGTTACCTACATTTTATGTGTTATCAACAGACAGCTTACTTCCATATGTCATACTTCTAGTAAAGACTGTGGGTTTCTGAGCCAGTCACGTACGATTTTATATATTAAGATACTTACCTACGATAGGCATAAATTTACAGTCCTGTCTCTCACAGGGCGAACCCGAAAATTTTATCATAAAGGACGTACGGGCGTCAACCCTACATTTGCGTAGTCTCCGTTTTATTTGTATTGAGTCTCTGCCAGGGCTGCCAACATAATAGAAAAGTTACAAAGTTTTAATTTATGAAACAAAACATACAAGACTCAGTTTATTGATTTATTGTTGGCACACAAATTGTAACAAACCAGTAGGTAAATAAGGCTTTTCATAGACTCGGTAGATATTCTTTCAGAACTCTTAGCACTGAGTACCTCCTCCAGATGTCTAAGGGGGTGGCCAGAGGTATGTCTAAATTTTACATTTGATACATAAGTACCCAAATTTTACTGTAGTTGGTAGTCCATACGTGACAGGTTGTAAACGCATAACCGCTGCTAGATTACTAACTGGTTTCCTCACGATTTCTTTCACCGTTCGAGAACACTGGCTTTGCGCATATTTTTCGACAATTTTGTAAATAGTTTTTAGTCAAGTCGAGTCTGTAAAAAAAGTAATGTCGACTGTCGTTGAGGAAAAAGATGGCGTTTTTCATTAAAACTCTCGTCAAATTAGGATGCCACACTTTCATTTCATTTGATTTCACTTGTGCTTAGGACCTCAAGTAATATTTGATAAATACCACCTAAATTACTCACCAGAATTTAAAATAACACTAGGAAAACAATTGAAATGAAACTGTCATGTTTATTCCGAAGATGACAGAAAATGAGTTTGGTTAGTAACCCTACTCGCTCGGCCGAATCGTTCTTTCAACTTTCGTTATTTGACAATTTATAAAGTTCTTTGAAAGCGTTGCTGAAGTGGTTTTTCTGCTAAAGGGCTTTTGTTGCAAATTTGAATTATTAAGTTGAATGTTGATGTTTTTACACCAAAAGAAACCCAGACCACCGGTGGTCTAGTGGCAGTGACCGCCTTCTGATCCAAAGGTCGTGGGTTCGAATTCGGTCGTGTACCAAAGGGTTTTTCCGTTCGAAAAATTTATGTGCGCAATGCCAGTGCTCCTAACGGTGTGGTAAAACATCGTGAGGAAACCAGTATTCTAGCAGCATCGATGGGCTTGCAACTTGTCATGTATGGAATACTAACGACTGCAAAACGTGGGTATGTACAAACTATCTGGACATAACTTTAACTACTTCCCTTAGACATTCTCGAAGAATGACTACATAACTGTCAAGTTTTTTTTTAATATAGTTATAAGCATAAATTACAACAAGAAATCTAAAAAAATGAAAATGAAAATGCAACTAATGGAATAAAATATATGTAGTAGATAATATGTTATGTAGAGTTCATACTGAAGGGCTCGTCCGGGGAAGTACTACCACCATGCCTATTTCTGCCGCTAAGCAGCTTGCTGTGTTCCGGTCTGAAGGGTGTTGGTGCTGGTGAAGTTACTTAACACCTGCATGCCTTAGGTTGATGGATGTAGAGCAGTGTATTGTAAGGCATGATTTTATCGATCGTGATCTGCAAGGTAATGCTTTGTTATAGGTGCTGGTAGGTAATCATTTAACATCAGGTGGGCCATCCGCTTGTTCCATCAGCAATGACATAAAAAAAACTTTGGGTGAGCGCGGATACTGCTTTTTTTTAATGTGACTTGCTTTAATGCCTCGTGTGCCTGTAATTACATGTATGTTGTTTTCGTAAACGCTCGGCTATCTTTTAAATATATTAATTTTATCATGCGCTTGTTCCATCAGCAATAAAATACCATCAAAAATTTATATCAACTGTGAAGTTAAATTTAATCTAAACAATATTTGCAAGCTTTGTTTCACAAAAAAATAACGTAAAAATACGACCCTTATTAATATTAATGTGCTCTACTTTGAAGTTCTAAGTTGTTTTTACTGAAGCTCGCTTAATATTTTTGCCAAAGACAACCAGATAATTAGTTGTGAACTTTCCAAGTAATATTTATCTCGTCGACGAGCGTGCTGTCAATAACCTGGCCAAGCCCAGTCGGGCGCGCGGCGGGCGTTATTGCAAAGGTCGACAGTGTACCGCCTTCAATAACACTATTACTCGGGTTTTAACTGATTACAACAAAACTAGATAGCTACATTTTAATGCTGACTGTTTGTGTAGCTGTTATCATTCGCTAAATTAACATTTATGTTTGTATAGTTTTAGTAGACAGGTGCCGTTAACTGGGCTTTGTTCAATGTTGATAACTTACACAAATCTGTTGCTAAAATCTAATTGAAAATGAATTAGAATATAACTAGAATGATTGCAAATTAGGACATCTAATTTTTTTTATTTTAAAATACGTACAGTACTAATGTGATACATTTCTTTTTTGTGTTGATTTTTGGAATACATTATATGTAAATTATCAATGGGGGTTTATATAATATCGTTGGCGTTTTACACTAGGGATGAAATATGAAGGCGACGATGGGCTCGAAGGGCGCATAAAGACAGGTAGGTGCGGAGACGGCAGGGCCTCGGCGCCTCGGCCCGGCCGGCGCGAGAGCTGACGGCGGCGGCGGCGGCGGCGGCGACGGCGACGGCTTGCACCGACCTTGGGCGCGCTGCCCCAGTTCCCGGCCGGATCGAGCGCGCGCTGCTCGCATACAGCCTCCGCGACTCTAAACTTGCGAGTCGTCGATCGGAGATTTATTGAGTGATTACTTCGCGAATAGATTGTTGGTCGAGAGGCGCTAGAAGGGGGGTGTGGGGTCGGGGGGCGAAGGGAAGAGCGCGCAGGTGCGCAGCGGGCTGGCTGGTCCCGGTGGGTGGGCGCGGTTAGTCCCGCGCCGCGCGCCGTCCGGGCCGGCCGCACAGTGTCCAGGCCGCATGAGCGCGCCGAAGTGGTAGCGCGTGCTGCGCGGGTGTGGTATGCCCGCGCGTCGCCGGCATGGCCCCCATGTTGGCGGCCCTCGCGCTGCTGGCCCTTCTGCCCGGTGAGTCTCCCGAGTGCCGAAGCAACAGGCGTCCGCCGCGCCCCCGCGTTTGTTTACCCCATCGATCCCTAATAGATTGATGGTTAGAGCTGAGGTGTTGTGAATGGATAGCCAAGGATGTCGAGGTGCCAAGCTACTTGTCATCGGTCAGGTAACCGTCCGCTCTCCGGTTCAGGCGAGCGGACGAGGGGGTACATTGATAAAGCCTGAAACTGTTTAATTTCCATGTAGCACGTGTTTGCAGGAAGACGGGTTCGAGGCCGTAAAAAGGAAAAAGTTAGCTTTTACGAGTAAATCTTACAGTAATGGTAATAATGTGGTTACGGTAGCAAGTTAGCTGACGTGGGAGTTTTATGAGTCACGTCGGAATCCAGATTATCAGGATTTATAAGCTTTAGGTGCAACGTCTGTCTTTTCAGGTCCTTAAATCGTTTGAACATGTCCTTGAGGATACGCTGATCAGCTCATCGTACAAAGTACTGTATCTTTTTTGCAGCAAATAAGTTTGTTCTTACCTAATAGCTATGATACATTTTATAAGATATAAAAACTAAGTAAGTCTAAACTCAACATAAAACTCTGGCTTTCTTGGTAAACGTCATTTGAGATACAAATATAAATTGTGTCATCATCACGAGCTTACTTTTAGGTCTACGGGTCACCATAATGCAATTAGGTCACTGACCTTATGCAGGAGTACTAAGACAGAACCAGTGACACCACTGTGATTGAACTATAAGTTTTTATCAGATTCAGATTTGATACTTAATGAAAAAATGACAAAAACTCTACGCTTGAACCTCAATCGAGACTTGAGTATTATTTCAGAATACGGACCTTTGGAATATGAGCCTATCATTATCATCATCCGCAGCTTTACTGAACTTAGTTACAATGATATTCCTTTATCAATGACGTTCTTCGTTCTCTTTCTACTTAGTGAATGAAAGAAAACTAAAATAAGCTTACAACAGTAACTGCAGTTCCAAAGCAAGGTACTAATTTTCTCAGTTTGTTTGTACTCAAGATCCTAATAATGTGTAAGAGAGTGCAAGTCTCGAGTCGCGACATTTTGACAGTTTCCAAGGAAAATCTATCAAAAACTCGTCATTTGAGACGTGCTTAAAACTGAGATTCGTTTGAGTATTCGGGGGTTAGTCAGAGGCACGACCAAAAATCACATTTTGCACGTGCTAAACTGCAATTTTATGCCGTTGAAACAAAATATTTCGTATGGAAAAAGATAATGATAATGGACCTAAGAATATCAATCTAAGTAGGTAACTGCTGGATAGGCTTCTACCATTTTTAGGTGGTTTGCCATGATCACTAGGCTTGGTAGGCGAATTTGACGGCAATGTCGGTGTTTAGTAATCAGGAGATGGTACTGCTGATTTCTTGGGTTACCCTTCCATTTCTACCGGTGTGGGCGTAGTAAAAGGTGGCTACGGGTACGCGCCAAAGGATGGGCAAAGCAGATCGTGGGTACGTTATACCAACACTGCGGTTACCGATCTGCCCACCAAGCGTACTATGAAAAACCCGTCATATATTATGGGATGGGGATGCCTATATCACGATGATGATGATGAAAAATAAAGCGTTATACTAAATACACTAGGACTAAGAGTACATTACATGCAAAATACGCTGCAAGTCAATCGTCTCATCATTTTAAAATAGTTTCCTATACTAATATTACAAATTTAAATATTTCGATGTTTGGATGCTTGTGACTAAATCACGCTCCAATCACTAAGCCAATTTAGATGACACTCGAAATAAATATACTTAAGCCGTAACTTGTTCAGACACTGATTACTTTTTATCACGATAAACTAATGAGGAAAGAGGTAGCAAAAATGAAAGAGCCCAGTGGCCTTAATCCTTGTATTTTTTGGAGCTGAGATGAGATTGAAACTAGAATTTGATTGTCAAAATTGAGCCTGTCTGAAATGGCCGGTTCGAAGAAAACCATTTGAAGATCGACATATCGAAACTTAGATGATATTTCGTTACAAGAATTGGGTCTCAAGAGAGCGACTGTTTCTTGTGCGACAAAGATTTCGAAAGGTTTCCAGAGAATTTTCAAGAAGTAACCACTTTTACTTTTCAATATATCAGTAGGCATCTGCGCGCAGAATTCATAATGTTCTTTTAGCTACATAAAACTGAAACCCATTTCATTACCTTCAGGCAGGTTACAGATAGGGCGTATTTTCAGCGCGTATAAAGGTCGTATAAACGTGCCATTAAAGCTAAGAGACGAAACTGAGCGTGAATTTACGCTTACACAGCACAATATGCTAAAATGTTTCCAATTTTGACATATAACACCGTAAGTTATCGCTTACTTTCGTCTTTGAATCTTAGCTTAGGATTCGTTCGTTTATCTCGTGTTATTTTTAGTTTTGTTGAGTAATTTTGGTGGCATTTTAACCAACATTACTTGAGATCTTAGCACAAAGTGTGAACCGTTGAAATAAATGTATTATATGGCATCCAGATGTGAATGAAAATGTTTCCCTCAGTCGTTTAAGAGAAACGCCATCTTTTTCTTCAAAAGCAATGACAGCCGCCCTTACTTTTTTTTACTTACGCGACTCGACTAAAATCTATTTTCTATATCCACTTGCCACTGGCAAAATTTTCTGTCAAATGACGAATTGGTGACATAGATAAGAGAAGAAGAAACTATTTAAATAATGATAAAGTAAAGACAAAGTCATAGATACGTCACATTGTGAGATAATTACGAGTGAGCTAGATAAATTAGTACAATAAATATTAATAGCTGGCACAAATGAGTCGTTGTAGTTCCTTTCTGTTGTTTCAAGAGTACCGTGAAGCCTTCAAGAAACAACACAATGGGACAAAAACAACTAAAATCCAATCTCCCGACAGTAAATAGCCTTTTGTCGTTCTCGAAATTAGGTTTTATTTCCCTGGAATGGCTCTCCAAGTATGATTACATACCATTGAGTTCATCCTTCTAACGGTCAAAGGAATCTAAAGATCATACGCCTTAATGTTATTGTGAATATATTCTGACTATTTTTGAAATAACTCGCGTATATTTCAACCTTATAAGGAAAGGTACGCGAAGTACTGGTAATTTTTTGAGGTATTTGCTTTTCGTCTTCTCATTTTAATGTAGTCGTAGAGGTAGCTACGAGCCTCTACGAAGAGCTACGAGATGCTACGCGTTGCTACGATCGTTTATCGGCTTCATCCATACGCCAAATTATTTTTTATTCATTTTGCTATGATGCTGATATCGTAAAAAACTAGGGTAAAATGATAAATATATATGTAATACTAGCGAAACGCGCGCGACTTCGTACACGTGGTTATTATCATACAGACTTCAACCGCCGCTGTACTCGGTTAAGGGTTGGAATTCCTGTGGCGCACCTCTAAGTATCAAGAAAAATATACCCTGAAAATTTTAAGTCTCTACGACCAGTGGTTTAGCCTATGCGTTGTTTATTATGTCAGACAGTCAGTCAGGCAGGACAAAGATTCTTATATTTGGTATAGATAAACTTTCAGTTGCCTTCAATTTTCAAGTGCATGGTATTGTGCCAAATGTTTAAGTTACAAGCTCGTGGCTTAGTGGGCATAGATCAATTAAAATCACCGTTCGGTGCGGTGAACATTCGAATGAGTGATCGGTGGTATTTACTTAGCAATTCCGTGTTTCAGACGGAATGGAATGAAATAGTCCTTTGCATTTGATTTGAAAATTTCTGGAAGCAATTTATTTACAATCTAAACTCATAGACAAAAATAAGATCTATAAGTACGTACTACCGTAAGTACGTACGTACGAAGGTATGATTTAGTTAATGAAGGTATGATTTAGAATTTGATTGTGAAAATTGGGACTTATAAAATAGACGATTTAATATACACAGTACTATTCCGCCACTTCCATCCTAAGATATCGACACGTGTTTTGCTTCTCTACAAAGAATAAAATCTATTTTATAATTTTAGAATGAACTTCTGCAAAGTCACGCCTGAATCAATTAACTAAAATCATGACAGTCTAAAATGTCAGTTTCAAAGAAACCCATTTGAAGAGTGGCAGGATCGAGAATTGGGCGTCAGAGTTCAAACACAATATCCACAGACATAAAGGTAAAAACAGATACACAGTAACAAGACAAGAAAGACAAATTTAAGTTACTACAAATCAAAAGAAATGTTGCAAGAAATAAATAATGATTTGAGAGTAATGGTGACAAAATGTATGAATGGAGTTATAATTTATAATAAATTTTTATGACACTAATTTTGCTTTGTCAAGCTTATTTTAAGGCTTTTTGTTAAATGTAGATGTTCAATCTAGTTAGCTACATAGTTACAATGACATTCTCGTATTCAGTATACAAGATGATGAAACCTAACAAAGCATTTAAGATCGATTGTAAGTGACGCTCATTCGGCCGGAATGAACGATATCACAAACTTCAAAGCATAAATACGACCCAACAAACCTTAAGATAAGACATTCCGCACCAAATTCATTATCTTTCCACACCTGTACAAAGAAGCAGAGCCAATGAAGAGGAACGATAACAGGGGGACGTACCCAGGATGAGTGATGGGGGGGGGGGGGTTTAAGGAAATATCCTGAAAGAACAATATTTATTGTTGTAATAAACTTGTTTCTAGCCAAGCCTTTACGATACATTGAAACATTTTTACATTGAACATTTTTGTTCTTTATATTGAAACTGAGTGCAGATTGAGTATGTTAGAAGCATTAATTTTTTTTCATACAGAAAGTATGTTCATAAGTAAAATGGCTTCTGGGAAAATAAAGTAAAATGTTACGGGAGTTTACTAGTTTGTACCTTAATGTAACTCCTGTGTGTGTAAAGAATATCAGGGCTGGTTAGAAGGATTACAAAATGGGTCAAAGAAATGATATGTTGACACAATGGGTCAGTGGTATAAATGAATATTCATGGCCTGATAGAGGAATGACCAAAGATGACCAAAGATAAACTATGCGTATTTTAAGCTATTTTTAGAGCAACGCTTACAAGTCGTATGGAAGACATTACTCGCATATTTTACCGCATAATGTTGAGCGAACATTGCTAACTGACATAATATGTCTAATTTTATCTATCGTAACGCACTATATAATAGTGCATACCTAAAACACTGGTCGTATAATAGGCTTGAAATTTTAATTTATGCCTTAGTGCATAAAACTGTTTATACGATTAAGATGAAAAGAATTTCTGAAATATAACACCCAGAGAAATATAACACAGATATTTTTGTTTTATATAAAGATAAGAGAGAATCCAACATTCCCGAATTTTGGAAAAAAATTGAAATTTTTCTTTCATACAAACTTAACACCCGCTGTACCCGTTTCGAAGTTAAATTTCTTGATTCCTTTCTTAGTACACCTCTACACACCAAGACAAACATACCCTGGAAATTTTAAGTCTCTACAACCAGTGATTTAAGCTGTAAGTTGTGTTTATATCAGCCAGTTAGCCAGGACAAAAAATTGTTATAATTGGTACAGATTTGTAGGTAAAAGCCCTGAGTACATCTCTGGCGGTGGGCGGTACACAATAACTAAATATAAATGGGGGCTATCAATAGCATTGCGCATGTAGGTGACGGCGCTGACGGGCCACAGGCCGACGGTAATGGTACGAAAATGATGGATCGTTGCAGACGTACAGAAAACCTGAACATAAATCTCTTTTCAAGTGATCCCTACACGCCACGACACTACAGTCGCGGCGGTAAGCGTGTGCTATGAAAAATGTACGCTGGAATGAAATGAAATGAAATATATTACTTGAATATATTACCTGAAGTATATTTTTAAATCAAGTAAAAGTCTTACATACTTTATTGAATGACATGCAAAAAATTTTATTGAATTAAAATTATCGTAGTAATTTTAAGTTTTTTTTAATAATGCTGGACAATCCACACAGCATCATCTAGCCCCAAGCTAAGCCAAGCTTGTGTTATGGGTACTAGATGACTGATATACTTACATTTATCCCAAGGCGGGAATTGGGCGGGAACCCCCAACCTCTTGTGTCGCAGGCGGACCTTCGCCCGACGCACCACATCGGTCTGTAATCTATAGGCACGGTAAACATACCCGTAATACAAACGGATTGGGTTTTTTTGGCTCCTTACTAAAGTTTTAAATTAAAAATATGTAGTTGAAAAAATATAAGGAAGTAGGTAGTAGCAATCTACTCCATTCTTTATTCGTTATCCGACTATTTGGGTAGGCAATTTAAAAATCAATTCACCGTGTTCCACCATTCCCAGAGTGACAGATTACAGAACCGAATGCATAACAAAACCACAAATGAACACATGAAGCCACTATGTACCTGACGCTAGCGGGATTTTCTGATTTATGTATAGGCCACAGATTACACACAGCTACTAGGGTGTGCCCACAGAGTATATAATATTTGTGGGTTGTTTTTGTTCCGGTTGCGGCCGAAAGTTAATTGGTATTGACACAGATTTATGCCCGCTGTTTTGTTTGGTATTTTGTACAGCGGGCTGAACGGACTTTGGGAAAAAATGTATTGTACGCGACATGAGTGGCAATTGTTAACATTTTGGGAACATTACGAATACTTTGTGAGCGCCAGATGGTAGCCGGCTTGTATTCAAGTGAGTAAAGCTGTACGTGTAGGTAATTATATAAAAAAGAACCGTATAGTATGATTCCATTTTTTGTTCAAAACTTTTTTGTCTTTCAAAGAGTCTTATGTCAGAATTTTTAGACAGCTGCTGAGTTCACCCTATTCTTTCATGAAGGATTTAAAGCAAAATGAGCTGCTTTAAAAAAATTTTGAACTTGACAAAACATGCGTCTTTCCTGAAAAATAAATCGACGAAACTGGAAAAGCTTTAGATCTAAATAAAATGGATATTATTTCACAAAACCGAGTAAAGTACAGATACAAAATAAACCGGAAAACGCGATATTTTATTGCTAAACATTATGCTTGGTTTGTAGGTCTTAGCTGCTTACGAAGCTCTTCAGTTTGTTAGAAGCCGGCCCTAAGCCCGAGCCATCTTCCTTAATTTACCGCCTATAAGGGATTACGGCACTCTCCCGCACCCTTTTGCTAACCATCTCCTGTTTCTTTTACAAGGTTTATTTCACAAGTCCAATCTTCAATTTGAAGTACCTGTTTTATTAATAAATTATCTCCATTAACATTATAAAGAGCACCGATGGTCTAGTGGAAGTGACCCCGCCTTTTGATCCTATGGTCATGGGTTTGAATCCAGTCGTGCACCAATGGATTTTTCTTTTCGAAAAAATTATGCCAGTGCTCCCAAACAGTGAAGGAAAACAACGTGAGGAAACCAGTTAGTAATCTAGCAGTGACGATGTGCTTGCAACCTGTCATGCATGGTATACCAACTATTGCAAAATGTGGGTTTCTACCTGATGTATACATCTGGACATACCTCTTACTGCCCCCTTAGATATCCTCAAAGAATCACGCGCGGGTACTTTGTACTAAGAGATCTGAAGGGATATCTACCGTGCCTGGAGATTATAGTAGCTGTATTTAATATTTATATTATCTCTAGGTCTGTTAACACTGCCAAATCTAACTCTTGTCGTTAGCATAAGTCTACTGCTGGATATTGGCCTCCCTCAGATTTGTGAGGGTTTTTCATAATCAGCTTGACAGCCAGATTGGTGGCTGCAGTGTTGGTGTTCTACACATGCTCAGGAAATGCTGCTGCTCTCTTCTAGTGCATTCCCTTAGCCACCTTTTACCCATGGCATGTACCTATGAACCCCTCCATAGCTTATATTCCAAGCTAAAAGGAAATTATAGGCACATGAGGCTTTACACCAGTGTGCTTCAGGTTGGTGGACACAGGGTAGTGCATCGCGGGCACGCTACGAACGTGACCTACGATGCAATACTTTGCTATTGGCGATGGTGACCGCTTAACAATGGGTGGACCATCTGCTGTTGACGTTCCATCAGTGAGTTGTATAAAAAAATTTGACGTTAAATCCTCCAAATTTGCTTTCAACTGAGAAATAATCAAAAAGCTTAGCTATTCACTGTTTGACTTCTCAATTTCTCCTTTGGATTTCAAATATACTTATCATCTTAGAACACATCAGGAAATTAAAGGAAATAAGCAATATGCAGGTGAGACGCCTAGTCGAGCGTAATTCAATACAAATCGAATAGCCTTGATGCTCTTCAATATTATACTTGCTATTGAGTGACTGCGAGTTAGTTGCTCAATTCAATTCGGCAACATAACTCAATTTATTGACGTAAACACGAGACAATTACGTTTGGCCATAGTACAATGTACAAACTTATGATCAAATTGGAACATGTACCTGACTTAAATTCAGTCTGCAGTCTCAAATTCTTCTTATTTAGGTCGGCTATCTATGCTGGGCAAGTCTACTTCATCTTAAGTCCTGTTACAGGCACTAGACACGATTAAAATAGTCGCCTCTGACGCTGTATAAATCTAAATATTATAAATACAGTGCAATTTAACTTTGTGATTTTTAG
Organism: Electrophaes corylata; assembly: GCA_947095575.1. Taxonomy (NCBI): domain Eukaryota; kingdom Metazoa; phylum Arthropoda; class Insecta; order Lepidoptera; family Geometridae; genus Electrophaes; species Electrophaes corylata. Next base: position 13,692,188 of record OX352699.1, on the reverse strand, counting down.
AATTATTACGAACGAAAAAACGTATGCCTGCTTTGATGTTTATTGTGTGACTGATTTTACATCAAACATACCGTATAACTCAAAGGTGACTGACTGACATAGTGATCTATCAAGGCACAACCCAAACCACTGGACGGATCGGGCTAAAATTTGGCATGTTATGACGTAGGCATCCGCTAAGAAAGGATTTTGATTAATTCTACCTCCAAGGGGATAAAATAGGGGATGAAAGTTTGTATGAAACTGTCAATTTTAAACCGATCGGGCTGAGACTTGCAAGCATAAAGCTACTATGATTTTATCCCGAAAAAATAACGGGAACGGGAAAAAACTGCCACGCAGGCGAAGCTGCGAGCGGCCGCTAGTTATCTACAAAAATGGAAAGGCCTGTGTGTTTTTCTTCCACTGTCCAGAAGTCCACAGCTGACGTAGACATTCTCCATACATCTCAAAGTAAAACGATCTTGTGCCTTTTCCTTTCGACTTACCATGATCCAATGTCGTAGGTCCATCGCCAACGGGGAAGGTCGTAGGTTGCGTCCTCTGGCTACAAATACATATTCGTGTTGTATGTGTTATTTGTGGATAAATGGAAATTATGTTGATATGCCTGAGATTTTGCGAAAATGAAGAATGAATGGGTATTGTATAGTTTTAAATTAAGTATTTTGTTATTTTTAGATTCCTTATTATTATTTATGACATACATAAATTCAGTTTTATAATACTGTGTAGTTTAATTTATTAGATTAATTGGTTTCGACCGTCGACCGTAATTTCATCGGCACCTACACTGCTTGGCGGCAGAAATAGGGACAGTGGTAGTCTTACCCCGGACGAGACCTTACACTAAGAGTTTTTCTACTATCACGCCCTTTAACAAAAACCCAATTCTGTGCTCTGAAGTCCTCGAACCGTAGTATTCACATTAATTTATATAATTATCTGTAAAGGCGTCTTTAGCCCTCGTCAGACTAACTGTGTAGTTTCTCATCGTGCTCTGTAATAATAGCTCACGCTCTGAAACCAACGAACCATATTTACCTACTACATCGAGGTTCTAATTGTACCTCGCCCTGTTACCAGAACGTGGGTAGTGTGTCACCCGCTTGTATATACAATTTCTACTTAATATACAGAGTTTCAGACGATGTAAGTGACATAAAAGGGATTTTATGTTTATCCCATTTTCGTGTACTAGAATTGTACCTACTGTTCGTAACTTTGAAGATATACCAAAAACATCATAGTAATTTTGTGATGATAATAATTATAACCGATGTGGCGCGGCGAGCGAATGTCTACCTGCGACGCAGGGGGTTTGATTCCTGCCTTGGGATAAATGTTTGTACGATCTGCAAGTATTTATTCCGGGTGTTCTGGGTATTTTTTATGTATAATAAAAAAAATTCTATGTATGCGGACGTTCGTCCGCCTCGCCGCATCGGTCGGTAATGTATTGTATTAAGTATATCAGTCATTTAGTACCCATAATACAAGCTCTGCTTAGCTTGGGGCTAGATGAGATACTGTGTGGGTTGTCCAGCATTATTGTTATTGTTATTGTTATTACCTATTGATATCAGTTAAGAATTTAACAAGTTTTTTTGAGAAAATATTAAACCCCATAGTTAGTAACAAGTATCTACTCGAGATTCTTCGAGGATGTCTAAGGGTAGTCAGAGGTAAATCCAGAAAGTACATCTGGTACATACCCACATTTTGCAGTAGTTGGTATTCCATACGTGACAGGTTGCAAGGCCATCGTCTCACTTAAACGGCGTTTAATCATAGTCCTTTACCATGCTGAAGCTTTTGAGTATAGCCTGGCTTATAAAGATAGCCAAATGGCTCATAATTAAATAAATATTTATCACGGTATAGCTAGTAGGAACTTTATAACATGGCTGGTCGAAATTACGTTGTGCACTCTCCCTACGTAATGGTATTTCCGTACTAAATTTAATTATCGTACGGGCTACCCACGACCTGTAGTCCCCACTAATCTATGTATAGGGTGTTTCATGACTAAAGTTAGTCGTTTAAGGGTTCATCTAAGATTACCGGGTTTCAGAGCACCCGTGGTCTAGTGAGAGTGACCTAAGGTTGTGGGTTTGAAGCCGGTTGTATGCGAAAAATATATGTACAACATGCCAGCGCTCTTAACCCGTGAAAGAAAACATCGCGTAAATGGAATACTAACGGCAAAATGTTGGTCTGCGCCAAATGTGATATTTGGACGTACCCTTAACTACCCCCATTAGATATCCTCCAATCTTGAGTTACTACAACTTGGTCTAAGAGATAATGGTTATAATAACTACTGGGGAACATGTAAAATTTTTCTTAATCTTAAATTAAAAAATTAGCCTCATTTTGCCCTCAAACTATACTCACAGATTTCTCATCACTATTATTTAAGTTTATTATTAAAGTAGTGCTTTATTTTATCGTGTAAAGTCACATAATACCACGCGTAACTACCCTCTGAGATACAGTTTTTTAACTAGTTCAGAGTGTATTGCAAATCTAAATCGGCCACCAACCACCATTCTTTGATAAATGTTAATTAATAGTAAAGAATTAGTAAGTACCTACGTAGATAAGTTATCCATAAGTTTTTTATAGGTAATCATATTAAGTAGTACTAGTATTAAGTCGTGGCATGTAACAAAAACTTTTGGAAATAAATAAATAATAAATAAATAAATAATAATACCAAAATAAAAACAACACCTTCGTGTTAGTTTAGTTATCTGAGACAATTCGAAAATGATTTAAATTTCGAACAACACTTTAAATCTTTTCAATTGACGCAAGATATATACGAACTCATTCAACTATCTCAAGACAGCTTGGTTCATTTTTTAAATTTGCATACAAAATAACAGTTGCATTCTCTCACCATATTTTTGTTTTATCATTTAAATAAAAGTGTCACCTATCTTTTGTGGGACGTTCAAACAAAGAAGAGGTCACTATGTAAATTACCGAAACAGCTCATACAATACGTTAGATTATTGAAAACTAAAAGCGAGAGCATAACAACACTTGATTATCCCTGTAAGGCACAATCCAACAATATACGTCTTATCCCGGCAACTCTGAGGCTTAGCCGTAAGTAGTTGCGAGATTATTTCAGAAGCCTTATTTAGTTACAAATTTTGATCACAAAAGGCGCTTTGAAGATCCCCCTGTATAGTGATCCTTTCACTATGAAGTTTTGCAGAGATAATTATATTTAATCATGACTTTATTAAACACTATCAGCGCGTTCCGGCTTTGCACGGGTTTTAGTAAGGATCACTAATTTTTTGTAATGGTAGGTGTAATGTAGCTTCCCAACGGTGAAAGAATTTTTCAAATCGGTCCAGTAGTTTCGGAGCCTATTCAATGCAAACAAACAAACAAGCAATCAAATCTTTCCTCTTATTATGTTTATTTGTTTTTACAACATTAGCGTACATTATTTTTCAATTACAAATATTGAACACTAGCAAAATGCGCACGACTTCGCCCGCGTGTTTTGGTTTTTATTCAAACTTCAACCCCTGCTGTACGTTAAAAAAAAAAAAAAAAAAAGAGGTTGAATTTTGAGAATTTTAGCACAACTTTCTTAGTACAACTCTATGCACCAAGACAAATATACTCTAAAAATTTTAAGTCTTTACGACCAGTGGTTTAGGCTGTGCGTTGTCTGTATGTCAGTCAGTCAGTCAGCAGGACAAACATTCTTATAATTGGTATAGATTACCTACACATAATGAACCTGTTTTTTAACTGACTAAAAATGTAACGTAACCTTTTTGGATAGCTAAACTAGTTCACTGTCCAAGGTAAGCGCCAAAATACCAACTAGAAAATTATTTAAATATTTTTAACCGTCCATATATTTTCTTTTAAGAGAGATTTAATTTGCAGGCAATAATTTATACCTCATGTACATGATATACATAAGAAAGGATGGTTATTATAGATGCCGGGTAAACCTATTCCATAATCTTGCCCCGGGCACAACTGTGTCCCGTTATGAGGAACATGGATGAAAAGGAACCCTTGACGCAACGTATAGAATAGATAAAACCACCTCATCATCAGTATGATTTTACTGCTGGTATCTCCTATATTTCTCTAAGCATAATCGTTTTTTTCCAGTATGATAAAATTAATAAAAAAAAGGAAATAAAATAAAGAAGTATGGGTCCCCATACAACCACCGCCTGCTTATTGTAATTCTAGAACTTGTTGATTGAAGGATGATGTTGAATGCGTCATGAAAAAGCTGGTTCATAACTTTACAAGCACCAAGTGAACAGTCGGGTAGCCGAAATTGGCACAAGAGCTATTACATTATAGGTATTACGTTGTTAAAAGCGACCGGTACAAGCTGGCTATTGATAGCACGTGCCAAGTTTGGCACGCGCCTGGACCCATGTGGCCGATCTACGGACTGAAAGTGAATTTTATTTGTGGGACCGTTTTACTGCCCATTTACAATACAACTAAAATTATCGATAGTCTGGTAAATCAGACAAAGTTACAAATATTTATTTATAAATAAATATTTGTGAATATTTCATATCATCTAGAAAATATAGTAATAACAGGCACACGAGGTTTAACACCTGTATATCTCAGGTTGATGGACGCAGAGTAGCGCATGTTGACGAGCGTGACCTGCAAGGTAAGCTTTGTTATAGGTAATGGTAATCACTTAACATCAGGTGGGCCATTTACTTGTTCCATCAGCAGATGAAGTCGCATAAAAAAAGTGAAGCTCCAAACTAAGCAAAGCTTGTACTATGGGACAGCATATCGACAACCAGCCATTAGGTACAGCTCAGTTCGTAGTAGTCTTGTCTTCTGCGCTGTAGGTGGTGAGTTCGATCCCCACCCAGAGCAAACATTTGTGTGGTGAACGTAGATGTTTGTTTCTCTATCTGGGTGTTGTATTGTATTCTTAGTATGTATTTACAAAAAAGTATTCTATCAGCCATCAGGTACGGGGTACCCATAGTACAAGCTATGCTTTGTTTGGGGCTAGATGATGTATTTTAACACAATATTATATCAAGATTTACTTAGTTTATTCCTTAGAATGTTGGATCCCAGTAAATTATAGAAATGCCTGAAAAATAATTGTAGCATATCCATGTGACTATGTTCATGACGTAGGTATGAACCCTTTCATATCGCTAGCAAAATAATTCTTCCCCCGAGACTATCAAAATGTTACACTGCATAAAATACGCTCAGATTAAATCAGTATACATTTTCTTTTATAACTCTCAAATGGTGTTTTAATCCCAAGGGAGCTATTTTATTGATTTATGAGCGGTAGATATGAAATAGGAAACAGATTTTGGGTTCGGGAACAATCCTCTAAGGAGATAATAATTACAAGAACCAAAAACTTTTTAGTAGTAGTAGATAGAGCTTTTAGTGAAGGGCTCGTCTGGAGAAGTACTATCACCATGCCTATTTTTGCCGCCAAGCAGCTTGCTGTGTTCCGGTTTGAAGGGTGTGGGTGCCGGTGTAATTACAGGCACATGAGGCTTAACATCTGTAAACCTCAGGTTGATGGACGCACAGTAGCGCATTGTAGGGCGCATGGTGGTAGTTAGAGGTACGTTAAGATATTACATTTAGTATATACCCACAGTTGTTGGTATTCGTTACGTGACAGGTTGCAAGCCTATTGCCACAACTAGAAAACTAACTGGCTTCCTCACGATGTTTTCATTCATTGCTTGAAACCAAATAAATTATGTAATTACACACAAAAAAAATCAAACAGATTAATCCTTTACTTTACGACTGGATTCAAACCCATGACCTTAGGATCCTTAGGCGTAGTCACTCCTACTAGACCACCGGTACTCTCTATTCATCTTTGAAATAATCATCAAAATAATATTGACGACCGATGTGGCACGGCGGGCAAATGTCCGCCTGCGACGCAGGAGGTTGCGGGTTTGATTCCCGCCTAGGGATAAATGTTTGTACGATCTGCAAATATTTATTCCGGGTGTTCTGGGTATTTTCTATGTATAATAAAATATCTATATATGTATGTAATGTATTGTATTAAGTATATTAGTCATCTAGTACCCATAACACAAGCTCTGCTTAGCTTGGGGCTAGATGATGCTGTGTGGATTGTCCAGCATTATTATTATTATCATTATTAATACCTATCAGCAAGTATTTCTAGGCTATTCCGGAACTATGTCGTGTCCAAAACTCGTAGACAGCGGCTACAATGTACGAGAGCGACGCAACAGTTACATTTGGCACGAATCTTGGCGACCAGTGGGGCCATTGCTAATTGAAACTTGCAAGCTCCGCGCTGGCAGAAAGAGAATTGCTAAGTTAATGTGGAGGCGACTAATTAGGCTGGGCTGGGTGGCGACACTGCGGGACCAACTTTTCTTAAGTTATGACTAGCTTGTGACTACAATCCATAGTTTTTCTAGTCCAAAAGAGGTTATGCTATTGTGAGCTTTCGTATCTTCTATCTTTTATTCACATTAAAATTATTTTTTGTAAAAACTAAACCTTAGCCGCGTTGTTCCAAATCTATACTAATATTATGTCAAAGTCAAAGTCAAGTCAAAAGGCATTTATTCTGTAATATCCGCAGGGATCATCTTGAAACGTCTTAAATCTAGGTGAATCTAAGCGCCAGTTCCTCGCGACCAAGCCTAGAAGAACCGGCAAGAAACTTACGGCTTGGTTCCTACCGTTTTTTTGTATGATCCTGTTACAAAATAATAATAAGTTATAAATAATAATACAAAATAATATGAAGAGGAATGATTTGATTGTATGTTTTTTGTAAATACATACTTAGAATACAAACACCCAGACAGAAAGAGATTTGCGGTGGAGATCCCACCACGTACAGCGCAGAAGGCAGAGTGACTTCAGGCTTCAAGAAGGCAGGGCTTTTTGTTTGAACATATACTAAAGTACGCCACAAAACTGTAATATCTTCATTATTGTTCTGAAATGTTCTCAAAACTAACATAGCTAAGTAAAACTGCTGAAATCCAAAAACATATGAAGTAAGTATTATCTTGGTTCATATAAATGTTCTTTGACTTTCACGGGACACGTATAAACTACAAAGTTTGTAAACATAACAGAAACCGCAAGAATTATGTGCTTTGAAGTTGGCGAATATTTCATCACACTCCTAGCTATAATTACTAAGATAGAAATGCTCGAAAAACAGGCTGAAATAACAATTCGGGAGGTTTATTCATATTCGAGCACATTTGTTAGCGGCCGCGGTAGCGGGCACGCATTAAATTGCTTTTAAACAGCTTCGAGCTTCCAAATTCTGTATTTTCTACTACTTGGAATGTTTTAATGACAGACAATAAACATTACTTCCCTATACAATTAAAAATAAATGGATGGTCCTCGAAATTAGATTGAATTTTGTTTGCTTGCCGAATTGCCCCGCCTGTATTTGTAGGTACTTAAAAATGTAAGCGTTCATCAAACTTTTCTAACGTTCAAACTGATTTGGCAAGACAGTTACTGAATTATTGTTGAGGAAAGTTCTACTTTTCCCACTTTATAGACTAACTTCGATGAAAGTCTTGCTCTTTATAAACCACTAAGAAATTTAAGATCATTAAACGATGTTCTGGTACTTTGAAGCAAAGTTTGTTTTATTAGATCAGTCCTTAAGCTTACATAAAATAGATAGATAGTCATTAGCGTATAATGAGTGATGAGCCATTATATTTATAAAGATCAGACGGCAGTTAATTGATTTATATATATACTTTCTACTCTTTACTAAACAGACTGAATAGAATACATTAGAAATATTAAGGGTTATAATTTTTCACTGAGCAGCCAATAATATAAGCGCTAAGAGAGACAATAAAGTTTAATACCACGATTTTATGACAGAAATTAGAAAATGTATTCTTGCTGAATTGCTAATCTGACTCAAATAGCCCCTTAAGTGCAGAAACGAGCAATATTCCAAACAATTTAACAGTAAAACCGCTGAAATTGCTTCTCAAATAAAGAGCTATTTCAAATACAGAACATTGCATAGCCCTGCATATCCCAACTCTGTACTAACAGCAGCCTGTCAGCAATAAGTGAGCAGAAAACGCATTCTAAAAAGAACCTTTGCTGCATTATTATAGCTCCAAATTTCGTTTGACCAGTGCTCTTACAAATACAAATTGTGTTCTCCTTTATCTACAAAATGTACAATAAAAAAATTCATTTTAAGCCGATCCAAAGCACTGTAAGGCATGAAATTGCTCCTTTGGACAAATACTGATATTCTACAAACGTCGTGCTACAATCTACAATGTCAGCACTAGTTAATACAGCTTGGGTTTCCTATAAAGCGGCAGCTGCTACAGCAAAATATTACTAATATTAATATTAGGTACCTATTAATTTTCCTGGAAGAAGTATTTTCTAATAACAGTCGATTACATCATCAAGTAATATCATCCTTCTACCGTGAGCTCTTATAGCACGACTGCAAACTGTCAAAGCGACGCATAACTTTCGTGCTTGACAGCTATGATTGGTTGGACTTTTTTGTAATAGAACACAATAATTTCGTAACACGAACTTTCAGCAACGGTTTCCAAATTTGAACGAAGAAGCCCTTGTATATCCATTGTTCGGGAATATTCGGATCTGTTCGAGCCTGCTCGGGTTGAGACCAATACAACAATTTTGTATTTCAAACGCATAGCTAAATGTTAAACATCCGTGACTCACCTAATACATGACATTTGGAGGCACAGAACGGGTTATTAATCAAGCGAAAAACCGAGTGGACGGTAGCTCCTCAGCTCCGTCAGTAAAAACTCCCGCATTTGGAGTTTTTATTTTTAGAGCGTCAAGTTTAGATATTTTAGGTGTACACGGTTCGTGTGTAATTTTTGTATACACCGTAAGCTTCTGTCGGACGTTAAGAGAGCTGATTTCGCTAGCAGTAGATAGGTGAATGAACAATTATCTACAACGAAAACAACAGCTAATACAAGTATTTATAAATTGTATGTACAAAATACATATGAAACCGTTGAGCTATCTATAGACCATTGCAAACGATCTAAAGATAGCTCAACTAATCCAAAATCCATTGCATGTAACACAAAATAGAAACCAGAAAAACCCAAAAAGCCTCCTATGCGATTGCGCTTAAACGCTTGCCTTGAAAACTTGTAAAAGAAACGGGTCATCGGGATCTTTTACGCCACCAGAGAAATATTCGTCAGCTGTTGTGATAAAACGGCCGCCATTTTTGAAAGACGACGCTTTGCAAAGGTCTCTTTGTCGCATTGTGACCGCTCCAAACCTTGCTTGACACTCGTAGGCTGTAACTTAGATAACGTATTGTTACTGCGTTGTGAAGCAAATTGTGGAAGTTGGACTCGAGTTGGATTGCTAAAGAAAGGACTTTGTAATGTAGTGTGTGGAGTTGCCAGTAGTTTTCATCCAATTTAGAAGTTACAAATGTTAAGCCTCGGCTTGAATACGCGGACATTGTATACCCGATTGTCAGTTGAAGTTGTGTGCAGGGAATAGTGGCGTATTATACACACTTATTTCTTCATACGGCTTCACTTGCGTGATACTGTATAAAAAACAACCTATAAGCGTTTATTCAAATCACGAATACGCTTCAATTAACTCTCATAACTCCTTTACGAGGCTGACATGGTCATTGTGTGACGAAACTCCCATAACGATTGGTCGACAATCATTATGGGAGTTGATTGGTCAACCAAAACAACGATATCGAAAGACTAGGTGTTAATGTAATTCAACACTAAGCTTGGTAGCGAGGAATTAGCTTTAAGACTTTTCAAGATGATCCCTGCGGATATTACTCTATAAATGACTTTGATCAATATACGAGTATAACCCACAGAAATAGTGCTTTTATACTCTGTATAAAAGTACTCCGTCTGTGGGTTATGATATTAAATTTGTGTTGGCACTGTTTTCAAACGATTTTGAATAATAAAATATTTTCAATTATAATTATGTTCGATCATGTCGATGGTGCTTGTTTTGATGAGCCAGTTTCACCCAACAATAAATGCCTAAGGAATCTAAGCTCCTATATAAACTATATAACTCTGTTTTTCAGTTTATATCATGTTTATATATGTAGTAGCATACTCTGTGACGTCCTAAAAGTGACAAGTGATCAAGTAATTGACAATCGTGTGGGTAAGTAATATCTATGATCGCATTTCCCATACATCCCAAACGATGCTCCAACCGTCACTAACGAAATGGATATCAGTACGCGCCCCAGTCCTGCTGTGTGAATGTGAAGGGAAAATTGTTCTACCTACATGAATATTTCGGTATTTGAGCTCGGCGTATATTCGTGAGGGTCTATTTACCCACTTGCAATTTATTTAGGCTGGTGTGGGAATCTTGAGGCTTTTGGTCGGTTCATAAAGAACTTACATGCTGAAATTCAGTGGAAAGGATTTTTTCTATTCAAAGTAGAAAATATGTTTATTTTATCCTTTTAAATAGTCTATCTTACCATCTTCTTTTATGTGAAGGTTCTTTGGTGGTAAAATGGTAAAAAAAAAATGTATAATAGCATCACGACTTTAATCCCCAAGCACGGTAGATATCCCCTCCGATTTCTTAGCACCAAGTACCTACTCAAGATTCTTTGAGGATGTCTAAGGGAGGTAGTCAGAGGTACGTCCAGATGAAATATTTCTAACTTCCGTCCGGGGAAAAAGTCACGTCACATTTTTCAAGTTATCTCTACTCTAAGTTCTCTTCGGTTACTAAAATCTGCGAGCATCCGTTAGTAGCTCTATGGATTAATATTCTCTCTTCACATTGAATCATGTAAACTGTCAGTCAATAAGATGTGGGATTACCACATGTTAGTAACTCACAGACTATAGAAACATGCCATAAATATTCTGGATTCTAAATATGTATGTATGGAATTGAAGAATAGGAATTATAAAAAAAAACATCTTTCTTTTTTATACAACTTGTTGATGGAATAAGCAGGTGGCCCACCTGATGTTAAGTGGTTACCATTACTTATAGTCACGCTCGTTAGAAACATGCCCTACGATACACTGCTCAGCGTAATCAACCTAAGGTATACAGATGTTAAGACTTATGTGCCTGTAATTTCACCGTCATCCACACCCTTCAAACTGGAACACAGCAAGCTGCTTGGCGACAGAAATAGGCATGGTGGTAGTGCTTCCCCGGATGAGCCGTTCACAAAGAACTTTACTCCTACTAAAACCTACCTAGTGTGAATCGGTATCATCTCACAATGTATCATCAAATCAACCCACATATTCCTTTTAGTTTAGCCCGATACAAACATTTTTATTGCCTTGTCACAACCGCTTTAGCCCTCGTAAGTATTTTGTAATCTTGAGAGAAAAATCTTAAATATACCCTTGGGTGTTTCGTCTCTGCACAAATTACGATTGTCGTTTGCGAAAATTCCATTCCTGATACCACTTATCAGGTGATAAAACATTTATGTACTCGATATAAACGTGAGGTATCGTTTAATGTGGATCTCATCCATCAATCATTACGGTCGCGGCCGAAGAAAAAATATATCGGTACCTTCGTCCTTCGTTTATTGGTTCGTTTATTCGTATTATGTTCGGCAATCTTCGGGTTAATCATAGCCAATCAGATTGGATTCATACACAAATCGCTGGTAATTCGATGTGGGAATTTACGAGTCTAACCCGAATACTCAAACGTATTTCAGATTGAAGCTCGTCAAGTCGCGATTTTTTGACAGATTGCAATGAAAATCTGTCAAAAATTCATCACTCGTCTCAAGTGCTGAATTTATCTTATCTATCTGAGATTTTCATAGCAATCTGTCAAAAAACCGCGGCTAGGCTCAAGTCGCGATTTTTTGAGAGATTTCAATCAATCTTGACAAAAATTCGTTACTTGAGACGTGCTTAAATAATAATAATAATGCTGGACAATCCACACAGCATCATCTAGCCCCAAGCTAAGCAGAGCTTGTGTTATGGGTACTAGATGACTGATATACTAAATACAACACATTACACACATAGATATTTTTTATTATACATAGAAAATACCCAGAACACCCGGAATAAGCATTTGCAGATCGTACAAACATTTATCTCGAGGCGGGAATCGAACTCGCAACCTCCTGCGTCGCAGGCGGACGTTCACCCGCCGCGTCACATCGGCCGTCAAATCTTCACGTCATCAGCCCAAGCCGTCATAAGACGGTCGTCATTAGATCTTATCAAGCTATTAATACAGTTCTTTTATTGTGTAAACAAACGAAATTGGACCTCCATTGTATTGTGATCCACATTATTTGTAGTATTGAATTCTAATTATTGATAGCTTTATTACTGTATAATGTACCAAAATAGGGCACGAGCTTCAGTGAATGATTTTCTAAGACCACTTTGGGTTTCTATTGAAGCTTTTCAATAGAAACAATACAATAATGGGTAAAGAAATATTTGACTCGACATTACAAAAGAAAATTGAGCTTTTTCATCAGTTTAATGTTTTTTGTTTCGTCGAAATAATAAGAAAAACGCTATAATAAAAATAATAGACTAGGATGTGATTTTACTGTTTTATTAAACTTGGCGGAGGAGGTGATTTTTCTAGTACTAATATTTAGGCGCTTATCTATGATAAAATATAGGGCACTTTTCCTCCAGGGCTTTTTCTGTTTTTTCTATCTTTTCGGTAAAGGGTAGGTAAAACCTATATGGTAATTTGCTACGAGTTTCCAAATCGGTCCAGTAGTTTGATCGATTTGTATCAGTTGAGCTATCTCTAGGTCGTTTGCATAGATCTGTAGATAGTGCAACTGTCTCATATGTATGTTGTATATACCAATTATAAATACTGTAAGCACTTGTATTAAAGCTGTCTTCAATAGGTTAATATTTAGTTTAAATCTTGCTCTGTACTAGTTAAATCGATAAAATGACAGGAGTAATAAGATTTTAGACGACCGATGTGGTGCGGCGGGCGAATGTCCGCCTGCGATGCAGAAGGTTGCGGGGTCGATTCCCGCTCTGGGAAAAAGGTTTATACGATCTGCGAATATTTATTTCGGGTGTTCTGGGTATTTTCAATGCATAACAAAAAATGTCTATGTATGTAATGTCATATATTAAGTATATCAGTCATCTAGTACCCATAACACAAGCTCTGCTTAGCTTGGGGCTAGATGACGCTGCGTGGATTGTCCAGCATTATTATTAATATTTGACTCGTTCTGTGTCTTGAACGAATGTTGACGTCAATATCAAAATATTTGAGGGCATCCCATCTGTTTGAATTGATTTGAATCCATGTTTATCTAAAGTAAATGCAATATAAAGCGCAAACGGAAACTCTCGTGATGCAAACATATGCAAAATCCATGTGATTTGATTTGATGCGAGTGTCTTCTATTCAAAGCAAATATTTGCATTCTCATGTTATACATATGTATACATAACTCTGAGTACGGCAGAATGTACCTTTCTACTGACAACTGTCACAGCTCTGCTTTTCTCGCTATATAGGTGGTGGGTTCGACTCCCACTGAGAACACACATTTGTGTGATGAACAACAGATGTTTGTTCTAGGTCGGAGTAACGAAATATCATCAAATTCATGTTTTGATCGTGTTAATGTCCAAACGGTATTCTTTGAAGCTGACATTTCAGACAGGCCCAAGATTTTAGTTTTAATAATAATAATGCTGGACAATCCACTCAACATCATCTAGCCCCAAGCTAAGCAGAGCTTGTGTTATGGGTACTAGATGACTGATATACTTAATACAATAAATTACATGCATAGATATTTTTTTATTTTGCATAGAAAATACCCAGAACACCCGGAATAAATATGCTTAACACGATTGAAACTTAAATTTGACGATTACGAGGGCCTTTGGTAGGTCACCAGCTTGTACTGTATTGTATTTTTTTTATGTGACTTCTAGCTCAAACAAGCGGGCCATCTGCTCGTTCACTGCTTGTACAGAGGCATACAGATGTTAAGCCTCGTGTGCCCTGTAATTACACCGGCACCCACTCCCTTCAAACGGGATCACACTGCGATGCTTGGCCGCAGAAATAGTAGTACATCTCCGGACGACCCCTTCACTTCTACTACTACTAAAAAAAGTTAAATTGTTGTCGTTAAAAAAACTTTTATAAAAAAACAAAATAACTCAAATTCAAGCCATATTTTAATAAATTCTCTCATAAACCGTAATTCCTTGAAACACCTCAGTAAATTTAAAATTTACTTGCGATTTTATACAACCCGTGTCATGTATCAAGCTACGATCAAATTAATATTGGATGGCTTCCACTACACACAGCTTTCGGCTTTGTGAAGTCGAGATAAAGTGCAATTTCCTGTTACATGGTTGAGGGTGTGTGTTGTGTGAAGTAGGTAGGTTTGGGTAGTGTTATCAAACGTCAAATTTAGCCGAACTTGTGACGGTGTACCTCCATAAGTTTCTATGATCGATCATGACTGCAAGGGAAGCCGGCCGATTTAGGAATACTATACTGCAAAATGTAGAGACGTGCCAAATGTAAAATTTTGATGTACCACTGACTACTCCGCTTAGATATTCTCCAATCTTTGGTACTACTTGGTAAGCATTAGGAGATCTGAGGGAATATCTACCGTACCCGGGTATTAAAGCTGTGAAACTGTAATATATTTGCTTATAAGAAAATCAACAGAAAATGTTTGGGACGGCACACGAGGCTTCAGGTTGATGGATACTGAGCAGTGTATCGTAGGACACGTTCCTATCGAACGTGAACGTAAAATACTTTGTTATAGGCGATGGTAACCACTTAACATCAGGTGGGCCATCTGCTTGTTCCATCACCAAGTCACCAAGTCATACTAGGCTTGGTTACGAGGAACTGGCGCTTAGATTCACCTATGATCATACAAAAAAACGGTAGGAACCAAGCCGTAAGTTTCTTGCCGGTTCTTCTAGGCTTGGTCGCGAGGAACTGGCGCTTAGATTCACCTAGCGGATATTACTGAATAAATGCTTTTTGACTTTGACTTTGAAACCACCAAGTTGTATAAAAAAAAAGGCAATATAGTTTGGTTCGGTTTTTTGCTAACTTTGGCAACTCTAGTTGAAGGTGTGTAGGGTACGTTGGCTCTGTAAATTAATTACAAGGAAATTAGAGGGAACACTGAGAGGAGCCGGGGTGCTTCTGAGCTTCGGCTTGTTACAGGAAGGTAGATGATGGAAAATTAATTTTGCTGGTCTAACGGTGGACGGTAAATTCAATCACAATATTCACATCCTAATATATATTATATATGTTGGATGGATGTTTGTTACTCTTTCACGCTCTAACCAGTAGACCGATTTGGATGAAATTTGGAATAAACATAGATTATAACTTGGATTAACATATAGGCTACTTTTTATCCCGAAAAAATAACAGGAACGGGAAAAAAACTGCCACGCGGGTGAAGCTGCGAGCGGCCGCTAGTAGTAAATAGTTTAAGATATACTATGGAAGAGCAAAACATCCTGATACAAGTATTAAAAGGATTTCAGTGAAAGAAATAAACATTTTGTATTTGTACATATTTTTTCATTTAAATGTAAACACTTGCTTACTTACTTAGAGTGAATGAAGCAAAAAAGGTTTGTCAGGCTCGTATGGGAAACAGGCGTGATTTTTATGTATATAAATGTACCTACCGTTATTTTAAATCACTTTTGATACATTGCCTAACAGTCTAGCAAGTTGAACTCGGTTAGAAATTAAAAGCGTTCGCAAAGTGGAAGGCGAGTGAATGAATGAGTCCCTTGTGGCGAATGAATGGGAACTTAGAATAGTGAGAATGACCGACTCCTTTGAAACGTTATTTTAAACTAGAATTAAGTTTACGGAGCTCGAGTGGCATCTGATTGATAGCTTGCTAAGAAATTATCTAACTTACAAAACGTTGAAAGATTGTACACCCGTTAAGTAGTATTTTATGTTTTAAACTTTGATAACTTCTAGTTTATGTCTAACTTGATTTATGCAGTTTATAACGCGTTCAGTGATGAAAATGTTTATGCTAAGTGTGTCCCTAAAAGCTACACGAAATTCAGAGTCGTGAAAGTGAAGTGCAAAGTGTACAGTTACAGGTTCTTAAACTATTTATGACTGACTGAGCGTCTACTTAGAAAAACGACAAAGTTTCGTATTATCGTTTTCAGTTACAATGCGGGACAACTCTGTGACCGTTTCATAGTAAAATTGTCAATGCCAAGCATGGCACGCAATGTAAATCAAAACGACAACAAAAATTTTTGATCTTTTTCTGATACGATAGGTGTATAAATATGATCGGAAATATGTATAAATTAATAATCTCTCTTTGCCTCATAAAGTTAGATTAGCAACACACTGGAGCTTCATTATTTATATTGCTAATATTATTGACTAACCTCACAGCCAGTTAGCAGTAGCTCAGCCTTCTGTCCTGTGAGTTGTGGGTTCGATCCCCACCGAGGATAAGCGTTTGTCTGGTGAACATTGATGTTTATTCTCTGTTTGGGTGTTGTATGGGTAATCTAAGTATGTATTTACAAAAAAAAGTATGTAAGTATTCTATCAGCTATTTGGTTCCCATAAGCTTTGCGTAGTTTGGTGCTAGATGATGACGTGTAAAAATGTCCACAAATATTTATTTATAATATAAATATGCGTAAAAAAGATCACACAGTAAAATATACACTATAATATATTTTATTATAATGTAACTACCACCTGATTTATAATCGTATAAATCGTCTCCAAAAATAAACTTCTAAAAACCTTTCTGATAAATTATTCTTCTTTTGAAACCCCACCTTGTGTATGAGCAATAACAGTGACAGAGTACCTACTTAGGCCTCTAGGCCTCTGGGCACTCATTAATTCACCTACAAAATATCGTCGTAATCCATAAAAAATATAGGGTGTAGAAAGATTATTACCGAAAACCACTTACTTACTCATAAATAAATTTTTGATCGATTGACGGAAATAAATCTAGACTTTGAAATTACTAATTAGATAGATGGAAAACACTTTATGACATATAACATAAAAATATATTTTATAAGGCTTGTTTGCACTTGAGGAAATTATTTTATATTTTCCCAAAAAAAGTGCCCCGAGTGAGATATGAATAAACCCACGATACGGAAATGCACTAAACATCCTAACCATCATAAAAGAAATAAATTATTTATATGTTAACACTATTCATTTGTAAACGTGTGTTGCGAGAATTCCTGTTTCCGAATAAACGTTGGATAGTTTGAAATTGAAAATTCTTGATCAATAAAACCAAAAATACTACATTGAGTCTAAATACTTGCTGGGGCCCAATTCTCATAGCGAAATATGATCAAATTCAAGTTTAGATCGTGTCAATCTCCAAATTATATTTTTTTAAACTGACATTTCAGACTACTAATTGAGCCTAATTTACAAAAAAATTTCAAGCTCAAATAAATTACGAGGATTGGGCCTCGATGGTTTAATTTTGAAATATATAATAAAATGAAAATACTCTGCGGTATATATAGTTAGGTCCCTCTCTTTCAATACTTTTACTGCCAGTTTATTTTCCTATAAGTTTTCAGAAGCCTGTTCTTACACCCTGCACATTTTTTCCTAGAAATGTATTTGGTCATGTTAACACGCTACCAATTTATATACATCCTTTTCTTGCGCTTGTCTGTTCTATCCTTAATTAATCCATCTTCGTATATCTAAAAAAACTACTATCTTATTTATTCCACACGATAAATTTTGTGGGTTTCGGGTACAGACAAACAAAAAGCTGGTTTATGCGTATGTTTTATGTATTGCTATGATATAATATTCAGTAGGGAAACTATGCTACGATCCTGGAAGGATAAGGTTTATAAGATCTACTTAGATAATAATACACTGGTAAATTTTAAAATATCCGTAGAAGAACCAAGGTCACCGACATAACTATCAGAATCAGCATGTTAAAGTTTTTTTTGAAGCAAGTTGGTCTAGAAGGCAACTATTCACTCTTACCTTAAAGTGAAATGGCAATATCTAGACCATATAGCTCGTAGAACCGACAACCACTGGGTAATAAAGGCTCTCGAATGGCAACCATGGACCATACCGTACGATAAAGTGCTGTTCGTTCTCCCACCCGAAAGACCGATGGATGATATTACTAGAATCCCGGGAGTGTATGGAAAAGGCTTAAAATTATATAAGAGAGGTCTATGATCATGAAAGGATTTTACTTGTAATTGAGCTTCTTCAATGAACCTTTAGAAAAACGGTTTATGAGCACATGCTTGTGCGGACGCATACCATACTAGAGAGGTTACCATGAGCTCGTGAGTGAAGATTGACATTTATGTTGACTCCTCACCGTATAGGTGAGATTATAGACTGTAAGTTGTAACGGACAGAACTGTCAAAAAAAGTAAGAGTGTTTCAACCAGCACGGTGTATTGCGTCTTAAGCACTCACTTATATTCGATATTTTACGCGTAAAGACAAGCGTGAAAAAGTCTGAATGTAAAACATCAACTGAGAAATCTCCATTTACAAACATTCTGAGGATCGTCAAGTATCCAAGAGGTAGCGTACTGAGCTTGGGGCCTAAAATAGCGAGTCTCTTTCTTTTCATTTAAGACCATTCCTTTTTAATGCCTTCTACTCTATAATAAACATTAACTTTCATAATTAAAACCACAGACAGCTTTTGCTTCTAACTAGGTATTATTTCAGATTAAACAGAACAAAACATCGAAGCGGGTACAAAGATAGCTAATAGAATAAGCAATGTTGCCTGCGTCAATAACCTTAGAAATACCACTAAAATACCTAATTAACAATCTACAATTTACAAATAAACTTGTACTGTGCACGCTGAGCATAATGTGCCGGTGACTGTTTAGATGTGGTGAGTTTTTGGGCAATCTCCCGCACGAGTTCCCATCTGAAATCTCCCATGTACAGTCAGTTGCACTAAAATGTAAACAATTACTAACTTTGGAACGGTATCAAAACCTTATAGTAAACTCTTAAACAGTACAAACTTAAAAATCGTGAAACTAGCTAATAAGTTAACTTATTTCTTGAGTTTTTGCCCTGTAAATATTATTTGTAACGCTGTAAAACCATTCTTTAAGTTCCGAATTGTATACATTCTAATGCAGCTGACTGTACCTACTCGAGATTCTTGGAGGATGTCTAAGAGGAGACAGAGATACGTCCAAATTAGTAGTAGTTGGTATTCCTTATACGTGACAGGTCATCGCCACTTCTAGAATATGAACTGGTTTCCCCCTTTTACCGTCTCAGAGCAATGGCATTGCGCGCTTAAATTTTTAGATAGAAAAATCCATTGGTGCATGACCGTATTAGAACCCACGGTCTTAGGATCAAAAGGCTCTCTTTCATTAGACCACCACCGGTGCTCTGTAATATGTAATCAAAATGTTACTGATTACTATTTTGGTTTTGCGGTTTATCTGCAGTATTAGTATATGAGTAGTAGTTGAATGATTTTTTATTTGTTTCAGCAGTGTTATAAGCCGCGTACTGCGCGCTCGGCGTAGAATTAAATTTTAATTAATGCTATACTAGTTTGCGCTGGGTGGAAACAGAAGTGGGCTCACTTTGGCAGAGTTAGTGATGTGACCTAATAAGTTCGGTGCATAGGTTTATTAAGCTAAATCTCAAATTACAGGCTGGTTTTAAATTGCCGACTGTTTGTCAGCTGGTAACTGACATTAGTAACAGAGGTTCAAATAGATGCTCATTTCATAGGTTCATTTTGACAACCAATGTGGCGCGGCGGGCGAAAGTCCGCCTGCGACGCAGAGGTTGCGGGTTCGATTCCCGCCTTGGGATAAATGTTTGTATGATCTGCAAATATTTATTCCGGGTGTTCTGGGTATTTTCTATGTATAATAAAAAATATCTATGTATGTAATATTGTATTGTATTAAGTATATCAGTCATCTAGTACCCATAACACAAGCTCTTCTTAGCTTGGGGCTAGATGATGCTGTGTGGATCGTCCAGCATTATTTATATTTATTTATTTATCTTGGAGAATCATAATGCTAGAAAACTTTGACCCTGATTTTGACTCCCACAATAAGTGAAAATATGAATGCAATCTTTCAAAATTCTGCAAGAAACACACGGCCAAAAATGACTGACGAAATCAACGGATTTTATTAATGTTATTTTGTAATTTAATGCTAATAACGAAACTACAAAAGTGGACTAGTAGTTTAAGCTGTGTGTGATAGCAAGTCAGTCAGGACTTTGATTCATAAGATTAGGTCAAACAATAAAAATGGCTTTTTATCACAACATTACAAACAACCAAGGCCCAATTCACGGAACGAAAATCATCAAATTCAAATTTGGATCGTGTCAATCTCCAAATGGTGTTCTTTGGATCTGACACTATTGACATTTGACATCACAAAATTCTATTTTTAAATTCGTCAAAGCTCTAAAAAAATACGTGGCCTCCGAAAAAAACACGCGTTACTGACCCCTCAAAAATGTTATAACGCTCTGTTTGGAGACACAGACAAAACAAAAAGCTAGTCTATTCTCGTCACATCACTAGTAAACGGGCCCGGTACCCGGTACCCGGTAGGCCGGAATTTGCATGAAACATTGGATATTATACAGGCATTTCGTATTCTATTAATGCTTCAGACTTCAAAGCGCGCGCAGTATAATACATTCTCAATTTGAATGCGGGCTAGAGTGTTTTTGAGTATCATTCTGGGGATTTGAGGGTAATTGAACAATGACGGATACCTATCTGATGTCATATTATAAATGTGGCTTCCACTTGGACAAATAAATGATACATCAGTGTAATTTGAATTTACCGCAAGCCAATAAGGTAAAATGATTTTATCATTATATTTCATGGTTTGTGCAATTTATTACTGAATTGAAGTGGAAAAAAATATATTCATATTATAGGTACTATACTAACGAAACACGTAAAGTTATTTTAATATTAACTTAAACCTCCGCTGCAACTCTCTAGGGGCTAAAAAACTTTTCCCTAAAAAGTGCATGAAAATACGTGAAATCTCCTGAATTTATTAGCTTCCAAACGCTAAAATACTTATAAAGTTTCCAGTTCCAGTTTAAACCATTTCTTTTTGTTGATATAAACGTGACGATGACAAGAGAATTTGGTGAAGCCTGTATAAAATGACAGTTATTACGAATAATGTCACAGCTGAAGCCCAAACACTTTATTCCACGCGTTGTTTTCCCGCGCTACATTTACTTTTCCTAAACTAAAGATAGGAAAAAGCCCGTAAAAAAGGCAAAATACATCTTCCCTATTACAATTCAGTCTGACTCCACCCCTCACTTCAACAAAACGTTCCCTGGACGCGTTAGACAAATCGCCGTACAAAATGGAGAAATTGTGATGTAGATGCTGGATATTCTATCTCTAAGGTCTTAAGTTCGGTATCTAGTACAACACGTATAAAATAACGTGAAGTTATTATTCAACAACGATATTTTAAATTCATCATTTTAAGCATCGGTGGTTTAGTGCTTCTGATCCTAAGATCGTGGGTTCGAATACAATCGTGTACCTATGAATTTTCTGTTCGAAAAATGTATGTGCCGCAATGGCAGTGCTCTCAAACAGTGAAGGAAAACATCGTGAGGAAACCAGTTAGTATTTTAGCAGCGGTGATAGGCTTGGAACCTGTCACGTATGGAATACCCAATACTGCAAAATGTGGGTATGAACCAAAAGTAATATGTTTGGAGGTACGTCTAAACCCTTCTTGAGTAGGTAATTGGTATTAAGAGATCTGAGGGGATATCTACCGTGCTTGGGAATTAAAGTCTTGATGTAAATTTTTTTACTCTTATTTACTTTGGCTTTTGTGTTAGTGATCAGTTTTAGTTCGGAAGTAATAGTCTTACCACATCTTGTAGAGTCTGAGATAGAAAGACGGCTAAAAGTGGCTTTTACTAAAAAGGTTGCCATAAAAAATCCCCAACGAGCTATTATTGAAACAACGAAAAGGATATTAGAGCAAGAAAGTTGCGAAATTGAGTTAAATTTGCTAAATCGAATCCGTCTTTTTATTCGCAAAGTTTCAAGTTTCGCCAAAAGTGTTTTAAAAGTTTATATGATTAATATAATTCTAAAAAATTATTGAAAATGTTATTTAAACCACATAGCAGTAAATAAAGTACAGCAAGCACTTGCTGTACAGAGTAAAGAGCATGTTAAATCACAAATCAGGAGCACTTGGACGAGTACTTGCAACGACTCGTCTGCTTGTTGGCAGTGTTGGACACTAATTAGTGAAGATACATCATAACCGGAGGATTTATTATTTAGTGGCTTCCGTTTAGCTTACGTAGAACTAGTAAAGTATTGTCCCCGATCACGAGCTGACTGTTCTAAGTCTCATTCGTATTGCATTTTTTTTTTAAGAAATTTATTTTTCACAAAGAAAATTACAGCTAATACAGGTATTTATAATTGGTATGTACAAAATACATATGAAACAGAGCTATCTACAGACCGTTGCAAACGTTCTAAAGTTAGCTCAACTGATCCAGATCAGTGCCAATGGGAAGCGTTCCCAAAACACTGGCTGCATTGCCACGCTGAATTAATAATAATAAGTGTCATATTTTGTTGTAAAAGCTTATTTAGTTTGAGTACTCATTGTGACCAAGGAGCCTATAGAAAATTGTAAATGGTTCAGATAAGGCTTTATTATTTAAGAATTTCAAAAGTCCGTTAAAAGCTACTGTCGTTCCCAGCCGAATTCACTTTTAGTGGGTGAATTTGATCAGTGGTTTTGGCATTTTTGATCTAAAAAGATACCTGAAATACGTGCAGCGAAAAAATATTTTCTTTTATGAAATAAAGTAAAAGCTGGACACTAGTGTACTCTATAAAATCGAAGCCAGTAATTCTATTATCCCTTTTGTGATACTACTCAGTGGACGGAGGGATTTTTATAATATTTTATGCTGTTGGTTGCAAGATCTGCCGCAAAACACATATCTCAAAGCTTTTATTACTAAGATCCTTGTGCGAAGAATCTTTCTATATCATGTTTGTTCTCGTGGGAAAAGGGATATTCTAAATTGCTTGTAATGCATCGATTGTGTCGACACATCCTCGATACGCTTTGCCGGATAAAACGCTTTACAAACTTTTTTATCTCTTTGTTATTCGATTGAAATACAAATGAAATACCTACATTCTATTGATTGTATTTCCCTTTTTTGTTTTGGAAACTAGTGTGTGTGTTTGGGTTGAATTTAGTAATAGTTACATATACCTAATATTTTCGTCGTTTTTCAATTGGGCTTTTGAACGTGAAGATATTTGCATACAAACTTTACCCCTTATGGTAACGCGTTAGGGGATTAATTAAAAAACATTTCTTAGTATACCTTTATACACTAAAGACATACTAAATATATTGATTTTATATACTCTGAAAACTTCAAGTGTCTATCGTTGTCTATGTCAATCTGTAAGGAGAGATTCTTATAATTGGTGTATATTGGTAAAGATAGATTCGTAGACATTTTCGTGTTGGAACGAAGTTCCTTATCGCGCGTTGTGAAAGGGGGCTAGACGGAAAAAATTCTTACGAAAAGTTGTCACGACACTTTTGCTATAGTAAGCTATTGTAAGCTGTGCGGCATCGCATGTTTCTCTGTCTGTCTCTCTCTCTCTCTTATAGAAAGCAAGCCAGATATTTTCATTTCTATTTCGGATTGAACTTCGTTCCATCCGGGTGTCCCTTGACACCTCTCAAATTTTTTTTAGTTAGTTTTGTTTTGTTTTACATAGGATACCAATTCAAAAAAATCACAAGAACCTCTCGGTTTTAATTTTTAAAACGCAAACCCCAGTACCCCATATAAGTATAAACATTACAAGCTAAATATAGATTCTACTTGACCAAGCACTTATCGTGGAGACAATACTGGCTTTATTGACCAACCTCTTCAAATCACGAGCAGGACTTTACCTTTATTTCTTGACCACTTAAAAACAGGATTTGTTCGTTTTCCTGTTTATAAAGTTACTAAACTTTACAAGAAAACATTTGTTAAAGTGAAAACGTTTTTCGTGTCTAAGGAACATTGATATTGCTTCTTCGTAACTTTTTTTGAGGCTATGAAGACGGCTTTATATAGTTCAAAGGTATATTTGAGACAGAGATTCAGCAGGTCTACACTTAGAAACGATATACGAAGTTTCGTATTGTCGTTTTGAATCACACTACGCGGCATGTCAGGTAGTGTTAACTTGTCTGTGGATCAGCTTCCGAGTTGTCCCGCAGTGTATTACAAAACGACAATACGAAACTTCGTTTATCGTTTCTAAGAGTAGACCTGCAGATATCAGTTAGTCTACTCTTTAAAATAGACTACTAGATTGTACCTCTTGTTTATCACGTCACTCCGGATGTACCATAACTATCAAATGTATTTTTTTGTATAAAACAATACAAAAAAATACATTTGATAGTGGATTGTGTATTCACTGTAAATTACGTTTGATAATAATTATTACTTTTTTAATTTTAAGCTTGTAAGCCAGTAGTCAATATAATAAAGAGCCGTTCTGAAATAATTCTGTTTGTGAATTTGTTTTTTACTCAACCAGGACTTTCCAGGACCTTTCTGCCCCATCTGTCATCTGGTATTTTGCATATACATTAGACTAAAGTAAAAAAAATTAGTAGAAAACAAAACACAGTTATAAAAATCGATGAGTTTCAACATGTGATACCTACAGGTGCCAATTTTATTTGATGGCTGCTAACAATAATGATGTCACATCACAAGCACAGGAAGCCTCGTTAGCTAAACTCGAGCTCTTTGCTCTCGGAAGCTCGTTAGGATGTGATAACACTGTGTCCCAACGTCCCTATCTCCCCAAAGGCACATTCAGCTCATCTGTAGAAAATCATTACACATTTTTTCGCAATAAACGCCTGGTAATATCTCATGCAGGCATCGTTAAGGAAACCCGTACATACGAAACACATTTACGTATTATCAGGCGAAGCACGTGCATGTAATGTCATATTAGAGAATGAAAACAGGCTTACGCGCACCAGTAATTATCTGTGAAATTTTTGCACACATTGAATCTACGGTGCGGTATTGCCGCTCTGGTAGCTGTGTGGTAGCATCGCGTATGTTGCTGTGAAAAGAAATGAAATTTATCTACTTGAAATGTGGTACACGTAATGTGGTGCTGTGTTTCAGTAGCTGGCAGGTCAGGGCCTCTAGCTGCTGATATTTACCCTAGTTTCAACTTTGGAGGCAAAGGCTTCCAGGTCACAAAGATTACTGAGTGTGTGTTCTATGTTGGCACAACTTTAGAGAGTAGGAACCGGCTATAGTTTTTTGGAGCAGGAGGTGAAAAAGTAAAACATGAATGCTTAAGTCATTTCCTTAAAGGCACTAAATAAGCAGTTCGTCTCAATATGGGGCTTATAAGAGCCTCAGAACACGGCGCGCAGATTACGCGTGTTAATGCAATTCAAACGAGATTCTTTGATACTTATTATGGGCATCTACGGCACCGTAAACGCGCGTTTGTCAAACGCGCGTCGTCTGCGCGCGTATAAAATACGCCGTGTGCTTAAGCTCTAAGATAAGTATAATAACGTGCAGTGGTCCTAGTTCCTATTGAGAAAAGTCTTATGGGATTTCATTTCTACCTTCCTTTTCAGAACTAACCTTTTTATACAGGTTGTATTTAAAGCCTGGACTACGGAGGATGCTTTATTTGCCAACCACAAAAGGGGCTTTGTAGTGAGGGCTGATCCTTAGAGTAATATTCGTGATATGACGACAGTTCTTCGCGATAATACCATATTATTAGCAAACGAAGCAGTGTTATGTTTTCCGTTGTACTTATATCATAAATAATTTATTAATTGTGTGATATATAGAACATTGCCATTAAGGAAAACAAACATTTTTACACTTTAAACATAAAATTACAAACTAATATTATTATAAAAGTCATTGATAGAATGGAATAATAGGTATAACATTCATTATAACAATAGAAATAATATATGGTTTAGGTTTAAAAATAAGAGAAGAGAAGGAAACACTGAAGACTGGTATCTTCGTGGTCTAACAACGGCGATGGGTTTCAAACCTATCACCTATGGACTACTTACCACAAAAGGATTTAAATATAAAATATATTTTTCGACATTTTTCACAACATCATCTAACCACAAACTAAGCATCGCTTGTACTATGGGAACCAGATGACTGATAGAATACTTATGTACTTTTTATTGTAAATACATACTTAGAATACAATATAACACCCAGACAGAGAACAAACATCTATGTTCATCACACAAACGTTTGTTCTCGGTGGGGATCGAACTCACGGCCTACAGCACAGAAGGCAGAGCTACTACTAACTGAGCTAAGAGGCCAGTCAACACTTGTGCTAAATGTTTATTTGTATTTGCTTCTCTTTTCAGAATTTCTAAAAGGTAGTCTTGGAAATCCTCCAGTAACATTTCAATAAGTCTGCAAAAACAAAATGAAAAATCTTTATTCTAATGGCCTCGCCCAGCTGAGATTCTTGCTAGTATAACTATTTCCAATTTAAAACAGTAGCATATAAGTAGGGACAGGCAACCACACAAGTGTTACAAAATAAATTACTTTATAACGATCAAGATAAGACGGGATTATTAAACAGTAGTAAAAAGATTAACTTTAGTTAACTAATTAGTTGTTTTGAAGTTATACTTCTTATGCGACTTCCAACAAGGTTGCGTTAAACGTTTAACACTACTGTGGAGGAGGTATGAAAGCACTGTTCTTTCTCTCTTTCTCTCATAGCCACGTTACGTTTCGTATATTAAAGAAGTTTTACTTCAGTCGTGTGGTCTAAAGCACACTCATTTTTTTTCTACCACTTGCAGATTTGCAGATGCAGATTTGCAAGCAGACTTCCCACCTGATGTTAAATGGCAACCTCCACCTATAACAAAGTATTGCTTTGATATCTGGTGATGATCTTCTAGGCTTGGTCGCGAGGAACTGGCGCTTAGATTCACCTAGATTTAAGACGTTTCAAGATGATCCCTGCGGATATTACTGAATAAATGAGCTTTGACTTTGACTTTGACTTTGATATGTTGCCTCGCAATTCCACGAATTTTAGGAATATGCTCTACAATGTACTGCATTCTGCATATGCATCAACCTTAGGTATATTTCACCGGCACCTACACACTTCCAACCGGGACAGCAACGCTTTTGTGCGTATTATGTTAAAATATTAGGTTAAATGTAATAATTTTTAAAGCTTGCGAATAATTTCAAGTGAATATTCATAGTATTATAATATCATCATCATCAACAGCCTGGGAATGCGCAAAACAACTGCGCTACCAAGAGTCCAATCGCACTCGACCAAATATACCTATCTACAACTATCAGATAAAAACATCCTATAAAAATCCTTACATGGATAAATCTGAAGAAAACTAAAACATTTCTGTAACTGACTACCCCAGCGATGTCCTCAATCGCTTGCATAACGAGTTCGATCGAGGGCCTCTTTCCCTCTTCACTTGAAGATGCTTTTTGTAAAGCTTCGATTTCATGGTTCGCTGAGAAACTAGTTATGAGGGCTATTAAAGATACTCTTGTAAATAGAAGAACTTTTATCATGAAATACCGACTATAATATTATCATGAATATTGACGACCGAAAAAATTTTATACTTTTGTATAAAAATTTTCTACATTTACCTTACTTTTTAATTGAGGTATGTATTATATTTGTTGGCAGTGTTAGGTTCGATTATAGCTTTATAGAAATGAGCTCTTGAAATGTAATTACGGTAGTCCTGTCTCTGTTTGTCATTACGTATTGTTAAGAGATGGCAACAGTTTAAGCATTGTTTATCTTTTGACAGATTTTAACTGACTTCACAATGGGAGCTTCTCATTTATAAACAGATTTGCAAAATTCTTTTTTATCTGTGTGATCAAAAAAAAATATTTTTATGTAAAAGACAAGCTTTGTATGTTACAAAATCAAAACGGAATTTAATTAAGTACTATCATAAAAGTTACTTCAAAATTCCTTTCAAACTAGGGCGTTTATACCTCGCGACCAAAACCTGAAACCACTTTGCTTGTGAAGTCAAGTGGCAAATAGTACACCTAGACATTTTTAAGGAAAACATTTCCATAATGCGTGTGCGAGTGTGTTTGCCTTTTACCCAAGAAATATTTTTACTCCCTCAATTTACCTGGGTATTTTCAACGCGGAGATAAGGCTGCTCGTATTAAATTTCCTCCAACTTTTGGAATTTTAGCAAAACTTCAAACCTTTAACTCTCGACTTAACCCTAATCCGCTGTCGTGATGCCACCGCCGAAAATCCCGCACAGTGGTCTAAACGACCATAAACCGACACGACTAATAAATAAATCTAACCCGACGGGTCTGACCGACTCCAGCGCTGCAGTCACTGCAACACTATAAATTATTCATTATGCAGTCCGGAACGCGGCACATGCATCTTGCATGTGGAACTGGTATTTGTTTATTTACATTAGTTAGACGTCTGTTGGACGGCGGTGAAACTTGTTGAAAATTCATTTGTTTAAAAAGACTATTAGGTTTTCTTTGAGAGGTTCTGTCGTGCTTCAGAATTTTAAAGTTTAAACTAGTTGGTAAACTCTGAAACTGACTAGTTTTTAGAAACGTTAATATTTGTACACCATAAGACTGGTTACCGTGTACCAGTTTTTCACCATGAAACTTATGATGATATCGTAATTATTCTGTGTGGGGGCGTAAATATAACTTATTTTGCATTATTTTATATTTTTTTGATAACACTAGTAACTTTTAGTCAATTTGTTGACCTACTTGTATAATTTGTGTATGTTACACATAATTTTTCAAACAAAATCTGAAAGTGAAAGGATTTTTAAACAAATTACGTTCTTCTGTGTAAATTTTCCCAAATCCGTGACCAATTATTCTCGTCAGCTTCAGTGGTTGTTTCTCATTAAATTCACCGGAACAGTATTCATAAATTATATCCAAAATTTAGGTTTACCGCGAGTCACCGTGACGGGGTCTTACCGACCCGGCACCGCTGCTGGGTTGACTTGAGTAATGACTTTATTCTATAGTTTCTGTATGATTTGATTGAATGATAACTTAATTGGGTGTCGCTTCATGTGATGAATATGGATGAAGGGTTTAGACTAAAATTAAGTTCTCAGTATGTTTTACATAATACCTGACAAATCAAACACTAGCGGTCTTACTTATAAAAATCCATCAAAACATTAATAATGCTTAAGCTATTCCTACGAATGAGTTTTAACAAACAGAGTCAGTATTAATTTTAATCAATAATACAATTTTATTGTGATACTAGCGGCCGCTCGCAGCTTCGCCCGCGTGGCAATTTATTCCTGTTCTCGTTATTTTTTTAGGGATAAAAAGTGGCCTACATAGGCCACACATATACACATACCTCATAACACATGGACATGTGTGGATAACACATGTTAATCCAGGTTACAATCTATATTTGTTTCCAATTTCATCCAAATCGGTCCACTGGTTAGAGCGTGAAAGAGTAACAAACATCCATCCATCCATACTTACAAACTTTCGCGTTTATAATATTAGTAGAATTTGCCTCTTATTATAAAGGAATTTATTTCAATTTGATCACAATAACTAGATGTTGCGTTATCCGTGGCAAATCTTTTGCCCAATAAGCAGCTGTCATCACGCTTGTAAACAAATGTGACAGTTGTATATTTTTTCCAAGCCATTCTGGCATTATGGTATTCCATTGTCATAATGACAGGTTGGTGGTTTAGGGTATGATAAGGCTATGGTGTGGTGAAATGGGTACGTCATGTCACTTACTATTCAGGGAATATACTAAGTTATGTTATACTAGCTGTTGCTCGCGACTTCGTCCGAGTGGTTAGTTTTTTCTGACTTAAGATTGATGACGACCGATGTGGCGCGGCGGGCAAATGTCCGCCTGCGACGCAGGAGGTTGCGGGTTCGATTCCCGCCTTGGGATAAATGTTTGTACGATCTGCAAATATTTATTCCGGGTGTTCTGGGTATTTTCTATGTATAATAAAAAATATCTATGTATGCAATGTATTGTATTAAGTATATCAGTCATCTAGTACCCATAACACCAGCTCTGCTTAGCTTGGGGCTAGATGATGCTGTGTGGATTGTCCAGCATTATTATTATTATTATAAGGTAACATGGTCTGTTTTATGGCAGTTAGCAATAATAATAATAATAATAATAATGCCGGACGATCCACACAGCATCATCTAGCCCCAAGCTAAGCAGAGCTTGTGTTATGGGTACTAGATGACTGATATGCTTAATACAATGTTATATTACATACATAGATATTTTTTATTATACATAGAAATACCCAGAACACCCGGAATAAATATTTGCAGATCGTACAAACATTTATCCCAAGGCGGGAATCGAACCCGCAACCTCTGCGTCGCAGGCGGACATTCGCCCGCCGCGCCACAAGGGTCGACAATGCAATGTATTTATTGTTTTATAATCTATACATAATAATGAGTATAGGTATAAAAGTATTTATTTCATATAAATAACTTAGTAACTAGGTACAAACCGTGTGGCTGTTACAAGCTGCCAATACAAGAATCTTTGTCATGACTGACTGACATTAGACAACACACAGCCTAAACCACTGGTCCGCAGGCTTGAAATCAGAGTAGGCTTGTCTTAGTGCATAAAGATGTACTAAAAAAGAAATTTACGAAGTTCAACCCCTAAATCTCGGGGGTTAAATTTTGTGTGAATATAATTTCACGCAGATGAAGTCCCAGTAATTTTTGCTAGTTTTAAATACACGTTTTCTTTTAATAAGCGTAGTATAACAGTCGCTAGTAAAAGTCCCAGAAATTCTTACGTTGTTATTCCAAGGAAAATTCCAGCAATTTTTCCAACCCGTTAGCCCTGTCCCATACATCACCCTCGTTAATTATAACAGCACATAATTCAGAGCGTCTTAGCTGTGACGTGTACAAGCTTGGCAAATTTAGCAATTAACTTCACAAATAAGTATATTGTGATATATTGACTTTAAAATAACCCTGGCATTTTAAGTCAAAAATATTACACTTAGAATGTACCATCGTATTTTCAACAGTAGATTAAGTAGCCTTATTGTAAAACAAGAAAAGGCAGTAAATAACTCCTTTGTATAGGTACATAAATAATATATAATGTAAGTAAATAGGTACATGCCTATTTCTGCCGCCAAGCAGCTTGCTGTGTTCCGGTTTGAAGGGTGTGGTTGCCGGTGTAATCACATGAGGCTTAACACTTTATGACGATGATGGACGCTAAGCAATGCATCGTAGGGCACGTTTCTTACACACTTGTAAGAAACGTGCCCTAATGCGAGCGTGCGAGGTAATGCTTTGTTCTAGGCGATGGTAACCACTTAACATCAAGTGGGCCATCTGCTTGTTCCATCAGCAAGTTATATAAAAAAAGGTAGGCAGGTAAATGTTAGATTCTATCACTTAATATATAAAAAACAGAAAATAAAAGTATACCATCGACTCATGCGTCGGTAGTAGGCACTTAGGCTAAAATAGTATTCAGCGCAGCATAAATGTTGAATATGTGGACCACCACCAGCTGAAGGAACGCACCAGGAGATGGTCATCTTAAGTATTAAACACCAGCAATGCAGTCACTTCGCCTGCCAAGCGTGGTGACGATGGCAAACCCCTCAAATATGGAGGAAGCCAAGTCCAGCAGTTAGTTGGTGACTTGACGTAAAATGTAAATACGCTTGTTTTAGTTTAAAAGGAAAATATAATCGAATGCCCAAGAATACGGGTGTAAGTGCATGATGAATGGCGGTAGTAATGAGCTGTCAGTTTGACAGCTGAGCGCTTTGCAAGTTTTCTTGAAGTATAAAATAAACCACGAAATAGAAAATTCTCAGGGAAAGACCCTGGTTCTAACGTGATTAATAACATCTACCTATTTTTTAAAATAACAACTAAGCCAGAAAGCTTGGCACCGTACCTTTTACCCGACTTACTGATGGAACAAGCTGACTCACTGATGGTAACTGATTATCATCAACTATAACAAAGTATATCCACGTAGGTAACGCTTGTCAGGAACATGCCATACGATGCATTTCATCCATCGACCTGAGGCATACTGGTAGTTCACGGGCACCCTGTGAATCTGTGAGTCGCAGTTATTCTCCGGACGAGCCTTTCGTTAAGAGCTCTCTTCCTTATTACTATAGAACTATATTATTTTATTACCTATAAAAAAAAAGGTTGAAAATAAGACGTATAGATTACACCCTAAAAGCGTTGACAACCCCACAATATAAACTAACAGATTGTTGCAAATACGCTTCGTAAATTCATTGTACTTTCACCAACAAAATATATCCGGCCATTACTGCAGCCATAAAAATAAATTACCACATTTCAAACACATACATCACGTATAAAAACGGCATGATCTAGTTTCGGTTACCTGCCAATCCAAATACCGAATTCCGAGCTAAACCGACCATGCCCGAACACACCCGAATGCGGCACTTTATGGACTATATAAGTGAGCAATATGGCGACCCAACGGAAAAGTATTTTGGCGGGAAATTTGCGACATGTAGTGCCATCAAGGATTTATAGTTGTCTTCAGGAAGTACTCGCCAACCGTCACTTGATGTATTATAAACGTGGTGCGAATAGCCATTGTGGCCTTTTGTTTTCTTCCGTTGGAGTGGTTTGGACCACCACTTACTCTTTTATGTGTCTGTTAAGTATTCTTTGAGGATAAAGCTGAATATCCTGTTCGTGCTATCAAACTACATGACAGTGCTGTTCAACAGATCAAAATGTTGGTCGATAACTGAGAATTCTTAATTATTATAATATTTTTTTTATTTGATTATCTGATGATAAGTGGGGTAATTATCACCTATAACAAAGCATTGCTCTGTAGGTCACGTTCGTCAGGAAAGTGCCCTATGATGCACTACTCTGTATTCATCAACCCGAGGCTTAGGTACAGATGTTAAGCCTCATGTGCCTCTAATTACACCGGCACCCACACCCTTCAAAGTGAAACACAGCAAGCTGCTTTGCGACAGAAATAGGCATGGTAAGTATAATAATTAATAATATAAAAATTGTTATTATAACTGTGGCCGTTGTGGTATTGGTATATAATATGATACTAGAATAGAATAGAAGAATAGAAAATCATTTATTCAGCCACCATATAGTAAAACTAAAATATAAAAAGAACAGAAAATCAGAGAAAAATAACACAAAATAATTATAAAAAAAAACTCGTAAAATACTGTATCTAATGTGGATGTCATGAGAAGCGATTAAGGGAAGGGAGAAGGGCGGTAGCATCTCATGAGTACTTATCGTCAATACTGTAATCAGCGCCTGCTAAGGGTACTAAGGGTAAGGGTATCTACAAAAAAAAGGATACAAGTATTTTATCTATCATCGGTTCCCATAGTACAAGCTATGTTTAGTTTGGGACTAGACGATGTTGTGTTTATTATATCCACAAATATATGTTACTTATATTTTTGTTTGAAAAATCTTATAAGCAATCGTGACAATTCCCAGCTCGAAGCTAGAACTCGATCGATGCAATCTGCTCTTTCCATCAGTACTCCGAAAACATTGATAAAAATATTCCGCTTCGTCGAACATAAATGTTCCCCCTTCTGTCAAACGTGTATCACGTTCCGGAGAGGAACTACACATTGATCACGAAACAGCATTACACATGAATGAAGAAACGTGAAAGTTTTGGTGTAAATAAGAAATGAGCTCGGTGTAAATGCGAGCGGAAGAATAAAAGCGGATTTTATTTCTTACATTTTATTTGCTTACTAGGTTTTACGTGTCATAAATGTACTAAGACTGTTGTACGGGATCAAAATTGAATCGAAATTCTTGTTTAGTACCCACTTTCACAAATTGGTTTTGACTTATTGACTTTTCCCTCGCTCGTAAATTTGGAACTTGATTTTCACAAAAGTGTAATAAGTGTGAAAGAATTCGTTAAGTTGGAAATATTTTGTTGACATAAAACATTTTTGTGATGAACTGTACTGAGTCGCTTAATCTCAAAATAAACTGGCAAAAATATAATAAATATCTTGGAAACTGAGAGTGCAATTAAATATGACTTTGGTTAGTATTTACTCCGTTGGAAACTTGCGGCAAGTGCGAGCAGTTTCGGCTTGTTCTAGTTTAAAGAGGAATAAAGATGGAAAAATGGCGAGAAAGGTTCTAACTGGAGTACTTTCTAAGTTAGAAAGAGTTGTTAGAAATTCTAACAAACTACGGTACTATTATATAGTGCAAGCAAGTAGGTCGTCTATAAAGTTGTTGAACAACGTGAAGCTAAGCTGCTCTTAAATATATTATTTAGTAAGCACTACTGTTCTTATACATATTGCCTGACACTAAATAACAACTCTTAAAAATATTACTGTCTGTGTTAGTGTCATGTCGACAAAAAGAGATAGCAACACACTTATCGGTAGTAAGCTAATGAGACACAGCAACCATTATAAATAAGACAAGCAATATAACTTTTTTTAAATATTTTGGATAGAAACGGGACATTTACCATGATTTTTGAGTTTGATTGTTTTTCGATCACGGGTCGCAGTGAGTTCGACCCGAGATCATGGTGCATGCAACTGGGCCAAAATATCGAGACAAAAAAAAATGAAAATTAATGGTCTTACTTTCCCAAGCACAGTAAGATGCTTTGAGGATGTCTAAGAGGGGAGAAATTTAGAAATAAAATAAAATAAAACACTGTCTAGCCCCAAACTAAGCAAAGCTTGTACTACTCAGAAATGAAGTTATCGTCTCATAAAAGCTGTTCTCCAGACTGTTGTTGATGATGAAGGCGTTCTTCGCTCTAAAACTGCAGGTCTACTCTTAGAAACGATAAACGAAGTTTCGTATTGTCATTTTAAGGTACACTGCGCGGCATGTCAGGCATTGACAACTTGACTGTGAAACGGCTACCGAGTTGCCCCGCGTTGTATTACAAAACGATATTACGAAACTTTGTTTATCGTTTCTAAGAGTAGCCTGCTGGTGTTGTCTCTTGTGTCTGTAATTGCACTGGCACTCTACAAACATAATACAGAAATACATCCCTGCTCAGCGTATGAATCAAATAAGCATTAGAAAACTTTCTAGCTCAACAAATCCGTGACATAAAGCAACCATGCCGGTGTTCCATTGAGCGTCACGGTTCGCCGGTGAATCTGAAATGAGTCGCCTAAACGAATGCGTAGGGAATTGATTACACCCTCCGGAAAATGGGGATGGCAGGTAGGCTTAGGCGGTAAAGCGGCGCGCATAGTAATTTTTTGCACATTTTTCTTAAGCTTGTATTGATCGATAGGGCGCTCGAGACGTAACTTCTTAAGCTTTTTGACAGGCCTTGATGTTTAATTGGTAGTTCTGCCTTCAGCTGTCGGTTATGAATTTGATTTTTATATTTGTGTGATGAACGTGGGTGTTTGTTTTGTGCCTGGGTGTTATAACGGAATCTAAGTTGTATTGTCTAATATCCTAGTACTTTCTGTATAATATTATACAACTTTCATACCTATTTACCCAACCTTTTGTTTAGTTTAGCTTCTCTAGTAAGTACTTCAGATAAGAAGTCTTTAAAAGAAGTTATCTATACTACAGCCATAAAGCTTAAAAAAGAAATCTCGAAAACCTTCGTAGTTTTCACTACCAATATTTCTGTAAATAGGTACCTACTCGTACCTAACAAACCTCACTCCACTAGCCACGCAGAAATCAACGAGCGAAGCGAGTGACGAAGTAATTCACAAATATCTATTACCCTGGTACTTTTCTTATAATATTATACAAATTGTAATTCTAATTTGCCTAATCTCTGGTTTGGCTTAGCTTCCTTAGAGTAAGTAATTAAATAAGTAATAAGCCGAGGTATCAACGACTATAGCTATAGATCTATAGTTAACCTTACAGAAATGATTCAACTTGTGCACGCCCTAACTCCCGCGTACACCCGTCGCCGTCGTATCGCTTAATAAAAACGTCGATGCGAACAATTTCTGCATTTTATTTCATACTTCCCTTTAGAGGCTTTGCTACTTATTTTTATGGACAAAGACTTATTGTTCATTTCACTTTGTATCATTCGAAGGCTTTATTATGAACGGTCAAGTAGGTAAACGATTTATTGTTTTGATAAAAAGAGATCTTACGGTCCAGTGGCGTTTCTCGACGCTGTTGTGTTTTGTGAATGTGGGTCGGAACGTACGATATAATGCTTGAGTTGTATTTTATTGATACCAATTATAAGAATCTTTATCCTGACTGACTGATATATAGACAACGTATAACCTAAGCCACTGGTCGTAGAAACTTGAAATTTTCAGGATATATTCGGCATGGTGCGTAAAGTTGTACTAAGACAGGAACCCCTGAAATTTAACCCCTGATTGGGTACAGGGGGGGTTAATTTACTAGAACTAACTTACATAAATAACTTCACGCAGACAAAGTTGCACGCATTTTGCTAGTTATTTTATAAACAGAACTGGAGCATAAAATATAGACTTTAAAATTACACAAATACAAATGACTGCAGATATTGTCCACTCATGTTTAAATTTGAATAAATGAATATGTTTCCATTGAGTAGATTGTAATTTGTCAATTAAACCCCTCAGTGTTTTGTATACGCACCAGTAGTCATATTATAAAACACGTCAAATATATTTATATCGATCAATTGAACTTATTAACCTATAGTACGTAGATTGTTTAACAAGGGACTGAAACGAACTAAGTAATATGAGAAATATTGGCAAAATGGTTATCAAATTGAGTATGAATGAGTTTTAGTCCCAAATAAAACTACTACTAAAATATATTTTTTACAAACGCACTGATTATACTAAAAACATTCAACAACTGCCAATAAATGTTTATGAAACCATGTAGGTTGCTTGCAGTTCCATTTTCAAAATAAATTCAAAAATGGAACATCGAAAATCCTATCTGTTCTACGTTTGTCAACTTTTGCTACAAATCCCGCTTATATCTGAATTTGTACATGAAAAAAGTAAAAAATCTCACAAAACAAATGACAAACACTTCAACCGTTTAAAAAGTTTTCTCTGAATTCGAATTTTGAATCGCCATCAACTAACCATCGGTAGGTTATCTTGAAGACAGATTGGGCATCAATCTTCGTTAGCATTGTCGCGGGACAAAGGTTCCCGCACCGTGACGTGAACCAGTCACGCAGATTTACAATTTATTCTAAAATATTCCCATTTATCAAGATAACAAAACATGATAACGGTTTTACGGGTCTTTTCTGTGTTATCTTTTCACACGGATACACTCAGTGTCTGCATGAGCTATTTGTGTATTTACCTGTATAGTTTGTGTACGGTAAACATGTGGATCCCTTTGTGTGTTCGCATTTAGACTCGATATTTTTTTTAATAGTAAAGAGCTTACTATGAGCTCTCATTCTAATCTGATCAAAGAGTTTTTTCTGGTGGTATAAAGCTTGATATATCTACAAATGTTACTGTAAAAGTATAAAATAGACGGTTAAAGATATATTGTTATTCCGCCACTTCAATACCTATTAGTTCAAAAAATTGTAAAAAATACGTGCTTCTACAGCACCTGCAATAAAATTAATATCTTTATTTAAACCTACTTTAATATTTTAACTAAATTTAAACAGAGTATAATGTTAACTTTTTTTTTCTCTAGCCTATTTCGTCCCACTACTGGGCAAAAGCCTCCCCCAAAGACTCCCAGTGTTAGTCGCATGCTTACACTGGTGGGCGAACACCAGTACACCTTGGGTTCCTGACAGACGGCGACCTCTGGGTCGCCCTAGAAAGCGTTGGCGACGATCTAGACGCCTTTGATAGGACGTGGTGGGAGAAGGTTCGGGAAAGAGAAAACGGAAATGTATGTTATGACTTGAATTTATCTAATTACTTCGATAAATAAAATATCTTATTTTCCCGTAGTCTACACTTTTGTCGACCATTTAACGTTTATCCTGTGAACAATTCTTGCTGAGTAAATACCGCGAAAACCTAAAAACATTGAAAATATCCAATTACGCGATGTCGCGTCGATTGTCGAAACACGCGGGAGGTGTGTGAACAATACAATAGTATCGAGAGCGACATGTGCCGACATGTGGACATTGGATTCGCCTGTTACTGAATATTTATGTGTTGCCAGTAATATCCTATTGAACAAGCTTTGTTGCCACAGTTTAATAAATAAAATAAAAACTGCTATCATCATTATGACAGCCGTCACAGCTCAGTTCGTAGTAACCCTGCTTTCTGTGCTGTAGGTGGTGGGTTCGATTCCCACCGAGAACAAACATTTGTATGATGAATATAGATGTTTGTTGTGTCTGGATGTTATATTGTATTCTAAGTATGTATTTACAAAAAAGAAGTATATAAGTATTCTATCAGTCATCTGGTTCCCATAGTACAAGCTATGCTTAGTTTGGGGCTAGATGATGTGATGTAAAAAGTCCACAAATACTTATTTATTTATTTATTATTTATCCCTATTATATATTATCTATCTGGAACCTGAAGGTCTGAAATTACAGGCTAATAATGCATACAGGCTTCAGGTTGATGGACGCAGAGTTGTGCATCGTAGGGCACGTTCCTAACAAACGTGACCTGCGAGGATACTTTGTAATAGGTGATAGTAAACACTTGACATCAGGTGGGCCATCTGTTTATTCCGTTTTATGTTTTAATCGTTTAAAAAAAAACGATTTTCTTAGCTGAACTCATTAGGTTTTGACTGCCAGGCTTACTACCGTCGATTCTTGCCAGTGCAATTAAATCAAACTTAACAAAATCCAAAATGACTTTTCTTAATCAACGTGCTGATGATGGAACGAGTTAGTGGTCCACCTGATGTTAAGTAGTTACCATCACCTATAGCAGAGCATAGCCTCGTATAACAAAGTCACGTTCATTAGGAACGTGCCCTACGATGCACTACTCCGTGTCCATCAACCTAGTCATACAGGTGTTTAGCCTTGTGTGCCTGTAATTTCACCGGCACTCACACCTTTCGAACCGGAAGACAGCAAGCTGCTTGACAATAGAAATAGTCATGGTGGTAGTAATTCCCCGAATGAGTGACTACTACTACTAAAAATGTTTTACGTATTTTATCTGTTCAAGCGTATCTACTGAAATTATAAACGCTTGTTTTACAGATGTATCTCGATAAAACTTCAGCGATCTCTCGTATCATCGATCAGTGTTCACAATGTGTTGTGGATGGATTCTAGTACCCAATAAACCATTTTGTTGATTGAACATGCTCACGTTATAAGGAAAAAT
Organism: Electrophaes corylata; assembly: GCA_947095575.1. NCBI lineage: Eukaryota > Metazoa > Arthropoda > Insecta > Lepidoptera > Geometridae > Electrophaes > Electrophaes corylata. Next base: position 13,652,538 of record OX352699.1, on the reverse strand, counting down.
AAGTTTATGCAAAAAGAAAAACCGATTACGGTTCACTTCAATATCATTCTCCTTTGGAATATTTATAGGAAAATAGAAGCTTGATAAAATGGTTATTAGAGTGTAATAACTACGACGTGCAAGTTTTTTTGCTGAGAAACATTATAATAAAATATAAAGAAATCCTACTTAATATTATAAAAGCAAAAGTTTGTAAGTATGGATGGATGGATGGATGGATGTTTGTTACTCTTTCACGCTCTAACCAGTAGACCGATTTGGATGAAATTTGGCTTAGACATAGATTATAACTGAGATTAACATATAGGCTACTTTTTATCCCGAAAAAATAACGGGAAAAAACTGCCACGCGGGTGAAGCTGCGAGCGGCCGCTAGTATACTATATAGATATTATCTTGTAAGTAACTTTGGTCTTGTTCTTTTTCATTTTTTTTATGCTAATGCTGGAACAATCGTATGGCCTACCTCATGTTGTGGTAACCATCACCTATAACAAAGCATTGCCTGGTAGTCGATGGATGGATAGATGGATGTATGGGAGAAGCCTATGTTCACAATATACTTCTATAGACTGTTGATGATGACGATGATGAGTACTTACAAAAAATTATATTTTAAACCTATATCTACAGATATAGTTCTCTTTTATTTAAATAAAACTCAAATGCAGACTATTCTCCTTTATAACAAGTGCTCTGAGCTAAGCACTAGCCACAGCACTAACAAGCCAAGATACTCTTCAGCATAAATGGAGAGTTATGATTATTATGTGTTAACATGGCTTTTTAGTACGTTGTTGAGTTTCTGTAGGATTTTAAACCAGATACTATTGTTTTAAAGTGGGAATAAGGTTTTCTATTATAAAAGTTTTGTTTTAATAATAGTGCTTTAAAATGAAACGAAAAACATGATATTGAATGAAAACTCAAAGGTTTGTGTTACTAATTTGTTTTTCAGTAGCAGCGGTAAGCTTGCAACCAGTACACGAACTAAATAACACCACTGTGTAACTATTACAGAATAAATCAAACAAAATTAAATCAATTTACACAAAAATATGAACTCGCAAATATATATGACTAGCGGCCGCCCGCAGCTTCGCCCGCGTGGCAGTTTTTTCCCGTTCCCGTTATTTTTTCGGGATAAAAAGTATCCTATGTCCTTCTCCTGGCTCTAAACTACCTCCCTGCTAATTTTCAGCTAAATCGGTTTAGCCGTTCTTGAGTTATAAGTGAAGTAACTAACACGACTTTCTTTTATATATATAGATAATTGTTTTAAAAATCTTTGCCTTTCAAATAAAGACAATGCATAGCCTTACATGTCATGTCTGCCATGTCTGTCGCATGTCTGACGATCGTTGGGCTAAGACCACAACTGATTGGGTGCCCAATGCAAGACGTCCGCGCGGCAGACCACCACGGAGATGGCGTGACGAGTTAGATGTACATCTTACAGACTGGTCCAACTTGGCCCTTGACCGAGAAAGTTGGAAAAAAGGTAGGGAGGCCTTTGCCCTGCAGTGGGACAGTTTAGGCTAAAAATAATAATAATAATAATAGCCTTACAATTGTAGAGACTTGACATTTTTAAGGTATATTCATCTTTGTGCGTAGTGGTGTGCTAATAAAGGAATTCACGAAATTCAACCCCTATATGGGTACAGCGGGGGTTAAAGTTTGTTTGAAAATAACTCAACACAGACGAAGTTGCGAGCGTTTCGCTAGTACCTAATAAATTTGAATTTCACGACTTAACGACTTTTAATCTATGGCACGTTAGATATCTACTCGGATCTTTTAGTACCAAGTACTAAGTTTCTTTCTCTCCTAGATTGTTTCATAGAGTACTACCCACTCCACATCACACAAAGGATAAATGGAAGAAAATGTTAATTAGCATTAAGTTTGCCCCCTTTTTTGTAGTTAAGTTTACCCCTGTAAGTTAAAATTTGCATTTGACTTGTTGGGTATTCCATGGGAGATAAATTGCAAGTCCGTTGCCGCTTGAGTATTAACTTGGCTTCCTCATGAAGTTCAACGCTTATGAGCACTGTATTAAAGTATTGAACAATCTACGTAATACGAATCGCTAAGGAGTGGAATTTATTACCAGCGTCTGTTTTTCCGAACACTATAATTTAAATCTTTTTAAGGCAAGAGTGAATAGGTGTCTTCTAGATCGTCTTGCTTCATCGTTACTTACCACCAGGTGAGATTGAAGCCAAAGGACAGTCTATCAATGATAAAAAAACAGCTTATTAACTCAATACTGAACTCAAGGCAATAATATGATATGAAACACACAAAGCTGACTTCAAATCCTTTGTTTATCGAAATAGAAACACGTTCTACAGATTTGCTACGACGTAGCACTTTCGTAGCACAGCTACGACGTAGCAATTTCACCGGCTCGCAGCGGTGTTGGGATGCAATGAAATCCAAGCTTTCTCATTGGTGACATAGCGTGTTGGCGGTTGATGAATACATTGCTATTTTGTTGTGTAAATCGTGAGCGTAGATTGAAAGGCTTATATGAAAGGCTGTTAGTTCAATGTAATAAAAATTGAAAAGCAAAAATCTCACGACTTTAATCCGAAGGCACGGTAGATAGCCTCTCAGATCTCTCTTAGACTTTTGATGTCTAAAAAGTTAATCAGTGGTAGTTAGTAGTAAGTATTCCATACGTGACAGGTTGCAAGCCCATCACCACTGCTAGAATACTCACTGGTTTCCTCACGATGTTGAGAACACTAGCATAATGTATATGTAAAAGGCGGAGAGAAAATCTATTAATCGTTAAATAATAAGAGAGTCGTATAATAAGACAGCAACTGCATATAATTTTTTTTTTATCTTTTACTTTTTTTAGTATTTGCTGTTACAGCGGCAACAGAAATACTACCAAATCTATAAATATAATCTGTGAATATTTCATTTCTTTATGCCGGTTCATGAGATACAGCCTGGTGACAGACGGACAGATAGACAGTGGAGTCTTAGTAATAGGGTCCCGTTTTACCCTTTGAGTACGGAACCCTAAAAAGTATTGACTCACGGGTAACGCTCGTTAAGAACGTGTCCTACGATGTAATGTTCTGCATCCATCAACCTGAGGCATCAGTCAAGTCTCATGTGCCTGTAATTTCATACCATGAACACGTATAAATTAAATTCTTATCAGCTTTAAACCAAGTGCAAGAGCTTTAAAAGCCTTTTACTGCAAAAACTAAAACGTACTTCGCTGAATAAAAAATACAACTGCAAACGAAGCACCAGGGTTTATGGTAAACTTCTTTTTGTAGTCGTCACTTTTGGGCAGCCCTGGCAGAACTAATCAACAGTAAAAACTAACGAGCGACAGCCCTGGGCTTAAACCGGCCGATGAATATGAAATACTAGAATATTCTTTTGTGGTGGTAATTTTATAACCATCCATTGCACCCCTAAGATTTTTTCTCAGAGCTCAGAGCTTCTGTTTGGGAAATTTCTTTTTAAGTCCACCCATATATTGGCGAAAGAAAATTTATGCTTTAATATAAATGTTGATTGTGTTTTAGACACTCAGGGCGGGTTTATACGGCGCGAAAGCTTTCGCGCGGCGGCCGCGCGGCGGCCGCGCGGCCGCCGCGCGGTTGAAAGATATTTACCGAAAATCGTCTCTATGTTCTAAATAATAACGTTCAAATTCCTACGGCGCGAAAGCTTTCGCGCGGCGGCCGCGCGGCCGCCGCGCGGTTGAGAGATCTATACCGAATATCGTCTCTATGTTCTAAACAATAACGTTCAAATTCCTGTCAAGCAGCCAACCGCGCGGTCACTACGCGGTTGACACAAGTAAAATGAAGACATTTTAACCCCTTTTTTCAAGTTAGGGGTCCACGGGGTCCAATTTTGAAAATAATAAAAATGATCTTAGTTTGACTATAAAATTCTCGGAACATGATTTTAACCATAACTTGAGTATCCCCTACACTCTTTGCCAGGGATCAACTTGAACTTTAGTATGCAGTGTTTGAATCGTTTTCAATGAATTACGATCAAGTTAAAATAAATATAATGGATTAAATTGTAATAGAATACTGCAAAATGTGGATATGTACCAAATGTACTATCTGGACATACTTCTGACTACCCTTTTAGACTTCCTCGAAGAATCTTGAGTAGGTACTTGGTACTAAGAGATTGGAGGGGATATCTACCGTGCTTGGGGAATAAAGTCATAAAACTATTTCTTTCTTAAATATAAAAAGAAAGGCTCAACTTTACAGTATAAGAAGGTAGACTATGACCTGATCATTGAGTTGCAACTAAGATGCAAGAGGATTACTGTGGAAGGCTATGTACAAAATAACGATCTCTATAGGGATTCGGGACATTAACATAGAGAGTTTGTCCATGATGCCACTAAACAATATACGGAATCTTCATCACCATAATGATGTCGAGGCTAATCAACTCTTTGATAATCAAGTTCTTACTAGAAGATAACTGACAAAAAACTTTAATGTTAAAAAGTACAATTAATAACAAACTATCGCAACGTAGGACAAAAAAATATTTTTTTTTAACCTTGGGGTCCCTGGGACCAACAAATTATTAAAGGTTAAGTAAGTCAAAATCATCAAAATGATGCTGTCAGTGAATGATACTGTGGGTAATATTAAATAAGATCATATCTGCTTTTTTCAAACTTTATAGAACCCAACATTATCATCATCACCACTGCTGATCTGGCCCACGTAGGTCTCTACTATTACGCTTTCAGGAAGAACTAATTTAACTTTTGCGCCAACTTCCCGCAACCCCAATGTCGTTGGCTCACTGGATTTTGTGTATTATCTTTCATGTTATTATAGTTCATGGTCGCCATTTGAGAATCATTTATTGCTCTGTGGTTCTACGAGATAAATACCCATTGCTACTTTAACTTGCTGATTCTGAAAGCTATGTTGGTGATTTGGTTCTTCTACGGATTTCATAATTCTTGATTCCATCGCGTAGGAAAATTTACATATATTATCATAACATAACTTTCTTTTCTAAGTGAGTGATATTTCAATAGTTCACATTTTATGGAGCTGAGCTTCTATTATAAGAGAGATAGATCAAATTATCCACGGTTTTCAGGTTGAGTGTATCTCAATCACAATACTGCCTGTGGTTTGGTAACCTATAGTGTGAAATGCTTGACAAAAGGGAGAAATATTCAGCCAAGCTATTCTTTCCAATCATATTATATTTATAAAATATTTTAAACCTCAAAAACTGAGATTCATTTACAAAAGAAGAAATAAAGTGGTGATCAGCTGTTTAATATATTTTGAACCTCAAAAAACTGAGATTGACTTACAAAAGAAGATATAAAGTGGTGATCAGCTGTTGTTACGCCATTCGAGCTAATTTAAGTACGTTCGATTTTAGGTCCTTATTTTTATGTTAGCTAAGTAAAAAATCTGCGAGGTTGACGACAAGAAACCATACATTAGTAAGCTCGCCAATGGTATTTTCAGAGTGGTTGTATGAGTGTGGCTCCCCTCTATCAGCCGTAAGAGGCAGAAATAAGACAGCACAAAAAATATCAAAAATGCAGTTTGGGTTGAAATACTAGAAAAAGAATTCAACACGGATCTAGTCCACAGACGGCAGCTTTATCAACGGTATATGTGGATAATCTTTACCAAATATAAGAATTTTTGTCCTGACCTAATAGACAACGCACAGCCTAAACCGTAATGTAAACTGGTCGTAGAAACTTAACATTTTCCGGGTATATTTGTCTTGGTACATAGAGGGGTATCAAAGGCAAGGCCCTTACACTCAAACCGTATAATTAAAACATAAAATAAATCATTAAATAAAATAAAAATAAAATTTCAGTGCCGGATATTTAAACCATCAAACTGGATGTTATTCTGCATTAAAATCTCGCATAAAAAAAATGTATTACGATCTTTTTTGAAATCACCCATGAAATCATTGTTCATTTGTTCGGGTAAAATTTTTCTATGCTTGCGGCCACCGTGATTTCAACTCAATTTACTAGACGAAAACGTTGAAATTCCCTGATACCGAGCCAACCGCGCGGCGGCCGCGCAGCCGCCGCGCTGTTGACAACATCAATATCGAATACCGTCTTTATATTCTAGAAAGCAACGTTCAAATTCCTGTCAAGCGGCCAACCGCGCGGCCGCCGCGCGGCCGCCGCGCGAAAGCTTTCGCGCCGTCTAAACGCGCCGTCACGGGAACGTCTTCTGTTCCCGTTAGTGTCTAAAGCTTCACAGCAAGGTATTGTCAAAACTTACCTTTTCACAAACAGTTCACAAGCAAAGTTCAAAACTGAAACTGTAGTTACAGCGCTGAAGCAGTCGCGTGCATAGTAGAAACAAGCGGTTGTAAAAATAATTAATTAGCCAGCCCTCATCACAAGCTGTTGGGACATGAGTTTGAGGGACGTTTTTCACGTAGAAAGCAGGTTCACGCCCGTGATTACCGGCCAGCTGCAATACAATAATCAAATTTCGATAACACGTTAAGCCGTCGATTCTGGCTACATGAGTCAATAAGACATAATAATCCATTAATTTAAATCCATTATCAGTTATCTCAAAGATTTGAAAATAAAAATTACGCAGAATTGTGCGTAATACTTTGTTAACAACAATTCATAATGATTCAAAACTGTTTTTTTTTATTCTAACGAATAAATGCATTATGACTTTTGACATAAAATTTAACCAAGTCCGTCGTGTCCGCGCTGGACACCTTGAGTTTGAATAAAAACCCGAAAGACTGTGCAATTATTGATTTAATGATATATTATAATAAATTACAATTTTCTTGTGCTCTCGACACGGTGGAACATTTTGAAGTGTTTTTGCAGGTAGGTTTTCTGAATGACGCCCTGTGATTCTTTGAGAAAAGTGGTTGGTTGTCGGATGTGATTTGCTGTCGTGATTATGGTAGGAGCTTCGGTATTGGTTAGCGGCTTCAAGCCGCGACACGTAGATTTTTACCACTCTTCTAACTACCAATACCAAAAAAATTCACGATAATGTCAAAGCAAAACCACGTCACTTATTTATTGAACGATAGCATTAATAATGACCAAACACGTACTGAAATTCTCAAACCATTTGAAAAAATGGTCATGACCTTTCTTTAAGCCTCCTAAAGTGCACAGTCCTCAGAATCTCAGTAGTAATTCCTAAATGTTACTGGATAAAACGACCGGTTACAAAATTGCGTAGCCCAACAGATAAAAACTACATACATGGTATATTCCATTTTTTAGCTTTTTATACCGGTATACAGGCGCTGGCCACCTGTTTTTTATGCTAATGTAGCGCGCGCAGATGTCGGGTTCTGAATGACGACTCGCATAGAATTATAAAAAAGCCTGTAATTTCTAAAAAGCTCTGGAGTTAACTCTTTAATGGGAAGAGAAAAGGACGTGGAGGACAACTTTCGTTTTATAAAAAACATACTCACATGGCTACTGAATGCACACACAAAACGCAATTAGAGTTAATGGTCTTTTTCTTTGTTAGTTTTGTCTAGAAGAATATTGTAAAAAAAAATATTAAAGTACTTTGTGGTTTTACAAGTAGTACAAAGCCACACAAGGTTCGATTTCATGAAATCAGAATGTTAAATACGTACTCTCTATGACAGCAGTTTTCTTTCTGTTTCCTAGATTGTCTTGTACATCCACTCGTCTAATCAAAGTTATAAATTTATGATAGTTCTATAGGAGATAAAACTAAAAACCCTGCCGTAACACAGTTATCTAGTGCGAAGGGTATGATTTTTTGTAACTACCAACCTATTTGTTCTAGACAAAATTATTAATCGCTACACTAATAATATACTTTTCGAAATCGCTAAAACTTATACCCCTACTTTGCTCAAAAGTCTACATAAGTATGTGAGGTCTACTGTTCTCATAGAACCACTAGTATAGTAGATAAGTGTGTGCTTGTGTGTGTGTTTTACTTCCCTACTTTTTCATTCATTCATTCTATCTCTAAATCGCACGATAAAGGCTTTACGTTCACGACTGCTATTTGTGGCTGAATCTTTATGCCTGTCGTTTTAAACCCAAAACACTCTGATAAAACTTTATAGGCACTACAATAAACCAACTTAGTTCTCCATATTTTTCATGGTTAAACTCACACGAAACCAATTTCAGCTGCGTGAAATGCCAAACCATTATTTCATTCTGTTTGAAATGAAATGAAAATAAAATAATTGAGATGAAAATACAATAGTCGCTGTTATCCAGGTTTTGAGCATGTTAATGCCAAATGAATAACTTTATAACATTTTTAGATATATAAACAATATTATTCTATTTAAATTCAATAAAAGTTATTGAATACATTTTTATTGACACAGTTTTTTAACTTCTACAGATGTCATCGTTTTCAAAATCAACTTATTGTACTATGTTTTGTGTTCCTAATAAAGATATTATTATTATTAATATTATATTAATAAAATATCCAGATATATTCCGCATTGGGTTTTTTATATTGCAAAGCTTTAACTACGTAATTCTACCGCCAGGTAGTAGGTAATGCTTGGATTGCTGTTTACGATTAAAGGTTATCACGATGCAAAGGCACATGAGACCTAATATCAATACGTCTCATAGTGCGCTCAGTGCTATGTCATACGTGTCATAATAAATACATATGTGTCATATGTGTCATTTGTGTCATTTGTGTCATATGTGGCAGTGCAACGAATATAGAGTCTTCGTGAATTAATGCAACTGTTATGGGCAGAGATAATCTCAAATAGCATCATTTTCATCAACAGCAAAGCATCGTTTTAAATACCTCGAATACCCGGCAAATATCTTGAACGAGAACATCGGCCGAACTTGAATAGCTATTAGCTTTTATTTGATCACGCCACTAGCATAAAAGTTAACTTGTAGCTTGATGGGTATTAAGCAGGCTCCAGTGGTTACCGAATGAGGTTGCTCATGCATTGTTTAACTGAGATTATGGATAAGTGACAACATAGCACTGGTCTGCAGGTTTTTTAATAAGCTGGCCACAATAATCATTAAATGAGTGAATATAAAAAGTAACTATAAACAAATAAATATTTGTGGACATCTGTACACAACATCATCTAGCTCCAAACTAAGCAAAGCTAGACACGGATGTCCGATAGAATACGTTTTTTTTGTAAATACATTCTTAAATAAAACACATTCTTAAATTCAATACATTCTTAAAAAAAAAAATGTGTACAATATAAAAAATATATGTGTTTATCACATAAATGTTTAATCTCGGTGGGGATCGAACCCACAACCTACAGCACAGAAGACTGCTACTAACAGAGCTGTGAGGTCAGCCTCCACATATACATTTGGGGCTATAGATGAAGCCACCGAATGTCAAAATCAAATCATATCTGATGGAAACCTTATAACTTTTTTTGTAAATATAATATAACACTCAGAGAACGAATCAGTATTGTTAGAAGCTTTTACAAAGCACCAAGCCTCAATTAATTAAACTTATATATATTATGGGCACTAAATAGCTGATATTACTTCTACACAGCCGAAAACGCTGGTCGTATAGGTGTTTTGAAACTACACGTTATGGGGTTTCTGAGTTGCTCTGCAGTGCAGCTCAAAACATCAACACAACTTCGTAGATAGTGTTTCATGGTAAACCAGTTGTGTTTTTGAAGTAATACTTCTAATGCGACTTCCAACAAGGTTGCGTTAAACGTTTAACACTACCATGGAGGGGGTATGAAAGCACTGTTCTTTCTCTCTTTCTCTCATAGCCGTTTCGTATATTTACTTCAGTCGTGTGGTCTAAAGCACACTTGTTTTTATGTTTTCAACCGACTTCGAAAAGAATTATGTTTCTCAATTAGTTTTATTTTTATTTTCGTGACCTGAGAACTCCGTCCGACTGACATAAAGACGCACAACACGAACTAGCGATTTTAAAGAATTTTCAGGGTAATATATTCGTATATGCGTGGAGGTGTACAGTACACCTCCACGCATATACGAATATATTACCCTGAAAATTCTTTAAAATCGCTAGTACACCGTGTACTTACTTCAAAATTCAACCCCTAAACGTGTGCCCGCAATTGTTGAAGTTTGTATGAAAATAATTTCACACGGACGAAATCACGCAAGTTTCAACTAGAGTTAAATACATACGGTTTTATTTTGCATTTCATAATCGTAAAAACTAGTGCTAGACTCTGCTATCTTCTAATGATGCGGAAGCGCTACGCATAAGCACATTAAGCACCCTGTATTACGTTATATGATATGAAGCACCCTGTATATCGTTTGATGATATTATCTTACCGTATCACGTAGCACGCAGTGGATTATTGTAACTGCCAGTAATTATTATAATAATTCGCAGAATTTTATTATAATAAATAAGCTGTAGGTGGTGGGTTTGATCCCCACCGAGAACATTTGTGTTATGAACATACAAAATAATATATTTAACTAAGAAAACGTATTTTGCTAAGAAAAAATATTTCGAAAAAAGTTTTTTGCCAGTGACTTGCGACTGCAGGTGACCAAGTAGATTTTTTTGCTCACGAGTTTGTTCTGACGTTTGTGTTGATGTTGATATTTGTTCTGTGTCTGGGTGTCATATATTTTATGTATTCTATAATATTTACAAAAAGACACAAGGGAGGCTAATGAGGTCCTAAACCTCACCACTTTCATTCCAATTGCTCACATTTTTCGCTAAGACCTCTACTTGAGGTTTTGGTCAAAATTACACAGCAGAACTTAAAATGACATTATGAAAATAATTAATATAAAAAAATTATGTTGCTTCCAAAAATGAAATAAATAAAAAGGATCGTATTTTTTGATTAAATAAATTTTGATTTCAGTTCTGTCTCAGTGAGTTGTAAAATTGAAATTGCAAGTCCTGAGTCATAACTGAAGTTGTATAACTGAACCGGGAATAATTTAATAAAATCGACAGACATTTCTACAAAACATTTCGAGGAAATCACAATGATGAGACGATCGGGAGTTAACGATGCGGTTGTTCGTAATTGACTTGTGGCTGTAAATCTGGACTTGAGGTGAGAAAATTGGATCGAAGATCGTATGAGGTCACATCACGTGTGTATCGGGCCAAGTAAAAATAAAAAAAATGAACTAGCATCATGACTTTAGTCGCAGGCACGGTAGATATCTACCATGCTTGAGAAGTCATGATGCAATTTTTTTTATTTTAAAACTTTATCGTTTACTAATAAAACACAAACACTCAGTGTCGTGTTTTCGGTGAAGACGGCTTCAAAATCAAAATGGAAATGTAATAAACGAGTTTTGGTCCAGTCCGTGGCGCCATTTTTAGTTAAAACAAGAATAAAATGCTGATTATAAATCTACCCAAACTAGAAATAGAATTACTTATAGTAGATGAGATTTGGTTTAGGCCCTCAGGGAATCTGTCATAACTCGACGCAAGATACACTCGGAGTGTTACAACCCTAAGTTTTCGTTCCGTCGTTTTAGCAATTTCTAAACGAAAGATTTCGAAGACACGACAATACCGACGTCATTTTTGTTTGTGTCAGTTTGCAACCGTGCTATAAGAGTTAACGGTAGAAGGGCAGCAGATCTACTCTTAGAAACGATAAACGAAGTTTCGTATTGTCGTTTTGTAATATACTGCTGGGCATATCGGTAGCCGTTAAAAGTCAAGTTGTCGCTGCCTGACATGCCGCGTAGTGTAACTTAAAACGACAATACCAAACTTCGTTTATCGTTTCTAAGAGTAGACCGGCTGGTCTGAGTGGAGAAATAATGAACGGTTTAAGATACGAGTGTAAGTTGTGCCAATGACATGTTAATCCCGTGGCTGGCACAGTGAATTGGATGCTCTTTAAATCCGATTAGAATTCAAATTGAATTGTTGTACAAGACTAGTTTAGCTCGCTAGTTTTACGGGTGTTTTGTTTGTCAAGAGGCTTTTCGCTGCAGATTAGTTAGTTTTGTTGTGCCAGCGAATTTGTGTTTACGGTGAAGAATGTAAAAAGACGAATAGAATCTGTAGACTTTCTGAATTGCTGTTTTTTTTTTAAGAGAGAAAATAAATTTACACTTATGGTGCTATACTGCTATGATCAAAAGTTTCAATCCCATACTTTTTGGGAGGTCATTTTCCAGCAATGGATTTCTACATTTTCTTTTTTATTTATTTAAAACCTTATTGCACAATTTTTATAAATAAGTGTACAAAAGGCGGGCTAAATGCTATGAGCATTTTCTACCTGCCAACCTTAAAATTTAACAAAGGTTGGCGTGCTAACTTAAAGATAAACTTAAAGACAAGCTGATGATGAAAGTCTTCAACATAACCGTGTTTTGTTTTTTGTGGACTCATTTGACGTCGGCAGGATTACTTGTCTTGTATTGATAGACAGAACCATTAAATTACAGAATAAGGGTTAGTGTACATTGGAAGACGCGTCCACCAGTAGTGTGACTATAACCGGTAAAAAATATCTCTGAGAATAATAATATTCTTGACGGGAAACTAATTCCGCGAGCATTTCGTTCCGTGCGTAACTGCAACTGCAATATTTCAAAATCGAAACTTCCACGTACATTTTTCAATTAAAAAAACCTAGAGTAAGCAATTCATGATCTTAGGATTGGAAGGCGTGGTTGTTACCACTAGACCACTAATGCCCTCCAGGCTCCAGTAACCATTCAACAGTACATTGACAAATACTCGCAAGGGACTTCGCTTGTTATTGTACGCTCGTGGGTAAAGAATTCTCCAGTGTACCCTGGCCTTAAGAGGAAAAGAGAAAGATATAGCTCAAAGTAATCATAAAGCGCTTGTGTCTGCGCACCATTTAGCAACAGCTGCCGAGTGAACAAGTTAAAGTATAATCCGTTTCATCTCGAGAAGAAGTCAGAACTACTCGCATCCATCGAGGGTTCCTCCAAGTTTTGAGTTCACTTTGAGTTGAAACTTGAAGTGAACTCGTTTGTTTCGAGAAAACTTGTTAATTGGTAGCTTTCCTGCTTTGAGTAACTGGAAAATGTCTGTCGTGTACGCACCGATTTCAGCTTCAGAAGTCTCTCGTCTAGTCTAGTCTAGTCTAGTCGGACGACCGATGTGGCGCGGCGTGCGAATGTCCGTCTGCGACGCAGAAGGTTGCGGGTTCGATTCCCGCCTTGGGATAAATGTTTGTACGATCTGCAAATATTTATCCCGGGTGCTCTGGGTATTTTCTACGTATAATAAATAAAATCTATGTATGTAATGTATTGTATTAAGTATAACATTCATCTAGTACCCATAACACAAGCTCTGCTTAGCTTGGGGCTAGATGATGCTGTGTGGAGTGTCCAGCATTATTATTATTATTTATTATAGTCTCGCAGTCACGTTGGATGGAAAATATAAAAGCGTTATTCAAATACAACATTTCTCTTACCCTCATTTCAAATCCTCAGAGACAGGCATTTAAAAACATTTCATGCAATATGTATCTCCGTTCGCGACAGGAAAATTCACGAGAACATTTACACCCATATTGCACAGCATATGCATACACGATTGCGCGCTGTGTCGTGTCATTTCTCATTTATTTCCCGCTGCATTCAAACGACATCTGTAACGTAAAAATGGATCGTGGAAAATTCGTGATAAAATATCGTTGCATCTCTGTGATATAAGAAAATGTTTTTCTTTAATATATTTCGCCATCAAGCCATATCTTAGTTGGGCGAAGATAAATGAGAAGCAAACACCTAATAGAATACTTGTAAAAAAAAACCCGGCCAAGTGCGAGTCGGGCTCGCGCACGAAGGGTTCCGTACCGTCTATAATAAAAACGACAAAATAAACACGCTTGTTGTCTGAGAGCCTCTTTATATATTCTTTTTATTCGGTTTTTCATTATTTGTTGTTATAGCGGTAGCCAAAATACCTACATCTTCTGTAAAAATTTCAACTTTCTAACTATTCTCACGGTTCATAAGATACAGCCTGGTGATAGATGGACCGATAGGCAGCCAGACAGCAGAGTCTTAGTAATAGGGTCCCGTATTACCCTTAGGATACAGAACGCTAAAAAGATGCTTTAAATTTATTATAACGTCTGACACAAAGCAAATAGTACTACACGCGCCACTACGGCAGAAATAAGCATATGATAGTACTTCCCCAAACCCTTCACTAAAAGCTCTACTACTACTACTAAAACACTACTGTAGGGTGTGAGTGCCGGTGTAATTACAGGCACACGAGGCTTAACACCTGTATGCCTCAGGTTGATGGACGCAGAGCAGTGTATTGTGGGTTACGTTCCTAAGAACGTGATCTTCAAGGCAATGCTTTGATAAAGGCGATGGCAACCACTTAACATCAGGTGGGCCATATGCTTGTTCCATCAGCGCATTGTATAAAAAAAACTACTACAACTATTACTACATTATGCTACAAGTTTCAATGTATAAAGTAACTGGCTGCTACGTCCAATGCGTACCCGACACGTCGCTGTAAAGTATTATATTATTTTCACAAAGATATTGAATTGAAACTGACATAGTAATATCTTCGAGATGCGAAACGTGCCTTACGGCGTCCAATATATCGATTATTTCTATATTTTCACTATTTGCTATGACCAAAACTAAGAAGAATTCTCGAGTAAAATCCAACTAACAAAAAAAGAAAGTTAACCCAGAAACCATTTTTGATACTGGGCTCTGGTAATCTTATACGAAAAATAAATAGAAAGATAGCCCACCTGATGCTGAGCAGTTGACCTTTGTCTATAGTACAAAATTGAATGACGTGACAGAGCGTGACGACATGCTCTTTGTGGCATCCCTGCGTAATTTTATTATTTTTATTTACGAAGATTTTTTTTACATCTTTTATTATCTTTTGTTTGTAAGAAAAATTCATACCTACATAAAATATATTGTAACACTCAGACAAAAAACAAATATCTATGTCAATTACACAAGTGTTTGTCCTTGCTGAAAATCAAACCCATAACTTATAACGCAGAAACTACTAACGAAACTATGATGATGATGTCCTAAGAAAATAAAGAAGGTTGTCAACCCTGGGGTCTCTCTTTTGATTTATTCATATAAAAAGCTCCTCCCAGTCAACTCAAAGTATGTAAGTATAAAGTGTCCCGTAATCCTATCTACGAATTCCAGCCCACGCATAAGGGGTCACTGCAATTTCACCGACTATTCAGTACAAAGCTTTGAATCTCAATCGGCCGGCCGTAACTAGGGCAAAAACTGAGCTCGGCCCGGTTGCCATGGCAACGCGTGTCCCCTCACCCCGCCCGGCCGCCTTCCCCGCCGCTGTTGCTTCCACAGATTACAGATTGGAGAATCAGCTTGTTCCAGAATTTTCTCTTATACTTTATCCAACCAATAGGTAATTTCTTTGATTTTGGTTCATGCCTTGTTAGCTTTTGTTTTAATGATTTCTGATTTTTCAATGCAAATCTAAAATTATTGCATGAATTTTAAAACCAGTTTTTTTATATCGCAAATTCGAACTATTGCAAAAGATTTCAAAAGATAAAATAGAATGAATATTTGTGGCCTTTTCTCACAGCATCTTTGCATGTTTTGCCTTATTATTTTGCCTTTGCATATGGGAACTAGATAATTGATAGAACGTATATTTTTTATAAAAATTAAACACAGCGGTGTACGTAATGATATTTTAAATATACACAGGGTTCGTGACCTACAGCATACAAGGACTATATAGTATGGAGTTCTTCAAAAAGGGCGTTCTAAAATTTTTAAAGGGTCGGCAACGCGCTTGTGATTCCTCTGGTGTTGCAGGCGTCCATAGGCTACGGTAACTGCTTTCCATCAGGTGGCCCGTAAGCTTGTTTGTCAACTTAGTTGTATAAAAAAAAAACACCTTTTAATCCGGGTACCAAGTGAACAAAAGCGAAAGTTAGTTGTATCTATTTGGCTACCCGGTCCCCCCACCCTTGTTGGCTGGGGCTCAGAAGGTGCGGTAATTAAAGATCCCCTCCTCTCGATTGAGATCCAAAAAATACGTTATTAATCTTTTCTATGCGTAGACTGCTTTATCTAAGCACCAGTTTACATATAGAAAGGGTAAGGATAGTAATAGTAAATATTATTATAGTATTCGATGATACCTTCAGAATATCTCGACGCGTTTCTTCAGACTTCATGCAATTCAAAGACTATGCAATTAATAAAATAAAATAAATAAATATTGCTGGGCACTCCACACAGCATCATCTAGCCCCAAGTTAAGCAGAGCTTGTGTTATGGGTGCTAGATGACTGATATAGGTACTTAATGCAATACATTACATACATAGATATTTTTTATTATACTATATAGAAAATACCCAGAGCACCCGGAATAAATATTTGCAGATCGTACAAACATTTATCCCGAGGCGGGAATCGAACCCGCAACCTTCTGCGTTGCAGGCGGACATTCGCCCGCCGCGCCACATCGGTCGTCAATTCAAAGACATTATGCAATTCATAGTCTTCATGCAATGAAAAGACGTTATGCAGTCTAAAGATTTTATGCAATTAAAAGACACCATGCAATTGCAAGACATTATGCAATTTAAGGACATTATGCAACTCAAAGACTAGTGATGGTTTTATTCATAAAGGTCTCTTTTAGCTAAAATGATAACAGAGAAATAGATGGCAACATACTGCCATCTCTTTTTGTTAATGTGACAGTGACAAGTATGTTTTATAAATAAAAGTGCATCTACATATTTTACATAATGTATTCTACATTAGGGGGAAATTTTCATTCAACCCTTTTTACAAGACGGTAAGGTTTTAGATGGAACACTACACCACGGTACTTCTGTCTCCGTTCCCGTTCGCAGGGACAGTGGTAGATATTTCTTTTTTTTCATTTTCGTCGTACCTATTACCAAATCCCCGGTAACGAGGATAGTAACACTTGATTTGACAGTGGTCTAAGGTGGTAGCTCATGTGAAGATAAGCTGACAAGAAAATAAGTAACACAGTAACTATTATAAAGAGAGCTCGGAGTACTTCATAAAAGATATGACACAGACAAGGGTCCAAGGGTCCAAAATCTGCCAGGTGCGTTTTCTTTATATCATACGTCATTCATCTGTCATCACTATAATTCCTTTCCTCCTTAGCTAATCTTTAATTCATCAATCACTGGAATGCGGAGACTTGTGTATCCGGGAGACTTGTTCCCAGGATTATCTCTGGAAACAAGTCACGCAGATATACAGGTATAAGAGGAATAAAGACCTTGACGCAAATGAACCGGGAACTTTGCTTCTCAAGTTTACTGCCGTACAGCTAAAGGAATGGTTAGTTTTTGAATAAAATATACTTGTACTTTTTTAAGTTTTTATATAATAATAATAACGTTGGACAATCCACAATCATCTAGCCCCAAGCTAAGCAGAGCTTATGGGTACTAGATGACTGATATACTTAATACAACACATTACATACAAAGATATTTTTTTATTATATATAGAAAATACCCAAAACACCCGGAATAAATATTTGCAGATGGTACAAACATTTATCCCAAGGCGGGAATCGAACCCGCAACCTCCTGCGTCGCAGGCGGTCACTCGCCCGCCGCGCCACATCGGTCGTCATTGTATTGTTGGTATTGTATAATAGTCATATTTCCAACCTTTTTTTCGTATCAATTGCTTGAGATGCTGTCTGTCTGTTGTGATCAGTTGGCTAAGCTAAACATACCTATCTGTGTACTCCTCTGGATTATTTATGTCATGGTCGAGCCTAATAATATTTTTATTGCTATAAATAAAATAATTAAATATTTGTGTTAGTATGGTGGTAGTACTTCCCCGACGAGCCCTTCACTAAGAGCTCTACTACTACTAAAAATTAAAAGAAACTGATAATTTTTTAGGTTAATAATTCCCCAAATTGGGGGAGCCTAATTTGGAGGAGTCTATGGTTCCCGGCAATAATAGTTCTGGAGTAGGCAAGGCACATATGTCTGTTTCCCGGGAACCTATAAGTTTCCCTCGTACATGGAGGATAATTAAGTTGTTAGGTGCCAATATCTTGCGTGTTTGTTTGTTTAGGCTTACAAAGGGTTGATTGGTAATCTATTTACCCTAATTTCCATGTTTTCGTGCGTGGAGTTCAACACGGGGTAGTTTAATGAAGATTGAAGCTAGTGCGGGTAGTTATATAGAATTTTTACAACAGAAAAACTAGCTTGTTTTGCGGTTATTATAAACGCGAAAGTTTGTAAGTAAGGATGGGTGGATGGATGGATGGATGGATGTTTGTTACTCTTTCACGCTCTAACCAGTTAACTGATTTGGATGAAATTTGGAATAAACATAGATTATAACTTGGATTAACATATAGGCTACTTTTTATCCCGAAAAAATTACCACACCGGAACAAAAACTGCCACGCGGGCGAAGCTGCGAGCAGCCGCTAGTCAAACTTATAATTTTTGTTTTTGTGGGTTTGTTTTTAAAATATAGTGGAATGATGCCCTACATAATATACTCGTGGACTATGTCACGTCATGTCATCAGCATTAATAAGTCGTAGTGGACATAGCCCTTCTCTATAAGAGGGGGTTGCCATAGTCACCAGACTTGGCAGTGACATAGTGACACTATTTATTTATTTTTTGGAAGACTTACAGCACTTGGATTAACATATAGTCAGTTTTTTTAATGATATTCGCTCACCTACTCTCTCATCTTACTTTACCTACAGTAAAATTGCTTACAATTGGGTTTATGTAATAGGTAGGTTAGCCATAGATAGTCATAATAATAACTGAATTCTTGCAAGTTTTTATTATAAATTATTGAATATTTATTTATGTTTCATACATTCAACTGAAAAACTGAAAAAACATTACTGCCGTACTTTTTCATCAACGACCTCGAAACCCTAAATAAACTGCACACTTCATTTAATTAGGTTTCATAATAGAATATTGATTGCCTAACCTTCATACACCTATCCATTAAAAATATAGCAGGCAACGGTGCGTCCAAACATGAAGACCATGTGAGAGGCAATAGCTACCCATTCATGCCCAGAAAGAGGAGGGGGTTAAATCTCCCCAACCTCCCCTTCAACTCGAGCACAGTAAGAATAATAGTACGACGCATACCCAGTTTCACTCGGTTGACGACCGATGTGGCGCGACGGGCGAAGGTCCACCTAAGACGCAGAACGTTGCGGGTTTGATTCTCGCCTTGGGATAGATGTTTGTACGGTCTGCAAATATTTATTCTGGATGTTCTGGGTATTTTCTATGTATAATAAAAAATATCTATGTAATGTATTGTATTAAGTATATCAGTCATCTAGTACCCATAACACAAGCTCTGCTTAGCTTGGAGCTAGATGATGCTTAATAATTTGTGGAACATTGTTTTCGTTCTGTTTTGGAGAGGAAAAATTTGATTCTGTTCCAAAGTACTTTAGTCAGCCTTTTTCAGACAGTTATGAAGATTTTTTTATTTACTTATTTTTATTTTTTATTTATATTATTTATTCGTTTCCTTTTACAATGCTACAGTTCAGAACTAAATCGACAATACAAAACAATTACTACTACTTATTAATCTAAAAAAAACATTAAACCTCTTTCTGTAAGATGATACTATTATGTTGTTACTTGTACCGAAGTGGTGTAGGCAGGTACTATTTAGTTGTCTGTGGCACAGTAGGGCAACAGGGCCCTCGCTAGGTGGTGGGTTTGACGCCTACGGTCGAAACGCCAGAATTCTTGAGTGGTTTTCGCGTATTCCGTGATAATTATAATGTGTATAACTTTATGAATGCGGGCAGGATTTTTTGATACGTTTTAGGTTTTGATTCATCTCATTCTACGCGTTTACGAGTTGTGTGCTCGACAGGGGCTGAATCGAAAGTGTTTAATATTTTTTCGGGAATAAAACGGTTTTCTTGCAGACTGAAATTTAAAATATTTGTACATAGAAGAAAGAATACAGGTGAAAAATGTTTTATGTTTTTTAAAAGAAGAATAATTACGTAGTTACCTAAAGTACTTACCAATGTATATCATTATTTTGTAAAAAAAATATAATAGATACTAGAATGAGACAAACAAACGAGAGGTTCCTAAAAGTCCCGGTTTGTTCTGTTACAAAACTGTACAAGTAGGTATTAAAAATCAATCATTGAAATAATATTTGGGACTCGAATACGCCAAAAACCTAATAATCAAACAATAAATAAATATAATTAAACGTTTCTAATTTCTTTTCCTGGCATTATTCAGATGAAACCTTGTACTTGACAACAAGACTCGACTTTGATGTTTGCTGGTATTTTGTGATTTATGACGTTCGCATTCCTATTTGTATTTAATTAGTAGGCACGTAATTTTGATCTCTAATTTAAAATTTCGTCAAACAACTTTATATGTAGAATAATGTAGATTTTGGTAATACTATAGTTATCCCGTTAATAAAAAACCTGATGTTAAGTGGTTACGATAACAAAGCAAAAACAAAGCGTAAAAAAGCATTGCCTCGTAGGTCACGCTCGTTAACGTGCTCTACGATTGCACTACTCTGCATCCATCAACATGAGGCATACAGGTGTTAAGCCTCGTGTGCCTGTTATTACACCGGCACCCACACCCTTTAAACCGGAACACAGCAAGCTGCTTGGCGGTAGAAATAGGCTTGGTAAAAATGTTATCGCGTAAAGTTAATAAAACCTTTTTGGGTAGTGTAAATTACAATTCGAATTTTAAATTGGCTACAGCAAAACTTTTTAGTTAGTTCTATGTGACGCCTCCGTTCCAAGTTTCTAACAGTAAATACATTCCATTTTCGAAATTCGACTGTTTGTTCGAAAGTTAAATACTCCTGGAACGGCTAGGTAATATTTGCAATTCAGTTTTGTATCGATAATGGCTATAAAGTAATTGGCATGCCAGTTTGAGTTCGCTCGTTTCAGTTGTTGGCAGTTGAAAGCTCAGTACGAAATACCGAAATACCCATTACATTGGTTCAGGTGAATTCATAGAAATTCATTTATGAGTTTGCTATGAGTTTGTGGAAATGTACGAATTGTTTAATAAGGATATTGCACGGATTAGTTAGCTTTAACAAATACCTAATCTTGACTTTTCTAGTCAAGATTTAGGTTACTTGTTTATTACTTCAGTCTTCAATCACTATTACAGGCACATGAAGGCAACATAGGGGTTGCATTTGATCTTTATCGAAAAACTCGTGCAATGAATAGAAAATATTACTTAGTGAGTAGCTATGTTTTCAAAATATTTTTAAATCTAGATGTCCGTTTTCACTAGGTCTTTTGTTTTGTTTTGACTATTTTACACACATCGCATATGGCAACACTTAATTTATAAGTGGAATAACTAAGTTTTAGCTTATTCAACTTTCACAAATGCCTCTTGTTTCCTAGTTAAGATTTAGGTCACTCATCACTATTGGGAATAGGTCTTTATTATTATGAAGATTTTAAAAGTAAAATAACTAAGTTTTGGATAGATTTAAACTAAAACAACTTTAAGCGCACCAACAAGACAGTACAAAGCGTCAACGAGCAAATTATGTGCGCAAATTACTAGGCACACTCAGAAAGCAAGATCCTTTGTGAATACCACCGATTTAGAACACTGTAATTACTTATAGTGCGGCTGTTTGGAGAACCACTAAAAGAGTATAACAAAATGTTTGTACTGCATTTACTTGTACGTGGTATGGTCCAGAGTATTATTTTTATTTTTTTTGTACAGTGTCAGAAGACAAATTTTCAATATTAGGGCTCTTTGCAAAGTACTTGTCAGGGGAAGTACTACCATGGCTATTTCAACTAGCGTTGTTGTGTTTCGGTCTGAAGGGTGTGGGTGCCGGTGAAATTATGACTATATAATCTAGCCATAGAAAAATATGCTCCCACTAAAATTATCATTTGACTTTAAGGAATTGACTGAAGAAAGTCAAGCGTAATCCTACTAATATTATAAATACGAAAGTTTGTAAGTATGGATGGATGGATGTTTGTCACTCTTTCACGCTCTAACCAGTAGACCGATCTGGATGAAATTTGGAATAAATATAGATTGTAACCTGGATTAACATGTAGCTTACTTTTATCCCGAAAAAAATAATGGAAACAGGATAAAAAATGCCACGCGGACGAAGCTGCGAGCGGCCGCTAGTTTAAAATAAATCTTCAATATATAATATCATTTTTCATTGTTATAGTCTGTAGCATGATTGACTTGTTCCTGTAATTCTCACACAAGCGTATCTTTAGTAAACGACACGCACATTGAAGGAACAGAGATAAGATGACGGGAGCATGTAAGAGATACGACACACATTGCCTACATAAAGCAGCTACAATACAACAAAGGGCTTTCAAGGATATATTAACACACTACTCAGTTCTGGTATAACTTTAAAAGTAGTATTAGAGCTCTTTGTGAAGGGCTCGCTCCGGGAAGTACTATAAAAATACCTAGAACCACCAAGTAGAAGCTGTGTTTAGCCCGGCTAAGATGTGCAACGCAACAAAATGTTGTCTACCTACTCATTATGTCGTGCAAAATAGAGATATCTCTTTATAAATAAATAAATAATGCCGGACGATCCACACAGCATCATCTAGCCCCAAGCTAAGCAGAGCTTGTGTTATGGGTACTAGATGGCTGATATACTTAATACAATATTATATGACATACATAGATATTTTTTATTATGCATAGAAAATACCCAGAACACCCAGAATAAATATTTGCAGATAGTACAAAAATGTATCCCAATGCGGGAATCAAATCCGCAACCTCTGCGTCGCAGGCGGACATTAGCCCGCCGCGCCACATCGGTCGTTTATTTATATCGTCCTGTGCTAGCATGGCACTGCTAAAAATTTATCTCGCATCACCTGCGAGGCAATGCTTTGTTATAAGTGATGGTAACTCCTTAGCATCAGGTAAGATTATCCGAAAGGAGAACAATTTTCAACTAAAAGTTGAATTCGTAAAAGTTATTTTTACAAGAAAGCGTTTAAGCGCTACGGAACTTCTAGTTTTTATTGCATAGCGATACAGCGCTGGCTGAGATGAATCTATATTTCTGCAGCGCTAATATCAGCAACTGCAGCGCTGTAGCCAGTAGATTAGCCGGCTTCAAAACTTTATTGCTGTAGTATAAGCACGGTAAGGGCTATTGTTTCATGGAGACGCTGAATTTACAGAAGAAAATTAATATTTCATGAAATGGTAAGAAAATGTATTTCAAACCATTCTGAGGTTTAGATTTAAAAGTGATATTACACTCATACAAGCTTTTTTTTGTTTTGATGCTGGACAATCCACACAGCATCATCTAGTCCCAAGCTAAACAGAGCTTGTGTTATGGGTACTAGATGACTTTTGCATAGTCTGGGTAATTGATGTTGTGTAAAAATGTCCATTAATATTTATTTATTTATCGAATGCTGGGACATTATTTTGAACAAACTTTTTTATATTATCCCAAAGGTTTTGCGCCAAGTGGGATTTGAATCCACGACCCTCTCCCTAATACGGGGATGCGCTGATCACCTAGACTATAATTACGTATTGTTACGTAACGTAATTAGTAATTACGAACTTAACGTAATTACGTACGTAAGTAGAAACATAGAAATTGATACCCTACATGGAAACAATATCTGTGAACATAATTTCAATTTGATAAGGTGTGAATATTCCAATATTCCGAGGAGTAAATTGTAAATATATAAAGTTTACTATATGCACAGCAATTTATTATTATATACCTACCTTGTTTATTGAATGCTGTGGCATTAATTTGAACAAAATATTAT
Source organism: Electrophaes corylata (assembly GCA_947095575.1). Lineage (NCBI taxonomy): Eukaryota > Metazoa > Arthropoda > Insecta > Lepidoptera > Geometridae > Electrophaes > Electrophaes corylata. Next base: position 13,628,609 of record OX352699.1, on the reverse strand, counting down.
ACATCAGTTTATACAAATGCAGCCAGTGTTTTGGGAACGCTTCCAATTGGCACTGATTTGGGTTAGTTGAGCTATCTATAGATCGTTCGCAATGGTCTGTAGATAGCTCAACTGTTTCATATCTATTTTGTATTAATTATAAATACTTGTATTAGCTGTAATTTTTTTGTAAATCAATTTGACGACCGATGTGGCACGGCGGGCGAATGTCCGCCTGCGTCGCAGGAGGTTGCGGGTTTGATTCCCGCCTTGGGATAAATGTTTCTACTATCTGCAAATATTTATTCCGGGTGTTCTGGGTATTTCCTACGTATAATAAAAAATATCTATGCATGTAATGTATTGTATTAGGTATAACATTCATCTAGTACCCATAACACAAGCTCTGCTTAGCTTGGAGCTAGATGATGCTGTGTGAATTGTCCAGAATTATTATTATTATTCTTATTAAATAGCCATATTAACCTATTTACTGATTTTCATTGCAAATGATTTCCTCTCTCTCATATTGCATTATGTGGGTTCCCGGTACCATTAATTTGGGCGTTATATGCCAATCGTTTTCCTTTGTCAAGGGAATCTCGCGGTGATTCTATTCCGGCTGTCATTTCATTTTAAGCCTTAGAATTCCTGTTTATTTTCTATTGTACCCTAAAGGTATAAGATTTAAAAATAAAAGCAAAACCAACATTATACAGTGGGTTTTATTTACATTTCGTAGGCCACTGTGATATTTTTGCCAGCTGAGATCTCTTTAGAAAAGTAAACCTTTTACAACTAAGTCTACTTAGTTAGTTGCATCTATGCACGCAAATAAATTACGGCAAATATAGAATAGAACCGACAACCGCTGGTGTATAATCTCGTCCACCAACCTGAGGTACACTGGTATGGCTTCATCTGCCTGTAAGCCTGTAACCTTCAAACCAGAACACAGCAATGCGAGCATCACTGCTTGGCGGCAGAAATAGGCGTAGTGGTAGTTCTTCCCCGGATGAGCCCTTCACTAAGAACTACTACTACTAAAAACTACTTTAAAACTCAAGGTTTCGCCGAGTTTATTAGTAGTAAAGTAATATTACTAGATAGACTAATAGAATAGAATATACGATTATAGTATATAGTAGATATGATTATTAGTATATTATATTGTAGAGATCGCTGTTTAGCGATAAGACCGCCCATTGTACCTATACTAGTCATAAATTTTTTTCTATAAATTTTTATTTTATGTTATGGTGTGCAATAAAGTATTTTTCATCCCACCATCTCGGAAAGAGTATTTTTAATCTTCAATATCTGAGTGGAAAAGCCGTTTTTATTCTCTAGAGGATAAAGTAAATTGAATTTAGAACATCGTGTGCACTAAGTTTGTGAATTAAAAAAAACATTAAACCTATTTACTGCTACCTCTATGGTGCCGAATATATCATACAACTTTTTTTTAATTTGTTAAAAACTCAGACTCGGAACCTTCTTGGTGTTCTTTTTTCAATTTGCATTTAGTCATTTCCTCGCTGAGGTGGAATGAAAAGTTACGTGTTGAACTCGAGCGCAAAGATTTTTCACCTCGTGCTCTTTTGATTCCCTCGCTAACGCTCAGGATTCTAATTTTGAATTACTCGCTGCGCTCGTGATTCAATTATAGAATCCTTCGATTGCTCGGTCATCAAAATTGAACACGCGGTTAAAAAGCAACTTTGCACTCTTGTATAACAAATAACTATTCTATTCTATTCTATTCTATATTAGATAGGCGTTGGTTAAACTATGCTCTCACAAACTCCACATCGTCAATAGTGCAAATAGCTTACCTAACATACGTTGAGTAATCTTATCTCACAAAATGCTAACCTACTCTAATCTTAATGGCTTCCTCGGGGAAGTGGGTTACTTAGATCCGGGTAACGTTAACCTGGGATTATCGTAGGAGCTTACATTTCGTTTTCGAAAAAGCGATGGCTGATAATGACGAACGTGACAATGTTTAGGCCAAAAAGAAAATCATGTATCTTTTAATTTTATTTTTATCTAACCTTTACTGTTAAAAGCACAGATGGTCTAGTGAGAGAGACTCCGCCGTCTGATCCTAAGGTCATGGGTTCGAATTTGGTCGTGAACCAATGATTTTTTTAGTTCAAAAAATGAATGCGCAATGCCAGTGCTTTCAAACGGTGAAGGAAAGAACTTAACTAGTTAGTATTCCAGCAGCGGCGATGGGGTTGCAACCTGTCACGTATATGGAATATCAACTACTGTAAAATATGGGTGTGCACCAAATGCTATATCTGGACGTACCTCTGACTACCCCCTTGGTTATCTTCGAGGAATCTCTGCCGCCAAGCAGCTTACTGGTTTCCGTCTGAGTGCCGGTGAAATTACAGGCACTTGAGACTTAAACATTTGTATGCCTCAGGTCGTTGTAGGGCTTTATATGTAGTGGTCAGTTGCTGGGTCATTTGCTTGTTCTAACAGCAAGTTGTATAAAAAAAGAACAGAAGGCCAGTATGTGTTTAAAAAAAAATTATCCAAAGCGAAAATGTATTGTGTATGTACTTCTTACGTATTTCTTTGCCAAAGAAACTTTCTTTTATTTTCCTCGAATTGGCGTAATATTATAAGGCACTTGGGAGCGAGTGATGTCACATTTTCCCCTTACTATCGGTACTTATAAAATATATTTTCTATCTCAAAACATGTTTTTACTAGCGCGGTTGTAACAAAGTAAAACACGCGGTATAAAGTACCTAGAACAGGCGGTTTTGTCGTTATACACAAAAGTGATTTGGGGCAGTGAGTTTGTGGTTTGTCCGCTCAATTTTCGCGCAAAATATGCAGTTATATGCTCAATAGACTGATGATTAATTATTTTATTGGAAACTGTGGGAAATATTGTTTTTAACTTGGTACTGTCCCTTTTTGCCCGACTGCCAACAGCTTCGTTCTACCATCGCACTGCTCGCCATAGGCAGGGAGTTCATCCTCACACCTTGGAACCTGGGTGGTCGCGCACCGTGCGGTTTCAGAGGAACTTCCTCCCGCGAACACTCAGGCTGTGGAATGATCTTCCTGCTGAGGTTTTCACTAAGGACTATAGTATGGGGTTCTTCAAAAAGGGCGTTTTAAAATTTTTAAAGGGTCGGCAACGCGCTTGTAATTCCTTTGGTGTTGCAGGCGTCCATAGGCTACGGTAACCACTTTCCATCAGGTGGGCCGTAAGCTTGTTTGTCTACTTTGTTGTATAAAAAAAAAAAAAAAAAAAACTGGCCGAAGGACTCTCCTGGGTGTTACATGTTTATCGAGTGTATGTATGTACGTTCCTTTGTGCCATTGGATTTGGCAGCTTGATGTATTTTGATAAATTATGTGTTGCCTGGAAGAAATCGCTTTCAGCGATAAGGCCGCCTATTGTACTTTATGTGTTTACGCCTAGATGTATAATGTATCCTTGTGTACAATAAAGTGTTATCTATCTATCTATCTATCTATCTTTGATTTGTCTTGATCACGCGAGTGTCGTCTACACTCTATACTATAGTATTATAAAGAGGAAAGATTTGATTGTTTTTTTGTTTGTTTGCGTTGAATAGACTCCGAAACTACTAGACCGATTTGAAAAATTCCTTCACCGTTGGGAAGCTACACTATCCCTGGGTGACATAAGTTATATTATATTTTCATTAAAATTAGTGATCCTTACTAAAAAGCGTGCGAAGCCCGTTGGTCAAACAATATTGCTGTTAGTACTGGGAATTAGTGCACTAAACTCGCAAGGTATAGATAGATAGATATAAAATTCTTTATTGTACACCACAACGAACAAAAAAAATTACATAATATACAAGTTCTTAAGCTTAGTGAAGTACAATGGGCGGTCTTATCACTGTAAGCGATTTCTTCCAGACAACCTTAGGATGGACAAGAAACTAAATGAGCTTTACATGGCGGTGTCATAAATAAATTGTTAGCGAAGGATGTCCGCCAGTAGCTGACGTACATACAAAAATACCACATACTGCATTTGATTAATTTTAATTTGGCTAATAGTAAATCAATTATATAAATTCATTATAATATTATAAATAATCATTTAAATATTTATCATGAATTTAGGTACAGATATTTTGGTAGTTTTACTTATCGGAAGTTCATTTAAATACATTTATTAATTACAGTAATTGATAACGTAAATAACCGTGAAATAATTAATGTAAAATCAGCATAATAATTTTCTTTATATTTAATGAATTTAGATGTTACTCTCGTATATGTTTAAATAATGATTACCTATTCAGTTTCATTATTTCCGGAAGTATTTTATAATTGATTTCTAATTTAGTCAATATTTTAAGAAAGTCTTACTATTATTGTTTTAATAATTATCATAAATCTTATTAGTAATTTTCGTGCATTTAGATATATTAATTTCATGGAATTTGTATAAAATTGATATTACGGAAGTATGAATACTGCCGGTAGGGCTACTTTTGAATTGTAAACAATCTTCTAGCTGTATAAAAGCGGTAGCAATAAGTATTCGTGTGGAATTGTAATACTAAACTAGACAGAGGCGAAGCTCTGCCCAAAAATAGACGTCACAGTAAATCCCGAGTTTCATTTCAAAGACCATCGTAACCCACGGTTATACCATACAAAGCATTACATAACAAAGAATAAGATGTATGGATTAATTTAAATAAGTGACTAAATATATATGCATAGATAATGGTACGTACAAGATAGAATGATGTAAGAAAGAGAAAGCATACACTTACTTAGCAGTGGGTGCAAATGGGCTAGAATTATGATGATCATAACACTAGTGAGCTAAAAAGTGGCATCTGCCAGCTGTACTTAATCTCTTCAAAAGCTTACAGCACTAAATACATGGATATTGTATGAAACGCCCTTAAGTACACCCGCCCTCGCGGTTTAGCTCACTTTGTGATTATTTGTGCCAGTGTGTGAGTGCTTAGTGGATTTCAGTTACAGTTCGCTTGAAAGCCGCGAAGTGCCTTTTAGTTTGGATATGTTCCCATTCAGTAAAACAGATATGCGTGTGAGAACAGACTGGTTTAAGGCTGTGGTATTCGCCAACGACCTTGAGGATTCAGGCGGAGTGGGATAATTTCCCCGCGCCGACCGCGTGCCCCCCGCTATATTTTTACGCTCGCAAAGCGCAACACGCGCTCCTTGTTTGTTGGCAAGGAGCCGCGCTATTATCGTGCTCTAAAAATTTACTCAATATAAAAGAAATATTTTAGTGGTGACACTGGTTTTCCTAAAATAAGTTAATAAATAAAAAGATAATACTAAATTGGCTAAAATAATATTTATATTCATTATGAAATGAAATGAAATTTATTTGGAAACAACATACATGACTATTCATTGGTTAGACAGCATTGGTACCCAAACTGAAAAACCTGTGTGATGGCGTACCACTGCCCTCCGCCCGTTTAGCATATGATCATAACAATTTGAAATAATAATAAAAATAATGTTCATACAATAACTAATAACTAACTATGTACTAACTACTAAAACAACTTTTTATAAATTTTAAGCTCAACCTATGAAGTTAAAATAATTTCCTACAAAGCTTAATTAAAATTGTATAATCATTTCATTAAAATATTAATTTAATAATTTCATTTATATTTACTTTAACTAGAGGTTGCGTGGTGCGCGAGTTGCAAGCAACTCGCGTGGGTTTTCGTAGCTGGACTTCTAAAAATCCCAACCCCCAAAAAAGTCAAAAAACGCCTTAATAGACCCAAATAGGTTGAAAGTTGGGTAAATTACCCTAAAAATGGGGAAATTTTATGAGCAGGCAACATATTCAAGTCGTGAAATGCCTTCAAAGTCCACATCTAGTTCGAAAATGCTTTAAAATTACAAAAAAGTCCCGAGTTGTAAAATCTCCCGAAAAATGGGGTAATATTTTGGGTGCTGCGCTCGCTGCACGCAGCTCGCGAGGCTTTCCCAACACTTTGACAGGTCAAGGTTCCCAAAAAAGTCGTAAAACGCCCTAAAATCACCAAATCAGTCAAAAGTCGGGAAAATTACCCTAAAAGTGGGGAGATTTCTCCACCAGGCAACACCCCCAATTAAGTTGAGCAATCGGTCTATAGACCTCAATCAAGTCGGGGGTTGCCAGCAGGCTCCTTTTTCAAGTTGAAAATTGGCAAAAACCCAACTTTTTTCAAAATGGCCGCCACACCCGACGCCATCTTGGATTTTTGAAATGTCAAAACTGACATTAGGAGTCCAGGATCCAAGCACCCTGACGGTGGTAGAACGGTCGACATACCTCGACATTCGTAGAACAAAGTCGATCACCAAAGTCGAGAGGGGTCCTCAAAATTAAAGCACCCATGGTTCGTGGGGTTGCCAGCTGAGGGGAATGAAAATAGTCAAACGTCACGTGGGCCGACAAAGTCTTGCCAGCTATGACAAATCTCCATTCAAAATGTAGCTCCTTCTACTTTTCATGTTTTTGGGGAAAATCTGGGAAATTACCCTAAAAATGGGGAGTTTTTCTAAACCAGGCAACACTCCTCTTCGAAACACGCAACCAACCCATACAACGCTAATCGATTAAATGTTTCCAACTTGCTAAAAAATCGTTTTGAAAAGTGTAAAAAAAAGCACCAGTTTTCAAAATGGCCGCCACAGCTTCCGCCATCTTGTTTTTTGAAAAGTCATAATTTTCCTGAAATGCCAGCCATGTACGGCAACTTTTTGCATAATCAGTGTTGCCACCACTGCAAGTCTGTAGAACAAAGTAATTCGCCAAAGGAGGGGTCCAAAAGTGAAAAATTTCAAACCTACATAAAACGACGCCATTTTGTTTTTTCATTTTTTTTTTGAAATTTTTGAAAAATTTTTCTACTTTTCATTCGGACCCAACTTTTGAACGAACAAAATCGGTCAAGGTTTGCAATTTTGCAAATCGACGCGGCCGCCATCTTGTTTTTTCTGATCGCCAATAATTTTCCTTGGGTCAACTCTAGAGTAGGAACACAAACCTAGAACATGTTCCATACCCAACTCTACTCCTTCTATGAAATCGAGCATGTCAGTCAGTCAGTGAGTGTGTCAGTGAGTGGGTGTTTAGCTGTATAGTATTATGACTAGAGGTTGCGTGGTGCGCGAGTTGCAAGCAACTCGCGGGCGTTTTGTGCTGGACTTGTAAAAATCCCAACCCCCAAAAAAGTTGAAAAACGCCTTAAAAGACCCAAATAGGTGGAAAATTGGGTAAATTACCCTAAAAATGGGAAAATTTTATGAGCAGGCAACATATTCAGGTCATAAAATGACTTCAATGTCCACATCCAGTTTGAAAATGCTTTAAAGTACCAAAATAGTCTGAGTTAGGAAAATCTCCCGAAAAATGGGGTAATTTTCTGGATGCTGCGCTCGCTGCACGCAGCTCGCGAGGCTCTCTGGACACTTTGACAGGGTCAAGGTTCCTAAAAAAGTCGAAAAACGCCTTAAAAGACCCAAATAGGTTGAAAGTTGGGTAAATTACCCTAAATATGGGGAAAAATTTATGAGCAGGCAACATATTCAAGTCGTGAAAAGCTTTCAAGGTCCACATCCAGTTTGAAAATGCCTTATAATTCCAAAACAGTACAAGTCGTGAAAATCTCCCAAAAAATGGGGTAATTTTTTGGGTGCTGCGCTCGCTGCACGCAGCTCGCGAGGTTTTCCTCACACTTTGACAGGTCAAAGTTCCCAAAAAAGTCGTAAAACGCCCTAAAATCACCAAATCAGTCAAAAGTCGGGAAAATTACCCTAAAAGTGGGGAGATTTTTCCGCCAGGCAACACCCCCAATCAAGTTGAGCAATCGGTCCATAGACCTCAATTAAGTCGGGAGTTGCCAGCAGGCTCCTTTTTCAAGTTGAAAATTGGCAAAATCCCAACTTTTTTTCAAAATGGCCGCCACACCCGACGCCATCTTGGATTTTTGAAATGTCAAAACTGACATTAAGAGTCCAGGATCCAAGCACCCTGACGGTGGTGGAACGGTCGACATACCTCGACATTCGTATAACAAAGTCCATCACCAAAGTCGAGAGGGGTCCTCAAAATTAAAGCACCCATGGTTCGTGGGGTTGCCAGTTAATGGGAATGAAAATGGTCAAACGTGATGTGGGCCGACAAAGTCTTGCCAGCTATGACCAATCTCCATTCAAAATGTAGCTCCTTCTACTTTTCATGTTTTTGGGGAAAATCTGGAAAATTACCCAAAAAATGGGGAGTTTTTCTAAACCAGGCAACACTCCTCCTCGAAACACGTAACCGACCCATACATCGCTAATCGATGAAATGTTTCCAACTTGCTAAAAAATCGTTTTGAAAAGTGTAAAAAAAAGCACCAGTTTTCAAAATGGCCGCCACAGCTTCCGCCATCTTGTTTTTTGAAATTTCGGAATTTTCCTGAAATGCCAGCCATGTACGGCAACTTTCTGCATAAGCAGTGTTGCCACCATAGCAAGTCTGTAGAACAAAGTAATTCGCCAAAGGAGGGGTCCAAAAGTGAAAAATTTCAAACCTACATAAAACGACGCCATTTTGTTTTTTCATTTTTTTTTTTAAATTTTTGTAAATTTTTCCTACTTTTTATCCGGATTCAACGTTTGAACGAACGAAATCGATCAAGATTTGCGATTTTGCAAATCGACGCGGCCGCCATCTTGTTTTTTCTAATCGCCAATAATTTTCCTTGGGTCAACTCTAGAGTAGGAACACTTACCTAGAACATGTTCCATACCCAACTCTACTCCTTCTACGAAATCGGGCATGTCAGTCAGTCAGTGTGTCAGTGAGTGGGTGTTTAGCTGTATAGTATTCGACATACCTCGACATTCGTAGAACAAAGTCGGTCACCAAAGTCGAGAGGGGTCCTCAAAATTAGAGCACCCATGGTTCGTGGGGTTGCCAGCTAAGGGGAATGAAAATAGTCAAACGTGACGTGGGCCGACAAAGTCTTGCCAGCTATGACAAATCTCCATTCAAAATGTCGCTCCTTCTACTTTTCATGTTTTTGAGGAAAATCTGGAAAATTACCCTAAAAATGGGGAGTTTGTTTTTTGAAAAGTCATAATTTTCCTGAAATGCCAGCCATGTACGGCAACTTTTTGCATAATCAGTGTTGCCACCATAGCAAGTCTGTAGAACAAAGTAATTCGCCAAAGGAGGGGTCCAAAAGTGAAAAATTTCAAACCTACATAAAACGACGCCATTTTGTTTTTTCATTTTTTTTTTTAAATTTTTGTAAATTTTTCCTACTTTTTATCCGGATTCAACGTTCGAACGAACGAAATCGGTCAAGGTTTGCGATTTTGCAAATCGATGTGGCCGCCATCTTGTTTTTTCTGATCGCCAATAATTTTCCTTGGGTCAACTCTAGAGTAAGAGCATTTACTTAGAACATTATCCATACCCAACTCTACTCCTTCTACGAAATCGGGCATGTCAGTCAGTGAGTGGGTGTTTAGCTGTATAGTATTATAATGTAATAGCATTTTTTTATTTTCAGCATCTATATACCATTTTACATAATTTCAGTTCAAAAAAGTATAAAAAAACATGTATATATTTTAATAATCAAGTTTTTATGATTTGTTTGTCCGGTCAATAAAGGCACAAGTCTTCCTAAAATAAGTAAATAAATATGAAGATAATACTAAAATGGCTAAAAAATATTTATATTCATAATAACACGATGCAATACGTCATATCCTAGTCACAGGGGCGTAGATTTGATTGTGTCTTTCATAGTACTTTTTTATTTTCAGCATCTACATACCATTTTACATAATTTCAGTTCAAAAAAGTATAAAAAAACATGTATATATTTTAATAATCAAGTTTTTATGATTTGTTTGTCTGGTCAATAAAGGCACAAGTCTTCCTAAAATAAGTAAATAAATATGAAGATAATACTAAGTTGGCTAAAAAATATTTATATTCATAATAACACGACGCAATACGTCATATCCTAGTCACAGGGGCGTAGATTTGATTGTGTCTTTGATAGTACTTTTTTTATTTTCAGCATCTACATACCATTTTACATCATATCAGTTCAAAAAAATATAGAAAACAACATGTATATTTTAATAATCAAGTTTTTATGCTTTATTTATTGCCTATTATCACGCGCGGAATCAGATGAGTGGTTCATTTTGCCCGGTGAAGAAAGGCACACAAGCCGCTACTGTCAACTAGGGTGACTTTTATTTCCAAACTACCATGTACTGTAGGGTGTCCCTTATATGGACGAATATAAGTCCCTTATATTTTTTTTTTTGGAAATCGAATTGTATACCCCGTATTTCTTTTTAAACTATCAAGACTTACTTAAATACAAAATTTTATCTGTCTACATTTACATTAACCCGCGAATTTAAAATTTCTGTTTTTAACATTTTTCTATAAGCATATAAATCAATTGAAATATATAAACTTTTTTAACATTATGATATCAGGGCTACTTGTGATTTGGTGGATTCTTATTTCAAACACACATTTTAAAACAAAATTTGATTTTATAGATTACACTATATTTTCTACTCTGTGTGCAAATGCGTTGAATGGACGATTTTTTTATCAGGAAATCATGACAGCTAAGATCTAGTGCTTTTGCTACAGCCTGAAGTATATAAACAGAATTCCTTGTTTAATTGACATCTGTCTAAAGCTGCAACTAATTTAGGCGTGACAAAGTCTTTCCTTCCTCTTTTTGTAGTAAGTAGTTCCAGAACTTACCCTTTGAGAGGTGGATGGCAAGGGTTTCTAAGGTTTTCATCAAGGCTGGTAGGTTGACCGTGATGTCCTTGCATTTTTATAAAATCTTGTGTTGTAAGAGATGACGGTAACCGAAACATATCATCAAGCTCATATCTTTTTTTGCAAATCCTTCCAAGCACGGTGAAGATCCATAAGTTTTTTACACAGGTAGGTATAGCTCTGGTTACAGAGGTTCTAGCCTTTTCCCAAAAAATTATAGGTACAGTCGCCCAAAAAATTGGTTTACCACCCTAAGGTTGAATGCCGCTTGCAGATTCATAGGTGATAAGGATTAGTTTCGCTTGCAAACCGATTTGACAACTTCTATTGCCCTCTTTATCTGATTAAAGATAACGATGATTACTGTTTGTTACGCTGACAGCTGTTCTTAGCTTGAACTTGATGGAACCAATAATCATAAGCTACATAAAATTGTAAAGTTCTGACACAAGGCGAGTCCACCTGTCGGAATTTACAAATTATGTACACTTGTTACTAACAATATGCGTTCAATAAAACAGTTTATTTCGGGATTCGTTTTTATTATATTGTCAGAAAACAAAGCTAAAAGTAGATGTATCCTTTTATTAAATTGTCACAATCACAAGCATCAACGACGCCGCAGTCATATGGTGAAATTTAAATATTACGGACTGTCGGTAGCATTGCATTTGAAGCGCGTCGTTATAATTTACAGCCGTCGCTCGAGGAGATAGAGAGCATAATTCTCCTACACCATCCATAAATCTATGTGGATCTATGTGATCGTGGCACTATGAGGGAGAAATATACGCACTAGTATATGTCTGGACATGAATAAAGACAATCGAGCACCGTATTGGCCATTATTCGTATTTGACCACCCATTCGATACAGCCAATCAAATGATGCTAGTTCGATAACTTGAAAGTATTCTTACCATGGATTTAACTTGCCCTCTTGGGAAGAAATTATGATGGAGTTCTACAGGAAGAAAAAAATATATGTGCAAATCTTTTATTTCTTACAGAAATACAACAAAGGCATGCTAACTGCTTTTCACGTAGTTTAATTGCAGAATATACAGACCAGATACAAGGGCACATTTTAAGACCTAACTAACTGCGTTACTTGTGTTGAGCTGATTATCTAAAAGATTCCCATCTTTTTGATAATCAGCTCAAGCAATAGCTAATATTCTTTAATAATGTAGGCAGGTATATATAATGTAGGTGTGCTCACTTTCCAAAATCTTGCACACGCAAAACTCCGAGGTAAAAAGGCCCAATGGAGGTTATAACTTCTTTCGAGCGATAATCAACGGGCAAGAGGGGCACAACCGATAGAATAAAGGGAAAAAATCGAAAAAACAAGAGTAAATTCCATTATTATAATTTAAAAAAATCGTAATACATATATATCTATATTTTTTGTATATATAGATATATATGTATTAAGTAGTTTAGAAGTGGTTTAGGAGCAAGATAGGATAGTCAATTTAAAAAAGTATTTATAATATTATAAATGTTTGTACAATCTACAAATATTTATTCCGGGTGTTCTGGGTGTTTTCTATGTATAATAAAAAAATATCTATGTTTGTAATGTATTGTATTAAGTATATCAGTCACCTAGTATCCATAACATAAGCTCTGCTTAGCTTGGGACTGGATGATGCTGTGTGGCTTGTCCAGCATTATTATTATTATACTGAAATTATTTAGACAAAAAACTACCAAAAAGGTTTATAATTTCTGAAATAATCTGAAAACCACATCCTCCTGTAAGTTGACTTTTTGCAGTTATGCCAGGAGCATAATAATAATAATTTGTAAATCGTACAAGCATTTATCCCAAGTCGTGAATCAAACCCGCAACCTCCTGCGTCGCAGGCAGACGTTCGCCCGCCGCGCCACATCGACCGTGCATCATATCGGTGGTTTCGTAAATTATTATAGAATACTAGCGGCTCGTCCCAGCTTTGCACGGGTTTTAGTAAGGAACCCTAATTTTTGAAAAATAATTTAGCCTATGTCAACCGGGTATCCTAGGATACCTACGACGAATGCTTACAGGGTGTATACGACTACTCCCGCCTACTTCGAGGGGCTAACCTATTACTGTGTGGTTTATTATTCGAGTATAGTTGTGAAACTGTAGGTATCCTGTACCGTACGTAACTTTATTTGCCATAGTAATGAATAAAGAGTAATCTACCAAACTTATAAAGAAGCGTGAAGCGCGAAAAATTTACGTAAGTGCCTTACCTACGATTTACAAAAAAACGAAATTAAAAAACTAACACTAAATCGTCCATGCGCGAATCGGAGCAATGAGCAGCACAACCTCCCCGTCCGACAGTCTGAGTTGCACTGCCGCCCGTCGCCCGCACAGGGACCCGCGCATTCCATTTCGTATCGCATTCAAGAAATAATTAATTGTAGCTTAATGAATTATTAGTTCGAACTGCCAATTGTTCACTTTGTGATAAAAACTTTGACAGATATTTGTGTGAAATAAAAATACTAAAAATCAATACCGTTTAGAAGAAATAACCAAATTTAAAATAAAAATTGCTTCACTTTGGATATTTTTTTCATATAGTAATAATATAGTTAGAATTTTTTCAATTGTACAAATTAAAATTTAGTCTTTAATAAACAATATATATTTTTTTTGGACATTTATATTCACTCATCAAAGAGAAATTACTTGGAGAAAACCTCGAGTTGGCGAATACCCCCTCCTTAATGTAAACACTTGCTTTCATATTCGTGTTATGTTGTTTGGAAAATCAAGTGTTTTATAAGAAGTAGAAGTTAAGTAGTCATTTCATCAGTCTAAATACGCTGGGTATAGGATTCTCTCATATTTGGGAGGGTTTGCTATAGTTGCGACGCTTGGCTTGGATTGGTGACTGTGGTGTCAGTGTTGACACAGGAGCTGTGTTGCTTATCTCCTGCCGGGCTAAGATGTGCAACGATATGTCACGCTTGACACGAGATATTTTTTGTATTGGTGCACATGTTAAAAATTGTAGACAAAAGGCCCAGAAATAGCCTAAACATTAGCGCTAAGTCTTTATTAGACATAACGAGATCGGTTTTTAACACTGCCATGTTGGCGCAGGGTAAAGGGTATAGAGGGGTAAGGGTTAAAAAAGTATATAAGTATTATTTCTATAAGTCCTCTGGTTCCCATAGTACAAGCTATACTTAGTTTGGGGCTAGATGATGTTGTGTAAAAATGCACAAAAAAAAATGCATTCTTCTCTATTTTGCACGAGAAAACGAGTAGACAAAATTTTATCGCGTTGCACATCTTAGCCCTGCTGGTATGTTCCCTTAGTCGTCAAAAACCGTCGTAAAAACGACATTCATAGGAGGTGATGGAAGGGTCTATTTTTAAGCCGGGGTCACCATGTAAAAGAATACTAAAGTATTACTTCGCAGATTACCTTACAGATATGCCCTACAATACCTACATTGGGTTCATTAACCTGAGGCATACAGATGTGTTCTTTTCATACGCAAATATATTTCACACAGAATCATTTTTAGTATGTTTTGCTGAAACGTGTCGGTGAATCTGTTAATTATAATTTACACAGATATGCTGATTATTATTATTTTTTTAATCTCTTTTTGATAATTACCACTTAACTTCGGATGGGCCATCTGCTGATTCCGCCAGCAAGTTGTATAAACAAACGATTTTAATAACAATAATAACAATGCTGGATAATACTTACACACCGCATCATCTAGACCCAAGCTAAGCAGAGCTTGTGTTATGGGTACTAGATGACTTACATCACACATGACAATACAATACATTACATACAAAACCATTTTTATTATACATAGAAAATACCCAGAACATCAGGAATAAATATTTGCAGATCATATAAACATTTATCCCAAGGCGGAAATCGAGCCCGTAACTTTATGCGTCACAGGCGGACATTCGCCCGCCGCGCCACATTGGTCGTCAAATGATTTTTTATAACTAATATTATTTTAACAGTATATAAAATACATTATATTATAAAATATTACAAAGAGTAGGTACCTAGCGTAAATAAACAAGCTTACAATTTTCGCGCAAAATACATAATTCATTATGATCTGAATATGGCTGACATTCAATTTAAATGCAAATAAAAATCGGTTCAAAACAACTCAGTAATTACAGCTTTAATTAAACAATTAATTCGGCGAATAAAATCAACTGTAAGCATGTCTCATTAAAGTTTTACAAATAAAGCACTTTCCTGATACTATTAACCAGAAAAGTTGTCAATTTAAAGCTGTTACAAAATAATATTAGATGAAGCTTCAGGGTGGTGCTTATCCAACTTAGTAAGATATAGGCCATTGAAGGCAATGTGTAAACATGTAAAGATAAAGTGTTATCAAGACCGTCTTCTATAGGTAAAACAAACAGAGTGTATCTATTAAACTATGATGGGAAAGAACAATGTACTTTTTGATGCTTTATAAAACAAACTAATCTTCAGAGTGTATTAAGTATATCAGTCATCTAGTACCCATAACACAAGCTCTGCTAAGCTTGGGGCTAGATGATGTTGTGTGGATTGTTCAGCATTATTATTATTATCTTAATGCCTTGAGTAGTTTAAAAAACGTAACTAACAGACACACTTTCGTATTTATAAATGAGTATGGATTCATTACTCTCATGTGTGAACATGCCTCTCCTTTTGTGTTTGTAATTCCAGAGAACGATGTAGCTAAAGTGGTTGTGAGCATAAAATGTCAATTTAAACAAAAATAAATAGTCTGCGGCTTTCTTCTGAAAAACAAGTCAGTAAAACTAAAAGTCTGATAAAGAAGAATTGATGGCAACATAAAGTACAAAACTTAGCGAAAGGTCGCACAAAAAATATTTATTTCAGTCAGAAAACTATTAGACCGAACCCAAGAGAACTGCAGATTCGGAAATAAATTACCGGTCTTTGTCAGCGAGTTCCAATGTATTCGTCCCTCTATTTGTCTCTCTCTAATCTTGTACTGTAGAGTATACTTGTCACCTTCTAGCTTTCATACATCACAGGAATAAGAACCTAGTAAGCTCCCCAAATGAGTGTTTATTACTGATCCTTCTAGCTGGAAGCTTCTGAACCCTCGAACGAAATTGAACCTTAAGCCATTGGTTTAAAGTGGTTTGTTTTACTGTTTGGAGTGGTTCAGGTGTGCGGATAGTCGGTTTATCCAGCCGTTTCTCTTGTGCCAGATGTGGAGCTTCTGTGGACGGAACTTATGAGTATTTGGCCAATTTGCTGAGAAAAGTTAGGGTTCTCTAAAAGTTATTTAATCAGTACGTTTCTTAATGAAAAACTATGGAGATAAATTGAATTGCAAGTACTTAGTAGCAGTAGAGCTGATTGTGAAGGGCTCGTCCGGGAAAGTACTGCCACCATGCCTATTTCTCCTGCCAAGCAGCTTGCTGTGTTTCGGTTTGAAGGGTGTGGTTACCGGTGAAATTACAGGCACATGAGGCTTAACACCTCATGTTGATGGACGCTGAGTAGCATCGCAAGGCACGTTCCTAACGAACGTGACTTACGATGCAATACTTTTTTATAGGTGATGGTAACCACTTAGCATCAGGTGGACCATTTCTTTGTTTCATCAGCAAGTCTGGCTTTACACGCATTGATTGTAACTTCGCTGGACGTGCAATTAAAAATATATAAATATACTGAAAAATTGCCCGCCGCGCCGCATCGGCCGTCAATATATGATTTTGCCTTGAAGCCTGACGTGCGTACTTATTTGTTTGTTCGTTGTCCACAGTTTCGGAGCAAGGTCCTCACGAGAAGCGTCTGCTGAATTCCCTGCTTGCATCCTATAACACGCTGGAGCGGCCGGTAGCCAATGAGAGTGACCCACTCGAGGTCCGCTTCGGCCTTACGCTACAGCAGATCATCGACGTGGTAAGTGTGAACTGATCTTTACTACCCTCAATACATATAAGTTATACCATTTATGAGCAAACAACACACTTTTGAAACACAACACGACATGACGGTCGAGTCAATTTGAAAATAATCAAAACAATTATTATTATGAACCCCTTAACATGTCTTCTATTACTCGACATGGGTCTTTATAGGCTTGCGTCTTCGATCAATAATACCCCTAGATGAAGGGTCTCATACAAAATCACGCGTTAGACAGCTATATTTGCTTACTAACAAAGTGAGAAAAAAATGATAAGCAGTTTTAAGTTCAACCTAATTACAACCATGTCACCTAGTAAATAATATCACTAATTGTTAAAACAATTTTTTTGCGCCGACCCTATCTAGGGGTATCATTGCTCGAAGGCTCGCGTAGTGTTTCAAACGAGTGCTGGAACTTAAGGTGGGTTACAAACGTCGTCGCTTGCCGCAGCGGAGTGAATATCAAGCACATCGCATATTTCATGTGTTTAAACTAAAAGAACAGATGTATATACAGTGCAATCTTTATCCGCTCGACAGAAACGCGGCGCCGCGGCAGATTGCGTCTTTTACTATAATTATCTTAATGGACGGCATAAAACTAAGACTCTTCTTCGAACACGGTGTAACGGGTTCTATTGCTTTTTTTTATGTGATGACGTAACAATCCATTGTTTACAGAACGAATAAAAAAGTATATAGTAATAAACGGTAGAGATAGTTTATCAAATATTTTGTATACATTTTTATCCTCAAATCTCACACTTGAATCAATTAGCTATCCCTTAAAGTCTGTTATAAAATTGTTAAGGGGTTGGCTAAATTGAATTATTACTTAGAATATTGTCCAAAGACGACAGTTATGCCCTTTTTAAACAATCACTTCTTAAGCAAGATCAGAGGCTCAATCCTCGAACTTTTTGGAGCTGAGGTGTGATTGAAACTAGAATATGATTGTCGAAGTTGCGTCTGTCTGAAATGTCAGTTTCAAAAAATACCATTTGAAGATTGACATGATAGAAACTTGAATTTGATGATATTTTTTATGAGAAAGATTTACGTTTGATTAAGAAATTTAATTACGTTTAGAGTTGGTCGAAGAACAGTTCTGGTTTCAATCAGTGTTACCTATTAATAAGTTTGTGTTAAAATATATACAACATTAATGTATATATAATGTATACAATAAGACGATTTAGCTTAAATCATTGTATATGCAAAATGAGTTCACACAAAACTCATCAAAAAAGTAAATGAATACAATAATATCATAATGCAACCGGAAAATCCATTTTCAATTATATTACTGACCAATTTTCAGCAATATTATGCTAAATTCAAAATGTTTTGTGAAACATTTTGTGCATATATAATGATCATTCCAGTATTTGTACGGAAGCGTAAATTGTAGGTATCGAACAGTTTTACAAATACAGGAGTTATTTACCAATCACCCGATTTTGCACACAACTTATATTTTGTAACCAAATCTCTTTGTGTTCGGTAGAAATGTTTATTCATCGTTTGGCCTAAATGTTAGGAACTACTCTAAGCGTCTTCTGCCTTGGTGGTGACTTGCTAAAGAAGAAATAAGAAATTTCAAGAAAAAACGAGTGTTAGTGATGAAAATAATAATAATAATAATAATAATGCTGGACAATCCACACAGCATCATCTAGCCCCAAGCTAAGCAGAGCTTGTGTTATGGGTACTAGATGACTGATATACTTAATACAATACATTACATACATAGATATTTTTATTATACATAGAAAATACCCAGAACACCCGGAATAAATATTTGCAGATCGTGCAAACATTTATCCCAAGGCGGGAATCGAACCCGCAACCTCTGCGTCGCAGGCGGACATTCGCCCGCCGCGCCACATCGGTCGTCACTTCAAATCAAATCAAATGATCATCACTTGTGTATTATGTCGTTTTGTACATGTAAAGAACTTTTTGAAGTTCTGTCAAATATGCAGTAACTAAGTATCTTGTGATCTTAGCGCTATGGGTGAGTAACAATCAAAAGTGCATTGCGGAATCTTGATTTAAACGAAAATGTTTCACTAAGATTAGAATAAAATTGGCATTTTTTATACAATACCAATAATTTGAAAGAATTCAACAAATTTGACAAAAACTATCTATCAACAACACTTGACATTGGCACAACTGCCTGACGAATGACGGACAGGTGACATAGACAAGAGAAGAAGAACGAAGTAAAATAAATAGTTCCAATTTTAAAAATAGCATTGTTCTTAACTAAATTGTCGCTGTCACAAGTTGTGTGCGAAATCGGGGCGTCTGTATTATCTTTAAATTAAAATAAACAGTTCATTCCCATACTGAAGATATTCGAGCGAATAACAAAGTCGAAACATTGTTTAATTTGTATTGTCCGTATAAATTAAAAGTTAAACGTATTCGTTAATATAATCACAAGTTCAAAATCACAAAGCTTCAGCTTAAAATTACAATATAATTGTGTTGTAAATTTATTGGTGACTGTTCGGAAACTTCGATTTCTTATAAGCCATTTAGGTCGGACTTATCGTTGGTAAGTCGAGGTGAGTGTAAATGGGTCTTTATTTACTGACCACAAATACAATTACAGATAGTAGGATTTACTTAGGTATTTGCTAAGATTCGAAGATATAATAGCTAAAATAATATGAAACTCCAAAAAGTTAAAATAAAAAATAAGTAATTACAAAAAGTTTCGAACAATATTTTTTGTAATTTATTGTCGAACTTTTTATTTATGGCAATTTCAATTTTAATTATGTTTGCAAAGCTACATTAGAATTTGTTTAATATTTATATAATGAAGCGAAAATATTTGTTGAATCTCGTGTGTATCGAGGAAGGGCGGAATATTAACTTTGGTCTCGTATGTTATTAATAAATTTTTGCCAAATTTGTTTTCCAAGCCCACCGCATTATACTAAAAGGTTTTTGATGTTTGTTAATCAACATATGTAGTACCTATATAAAATGGGTACAAACGTATAAGTAATCAAGAGACAGCTATAGCATTGAAGACAATAGTACTAAACTTTATAAACAGATTTTTCTAGATTTGTGGCTAGATTTGTTTTATCAAGCATCACTAATGTATTAAATGAGACTAATTCTAAACACCTCAAATTGTTCACAATTACGAACCAACAACTCACTAAGGGACTGGTGAGGCATATTCCAAATCCTGTCACGTACAGTGCGGAAAACGTTCCGTTTCGTGCGTTCAAACGACCGCCTACTTTTAACCAGAGTGTGGCCATATTTCACGAATTGTATAGACTAAACATGGATATCACGTAGGCTAAACCATTGGGAGTTTAGGTAGCGTTCTAAAAAAGAACACGTAGCATGTAAGAAACCGAAATAGCAGGAAAATAATGTAAATTCTGACCGTCTATCCCAAAAGGGTGATCTGATGAGTTTTTTCAAAGCCGTGAAAACCAATATTTCGAAATTCTCTCTAACAATAAACACGCTCTGTTTTCTTTCCCAGAATAGCAAAAACTGCAAATTAATTATGGGACTTTGAATCGGGTTCTTTGCGGTCCAATGTCGTGCCCGCTAATGCGATGCTCGCTCGCTTCGAAATCTAGAATTACCGCGAAAATTGAAATTCTGGAAATCTAGTTAACGTCTCGAGTTCACCGTTACAAAAGTGCAGCAAACTCAAAAGTTCCACACAAAAGATTAAAAAAAAAGAAACGCGGGTAGAAGGAAAGCAAGGAACAAAGTACGGTCGTCGGGGTGCCCGCAGGCATCGCAACTTATTCGCGTTCTTCCACGACATTATTTTCCGAGCCCTCTTGAGTGCAGTATTGAATACTGGGATCTTGGCTAGCACGACGCTCACAAAAACGACATTTCCTATTTCGAAGCTCTCAGACCCAGAAAAGTGCGTCTTAAAGGATTTCACAACCTTTGAGCATCACGAATTCAAAGTGAACAGGCTTTCACTGTAATCTTTTCAACTAAGTTCATAAAATCTGGGTAATATTTCTTGGACAATAAATCGCAAGCATACGACAATTATACAGTGAAATAAAAATATTGAAACGAATAAAAGTAGTCATTAAAACTCTGTTATTCGCTAAAATATCTTTTTAATTACTGCGTCACAACGATGTTTCGAGATAAAATGGATTACAAAGTCGGTGAAGTTATCGTAGCCACAGGATTAAGACTTTGGCCTGTCTGCACATTCAGAAAATTAAATTGCTTTTAATTATAAATAAGTTTTTGGGAGAATTTGGGTTTTAATTAAGTATTAATTGGGAGAAGAAAAACTCAAAGCTTAGACGCTGAGTTTAGTATCTTGAAATATAGTATACCCTGCACATGGTTTGTTATTTATCACAGATTAATCTACGGATAAAGTAAAAGTAGTACCTACCTAATAACTTTGTTATTGATTATTAGAAACAAAATAGTTTGAGAGTTTTGAAAACTGAGCTTAGGCGTAATGTTCACAAAGTTTTGTTGTTCTTTCTTGCGACGGCTTCCGTTCATTTTACAAAATAAGGATGAGAAAAATCAAATTCTGACCACGAACGTCTGGCTCAACTTGGTAAGTGGTAGGAGCCGAGTATGGCGCCTTCGCCAACCGCCCCCCGCACTCAACGGTAACTTCTTCAAATATGTAAAGTGTGTCTCTTCAGTTCAACACGCTAACAGCACCACACAATTTAATGCACTATTTTAAAATGGTCACTTTTATTAGAATTGTTTGAGCACTTCATGGGTTACTGGTGGCGGACGTGAGGGCGCCACCTCCGCGGCAAACATGTCGCATGGACTATCGGTGTTAAATTGTTGTAATATTATGATATATATTAGATTGTGTGTCCGGCGACTCGCGAAAACGCTTTTAACAGAACGCATGAAGGTTCATTTTCGCGGGCCGCCCTTCCCTCGGTATTGTTGCCTAAAAGGTGCGAAACAGCTGTCTAGATATCATACTGACTGCGTCCTTTCTGTTTTGTTGACATCGTCTAACCAATAGGACGAGAAGAATCAACTACTTATAACCAATATATGGCTGTCATTGGTAAGTGTGATTAAATAACCAATCTAAACCTTAACACTAAAACTTCTATATATGAGTTTCTGTACTTTCTTCTTTCTTTTTTAAATTCCTTGTTTTTGTTGTAATCTTTTCTTCTGTTTTCTTCTGATCTGTGGCTGTTTTTTTTTTTTTTAAATTTTACTGCATTGTGGGTTATGCGGGCGATGTTTGTATACTCTGTGTAAGACTGCTTCTGGATGATCTATAAATCTTGTCAGACCTTAAGCTCGAGCAAGTTCCTCGTAGTTAGTAGACCCATTGTGTCATGCATCCCATTATTACTATATATTTAGTAAAATAAAATATTAATCAATAGTTTATTCAACTATGATTTGACTTTCATGGTTACTCTGACTACAGTATTAGTTTTAAACCTTAGTATGTTTAATAATGAGAAATTTCAAAAAGGCAACACGTCAGTAACTATATAGCGTGGACATTGAGAGGCTTGCAGTGAGTGGAAACAAGAATGAGAATTATATACATAATTTAATTTAGAAACATGACTGATGTATAACCCACAAAGCGTTAATATAACAATATGCACTAATGGTTGACACTAATATACATTTACATAAAATACTCATATTGAACTCACGTATAAAGTATATTAATGAAAAATAGTATGTAACATAATTTAAAGTAAAAATAATAGTTAAAAATGGTATAGGATGCTCAGTTATTAGTACAATATGGGTTGAAAAATCTATATATTTAAGATATGTGGTCAATATGCATATGTATTGTTATTTGAAATGGTATATACACTGTAAATTAATTCTGCACCTCCTGGGTACCTGCTGTTCATTTTTTTTTATGTTTTTGCGTTAAAATATATTTGTAGTATTTTTCATACTATGCATGGCCATGGAATGATAATATCTATTAAAGCTATAATGAAAACAACCGTGAATGTTATACAACTTGATCTAAAATGCCTGTGGTATATAAAGTGTTAGGGCAAAAAATTAATTAAAAAAAAAAAAATAATATTTTTTTATACTCTTAAAATTATTTTATTTTATATGTGTACATAACAAAACCTGTACACAGTTATAGAAACCCATTTTGAATTCAAATGGTTTTTTTGATTTAATTTCAGCTTTAGTTCCCAAATTTGTTATTTATTTTATTATTTAAATAAAATAAAATATAAAAGAAATGCTAATGCATACTTTTGATGTTGGCTCTTAATGTTTTTGTATATTCGGTGTAAGTTATCAGTATATTCATGATGTAGTTTGTACCAGCAATAAAGGTATGTTGTTGAGCAGATAAAATAATAATTATTTTAGCATTTACCAATACGGCAGCTTAGACCCCTCTGACAGTAGTGGTCCCCTTTTTCCCTTGTCTTGTTATCTGACAGTGTTTGTCAATGACCCCGCAAACGTTCTAGACAGATTTTGTAGGAGAGCTTTGTAGGTGAAACTGTACTGTTATGTTTGTGTATGGTATGACAATGTATTACATTTGTAATGAACATTGTAATATATACATTGTGCATATATACATAACATTGTATATGTAGTTTGTGATTGTGTGCATGTTGTCACGTTGTAGTTCGTTTTATAGTACCGTAATTTTGTTTTTTTTTGCATGATTGTTATTAAGCATGATCTTTGGCCGTTTTGGTCATTTCCACTTCAAAGGTAAGGGATATCTCTATTTATTATTGTGAATGTGATGTCTTATTATATACCTCTACAATTTTCATAATTTGTCTTTAAAATTCTTGTACACATGAAATGTATTTTTTATTTATTTTAATATTATTTTCATGTTACATCAACATTAAATCATGATTAAGTTAAGTAGGTAAAACGAAGTCTAATAAAGGTTATTACACGTATGTATGGCCATTATATGGCATCTATTATAAACTATCTATTGCTGCATAGTTAAAAAAACTTTGTTTTTCTCAAAAAATAAACTCATTAAATTTGTTATAGGTGATGGTTACCACTTAACATCAGGTAAGCCATCAGCTCGTTCCATGAACAAATAGTATAAAAATAAAAAATAAAGCTTGGTTTTCTGAAAAGGTCTACAATATTCTTAATCCCGTACAAAGCCAGGATATCAGTTAGTTATTGCTGAACGTGACCTGAAACTTGAAGTAACTGTGTAAGAACCACAAGACTGAGTAAATACTGAGCAAATGTCCACAGTCCAAATTAATTTAGTTCGTCGTCTAAACATACTTCATATCACTAGAGGAACTCCCAACTCTGTTAGTTTAAGTATGAAACTATCATACACTGCAGTAAACTTAGAAGTAGAGTTCTTAGTGAAGGGCTCATCCAGAGAAGTATGGAATAGGTATGGTGTGGTTAGGTGGGAGAATAGGTATGGTGGTAGCACCATACCTATTTCTACCGCCAAGTAGTTTGTTGTGTTTGAAGGGTGTGAATGCCGGTGAAGTTACAGGCACATGAGGCATAAATATTATATCTCAGGTTGATGGATGCAAAGCAGTCCACTGTAAGGCACATTTTTTTATGACCTACAAGGCAATGCTTTGCTATAAGCGATGGTAACCACTTAACATCAGATGGGCCATCTGCGTGTTCCATCTGCGATTTGTAAAAAAAAATTTGAATCTTTATTCGTTTATGAAAGTTCTTAAAGGTACTTTATTATAACTGAAGCTAAAGTAAACTTTGAGTTATCAGGCTTATATTATCGAATAATTGTATTTCAATGATTTATTCATAATTTTGTAATTATAATTCGTTCACGGTATTTACAATTTTAATAACTCAAAATACGTTTTCAACTGATCCAGTTTTAATTGACAAAAAGTGATTTAATATTTTCAAAGGATATCATAAAGTACCTACTATTTCATATTTTCTATCATGAAATAGTACTCCAGTAAGTAGTTATCATCATCGGTCTGAAGAAGTCCATCCACCGACTTAGAGTTGTGAAGTTCTTCACAATTTAAATACCTTGTCATACACATAGTAGAGCTCTTAGTACAGGGCTCGTCCGGGGAAGTATTACCACCATACTTATTTGTACAGCCAAGCAGCTTGCTGTGTTTTGGTTTGAAGTTTGTGGGTGCCGGTGAAATAAAAGGCAAGTGTGGCTTCATACTTGTATGCCTCAGGATGCAAAGCAGTGCATTGTAGGGCACTTAACGTGCGTGATCTTTAAGGCAATGCTTTGTAGGTCATGGTTACCCCTCAGATTGATCATCACATAAAAAATTGTGAGTATAAAAAACATGTTTTTCTTTTCAATCTATTACGGCTATATAGTCAAAGTCAAAAAGCAATTATTCAGTAATATCCGCAGGTATCATCTTAAAATATCTTAAATCTAAGTGCCAGTTCCTCGCAACCAAGTCTAGAAGAACCGGCAAGAAACTTACGGCTTGGTTCGTACCGGTTATTTGTATGATTCTGTTACAAAATAATAATAATGTAAATAATGAAGCTCCAGTGTCGTGCCAATCTAACTGAATGCAATACAGAAAACATGATAAGGCAATCATATCAATCATAGGCATTTAGGCATGACCATAAATACCCAAGCTGAATATGAAATAGTAGAGTCCATTACGTTGACTTATCATAAAAGCTCTAAAGGCCATCAACTGTTCACAATTAACCCTTACAACGCTGAAACACGCCGCACTCGTCTTGTTTCTAACATTGAGCCGTAAAGCCTACCTTCATTCACTCTGAATCAGGTTTCAATGCAAAATGAGACTTGTCATGCTGGTTTTAGGTTTGAAATTAGATCGGCTGGCTTTAGTCTTACAATTTCAATAAATAGGTAGGTATGTATTTACAAAAAAAATGTATTACTACATGTAATAATATACAATAAATACAACTTTGAACCTATACACTAACGCATAGTACTTTTCCAGATGAACCCTTCACAGAGAGCCCGACTACTACTTACTGCCTACCGTGAGCTCTTATAGCATGATTGCAAAGTGTCAAAAACGGCGCCAAAATTTCTGTTGCTATTGTGCTTGATAGATAGTATTTTTTTTTGGACTAAGTTACAGATTGTGAAATTGAACAAAGGACTGAGCTCCGGTACAGATAATTAAACAAACAAACTATGAAGGTCACGGTTAGTACTTTAGTTTATTTCAGTCCGAGTAAAGCTTCTGTTCTGTAGTACAATAATTGATTCTGTGGCAAAATCCAGAGTGATTGACAGCCTACCCTTCAAGAGAGGACATTAAGACAAGCGGCGAAGGGGTGACGGCACTTGTCTCGCTCCCACGCTGGAAATTAGTGGCGTTCGCTATCTCGCTCCCACGCGCACTTCAAGTTATGACAGCTCAGCATCTGACAGTTTCATAATCGTGGTACAGTTGGCGGGAAATGTTTTAGTGCTGAAATTATGAACGCTGCAAAATAGAAGCTTTGGATTTATTAAGGGTATATTGGAGGGTTCGGGGTTGAACGATAATAATATCTTAAATGGGGAATGGGGATTATTATTTAAATGGATTGTTAAATCATCTTTGTTCAATATTTACTTTGTAAAATGTAGCGATGTGTTCAATATTGCACGCTTAGATTTACGCAGAATACATTGTACATAATTTATTACATGCTTGCAATATGTATCTCATGCAATAAATGCAATAAAAAATAGAGCGCTGGTGGATTAGTGGGAGCGACCCCACCTTCTGATACTAAGGTCTTGGGTTCGAATCCATTCGTGCACCAATGGATTTTTCTAATCAATAAATGTACCTATGTGCACATGGCCAGTATTCTCCAATGATGAAGAAAACGTTGTGAGGAAGTAGAATTCTAACAGTGTTGTTAGCACGACTTTTATCTCCAGGCATGGTAGAAATCTTCACCAGGTAGCACCAATTCAAGATTATTTGAGGATATGTCGGGGTAGTCAGAGGTACGGCCTCATAATACACTGGGAATATACACATATTCACAGTAGTAAGTATTCCATACGTGACAGGTTGCAAGCCCACCACCGCTGCTTGAATACTAACTGATTTCATCACGATTTCTTTCACGTTTAAGAAATGTCAATACTTGTATGGTCGCGAGGAACTGGCGCTTAGATTCACCCAGATTTAAGACGTTTCAAGATGATTCCTGCGGATTTTACTGAATAAATGCTTTTTGACTTTTGACTTTTATAAAAACGTATAAAATATAACTACTCGTAACACCAACATCCAACTAACTTACCTACATCCGACCGTAGTACCAACTTTCATAGATAACTCAAGTTTGAGCAACTTTCCTAATATCACACAGAAGGCTCAAGTTTAAGACATCAAGAATGAATGAGCTAACGACACATTTGAAAGCATCGTGAGGGGAAAACCGTCCAAGGTCACAAGGGAGAGAAAAGCCAGTGAGGGAGAGAATTTCGACTACATTTTAACGTAAAGCCTTAACGTGAGAGCATTTGTGTAATGAGAAATAGGTACTTGCTAACGTTAGATATCTAACAAGAAAAAAAAAATTGCGTCTGGATTCTTTTACGAAAAGAACACACACATCCATACGTGTTAGTCAGTTTTTAGCTAATAAATAAATATTTGCAGACATTCACGCAACGCTACTTAGCCCCAAACTAAGCATAGTCTTTTCTATGGGAACCAGATGACTGATAAAATATTTAAATAGGTTTTTTTTTGTAAAACAATCCAAAGTAATGTAACGATAATTTTGGGGTCGTTTTTGACAGTTTAGAATTGTGCTATAGGCTGAATTTCGGGAATTTTTTTTACCACACATCTACGCATCAAAACTAATTTCCCTGAAAATTTCAAGTCTCTGTGACTTAGTTTAGGCTAAGCAGTGCCTATAATGTCAGTCAGTCAGAATAAAGATTCTAGTTGGTACAATATTTTTTTTAATTCATTTTTCAAGGGTGTTGAAAGGGGTGAAACAGGCGGACAAAGCTTTATTTCCTAACCATTTTAAGTCTTAGCTTTACGACTACTATAATAACGATTGGTGAGGTATGCATATTAAAGGTACCAAAAGTACATATTTTTGTGCGAATTTGTTGTAAAGTAGTGTGCGCCACCGCAGATAGTGCTACAAGTTGAAAACTTTGCTAATATCGCGGAGGGCCCAACTTTCAAGGGCCCAGGCGTATTGTTCTAAACAGGGGCGATATTAACGGGTTGTGGCCATATTTGATGTTATTATAGTTCGCTAGGCGTAGTTAGATTACTTCGGGATAGTCGTGGTGTGATTTATTTTAAGTAGGAAGTTTAATTTGCTAGAGCTTAATGTCGGGCACTTAATTTCCATAGTTTAATCTTTCAAGTAATTACTTTAATTTACTGTAATTAAAACGGTGTTACACCAATTACAGTAATTAAAGATAGGTAAAAATAGGTTTATAAACATGTCAAATTAAGATAGGATAAAAGTTAAATATACAAAATAATGTAAAAATATTTTATATATGTCAAATATGAAAAAAAATTAATTTCGCTAAACGTCACGCTCAGAGTTACGTATAAATGAACATGTTATAGTCATCATTAGGTGAGTAATCATAATTTTAATCGTTTTTATCATTTTATCTTGCTTAAGTACTTACCTACTCATAAACCATGGTCTGTCACAAATACTTTTAGTAATAGAAAAATAAATCTATAAAACACAAATTCAAAGTGTCTTTTTTATGACTTTGACTATGCACAAAGGTACATAGTCAAAGTCATATTGACGGTATTTTGTTACGAGAATCGGGCCCCAGATCAGCCGTACATAAATAATACAGACATACATACATATTCAGTTTCATCTGCTCAGTAGCTACAAGAAGTAGCGTAAGTAATATTGCATTACCAATTCAGTGAAACGAAGATGTGAGTTCAATTCCCGTTTTCACTGAGCACCGCACAAACTAGAAAATATTGCAATATATTGCAATATCTCTTTCTAACGTTTTCAATATGCTAGCTGCTTCAAACAGGATGCGTATAAAATGTTCCAACCTTCAAAGGATAACGCTGTGAGATTGTAATACTTGAAGTTGTCATTGCTATTTATTTAATACAAAATGATAGTAAGCACCAAAATACTATTGTTTATTGGTGAACGAGAATAAGCTCTCATAATTTGTATAAAAGTTAAACGGCCGAGACAAATGCGAACCCCAACCGAATTTACGATATAGGGTACCTATCCATTTTATTTTATTTTATGTTATTCATTGCTTTTTTGTGATAATTCTATGGCCGATTTCAATTCAACAACAAACATGTTCATTTGTTCGTAAATGATTCATAAATTTTGCTTTATCGGGTTTAGAAAACAATGAAGTAGAAATACTAGTCGACGAAATGTTGTTCAACTGGCGTTTTCGAAGTTATATTAATAATATAATAATAATAATAATGCTGGACAATCCACACAGCATCATCTAGCCCCAAGCTAAGCAGAGCTTGTGAGATGACTGATATACTTAATACAATACATTACATATATAGATAATTTTTATTATACATAGAAACACCCAGAACACCCGGAATAAATATTTGCAGATCGTACAAACATTTATCCCAAGGCGGGAATCGAACCCGCAACCTCTGCATCGCAGGCGGACATTCGCCCGCCGCGCCACACCGGTCGTCACGTCATCAGCCTAAGGTAACTCCAAGTAGGCTACCTTCATATATGACGGTTATCGCCATAGTGACCACACTTAGCAGGCAGATTAGAGACCGCTATATCGGTGTTTAGCACTCAGATTATTACCCATTTCCAGGTGCCTCTTACGACATTCATGGAGAAGTCCTATTCTAACACGGGAACACCACTGCTACTTCTGAAGTTTTATTAATGTGATCCTATTCTCTGAGTTGTTTCGTTGAAATGATGTGTACCCAATATCTTACAAGCATGTCTACCTCTCTACCTGTTAGCTAAAATAATAAAAAGAGTAATACAGCAGCAGGTGTCATTACAGGCACACGAAGCCTAACACCTATATGCCTCAGGTTGATGGACGCAGAGTAGTGCATCGTAGGACACGTTAACGAGCGTGACCTCCGAGGTAATGCTCTGTTGGTCGAGGCCATCTGCTGGTTCCATCAGTAAGTCACATAAAAAAAAGCCAGTATATTCCAATTTTAAGAGACTGACTGACTGACGTATAGGCTACTCACAGCCTAAACCACTGGTCGTTACTAAAAAAGGAATTCTCTAAATTCAACCCCTAAACGGATACAGTGGGGGTTGTATGAAAATAACTTCATATAAAACTACTAGCTGGCACCCGTATCTTTGCTCGCGTGGTGGTTCATTTGAAATCATCAATATTCAGGGCGTTTTTCCTTCTGGGCTCTTTCATTCTATCTATCCTATTCATGTTATTTTTTCGGGATACAAATAGCTTATTTGTTAATCAAGATTACGACCTATACATATTTATTCCGAGTTTCATTCGTATATTTCAAATCGGTTCAGTGTTTAGGGCATGATTGAAAGGAGAAAGAAAGAAAATGTATATTTTTGACCTTCGCTTACCATCAGGTGATATTGTAGCCACAGGAACCGTCTGTATCATTAAAAGTAATTGTTAAAAGTAATAGGATGATAAGAAGGACTCAAGAACAACTACATAAATTTCGTGACAACCAAACTGAATATGCGCCGCTGAGTACATAGTACGGGCCCTGCCAAAACTAGCTTATCAACTATCATAAATCATAAAACATTGTCACCCACTTGATAAATGACTTACTCACTCGGTCCCTTACGTATCAGTTTGCAACACAATAGTTTCTGTACACTAGAGTTCAGTTTGTGTTAAACTCTGCTCAATTTTCATTCATCTTATATTTGTGCTCAGTCATTTTTACCCAGTTGCCCAGAAGGAAGGTCATAACTTTTGAGTGTTTGTGATTTTTTTTATGCTACTGCTGGTGGAACAAGCAGATGGCCCACCTGATGTTGAGTGGTAACCATCGTCTATAATAAAGCATAATAGTACGTACTCTATGATACCCTAAGTCCACTAGCCTAAGTTCTACTGGTGTTAAGCCTTATGTGCCTGTAATTTCACCCACATCCTTGAAACCGGAACACAGCAATTTGAGCCTCACTGCTTGGTGGCAGAAATAGTTACGGCGGTAGTACTTCCCCGGACGAGACCTTTCACAAAGAGCTCTACTACTATGCATGTATGTGTTTCTTTGTGAGGCCATGCAGCTTCGGTAGCTTTTTGGATTATGGTAATTAAGGTTTCGCTGGAGTCAGATCCACTAGACCATCGGTGTTCTCTGACTCGGTAATTAGATATATACTTATATTTTTTTTTGTAAATATATACTTAGAAAACAATACGTATAACGACCAGACATAGAACACACATATATATTAATCTCACATAATGTTTATTCTCGGATTGAACCCACAGGCTATATTAGTCACTGAATCTCAAATCGTTATCCCAAAGTATAACCCCGATGTTCATGGTATTTGCATTCAAAACAATTATTTGGTAAACCATAATCATACACAAACACGCCTAAACAAACAGATCTCATCAAAAGTATCCAACATCTAAAGTACCAAAATATCAACTATACATCTATACTTCTAGTATATTATAAACTAGCGGTCCGTCCCAGCTTCGCACGGAATTTAGTAAGCATCACAATTTTTTTTTTAAATGTATCCTATGTCATCCGTGGATAGTGTAGCTTCCCAACGGTGAAAGAATTTTTCAAATCGATCCAGTAGTTTCGGAGCCTATTCAATGCAAACAAACAAACAATCAAATCTTTCCTCTTTACAATACTAGTATAGACTAGCTGACCCGCCCGAATAGTTTTCGAATTTTTCACACAAACTTCACTACCTTTTTACACCTACTTTAGGGATGACAGCTCTATGTAAACTACTCTAAGTTTTAAGTTAAACTAATAATTCTGCAAATCGCATCAATGTTAATTCAGTAGTGTTTGTATGATGCGTGTACAAACATAGATTTTCGAAAGTCGATTTCGTCTTTTTGTCTTTTTTTAAGTCCTTTTGCAAGATTTCTGAAAAATATCTTTAATGTACAGACTTTTCGACCTTTATAGTTTCATTAAAGTAAGAAAATAAAATAATAGGTCCTAGTGAAAATATGCGCGATTTCGTTTGTGATACTTATTTAATTTTCATACAAACTTGAAACCCATAAAAGAAACATACATGTATTTCTTAGTGTTGTTTTATTTTTTGAGTACAGAACCCTTTAAAATCCCAAGAGACATTGTGATGCTTTATCATTAACTAATTATAAACATGATTGTTTGGGAGATAAAAAAGGGCCTCCTTTAAAGGGTTGATACACGGCGCCCCAGAATGATTAAATATCTTATTTTGAAAGGAAGGTATTTTTCTCACATGATAATATTTAACATATGCTCAAATATTTTGTTTAAAAAAACTAATGATGACATTCTTTAGAAATATTTTTCCCAGTTAGTTTTATTTATAAACTAAACTACTGACAAAGTTTTAAAGTATTAAACATATTTTTAGGTACCCTGTACACGCCCTGTACCACAGCTTTAATATACCAAAGGAAATTATCTTTATAGGCAGTTGAAATTACCCAGGACTAAAATTACAGGGCCATGCAAAAATTGCGTTATTTAAATTTTTATGGGAGCACAAAAACTCTGGACCACGGGAATCACCAGATGTTGCAGTTTGAAAGAAAAAACCAAGCTTTAAAAATGTTTTGTAACTTGAAACAGATTGAACAGCAAAATAAACTGAAAGTGTTTTTAGTGGCTTTTCAATTGATGCTATGATAGGCGTATATGTATACGTTAGGCGTTAGAAAAATGTTTTTTCAGCACTGAATAAAATTTTCAACTGTTCGTTTTAGAGTACAAGAGTTTTATCAAGTTAGTTAGTTTTTTACAACTTCATTATTACTTATTCTTCATTTCATCGCACTTAAAACTCTATCAATCACTAATATCAACCCTCACGTGTTTTTGCACATGTCAACATCCCTTTATTTGATTTTCAAACTATTTTTAACTGAATTTTATTTTCTTCCTATTCGTTTAACTAATGTTTTTTTACGTGTGACAGGAATGGACTGACTACAACCTAAGGTGGAATGACAGCGAGTACGGAGGTGTCAAGGACCTCAGGATAACACCTAACAAGCTGTGGAAACCAGACGTCCTAATGTATAATAGGTGAGAATGTAGCTGGAAGGTCAAAAGGGAATTAGGGGGACTGGCGAAGTTTTGAAGTGAAAAGCTTAGTAAAAAACAGTCTTAGCTCCTACCTAAAAAAATATGAATAATGAGAGAAAATACTATAGAACTATAGAGAAAAAATATGGAAAGAGGAGCAAAATCTGTGTAGGGAAACGGTGGGAAGTGAAGGGGAGCACACTACGGAAAGAATTTAGAAAGACATGGGTAAAAAACTATAGTACTACTACTGAACATAGTGAGAGGTTGGCGTCTTATGTGGGATTGTAAAGAAATAATTCTGTTTAAGTGAGTGTAAAGTAGAAAGATCGTATAGAAACAAGAAGAGACTGATGGTAGATTACGAGTAAGTAAATCTGGTGTAATACTCGTAAAACTTATACTAAGCGAAGAGAGTAAGGCGAAGCTATGGTAAATTATGGGGAATGGCATAGAACAGGGTAATGGGTAAAAAGACTAGAGCAATAAGTACTATTCGAGCCCAAAAAGGGCTCATAAAATGAAAAAACCTCAAGCGGAATGACTGAGCTTCACAAAGATTGTTTTGATAGCCTATTGATTGAGTGGGATTCTTGCCCCTTGTAATTTCGGTGACACTAAGAAATGTTACATTGGATGTTTGATTGAAAGATTGGATGATCTATGGTTTAAAAACATTGAAACAAGTGCTTTACAAATCTTTGAAAATCAGTTATTAAGAAATAATGACGTGTTTCAGAAACAGCAATTTCAAATAGAATAGACAAATATCCAAAAAAATAAACACATTAAAGAAGTCACAACAGGAAGAGTCGACATCACGAGAGAATAATTTTCTTAGCATTAAAATTACAGTAAAATAGGGACAGATAAAAAAAGGATATGATTCATCCCATCCGTTCAGAAGGGAACTCTAAATTACAGAGATGTAAAACAAAGGAATTTATAATTTTAAAAAAGCATTTTCACCTCTGTGGGGAAATTATATTCGACCCATTTTTATCGGAGTATCAAGGTTTGGGGTAAAAAGGTTTTTATCAATATTTTGAAGTGTTCGAAGAATTTATTTATGGACTACGGAAATAAAATTTGAGCTATTTAAAAATTGTTTCTTACATTTTAAATGTATTACTCAGATTTCTAAGTGAGAAAAAAACTTTGCACTAAAAGCAACGATCAGATTCGGCTCAGAATCGTGAAAGTACCACCAAAAAGACTTAAAATTGAAGTAACTAAGGTCTAATAAAGTTAAAAGTTTCTCAAACAGACCCTTCTTTTTTCGTTTCTTTTATAATTCATGTGTTTTTGGCACTTGTTTGGTTTTTAACCTTTTTTCTTTTTTAACTTTTTTAACAAACAACTTGACCCGTTTGCACGACGATCACTAAATGTATTTAGGAAGCTAATTACGTTTAACATCTAACATGATTAGTTCTGTAAGCGCGGCATAATGTCTAAAGTAGAAATAAAAAAAAGATACCAATTATGGGTGGCAGTAGGATTAGTAGGTATTCAAGCAGGAATTCGTTTATTAAATTATCTGTGCCGGATATTTTTTTTATGATTCTGTTCATTCGTTTGCATTTTTGATTTCTAGTACAACGCCATCTAGAAATGGATTAAGATTTTTTCAAAGTTTATATTTCATTGCTTAGTCTTAAAAAAAAATCATCATCAGTACACATGTAAGACATATTTAAACATTTTGTGCTATTTTTCGGCGGTGATTTTTTTTGCTTCTTCTCCATTCAATACATTTTTTTTACAATCTTGTCATTATCTAAAATATTTTGTTTGGGGTAATTAGCTCACATGACACTAGCAAGCTTGATAACTGGAGCTCAAATGAAAAAAAATATGAGGAACGCTAAAAACTTAGCAAAATAATAAAAATATGCAATGCGGCAAAACTATGAAAGTTATAAAAGAAATAAGATCTGCTTTAAACTGTGTTAACTGAGTCTAACCAGAGAGCATTACACTCGCTAGTGGCATAAAATTTCTACATTTACTAGTAGCCTGTCGGCACAGTTTAACTTTTACGATTAAACTTGAAAGCCTTTATGCAGAAACTGACGATGAACTCGCTGCAATTCAAGAAGCGCAAGGTAGATTCGTGTAATCCTGTATGATATGCAAATGTTTGTTTCTGAGGTCCAATTCACGTATTTGAGCTGAGAAGAGATGGAAACTAGAATATTGTGATGTCAAAATGGACTGTTTGAAATGTCAGTTTGAAAGTACTAGTCTGAGAATGACACGATCAAAACTTCAAGCAAGCTTTGATCGTGTCATTTTCTGTCATCTTTGGAAGCAACATTGTATTTTCATTTTAATTTTTTTTCTAGTGTTATTTAAAGTTCTGATGGGTAACTTTGGTGGTATTTTAACCATCATTACTTGAGGTCTTAGCACAAGTGTGAACAGTTGAAATGAAAGTGTGTTATGTGGCATCGTGATTTGAACGAAAATGTTTCCCTTTGGTTTTGAAGAAAAACGCCATCTTTTCCTTCAAGACCAATGACAGCCGACTTTACTTATTTTACCGACTCGACTTGACTGTATTTTATTTAGTATTTTATTCAACCCACTTGACATTGGCAAAATTGTCCGAATGACAGACACATGCAACAAAAAAAAAAACTTGTTACCAGAATAGGGCTTCTGACCTTAGGGGTTTTTTTATAACTTGCTGATGAAACCAGCACATGTTACAGAGGCTTAGGTAGGCAAATGTGTCCTAAGCCTATTGTCATCATAAGCCATGATAGAGAACGGCCTTAAAACTCTGTCATTAGGTCATCTACCATCTGCTTATTCGAGCTCATACGAAATTAAGTTAGGCGTTACCGCGATTCGTTTTACCCGCTTGGGCGCTCTGACTGTAGCTTTGTTATTTACCCAAAAACAGCAACCACAACGATTTATAGTGGGTAGTTTAAACATCGTTAGGCTGACAAACAAGGGAGAAGTGGTGCTGGCTGCGGCCCAATTTATTTCATTATTCCGTGAGAAAATTCAAATCCAGCTCTTTTTGGACAAATATTTTTTGGCAGATTAAGCACTAAGCACTTGGGCATTTAATTCAAATTAAGTTTTCATGAAAAGAACAAAGGCGCACTATCTTAACAATTTCCGTGTAATTAATTTGACAGTAAGAAAATCAGGTCAATATATTTATGCTTAATTTCTACGAATTGACTACAAAATAGCGTTATTTTCGAAGACAGTTCAAAATATTGGAGTCTAAGTAAATTTATGCATTCTATCAGTCATCCCAGCGTACAAAAACTGCTTATGTTTGGGATAAGATGGTCAAAAAGTTATGTGAATGGTTGTGCGAAACGTCCATATTTATTTAATAATAGAAATAACTTCTGATATAGATTATTAAATCGTTTAATTTGCATACAGTTCAAAACAGTTGTCACCCATGCGTGATTTAACTAGCGCCATTCTCCAGCTTTTAAAACGCGCAAGTAAACTGCATTTAAATACCGAGGCATTCCAGTTAAAAGTCGAAACTAAGCGTTTTGTTGGCAACGCGCCAGCGAACTATCTTCGAAAACAATGTAACTTTCAGCTATTCCGTGATTTGTTTGTCGCACTCGCAATCATCGTACCGTTTTTGGGCACCGCTCAACTATGCATGCACTGTTTTACAAAAACACTGTAATTTTTTTTAAAAGTAATTGTTAAAACTAAAAGAGAGACCTTGTCAAGAGTATCCTAAACTAACGAGCATGTATGAAAAATTTTATGAGAGAGAATGCAGCAAAAGGTATGCCAGGAGCGTAATAAGTGGAAATCCGAGGCCCTCTGCCTACCCCTACAGAATTTTATGTATGTACCATTAAAATGTAATTGTCAAACTTTGACACCACTTCCCCTATAGCTAACACAAAAGCACCGTCTTAGTGATAGATACAGTAGAATATAACAAAAAGTACGGCCCCAGGGATAACTTTGTGAGGCAATACAATTTATGGCAGAAGTTCCACTAACCGTCAACATCAGGTGGGCCATCACCTTATTTCACAATTTTTTCTCATCTTAAAACCCTTAGCAGTCGCTATAACGGTAGCGTTAAGGTGTTCTAAAAAGTTTCATCACCAAAGTTGGTTACTATCTCACGTGAACATTTTTAGTAGATGTATATTATTAAGGTTTGTGAGCTCTTGAGAAATGTATCCTTATATTTGGGGAAAACACCCGACAATAACAAGGGAGGGAATATGAAAAACCCATGTTGCTCCACAATGAACCCTGAGTTGTGCTCGTAGGCTCTATAAAGGATATATTCAAAGAAAATACCTACAATCCTCATCTTTATATGATTTTTTGTATGTTGAGATTTTTTGTTACATGCAAAGTATTTTATAAATCCATTCCATTTGTAGGTATTACATTGTTTTAGTAGATAAATACAAAGGTCGTGATAAAAGTTTGATAAAGTAATAAATTTGTTGTGTAGTAAAAAAGCTAATTTACAAAGTGTGCCAAGTTCATACATGCGATATTCCCGAGGCAGTACTAGAGGGTTAGAGTTACATGCACCTATCTCGAACCCATTAACATAGCTAATAGACCTAAACGCTGGTCCAATTTACAGCACCATGGTAATTGAGACAAAGCTTACAACCAATTTGTACTATCATCAGTATGTCAGACCAGTATCATCACAAAAGACGAAATAATAAAGAAATACTATGTTGATCCTATAATCAACGTAGTCTTTCATTTAGGTAAGGTACTATTACCTTACCTTTACAAATAAAATGTGTGCGTAAAAACGAGTGTGCTTTAGACCACACGACTGAAGTAAAACTTCTATAATACGAATAGTAACTGGCTATGAGAGAGAGAAAGAACAGTGCTTTCATATCCCCTTCATGGTAGTGTTAAACGTTTAACGCAACCTTGTTGGAAGTCGCATTAGAAGTATTACTTCAAAAAGGTTCTTCGAAACTGACATTTGACTGACATTAATTTCGACAGTCAAATTTTAGTTTCAATCTCGTATTAGCTCTTAAAAAGTATTAGAGTTAGGCCTCTGGTGTGTTTTTATAAAACATAAATAGAAGTTTGTGTGTAAGTATACATTACGGGTAATATTATCCTACCAGTCATCAATAAAAATGCACTTTATTATGAGCGCGCATTCTAAAGTTTTCTTATCATTTTTCTCGTTGATATTGTCATTTAGACAATATGAACCTACAGGTGTTTACGATTGTATAATATGTTATACTTTTCTTATAAGTTTTGTTAGTGACAGTTTGGTGCAGTTTTTGTATCAACGGTTTTCGAACAAATAGTGATAGTTTTTTATTGGGGTTCCTGATTCACGGGTTTCTTCCTTTGATAATTTGGTATAGTTTTCTTTAATCTATATTGTGGTCAGGTTTTATTACATCAATAATAATACTGTAGGTATGTGTCAAATGTAATATTTGGACGTACCTCTGACTACATAATGTAGCCTAAACTAGTCTTGAGTAGGGACTATACTTGGTACTAAAATATCTAAGGGGATATCAACAGTGCCTGAAGATCAAGTCGTCGATAGTGTTTTTCTATGAATTATTTTTTATATCACCGCTCTCTCTCTCCTTGTATACGTTTCAAAAAAATTCAAAAAACCATTTCCATTTTGTATTAAACACCAGCGATGCTTATTACTTTGTTT
The DNA here is from genome assembly GCA_947095575.1 of Electrophaes corylata. Classification (NCBI taxonomy): domain Eukaryota; kingdom Metazoa; phylum Arthropoda; class Insecta; order Lepidoptera; family Geometridae; genus Electrophaes; species Electrophaes corylata. The sequence goes on along the minus strand of OX352699.1, from coordinate 13,589,895 downwards.
ACTAAAAGGTTTACATAATATAATCTCGACCTCAATTTAACCCATTTTTAAATTAATTGCGAGTCTATTAAAATATAGGTTCTAATTTAAATATAAAAGGTTCTAAAAGATTCTTATCAAAAGTAAATTATATAGAATGCTGTAGCTATTCATTGACGAGCTTTGGAGTTAATCTCGATAGAACCAGTTCCATTTGAAAATTGTTAACACCCATCCACTATATTGGCAGTGGCCCGGTTTCAATTCCAATGATTAATACCGTGAGAGCCTTATCCATTTCAAGTTTATGCCTTTCAGAACTTGGCACATTTCGAAAGTGCTATTTTGGCAGGTGCAAATATTTGTGAATTTATGTTGTTTTTCAACTTGTAGGCCTGCTTACTCATCGACCACTTATGTATTTAGCGAGCCTTTAAATGCATTTAGGAAGCTTATTACGTTAAACATCTTGCACAAGAAAAATTAAGTTGCTATTACGCTGACTCTAAACTTGTTTATCTTAGTAAACGTTATTAGCTACATAAAATTTAATCAGATTGTTGTGCAGGCGGGCCTGAACCTCTTAGTTGCTAATTCAGATATAAGTATTAGTGCTTTAACACCGTAATGAATCACTATACATACTCTAGCATTGTCATTACGGTTACCTAACTATGTATTAACCCACCAACATTTTTAAAGTACAAACAAAACCAAATCAAAAATGTTATATTTAGAAATTACAAGTTTTTACATAATTCCGGGTTGGGATCTCTTCTTTTAAGTCGTAGTATTAGAACTCGACCTGTATTAGAGAATTTTATGAAAAGTAACCAAAAACACAAACCTTAACTCAGAGGCCCAATTTTCATAAGAAAATATCACCAAATTAAAGTTTCGTGTCAATTTCCAAATGGTATTTATTACCTATTCTAGGAAACTGCCATTTCAGACGGGCCTAATTTTGACAATAAATTTTAGTTTTAGTCTTGTCAAAAATACGAATGTCTGGCCTCTGGAATATAGTTACTAAAACATTACGTTATTATAATAGAATAAAACGTTATTATATAGCATGATATTATTTTATAACATGGTTGTTGTTGAAATATTTTTCGAAATTTTGAACGAAATTAATAAAACAGTACATCCGATACGATGATAAAAATAATTTAGAACAGTGATTCTAAATTCAAATCATAATCTTCAAACGTGGAATCTGTGAAATATGAAATTATATTACTTTCAAACGAGCTGTCAGAAAATAACAAAGCTACAATACCCAAACCCAAAGCAATTAATTTTGTTAGTACTTATATTCTATGGTATTTTGTTAATTAATTAGTGGATATTTAGACAAATAAAATTAATTAAAAATAATAAGTTTGAAAGAAATAAAAGAATACATAAGTATATTTGATGCACACACACACACATGAAAGGTTTTAAAACAAGGAAGGGTTATTGAACAAAATAAAATTAAAAAAACCACGAGAAAAAAAGAGAATAGAGGAAACTTTGATCGCTACAAAATATTATCTGCACATATAAACTCGCGATCACATTACGCAAATGAGAAAACTCCCAAGCTTAATACAATAATATAAATAGCATTAAAACTGCCAATAAAATAAGTTTATTGCATATACAAATCATTTCAGCCTTGAAACTACAAACCACTTCACTCGGAACATGGTTAACACCCATTTACAGTATTAACAATATATTCGTACAATAGGGATAAATACTGAAGTGGAGGGTTGCCAGTCAAAAATAGGCACTAATGCAAAACATATGACTTATTTGGTGCAACTATTAACAAATCAGGCCATAAAAGGTTTAATTTCACAAATATACATGCACTAGCGAAACGCTCGCTATCTCGAATGCTTGAAGATATTTTTAAACAAACTTCAACCCCCGCTGTACCCGTTAAGAGCTTAAATTTCAAGAATTCTTTTCAAAGTACACCTCTAAACACCAATGCAAATCTCTTTCTAAATACCTCGAAAATTTTAAGTTTCTACGATCAGTTGTCTATGGTGTGCGTTGGTAAATATCAGCCAGGACAGGCGGGTTTTACTGTAAAAAAAACAACACTTTTGTATTAACAAAAGTGTGAAAGGCACGAAAATGCAATGAATAGATGTCTCTTACGCGATCTTCTGTCAGTATAAAACGAGGTAGGAGGGTCTATAAAACCGGATACTGGCAACCCTGCTCAGGGCTGGCACGCGGCCAAACACCGGCCGACACATTCGATTATGAAATGGTTTTAAATCACTTACAAGACTGTGTACTAGTGGCACCTTGTTTACTGTCTCTGTGTCGTTTAGATGCTTACCGGGTTAAAGTAGACTGCAGTTACACCAAGGTGTAACGTGAAACAAATTTGTGGCGGCCACAGCTATAGGTAAGAATTAAGAATCAGAATCAGAATAATCTTTATTGTAAACTGTTGAAAGTATTAGATGGTAGGAATATAATTGTTATAGTACAAACAGTCTGCCCTACTCGAGCGTACAATAGAAAAAATTAAATGTTTAACCCCTGAATATTTTAACACTTAACAAAGGCAATAAAAATTCTATGAGTTTAACAATATTAAAATCATTATCAACTAACTAACTTAATATTTTAAAGGAACTTTATTTACTTATACTATACTCTTAACACTTATTTAAATACTCTCCTAAATTATAAAATACTTCCGCTGTAAGCCATTTTTTTAAATTATTACTAAAGGCATTTCCGTTAAATGATTTTAATGATAAAGGTAAATGGTTATATATTTTAATAGCCAAATAGTACGAGCTTTTATGGAACATGCAGTTATTTACCTGTGGAATACAAATATTATGTTTTAAGCTCACGCGTTCAACGCCACATTCGTCCGCAATGCTGTGAGGAAAGACGACGATGTCTTTCAAGCAATCTTTCACGAAACGTGTCTAGTCAATGTAAAAATATAAATAGATTTGTTTTTGTTATTTTTTTGAAAAGTTGATAAGTTTTAAATATGAATAATAGTAAAGTAAGCGCAGAAAGCTTCCGTGGTATAAATTATCTTTTAGTTCTACACCAAAAACGCTACAGAAAGTATTTTTTTTTACGAGATTTTCTAAAATTTGGTAAAATAATGGGCGGTAATGATATTGGGATCACCAATATAATCTACTCAAAAAACAGGTTTGTCAAGAAAAGCGTCTTAGAGACGAGGTTTATGACGTGTGCAGCGGTGCGCGCTGATCTGGTAGTAATAAATTTGTAGCTAAGATAAACATACCATTGAGTCCAACCTGATATTTTCTAATAAATTGATGGTTAATACGATGATTTGTTACATGGCGGTGTGAGTGCGTCCTACCTTAATACGGATTTGTTGGCGGGCCGCCAGCTAACGGAGTGGTTACATGCGAACCAACGTGTCTACCGTTCATGAATAGTATACGAGCACAACAGGAGAATACTTTTGTCGTAGCACCACTCGGGGCGATTTCGACTCCTCTACACTCGACTTTATCTTGTTTTTGCAAGTTTTAGAGCTTACAAGGGTTCATGTCCCATTCGTTCTCGCAGGAATACTCACTTACTTTCTCTCCTATACAGTATCCTTTTTGATCCTTCTACTCCTCCTTATTTAAAAAAACGCTTTGAATATCTTGATCTGTCAAATTCTCGTACTTTACGCTCCTCTGAAACGCTACAACTAAAAAGTCCCTTGCACTCCTCTCACTCCTTGCACTCACTTTTTATGAGTATTCTTTTACTATTCAAGCTGTCCGTCTATGGAATTATCTTCCTGTTGATATCAGGAAGGCGAAGACTCTCCCTGTTTTTAAAGGGCTGCTACATGATCACTTTTTACTATAAGTAGGTTCTCTGTTAAGTATACGTATTTATTGTTAAGCTTTGTTATCTTTTTTCATATATGTTATATTACTATGTAATATGTTATTTATCTCTTCTTTATTATGTTTATAAGTAAAGTAGTGCTAAGTACCCATTATCTATACATATATATTTATTCACTTATTTAATTTAATCCATACATCTTATTCTTTGTTTATACTTATGTAATGCTTTGTATTTATTTATGACACCGCCATGTAAAGCTCATTTAGTTTCTTGTCCATCCTAAGGTTGTCTGGAAGAAATCGCTTACAGCGATAAGACCGCCCATTGTACTTCACTAAGCTTAAGAACTTGTATATTATGTAATTTTTTTTGTTCGTTGTGGTGTACAATAAAGAGTTTTCTATCTATCTATCTATCTATGAGAGTTGCAATGGTCTGGGGTCGTGTTGGCGGGCGTCAATAATATGAGTTGGTCGGTTGTCAACTGGGGTCAGGCACAAATAATATTCTAGTTGATAGTCGAGCTGTTTCAGCGTTTTTATCATCACCACTTTATTGGCTACTTGATTTATAATAAGTTTTGTAATCATGATTTATGTCGCATGAGTTTATACAAAAACATGTACACTTGCTTTGATATTATCAACAATAAACTAGTCTCCGACCGCAAGAGATTCTGGCGACATTCATGTAGCCAAATCCTACTCTCAGCCTTAGCATAAGCCAAATAGACTCAGTTCAACCCGGTTTAAAGCAGTTTTATCAAAGCAGCATCCACTTTTCATTGAGTCAGACATTTCCCAGACGGCAGCCAGACAAATTACAGTTTAACTAGTAAGCTTTGACTGAGAGCTGGTAGGCAAGAGTTAAATCAAGTCTTTGTTCTTGAAATTGACATTTTAATCTAAGTTATTTCTCAAAATCTCGGGTGCCGTTTTTTATTGTGACAGATGGATTAGTTTTAACTAAACATCTTCAAATTACAGTCCGATATTTAAAACATTTATGTTAATAATATGTTCAGCAGTTTGGGTATCACTAAAATACTTATTATTATCATCTTGCGACACATTCTAATTACTGGAGTTACCATCGTTTTTCTATTTTTTATGAATGAATGAATGAATGAAAATTCTTTATTGTACACCTTACAAGCTAGAGAATAAAACAAAGAAACAATAGTAGTCAATAATATATAATGTAAAATGGGCGGTCTTATCGCTAAAAAGCGACCTCTTCCAGACAACCTTTGGATGGAGAGAATTTAAAAATAAGAGGGTTGGCTGGGGTGGGGTGTTCCACTGATACCGTTCCAAAAGAAACACATTTCTTATTATTATATTTTATGGTTTCCTTATAGTGCAGATAAGCACTATAAAAACAAACAAGTTAATAAATTAAGCACGGTTCTCTCGTCGATTCAACTGAATGCAATTTCGGTTATCGAGCAAGCTTTTATAGTATGTCGTCAAGCATGTAGATGGAACCACGGTCGCTAGAGTACCGTATTAAAATTATCTCAGAGTTTATTTCACTTGGGCTGGTAGAACTCTCGGTAGCGCAGTTGGTTAGCGCATCCTCGTATCAAGGGGAAGGTCGTGGGAATCATTTTTGGGATAATACAAAAATCACTGTGATTTCCTTAAGTGCAGGTAAGCACTGTAAAAACTAACAAATTATGACATTTGTTATTATTTATTTATTATTTACGTTCCTGTCCTCATCCTAAGCTAAGTGAAGTTTTATTCTTCCCCTCTCTTCTATCAATCGAAGTAGTGCTCACTTCGTTTTTACTTACGTCATTATTCACATATTCCATTTACCGTGTCTTTGGTCTATCTGTACTAATGAAACAATTCACTTCCATACGTAATATGGCTTTCTTCCCTCCGCATGACATACTCATACCACGCAGTTCTATATAATATATACCTACTCCTGAACTTTTCCGTCACAGGTGCTACTTTCAAACTCCCTCTTTGACGTTTTCCTTTATTATATCTATCCTTGTCACTCCACATGCACATGCAGTATGCACTCTTTTCTCATCCGTCTTTTCAATTACCCAACACTCAGATTCATAAGTGCGACAGACGGTCTAATGATGGTCTTGTACACTTTCTTCATAAGAAAGAGGTACGCGTGGAACACATGTTGTTCCCGAAACCTCACCATTCCATTCATCAATTAATTATAAAGAAATAAATAATGTTTTACTGCCTTTTAAATTTCAATAAACATAGCAAAAGAGTGAATACATAAACTCAGAAAATGCTATTTGACGTTAAATTAAACAAGATAATTTAATATGGATTTAAACAGTTTTAAGTTCATATTAAATATATATTAACTAGAAGTATAAAATAAAGTATAAATGAAAAAGCATTTGACGTAACTTCTATAGTTTTAAGTCTAGTATAATTTTTGCACCAATTTCAGCTCTGTCTTTTCTTCACTTTATTAAACTATTAACATAAAAGCATTTATGCAAAGTGACAGCACAGTAGGAGATACCCGATATTGACGATTGGTACTTGCCTGTTTTTATTTAAGTTTTGTTTAAAAAGTAACAATCGTCGCCAAAGAGGTGTTTTTTTCAATCTGCTACTCAGTGCTGCCACTTCTAAAACAAAATGTAAACGTACATGGCACTCTAGACGCTGATTTGAAACACCACGATATCGTCTTCTCGCTCTATCAGACTTTTTTTAAACCTATAACATCTCTGCAACTTTTACCTTTTCTCTTTTTCCTAATATTTTTGCTGATAAAGCTAGAGGACGATGTTTGTAATGACAATGATTTTACAAAATCACTTTTATCATTGAAATTACAGAAATAAAAATCAGTCCCAGAACATCTGACGCACTAAACTAAACTTTAACTTAAAAGCTATAACATTTATAAACGCTTGTATAATACCTTAAACTGTACTTAAACAATATCAACTTTAGTGAACACGAGGACATTCGAGAAATAACTATTGCTAATTTTATTTAATGTGGCAAAGCTTTTGTAAATTTTAGCACTTTGATTTCTCTATCTCTCTTTTTTAATATTGCAATCTTTTCAAGGTCTCAATCTATTTTATAGCTTTAAGTATTAAACGAGTGAGATATAAACTTTTTAATCAATTTAAAAGGGCCTTCTGATTAAGGAATGCTTTTAGATAGCATTTTGTTGGCTATTGTGTCTTGATGAGGGTCACTTGGTTCAGTTAATTTATTTCTCTGAATTTCCTGCTAAATAATGGATTAAATTGTTGATTTTATTTACTAACAAACTAAATACTGGCCACTTCGAAAATTTTATAATACACTATATTTTGAATTTAAACTAAAATTCTATTCCAATTTCAAATACATACAACGGTTAGATGTGACTTTCTATGACCGTAAATTTTGTATAAATAAGTGTAAAGTTTGTCGTTTTTTGAGACATAATGGTTTTCTGACTGCTATTGTATTATTGGTACATAGTGCTGACGAAGGTTTTGACGGGACTTACCAAACCAACGTGGTGGTCAGAAACAACGGCAGTTGCCAGTACGTGCCCCCGGGCATATTCAAGAGCACATGCAAGATAGACATCACATGGTTCCCCTTCGATGACCAACACTGTGACATGAAGTTTGGTAGCTGGACCTACGATGGTAATCAGGTAGAGTTCAGCCCAACTTCTATAGTCTATCGATTGAGATATAGTCATTGATTTCCCTTTGAAATGATTCAGTGCTGCGTCTCTTTCTATCCTAGCACGTTCAAATTATGACCAGAAGAGAACAACACTCAATTGTTTTTCAACAAATTATTATTCATAAATTAATTGGATAATCAATTACTTGACTCGTCGATAGATATGTTTATATTTTCAAATACAAAAATTCTTATTTTTGATTTTATTCAGGAATAAGAATTCTTCTAATTGGAATAAAATGTTTAAGATTAGATTAAGGAATAGGGTGTGTCAATAATGCAAGGGAACCTTGTGAAAAACCAGAAGGATATTTTTATATCCCAAACGTTTTGAGTGTACTATTTTGCATGGAGCAAAAATTTTGTACATAAATTAAATATCTTTAAAATACGTCTCAAATTTGCAACTTCCATACGAATACGCTCCATATTTTGACTCCATATCCAATTTAATTAAATGTGTGCATTAAATATTAACAGTGAGATTTTTAATAATTAAAGTTATAGACTCTGAACTGTTAAACTAAATTCATCATTATTATGTAATAAAAATATATTCATCAAAATATTTTATGCACATTTTTACCGTAGTTTTTGTAATATGTATTCTTTTTGCACTATTTTAAAAATATTTTATGAAACTAAATGATGTAAATCACTCTAAGGAAATTGTGCCAAATGGGACCCATTGAAGCCCAAACGACATTATTTCCTGGGATATCCTGATTTATCTTCTGTCAGTAGTTATTTCTTTATTCTGTACTGTACATACTCTTATATGCCTGATCTACAGTTTTGCAATCTAAGATGGTAGTTATATTTTTTATGAACTTATTTTGAATATATTTTTACTATATTTTTTAAGCATAAAATTGTATAAACCTAAATAGTAATAAAACTTGTTTACTGCACTATATAAAACATCCAAATATTTTACCTTCTAATTATTTTGACGGCCTTATTCATAATTTCGAATAAACTTCTCATGGTTAAAATATCTGAAAAACTTAAAGGTAATAATTACAAAATTATACCTTGGTAAAATGACGAATTATGAAAAAGGTGTGTTATGTGTCTATTCATATTGCTACATTGTAGATAGATATCTAAATAGATATTTCGGCCTTGAAATTATTTCGTAAATGCTACAACCTGATCCTCAAAATAAAATAGGTTTTTCGAGTGGTTTAGTTGCAAAATACAAACCTTTTTTCTACATAATATATTCAAAAGTACTTGTACTCTATCTGGTAATTGATGGCGTTTACGAAATTGCTCTGAGTTTTTTTTAAATGTAATTGATTTTATTCAAGTAGCCAATCGTAATAATTAAAGTTTTCCTTTGTACAAGTACTAACACATAATTTTATACATGTTCTTGTAGTTTGTTATAGGTTAGCATGAAACATGCATGTGATAGCCGATTCATTTATCGAAGATGGGTGAACCACTATATTTTGTATTAATAATGCTATAATAATGCTATAATAATAATAATGCTGGACAATCCACTCAGCATCATCTAGCCCCAAGCTAAGCAGAGCTTGTGTTATGGGTACTAGATGACTGATATACTTAATACAATATTATATTACATACATAGATATTTTTTATTATACATAGAAAATACCCAGAACACCCGGAATAAATATTTGCAGATCGTACAAACATTTATCCCAAGGCGGGAATCGAACCCGCAACCTCTGCGTCACAGGCGGACATTCGCCCGCTACGCCACATCGGTCGTCGTGTATTTTATATTAACTATAATAAATATTAAGCCGGGCTAAGATGTGCAACTCGAGATATGTCACGCTTGAAACGAGATACTTTTTCTATTGATCGACATTTTAGAAATTATAGATAAAAGACCTAAGCTAAACTTTAAGTCTTCATTTGACAGAACGAGATAGATTTTTGGCACTGCCATGTTAGCGCAGGAAGATATAATGAGAAATCTCTATTTTGCACGAAAAAACTAGTAAAACTTTGTCGCGCTGCACATCTTAGCTGGGCTGATAGTATAATGTTCCCCACGAACTGACTGGGCTAAGAAAAACCTATTTAATGGAATATGGCTATTTTACTCCACTTCTTTCAGTTTAGATTTTAGTAACGGTTACTAAGTTATTTGTATTATATTATTATTTTATGAGAAAACGTTTGCGATTTTGTTTATATGTAGTTATCTTTATATATCTTCCTTCCTGTTGTAATACTTATTTATTTTAGTAGCAAAGTTTTAAAGGGTACATTAAAATTAGTACATAGAATACGGGTGAGTTTTACCTGGTTCTAGAAACGTAGAAGAATCTGTGTTTAAGCGACGCAAACAATTTTGTGCGGCCGCGTGATTTTGAAAGTGTTGTTTTCTAGTAATCTAATATCGTCTCCATATAACAGCGCGTCGGCCGCGCGGTTGGCCGAAATTGACACTCGGTATTGGTTCTCACAAACACGTGGCTGCCGAAATCTTTCACGTCGTCAAAACACGCTCGTATTATGGCTTAACAAAACCTCCGTACTGGATGAAGTTCTACAAAAAGTTATCCGAGAAATGTATTTTTTGCGCTCGCTTTAAAATTTTTAATGTTGTCAGCCCATACAGCCCTACGAACAAATTTTACGTCAGATTTTATCTATCATACATGGATGTATTGATAGATAAAATCTGTCGTAAATTCTCGGTAAAATAGGGTTTTACCGAAATTTATCGAGGATTTTAGCATGCTCCCAGCATAGAACTTAGTTTAATGCTAAATTCAATAAATTCGAAAAGATTTACCGAATTTATTGACAAGCTGTCAACAAGGAAACAACTCAATAAAATATGTCGAGGCTAGCTGTTCTGAACTAGTGGGTGTAGATAAAATTCGATACATAAAACCCGTTTGTCGATACGACAAGTTTGTCGACCGAAGTTCTATGATCGCAACCCAGTTTTGTTGTAAGATCCAATGCGTCTACAACAACGCTCCTTCGCCAACGAATAATAAGTTTTGAATAATTTCCAAGAGCAAGTTGTTTTCCCGTGCCATCTTGTACCAACCTCATTACTTTGTCTGGTTGCACGTGTTCAAGTTAATCTAACTTTGTCTAGCTTCCACTCATACTGTCTTTACAACATGTTTTAATGAGCCAGTTTTGATATGCTCCAGAAGTTTGTAGTTGATGGAACTTACAATGAAACAACTATGAAAATTTTAAGACAGCAAATTAAACCTTGATGTGTTCAACTTGAATCAAGTCCAACACTGAAGATAACAAAAAAATAAGATCCTAAAACTAGGACTAGAAAAAAAAACTGAATAATTTTTGAAAAAAAAAATTCCACGCTACAGAACTTTTTTCCATATTTATTCTATACCAGGATCCTATTTAAACGTTTAAATTAAATGCATCGAAATAAAAAAATATCTAAAAAAAAAATACATTTTCAATTGTTTCTGGTTACTAGAAGAGGGTTGTCGGAGGTTGATCACAAAAAATAATCTTGAAATATATTCACATAACTGCCTCAATCTCCGATGTCAAGGATGTTACTGATTTGATATGATTCAATTGCTTTCTCGAACCCACAAGTCATGCCTACGTCAAAAGAATTCGCAGTATCGCAATAACAGCGCAATATGCAATAACAAGGGTACACAGATACAGAGTTACCTTTGACATTTCAACCTTCGTAAAATCCTTGATATTTGAGATACAGAACGTATTCTAGTGTAGCGATATTACAGTTTCAGCTTGAATGCAAATATTTGCAGCGTGGTTCTAACATGCAATTACGTTAAAAAGCGCATACGATTAAATTATACAAATATAGTGATTGTAACCATATTTGCTATTTTAAATGAACATCGTTGTTTCATTGCATATTTTTTGTATGTACACTTTCCTGATATATTTAAGTAAAAATAGTTAAAAGATACATAAAATTTTTGTTTGATATTTTCAAAAACTTTAGCTCAGTAAGCTGCATCAATAGAAATGATTATGAAATAAAAGAAAAACATGAGAGTTACTAAAATAAATTTGATGCTTTAGTACTGTGTATGGTGTAAACAATGTTTTAATCTTCCTGTCAATCCAAAAAAAGACGGTGTAACTATTTAAACGTTACGTCAAGTATATTAGTTTTAAATTATTTTCTTTCTACAAGAACTCATATATTCGAGTAACCTATTAGTGTAGCTTATTGTACTAAAACTTGACCTTAGAAAGTTTTTAATTTCTAAATAATTGCTCAAATCGCATCAAACCCTTGCATGCATTATGATATTTTTACTGTAATTCATTATTAATTCAATCAAATTGGAGCGTATACCGTATGGCAAGATTACTATTTTACTTAGCATGTGGTTTCCTTTGCACGAGTCATTTTTGAAGTTTTAAGTGAATCAAGTATGTATTTATATCGAGAGAATAAAACATTCGGTAAAGAACCCGAGAAAGGCATGATTACCCTATAGCACGGTTTATGCCTGTGGTTTAGCATGACACTTAGTTTGACCTTGAGTATGTGTACGAGGTTACATAAACTTTTACCCTAACAGCTGGATTTGGTGCTAAAAGATGAAAACGGAGGGGACTTGTCGGATTTCATCACGAATGGAGAATGGTTTTTAATAGGTGAGTTGACTGGTCACATTTGGCTAGCAAACAGTTTCTTTACTGAAATCTTTATTTTTTCGAAACTTTATATGAATATTTGACAGAGTAGGTTTTGATACTCTGAAAAATACTCAATGTTTTCACTTACATTTCTTACTATCTTATTTCTCATCTTAAAAAAACAGACAAATTTTTAATATATTTAAAGATTTGAAAAATCTAATCTTGTATAATATTTCTACATATAAAGACTTTTTTGCATGCTTATTACCCTTCATACCCCTCAGGAATGCCAGGCAAGAAGAATACTATAACATACGCGTGCTGCCCGGAGCCGTACGTAGACGTTACCTTCACAATCATGATCCGAAGGCGAACGCTGTACTATTTCTTCAACCTGATCGTGCCTTGTGTGCTGATTTCGTCCATGGCACTCCTGGGCTTCACACTGCCACCGGACTCCGGAGAAAAGTTGACGCTTGGTCAGTATTTTTCCGTGAACTTCTTTTTAAAGATAGTTTTAATATCGGTCACGAGGCAACCTTCAAACTCACTTTTTTATGATAAATTACTAACGAAAAAAGTCAAAAACAGGCAAGCATACTTCTCTTTTATGAAAGAACCTTAAAGAATATTTGATTTTATGCTGTCTTGTAGCTCCTATAAAATTTGCTCTACAATATTTTTAGCCATGAAAGATACTGTTACAATGTATTCAACTAAAATGAAACCAGAGTGTTTAAAAATAGCTCCAGTGGAACTAAGAATGTACTAAAGTTTAATAGGCAATATTCTAAGACGCTGAATTACTCAGACTTGAAAATTGACTTTTGAAATTAGGCACAAAGATCTGATATAGTTAAGTATTTAATATTGAACTCATTTTAAAAATAGGTTTCTAGGAGATTTTCCTGATAGTTTCTACTAATCTTTATTTCAGATTATAAAATACCAGATTTTGTTTATTTACAGTGTGCTAAAACAGTTGTAGGTAATAATAGCCACCATATATAAGTTGTCTCTAACGAACAGTAGTCTTTATTTCTCTTAATTTGTATAAATAAACCAGCATAATTAGTTTTGGCTGACGCCTGCAGGTATCACGATCTTGTTGTCCATGACCGTGTTTCTGAACCTGGTTGCCGAAAAGATGCCTCCTACGTCGGAAGCTGTGCCTCTCATAGGTACCCGTACTATAGCACAAAGCGTAATAAAAACCACACGCTATTTCCTTTATCCGGCTGGAGTGCCACAGGGATGCATTTTTGAATCTTTACTTTTTATTGCATTCACGGATGAAATGCTCGTAAAACTGGAACGGAGCTAAGAGCAACCAAACCTGTCCAAAACAATTTTACGTGGATTCTCATAGCGCAAAAGCTTTACATTTTTTATTGGAAATTGGAAATAGCGTGCAATGCAACATGAATATTAGAGATTTAGACCGTGGAATGATCGTATTTGTGTGTTCTAGTAATCAAATCGCGGTGTAACGTGTTCACAAAAAAGTGGTAAGTATAGATTGGTAGATATCACGGCACCGCATTATTCATCAACAGTCAAAAGAGTTCGCTTGGGATAGTTCGCGATTCGGAGAGTTGTGTCCTTCAAAGCTGGATGAACTGGGGAAAGTGTTGGGGTGTTAACCATGTGTTTGTTCGCAGGAGTGACTATACTTCTATCGCTGACGGTGTTTCTCAACCTGGTAGCCGAGACCCTGCCGCAGGTCTCCGATGCTATTCCCCTGTTAGGTACACTATCCACACCTTACCCTGACCGTTCTTTTTCATCCCACTTTATCCCATCATTTGTTTTCTCTTCACAAAAGGTTTTCTCTTTATTTTATTTCTTTTCCATCTTTCTCACTATTTTATATTCTGTTAGCTTTTGGTTTATAAAACAAACTGGTTAATTAAGAGTTATTTTAAAACATTACAAGGAGTAAATTATGTACCTACGAACCTACATTCTGCTATAATCCGGGATAATACAAAAAATATGTAAAATTTGATGTTGCTATTAAGTGGTATAATCGTTTTAATTTTCCACTAAGCACACCATTTCAAGAAACCTCTACTTTTTGGTTCATTTAGCTAGTTTAGATGTGAAACTAAAATGCAATTACAACAAAATAAAATTTTTGTTGAAATCTTCGTTACACAAATCAGTTTTGGGTTTATGTATCATCAGCGTAATCAAGTCCTCTGTTGGACATAGACTTCCTCCATATTTTGGGAGGTTTGCCGTTGTCATGCACGACTTATCATGCAGATTGGTGTGGGTTTATATAGATCTTGGAATCGATTTCGTTATTCTTTGCTTACGCTTGTCTTTATAAATCTATCATTATTTATTTCTTCAGACGAATTGATACAAAACCGTATTTTAAACTTTATGATTCAATCAAGATAAGTGGCATGGCATGGATCTCTCTGTATTTACTCTAAGCAAGAGCTTTTGGCTTTTCTACGGACTCTTAAGGTAAGTCTCTGTTGTTTTTATATAAAGTTTTACTACAGCAATGGTATATTATATTAATAATTATTCACTTTTTAATTTATGTATGCGTAATCGATTCCATGATAATACACGACTATGTTTTGCATTTGTATGTTTCTGTTGACATAATTATGGCGGTCGGCTGCCGCAGTTTCAGGATACTTGGAGGGCGGTGACATTATTAAAGAAACCTGGGAAACAACCTCCCTTTTAAAACTAATCAAATAAACTAAACGATAAACCTAGTACTAAACTTTCTAACTAGAAAATGCATGTCTATTTTAATTTTGTTTATGATTTTACTTGAGCCCCTAATACCGACTCAGCACACACAGGTTAAGAGATCTCTTAATTCAATAAGAAGCGGTAATTTACGGTACACCCGTTTTTTGATAAAGAACGATGTAAATAGAACCTTTTATTTTATAGAACTATATTGATCTTTACAGGTGTTACAATTCTCCTGTCGCAAACTGTTTTCTCTCTATTGGTGGGACACGTTATCACAAAAACATCCGAGGCGATCCCCCTAATAGGTGAGAAATAGCCCCGCGTTAAAGCTAAAATTTAAACTAAATTGAAAAATAAATAATCAAATAGAACCAGATAAATAAGACCAAAATGCGTGACGAGGGACATTTTGAACTGAGCATTCGATAAAAGTGTTCCTCAGCACAGTTTTTGAAGTAACAAAAGATTTAAATAAAACAGTTTTATTGCTTTTATGACTTTTGAAAGAAGAGCCTAGATTTATCTACTTTCTGTTTTAACTTGCATTTTAGATTCATGTCTCTGGGGCCTACTCTATGCTTTAACAGCTCTTGCGGCTCTTTCGACACTTGAAATAGAGTTTTTGCACTTTCGATTCGAGCTAAAGAAAAATGTAGCAAACGAGTTCAAAGGTAACTGCAGTCAATCTTCTTGTAATGTATTAAAATTCTCTCCTGCGTACTATGCCCACCGAAATTTCCTTTATTTTTTTGTTTTTCTATGGCATCGTAGTTTGACGACGAATAAAGCATGAAGGATAAACAAAGCACAACTCTCCTATAAAATGTTTAAACGTGCAAAAGGAATTTCTAAATAGATTTGCTTGTAGTTTAAGAGGAGGTAAACTTGTGAGGGTTTGAGGCAAAGTGGATGCGGGTCCGGGTCCAGCCTCCAAGTATCTCGGTACAGTGGTCACAACTGGCCTGCCTATTGGCAGCTGGCAAACTATTAGAATTGACAAAGGAAGTGATAAAGTTGTCAGCTCCAGCGTAATTGCTATCCGATTGTTAAATACTTGTTCCTTTGTTTAATTAGTTACCTCTTAGACTAAAGGAGATGTAATTTCATTATCAGTTTTAGTAATAAACCATTATAAATGCAATATAACTTCGAAATGCTTGTTTTAACTATAAGTGCTCATAAACATTTAAAACATTAGTTAAGTCGTGAAGTTTATTTGACACATTTATAAGCCACTTGGCACTTAAGTGCTTTTTGTATGAACTGGCACTTTCGTTACAACAAGCACTAGAACGAGTAAACAAAGTTATAATAAAACAGTCATTGTTCCACTTCAGCTCATTTAAAATGTAGATTAGTTACTGCATGTCCGCCAGAATGCATGGCTTGTGTTGTTGCAAAATAAACCTTAACACGAAACCATTTAATACCAAACTAACTTAACATAACTGAAGCATAAAGTTGGATAAGATAAAGTACCTAATTTTCTCCTTATATTTGGGTGTGTATGATTTTATTTTGGTCTGTAGAATAAGATTATTTGAAGAAATCGTTCAAAGTCATGAACAATTTAAATGTTGCTAATAAAGTGGTAGCCAAGCGAGGGCCATAGATTACGAGGCAGACCATGGGTATGGCATGGGTGAATGTGGGCTAATTAGGTAGATAGATGGAATAAGGGGTAAGCTGAGGAAACAGCGTGACGACCTCGATACTTTCACATACCTGGTGAGAAGCATCAGAAGATAGATGACAGAGGAATGGGAAGACCTTTGCTCAGTAGTGGGATAGTGTTTCTAAAAAAAGAACACCCTTTGTTTCCAAGTATTACAAAAAAAGTAATAGTATATAGGTAGTAGTTCTATCGATCATCTGGCTCCCGTAGTAGAAACTATGCATAGTTTGGGACTAGATGATGTTTAAAAATATTTACAAATATTTAAAAAAATAAGCTGTCGTCTTATTGGCTGATTTTACAGGCCTTGGCCAATGAGATGCGTGTTTATTTGACGGGTACTACTAACACCGAGTTGTACAGAAACCGAGCATGAGGTGTCAATACGATCTTCTACCGTTTTGCAGAGTAGACTACTAACGACTGACAATATCCACGATATAAAGTTATCATCAATTTAGGTTAACTTAAGTAAAATTATATATTTGAATTTTTATACTAATTAAAAACCTTTATCCTGACTTACTGACTGACATATAGGCAACGCATGACTTACACTACTGCTTGCTAAGAGTTGAAATTTTCAGGGTAGGTATGTTTGACTTGGTGTCTCAAGGTGTAGGTAAGAAAGGAATTCTCGCCGAAAGTTCTCAATGCAACTTTAAATTAGAGAGTTGAATGTTTAATGAAATTGTTCGATGTGACAGGAACATACTTCAACTGCATCATGTTCATGGTGGCATCCTCGGTAGTGCTGACTGTGGTCGTGCTAAACTACCACCATCGTACTGCCGACATACATGAAATGCCACAGTGGGTAAGTACCTACTAACACACAGTCGGTTCTAAGCTGTCAACGAGGTAGCGTCATCTAGTTTCTTTATTGTAAAACTAACATTACCAACCCAGTTGCTTTATATATCTCTACCTAGTAATTCCACGAACCGAAAGACAAAGCATAGGATACCCAATGGACTGACGACATTGTTAGGATTGCAGGAAATCGATGGATAGGAAGGGCTCAAAATCTTCGTGGAAACATGTGGGTCTAGGTTTGTCCAGTCCAGCAGTGGACTTCTATAGGCAGTTGATGATGAATTAATGAACCGATTATACGAGTAGAAATCTAAAAGTGAGTAATTTACTGCATTTTAAGCTGTTCTGTTCTTTACCAAATTCTATGAGACCAACTGAAAGTTACCTTGCAAATTCAAAAAAACCATATAAATTGGATCTCATAAGGCGGAGATACTCAGTAGCTCCATTTTTTTATTATAGGAATCGAAAACAATCTGCAACTAATAACCCGTTATTATTTACCGTTATACTAAGTTTGGTCCAGATCGGTTTTCAAATACGACCTGTAGAGGACCAACAAACTGAAAGAAGAAAGCTAATGGAGCTCGGAAGCAGCGACGCTTCCTTCGCTTCGGTTACTCAGTCCTAAAAAATATCCATTACATTTTGTTCTCTACATTATTTGTTCTTTAGATTAAGACAGTGTTCCTCCAATGGCTACCATGGATCCTGCGGATGTCGCGGCCCGGGAAGAAGATCACAAGGAAAGGGATAATGATGTCGAACAGGATGCGAGAGCTGGAGCTAAAGGAGCGGTCTTCAAAATCTCTGCTGGCCAATGTACTGGATATGGACGATGACTTCAGGCATGCGCCGCCGCCACCGAACAGCACCGCTTCGACGGGAAACTTAGGACCAGGGTATGTAGAAATCTCTTCATAACAAAATTCACAATTATCAATTCTCACTCTGAAGTTTTACCTTGGTACTAATAATCTCGACGTAACGTTGAAATAGTTAAACCATGTTTTGTCTTTTGCATCGACATGAAGTTTTGAATTAGATCGAAAGAGACAAAACACTATTGGTGTAACTGCTTCAAGGTTACGCCGACATTATTAGTACCAAGGTAGATGTAGGGTTATGAGTAGTAGGGTTTATGTATAAAATACTCTTTTGTTTTGGGGTTGTATTGTTTTGATAAAATATACTTTATGGTTTGATAAACTACACTACCGATATCACCATCCACTCGGCCGTGGCTTACCTAAAACTCTGCCAAAACGTAGTACAGTAATTTTTATTAATTCCACTGGCCATTTTTATTTTGTGTATATTTTGCTACTCGCACGTAATGAATGTGTATAAAGCCATACAATACACATAAATACTAAAAGGATTGGGCTATGCTAGGAATAATGAGGGCCTTTCATAATTATGAGAAGTGCATACACATGGGTATTAAATGAAGTGGTTGCATTTTATACCCATGTGTTGGTTGATTTTTAAAATTCACTAGCACACATCGAGATTTCGCTGCAGTCGGACTGTTTAAACCACACTGAGAAAGAGTATAAAAAGACGGTTCAGTTAAAAAAATACACACCACACTATACTATAGTTTTATTTCTATTCATTAGAGCGGTTTGAATGCCCGTACTACAGTTTGTGCTTTCCGTAGGGCTTCCCGCATACGGGCCATTTGCCATAGCGATTCGTGGTTAGCACTGAGAACTGAACACACATTTCACTATGCTGGGTGCTTGCAAACGTGATTCCAGAAAGTGTACTCTTGAAACCGATAGACGATGTTTCGTATTGTCATTTTTAGTGACACTACGGGGCATCAGTAACCCATTCAACAGTCAAGTTATCGCTGCCTGATATGCTACGCAGTATAACTCAAAACGACAATAGGAAACTTCATTATCGTTTTCTAGAGTAGATGCAGTGGTGCAAACGGTTATTGAGCTGGCTGTGGGTGCACAGCAGACCGCGTATAAACTTTATTTCTCACGGGTACTTTATACTATTAAGTACCCGTGAGAAATCAGCGACAAAATTGCAATCCTGCAGCGAACTCGCATGGTTGCGGCTAGATTGTTGACCGATTACCTCACTGGAAACAAGCATGCAAAACTCCCCAAGGTTGCAAGAAATACGTGTGTATAGCTATAAAAAAATTACTGCCACTGAGGCAGAAGCAGATGACCAATGTGCTGGAACCCTTACTTTTATATAGATCTGTAACCAACACCGTATCACTTATCATATCTATAGCAATGAAGACGGACTGTATCAATCGTCCTGTAGGTGCTCAATATTCCGAACGGACATGCGTCGCTCGTTCGTGAGGCCGTCCACGATGGAGGACGTGGGAGGCGGACTCGGCCAGCATCGGGAGCTCCACCTTATACTCAGGGAGCTCCAGTTCATCACTGCCAGGATGAAGAAAGCGGACGAGGAGGCGGAGTTAATCAGCGACTGGAAGTTTGCGGCGATGGTTGTTGACAGGTAAATATTTCTTGATGATCTTAGAAAACTAGAAAGTTTGATATCAGTTTGGCAGGTGTTTAATGATTGAACATAAATAAATTTGACATTTGTGACGTAAAAGTATCGTTTAGAACTCCGAGGTACATTACGTATCAACCGGGCATTACTTCCCAGCTGGGTAATCGACGTCGCGGAATGTAATTTAAATGTCAATACGCTTACACCACAAACGTCATACTTTTTCGTCCTAGGCCCTCTCCTAACGTTCGGATTCAAGTAAATGAAAAAAAAAGAGATGATATCGAAATCTACCCTTGGTTCTAATAAGTTCAGAGTAACGTTGAAATAGTATTACCGTGTTTTGTCGAAAGATACATGTAACTATTTCGAGGTTTATTAATAGTAAATTTCGCGATAGTCATATAAGAGGGTTTTTTGGTTATGTAAATATGTTTTGCAGGTTTTGCCTGTTTGTGTTCACGCTGTTCACCATAATCGCGACGGTGGCCGTGTTGCTGTCCGCTCCGCACATCATCGTCCAGTGACCTACAGCGGCTTCGGCCGACTAACTCGAGAGAGACTAATATTAGCGTTACTGAACGATATTTATTACTATTTATAAACACGTGGTTCAAACGCACACGTCGCATAAACAAGTCGAAAGACATTAAATCTTAAATTAAAAAAAAACCTTAGTTAAGTCCGATTTTAAAATGATTGTGATGTACTAGAAGTGTTGACGAGGTTAATTTGTTAAAATATAATTAATGTAATTGATAATGTTAATGATTTAAAATTTGTACTTCAGTGGAATGATATGGTTTTAGAAACATAAAAGACGAGGTGACCGTGGTGAATAATTTTGTAAAATAAGCAAATAAACTTAAGAATAAAGCGAACTGTACTATAGAAAATGGATTTGGTGTCCTTTGAAGTAAATTGAGGGATCACAATCGAAAACCTTAAGGGCATAATGTACATAAAGGATCAAATATGGGTGAAGCGCGAACATCTTAAATTTAAATGAGTCAGTTCGCTATTGTGAAAGGTCTTCAAGAATGAAAATGGGTTGTCAGTTGGATAAATGAAATAATAATAAAGATAAATTGTACAGAGTAGAATAACTGCTGGAATTGCTAACGATGTGGAATTGACGAAATCACTAAAGGAACCAACTAAAGATAGACTAGTTGAGTAGAATCAGGATTGTGCGTTTGTGAAAGGGCTTTACATTATCATTCAGAATGTGTTAGCTTGTTCTAAGTATGGAAACAATATATAACGATTAATAATGGATGTTTAGCAAGAATGTAATTTTAAGATTACTCATTATTCATAAAGATACAAACATACACTAGCCAATGTAGCGACAGTTATACATAACCCTACCATAATTATCCGACCCATGTACATAGAGTTTAATTGCGATGTGTATTTGTATATAAACGTAGAAAAATCGGAAAAAAGACTAACATTATTCTTCTTTAAAAACTGGTCTTTTTGGACTTTTGAAAAACTGCACTTTTATCTTCTTATTAGAAACGATACTTCTAATTGTCAAGTCCAAAAAGACAAAGTCACAGAAGAGTTTGTCGAAATCGGGATTTCCAAATGGCAAATTTTGCAACTTTCCAAATTTGTGAGTTAGGTCATTTAAACGTTTTGCCATTTTTATAATCTGCGAATTTCGACAAATTTATTAGTTGCAAATTTCGTCAGAATTTGTAATCGCATAGTTACCTATAGCACTACTGTAGCATCTTTTTATCATAATAATAGTTGTATTATTTAAACAATTAATTCAAGTCTTGTCTATGTCCGTTCCTCGATTTCACTCTTATAGATGTCGTGATAGATTAGTAAATGTCGTGTTCTCTTTTTAGGAAACTGTCCATTTTACGCAGAGAGAAAATGGTCTTTCGTAAAACATTTTTCTCTTCTCTACGGCTCTCTGTTAAATGTGAAAGTGTACAATAGAATTACAATTAAAAATGTATACTTAAGGAAGCTCACTAACTATAGTGATAGATTACGCATTTCTGAATGTTAAATTGTAATGTTTTCGATATGTTTTTATTTTTTAATCTCATCGAAATGTGTTTATGAACTTGTAATGTGTCTCAGTGACGAATCATTTTCTAGTGTTGAAATGATGATCATGATTATGGAGATTGTTTATAGGGTAAGACCGGGTGAGTTATTTTTTTAAGGGCTGATTTTTGATGATCGAATAACTTTGCCGATGAAAACCACACGTTTCATTGAAAACTAGACTTTATAAGCTTACTTTAGTTTTTACTTAGTCAACTGATTCCCTCTGGCTTGAAGGTTAGAAAATTATTATAAGCAAAAAAATTTACGTTCAACAAATGGCTTATTAAAGTAACAGATCTCTTACTATGTCTTTTATCTTTTACCTCTTACGATTGCTTATTGTTTTATAAAGAAAGAACCTACAGGTTATACCTTCTTTTCAAATTCTGTTCCCTTTTTCGAACCTAAAGGTGGCCTTTGCAAATGTTTTAAGTATTTGTTTTGAAAAAACACGTCAAGTCCTTTTTTTCCTTTTCACGTTTGACACTTTCGATAATATTCAAATGGTTTTCTTTTATGTTTTAGTTTACTGTAGTGAAGCTTAACTTAAAAATTTTTTTTGGAATCTCACCCGGACTTATTCTATAGAGCTCATGGAAAATGGTACGAACTGCACGAATTAGTGATAAAATATTTTACTATTAAGTAAAATTACTGTTTATTACAAGTTGTTTTATATATACCTTTGTTGTCATGTTTGCATAGTTTACTAAATTTATTATTACTGTATGGTGCTTAAAAGATATCAAGAAAAGTTATTGGTACTGTTTCTTTCCCCTATTGTGTGTCAAATTTAATTTATCTTATTTGAAAATTTTTAAATATAAATTATCTATTTATTTGTGTATTTAATTATATTTTATTAGTGCCAAACATAGGGTTTATAAATAAGTTGATTTATATAGGAATAAATAAATGATAAAGTTGAGGAAATTGTTGTAAAATACGATAAAAAACGAACTAGGGTGTTTGTAATTTAACGTAACTTAACGCAAGCTTTGGGCCGCCGCTGCTAGTTCATCAGCCAATTTTAAACTTATTTATAATAAAAAAATATGAGAGGTTGTGAATAACGATGTGAAACTCGCAGTTGCGGCTCAACGCTTTTTTAAAATATACAATTAAACGTAGAACAATCTACATTTTTAAACGAAACTGATAAAACGCCTGCTCGGGACCGGGTTACTATAAAACGTACAAATTTAACAGAAAATAATAAATGCGACAGAAATTTCAACTTTGAAAATATCTATTCTTGTTACTCGCTTCCTCCTCTTTCACAATCTTATACAAAAGTAACGAGTCCAATGTATTCTTTCAAATGAACCAAATTTTTAAGAACAATAAAGTATTTAAACAATTAAAATGAAACATTCGGGCTTACGTCACGTAATTTACCTAAACATTTATAAAAATTTATCCGATATCACACTTACACTTTACTAAAAGAATTACTATACACTAAAACGTCTACACTATACTCATAAAGACCGTTTGCACTACAGTTTTGGGAAAATCTAGGCGATTATGTACTAAAAACAACTTTGAATAAGTACTTAAGCATGCACACACACAATAGAATAATTCTATTTGAATAATCCTGCTACAGTCATTCAAATTATTGATTGTATTTGTAGTGTAGACGGACTTAAAGCTATTTTATTCTTCTAACTGTCAGCATACCAACTTAATGCTTTAATTATAAAACAGGTATTTTGGAATTTTGGATGAACATTTCTACTTCTGGCGCAGTATGTCTAAGAATATAGTAATATCTATTTCCATTGACGTTATTTTTTGGATAAACTTGGTTCTAAATGATAATCACTATTGCATTTAATTCGTATGTTTACTTAAATTCAGACCATCGCGTATTTAACTAATATGCTTTTGTAGAATATTTTCAAATCTATTTCACACCTTGAACTTTCTCTTCTCCTAACTGAAATCTGACAAAAAACAATGAGCAAACACAGTAAGAATTAACTAGAATTCGTCAACACAACACAACTCACATAAAATACTGTAGTCACAAGTAAAATAAACAAAAATCGTACATAAGGTTCTGTTTGAGAAATAAATTGAATATTGAATTGAAATTTATTCGTATCTCCTACACACTAAGGGCACGCTCAATCAACGATAGCCAGACTCTCACATTAACAAAATAAAACACATTGAATAGTGTCTAGCTGTCATGACAGTTTTCATTGGCTAAACATTATCCTTCGTAGGTATCCGACCTTATCAATACTTACCAATATTGTGTTCCTGGGCTTAACCATAAATGAAATTAGATAAATATGATCACGACTGCAGTAAACCATCTCGTTGACAAGTTGCCTTTGCTTCACTTACACCTTTCGTACGGTCAACTACAGGTAATGACCTCAGGCTTACGACCTTACCCTCGCGTCTAGAAGCAAAAAGATAGTAATACAGCCACAGAGTAGCAAATTTCTCAGTAAATACAGTGTTACAAATGAAGCAAAAACATATTGTCTCCGGGCTGATTTTAAAACCCAGTTAAATGTAAGTTTTTAATCGAAAGCCCCTATGGAGGTTTTTATAATAGAAAAACTAATAATAAAAATAAAATACAAAGGTAAATTTGTAAAGTATAAATACGCGAACGGGTAAAATATTTATTCGTTAAATTGACTATCGTAAGTAGTATTCGATTTGTATAAAATTAAAATAATTAAAGCAATCTGATTTATACTACATTGTTGTTTTATTTCAACCTGTTTGAATAGTTTTATTAACTACGGAGTGATTTTTTTTGGCATGAATAACTAATACATCTGCTGCCATCACTTTTCGTTGGTATGAAGTTGAAATGATTTGAATATTTATAGTTACTACAAAATTATAGCAGATACGAATAGAGCCGTACCTAGGTTTATCGAAAACCGCTTGAATTTAAATTTCAATAAGGATTCGAATTTCAAATGTTTGATATCTGATTTACATGACCCGTGCTGCCAGCTTGCAGTAACGTTTTCTTTAGAAATCTAAGCGAGAAATTTGAATTTCGAGCGTTCTGTTTTTAAAACGCTGAACTTTAAAAAGTATGGAAAGGATAGAGAGCTATTTTGTGATGACTGTGATAGTTTTCACTTAGTCAGCATAATCAAAGGTTACTTTAATAAGGTTATTTTAATAAACCTGATAGGGTTACTTTAATAAGGGTACTTAATAGTTAGAAGGACAAACTGCTTGCTCCATCAGGAAGCGGTACAAAAAACTTGTAAGTAGGTCATCATCAAAGAGCTAGGTTAACGCAAACATAACAAGAGAACGAGGAAAGTATCTTTCAATTTTTTAATTAAAACTTGGGTCGAAATTACTTTTAAGAAGTGCTTGTATTCGCTTAATATTAAAAGTCCATGAATAAATAATTATTGGCGGACATTTTACTGAGCAACTTAGCGCCAAAGTAAACAAAGATTGTCATAGAAACTAGATAGTTGAAACAATGTTATTGAATATGATTTGGTTTTTTGACATTATAACACTTAAACACAGAACAAGTATCTGAGCTAATCATGTGTCTTAAAGGAAATCGAACTCACAACCAACAGCGCAGGAGGTAGAGATGATACTACCTACTTTAGATACTTTTTAGATAGAGCTTTGAAGCCAGTCAAATATACAACGAACAGAACGCACGTGACTTCAGACAAGCTTGAACCCCCGTTGTACCCTTTTTGGGGTTGAATTTCAAGAATCCCTTGCGCACCAAAGTAAACTTACCTTGAAAATTTTAAGCCTACGATCAATGGTCTAGGATGTGCGTTGTCTATATGTCAGTCAGTCAACAGGTCTACTCATACAATCGATAAACGATGTTTCGTATTGTCGTTTTGAGGTACACTACGCGGCATGTCAGGCATTGACGACTTGACTGTGGAACGGCTACCAAGTAGCCTCGAAGTGTATTATAAAACGACAGTACGAAACTTCGTTTCCATTTCTAAGAGTAGACCTAGTGATAGAACTATCTCGGAAGAGCCGATACAGATGACAGATACGTTCACGAAGTTGGACTATGCAAGAACTCAGCAGGTCTACTATGGGTCTACTCTTAGAAACGAAGAAAAAACGAAGTTTCGCATTGTCGTTTTGAGTTACACTACGTGGCATGTCAGGCAGCGACAATTTGACTTTTGACGGCTACCGAGTTGCCCGCAGTATATTACAACACAACAATACGAAACTTCGTTTATCGTTTCTAAGAGTAGACAAGCTGAGTCTGAACTCTCAAGTAATCTTATCTAATAATAATAATAATGCTGGACAGTCCACACAACATCATCTAGCCCCAAACTAAGCAGAGCTTGTGTTATTCGTACTGACTGGATGATGACTGATATCCTTAATACAATACATTACAGAACACCCGGAATAAATATTTGAAGATCGTACATACATTTATTCCAAGGCCGGAATCGAGCCCGCAACTTCCTGCGTCGCAGGCGGACAATCGCCCGCCGCGCCACATGGGTCGTCAACTACAAAAACTAATTTAATCTTTGACATGCAAGAAGTAAAAGTGGAGGGTGTAGATTTTTCTTCCTGTTTACACTCCAGGTCAAACGTCAGGGCTGCTTTAATAAAAAGGGAATTCGATCAACCCGCCCCACGGAACGGGAACGGGAGTTTCCCCCCCAGCGCTCAAATTAGCAAAATTTCCCGGAATTTTCGCAAATCCAACGTGAAAACTCAGTATTGAGTTTGTCAACTTTTTTATTGGTTGTGACAATGCGATTCAGGATTCAATTTTGAGGCTATAGGTGTTGATTGTGTTATAATCTTTTCATGGTTAAAATGTTTAGAATTTTCGCAAGGATATTTTCCATTCAGTGTTGCTATAACAGTACACCTATATTGTTAGGTACGGTAAAGGCAGGCTTGCAGTAATGTTGATTAAAGCTCATGCCATTATTTTGTGGTTTTTCGTAGCAATATTTTAGATTTTATTATCCTGTACTTCTTTTGTGTATATTTTTGTTGTTTTCTCGTTATAGTAGCTATTTGGGTACGAATTTAAGATAAGATTAAGTACCTAGGTATTTATTTCTTATTTTCCTGTATTATAAAGTGCAAACGAAACGCCAATGACTTTGTCTGCGTTAAACTATTTTCATACAACCCCCCTTGAATATCTATAGGGGGTTGAATTTCGAGAATTATTTTCTTAGTACGCCTCTACGCACTAACAAACTTACTTTGTAAATTTCAAGTCTACTGCCAACCGTTTAGGCTGAGCGTTGTCTATAATAATATGCCAGCCAGTCAATCAAGATAAAGATTCTTAAGAGAAAAACTTTTTTTCTCGTGTGGGTAGTCGTGTGTAGACATATTGTATAATTAGCTCCTCAGTATTTTATTAAATTTTAATAGATAAATCCTAATTAGAGACAAACTGGTGCGTACTGAGTAAGCTCCAGTCCCTCCCACACTCACTAGTGATATAACTTTTCCTCTGAACTCACCAATAACACCGCCGAAGTACCAGCATGGATCTATACGCAAAGCTTGCTTCCAATATGGAAGAGATGTCCGGTGCCTTTGATTCGAGGATGCAAAACATGGAAAAAGACATCAAGAAGCTCTCTAGTGGTGAGCAACCATCTCACAAAGACCTTGAAACCTTATCGCGAGAGTTTATTGATTTCAAAAATCTGATTTGGAAATCGATGGCTATGATGAGGTCTCAGCTGGAGCTGCTGGTACAAGGTCTAGATCGACAAGAAACTGCGTGTCGTAGGAAGGTACTGCTGTTCCACGGTATTGCGGAGACAGCAGATACTCCGGTGGACAAAACAATTTTGCAGCTGCTAACCTCCCAGTTTAAGATGTCAGACATTTCACTGGAACAACTCTCTGCCTGCCACCGTCTAGGCACTAACACTAGCAAACCTAGGCCTGTGATGGTTCGGTTTGCTCACTACACACTTCGGAACGCGGTCTGGAATGCCAAGAGTTTGTTGAAAAACACTGGGATTACCGTGTCTGAGTTTCTAACGAAGTCTAGGCATGATGTATTCACAGCTGCACGCAAGCATTTTGAAATGCGTCAGTGCTGGACCACGGACGGCAAAATTATTATCCTGTTGCCTGACAATAAACGCCGCCGGATTGAAACACATTCAGAGCTAAAATCCCTCCTTGCGGAGTTTCCCGCTGTTCAGCCCGCCCCGGACAATAGGACCCCCGGGACGACCCAGGATAAAGCCAAAGCTTCCTCGAGCCAGACATCGAAGGCCGGCAGGGTTGCTGAGTCCCGAGTAAGGCGTACCGTGAAGTGATGTGCATACGCCTCTACGGATACACGATCACGGTCAACATATTTTTTAGTGAGCACAGAATAATAATTTCATGGCAGGTAGGCCTCACACTTTGTTTTACTTTTTAGTTTTGTTTTGTTGTATACTTTAGGTTTTGTTTCTTCTCTAAAAAATCTAAAAATCACTCAATGCTTCTTCTTCTTCTTTTATTATACAGACACATCGATCAACTTATTGTGTAACTTTAAAACTGTCAATGTCACTGCTACAATGACATTGACGTCTCATTTTTCTCCTGCCTTGAAATGTTAGGATGCGTTCGGAAAGCAAAATCCTTACACTTTTGTTTGTGCATTATTTGACTTTCACTATTTTGTTTGCTTGTTGTAATGCTAAATTCTGTTTTCATAAATTCGTTTACCTAGGTTGTCAAACCAAAGGTATAATGTATGTATGTGTAGCATAAGTTTTATTTTAGAGCTTTTATGTTGAGTTTATTGAAAAATTTTTTTTACCTTTTCCGTGTTGACCAGTATTTAATTGGTGTCATTTTATTTAAAGTTGTTAGTTTACTTTTTATTTTTTAATGTATTTGTCCTTACTGCTGTCGATGTTGTTTTTGTATATCTTATAGCAAACTGGTGAGTGTCTGGGGGGGACAGTGCTATTCAGGTGATCTTGGTACTGTTCTATCAGGCATCATTTTAGTTCACCTTATATATATATTATATATATTAAATTAGTATAAATATTTTGTTTATATAAGTAAGTATTTGTATTTATTTATGGATATAACTTTTGATGATAGTTTTTTCTCGTGTTCGTCCTCATGTTCTTCTGATAACAATTATGCTAGTGCGGTTGATGATGACTCAACTCTCTTGCATGACCAACTTGAAGTTAAGTTTAGTGGGCATTCTAAAAACTTTAATATAGTTCATATTAATGCCCAAAGCATCCCTGCCCACTATGCTGATATGCTGTCTTCGTTTAATTGCAAGTGCATTGATGCCATTCTGGTTTCGGAGTCCTTTTTAAAGCCTGGTTTACCATCTACTCAATACCCTTTACCTGGTTTCATACTTATCAGAAATGACAGAATCGGCAAAGGTTGTGGTGGAGTGGCCATTTATCTGCGGGCGGATATTCCATTTAAAGTCGTTGACCAGTCCCCTAGCGAGTATAACAATTTTGCTGAACACTTGTTTATAGAAACAATTGTCAACCACTCTAAAATACTTCTTGGCGTTTACTATCCCCCATCTTTAAATGTTGATTACTTTTCCTCTTTCGAGTCAAAACTAGAATCTCTTACTCCACTTTATGACCACTCTATTATTCTTGGTGATTTTAATACTTGTTTATTGAAGGAGGATATGCGTGCATCGAAACTTATCTCTCTAGTCTCCTCCGTTAACATGCACATCCTTCCTCTCACTGCTACTCACCATGCTCCTCATTCAAATCCCTCTCTTCTTGACCTTATTCTTGTTTCTGACACTGACCGCGTTGCTACGCACGGACAACTTAATGCTCCTTTCTCATACCATGACCTCCTGTTCCTTTCCTATAAAATCCGCTGTCCTAGGCGTAAGCCCAAAACCCTTCTTCTTCGCAGTTTCAAAGAGATTGACCTGGAGCGCTTGAGGGTTGACACGAATAACATCGACTGGTCTTTAGTCATTAATGCTTGTAGTGTTGATGATAAGGTAACAGCGTTTAACACGATCCTGACTACTTTGTATGATTCGCACGCTCCGCTTAAGCTAGTCAAAGTGAAACATGCCCCTGCGCCGTGGCTTACGCAACCTTTAAAGAAGGCTATGTCTAAACGCGATAAGGCTAAACGCACTTATAAACGGTATCCAACGGAGGAAAACCTGGTCCTTTATAAGAAGTTGCGAAATCGGTGTACTAAGATGTGCAGAAATAGCAAGAGATCTCACATACATAACTCTATAGCAAACTGTAGCTCCTCACAAACGTGGAAATTTTTAAAATCTCTCGGGTTAGGTAAAGGTTCTGGTACCGAGCCTCACAGTTTTTCTTTTGATATAAACTCCATCAACATCCACTTTTCTAAGTCTCCTCTTTCTTTTGACAATAATGTAAAACTTTCAACTTTGGACAAACTTTCTCGCGTACCTATGCCCGAGTGCCCTCCTTTTAGTTTCAAAGAGGTTACTGAGGGTGAGGTCATGTCATTCCTGAAATCCATCTCGACGAAGGCTGTTGGCTCGGACGGCATTTACGTTCAGATGCTACAACTTCTTTCCCATGAACTTGCTCCTGCCATCACCCATATTCTTAACCACTCCCTCTTAACGAGCTCCTTTCCATCCTCTTGGAAAAAAGCTTTTGTGTTACCCCTGCCTAAAATACCTAACCCTACCGTTGTTTCCCAATTTCGTCCTATCTCCATACTACCTGTTCTGTCCAAAATATTAGAAATCGCGGTTCACAAACAATTGTCATGTTTCCTTTTCAAACACAGTCTGCTGAGTCCAATTCAATCTGGTTTCCGGCCTGGACATAGCACCGTTAGCGCTCTAACAAAGGTCTCTGATGACATTCGCTGGGCCATGGACAATAAGTGCCTCACTGCCTTAGTTTTATTGGACTTCAGTAGTGCTTTCAATTCGGTTGATTTTGACATCCTTTTATCCATCCTCTCTTCCCTAAATGTATCTCACCCAGTAACCACTTGGTTTAAATCGTACCTTTCTGGTCGCTCGCAGTGTGTTACCGTGGACGACTCATACTCGGACTGGTGTGACATATCTGCTGGCGTCCCGCAAGGTGGTGTTCTCTCTCCTCTTCTCTTTTCAGTGTTTATCAACTCTATAACCCAGGTTATTTCTTCGAACTGCCATCTGTACGCCGACGACTTACAGTTATACCACCGTTTTAGCATAAATGAGGTATCTGAAGGCATTAACCAAATAAACACTGATCTTGACTGTATCAACACGTGGGCCAAAACTTTTGGTCTGCTAGTCAACCCCTCTAAGTCACAGGTTCTGATATTAGGTAGTCCTTATATGCTAAATGTGGTGGGCAAGTCGCCCATCCCTTACGTTTTTTATGATGGTGTGCCTTTAGCCTATTCAAGTAAGGCCAAAAACCTTGGTGTCATTTTCGATAGCAATCTCTCGTGGGTAAGCCATATAAATGACATAAGTAAAAAAGTTCATTTTTCTTTTCAATCTCTCAAACGCCTCCAGAAATTTCTTCCCTTCAAAACTAAAATTACTCTCGCTCAAACCCTAATGTTACCCCTCATGGACTATGCTGACGTCTGTTTTCTTGACGCCACGGAGGAACTACTCAATAAACTCGAGCGCCTTCAAAACTTGTGCATCCGGTTCATCTTCGGACTGCGCAAGTTTGATCACGTCTCTGAGTTCAGATCTCAATTAAACTGGCTGCCTATTCGTCGACGTCGTGATCTTCACGTAATGGCATTTCTCTACAAAATTCTTAACTGTCCACTTTCTCCTTCTTATCTCCGTGAGCGTTTTGAATTTTTAATACCACGTGGTGAACCATGCAGGTCCTCAATGTCTCTCCTACTAAAAACTCCTCAGCATTCATCTAGCCGCTACGGTGGATCCTTCACGGTATCCGCGGTCAAACTGTGGAATTCCCTACCCCATGATATTCGTGCTAGTACTTCGCTTAGCATGTTTAAGAAGAACGTCAGAGAGCACTATCTGTCTCTATGAACATTAGTAAGTATTTTTATGTACCGTGTTTGTATTTATTTATATATATATATATATATATAGTATTATATAATTTATGTAAGTATTGTAGGTATTTATGGTTAAATATATATGTAAGTATATTTATTTTGTTTGGTTTGTAAATTTATGTATTTATTTATCTAAGTATTGGTACTTGTGACACAATTTGTTTATTTTAATACTTTTGTATGTGCACGAACCTACCTCTATAGTCACCTCTCTCTAGCCTCAAAGGTTTGCTGTAAGAAAACTCTTGTTAGGGTTAAGCTCGCCTTTGTACATGTTTTCTATATATGTATTTTTTCTATGTATTGTTTGTGTGCAATAAAGAATTAAGGAGAAAAGAGAAGTATAGATTTATATTTGCCTTGGGATAGATGTTTGTACGATCTGCAAATATTTATTCCGGGTGTTCTGGGTGTTTTCTATGTATAATAAAAAAATATCTATGTACGTAATGTATTGTATTAAGTATATCAGTCATCTAGTATCCATAACACAAGCTCTGCTTAGCTTGGGGCTAGATGATGCTGTGTGGATTGTCCAGCATTATTATTATTATTATTATATTTGGTACTAAAGCGTTTGTTTAAGAGTTCCAGTCTGTAGACCGGACTCAATGACACGTTGCAAAGACCAGACACTAAGCAGTCACTGAATTGAGACTCAATTCCTGAAATCGTTTAAAAATAAAACAATACTTGCAGAATTATCACATTTTATCAATCGCCTTATCAACTCATGTAACAAAAAAGGGAATATCAACTTTTTCACTTAGGTGCCCACTTCTTTTCAGTTAAATGAGTTCCGTGAAAGTTTTCAAAAAGCCAGGGTCGGATTGGGGCTAAAGTTCAAGCTGACAATCCTAAGAGTTTGCCAAGCAGATGGGGCAACAAATCAAAAAACTTTGACAGTTAAAATGTGGGTAGAACACCCACAATGACATAATTTTATCTTTTAAACTGTTGTTTTCTGAACACGCTGGATTAATTGTAACTTCTCCGTTTTCTTTTTTCCTGTTAAGACCTACCATAAGACAAAGCGTAGGTCGCCCTCCTACCCGATGGACTGACGATATTGTGAGTATCGCAGGAAGTCCATGGATGGAAAGGGCTCAAAATCGTTCTTTCTGGAAATGTATGGGGTCTATGTCTTCTACAGGATGATGAACCAATGACAAATTAACGACAGTTGACGACCGATGTGGCGCGGCGGGTGCCTGCGATGCAGGAGGTTGCGGGTTGCATTCCCGCCTTGGGATAAATGTTTGTACGATCTGCAAATATTTATTTTAGGTGTTCTGGTTATTTTCTATGTATAATAAAAAAATATCTATATATGTAATGTATTGTATTAAGTATATCAGTCATCTAGTACCAATAACACAAGCTCTGCTTAGCTTGGGGCTAGATGATGCTGTGTGGATTGTCCAGCATTATTATTATTTTTAATGTTCGATGCTTGTATAACTTAGACAAGTAAACCAGTTGTATAATGATTTATAATATGCTGACAATTCAAAGCTTTGACCAAAAGTGCGCTGGTTCGTGGTGGTAAAAATGTTCGTCTATTTCTGACGACGTGTGTGTTGGATCGTGTCATGCCTCGTGGTCATCACACGAAGATTGAAAGAATTCGCTGGGCTTTATACATTTATACTTCAAACATTGGGTCTTTGTTTGAAGTTTAAATTGCGAGGTTTCTAATTGAAATCCAATCGGTTTCTTCTGTTTATTCGATTCTTATTGGAATTGGAAAACGCTTTTTTGATTTGCCGACTTTTTTCATTGTAATGTGCTATCTCACTCATACTCATACCATATATTATGTTCTAGTGAGAGCTGTAAGAATGTAAGTACATAATATTTAGGCGAATTTCAGTACCTATTTTCTTGTTAGGTAAATTTTTCTCAATTAATCGTAGCTCGAGAATTCCTTATTGTATGTACTAGTATAACTACTGTTATTATTGGACTATGTTTATACTATACTATAATAATAATAATACTAACTATTATTGTCTTAACGCAAGCATCAAACACGCACCTCTGTGCACGTGTTAGTACTTGTTGAGCTATATATTAATGTATTCTAAAAATATATTTACAAAAAAGCATATAAGTATTCTATCAGTCAATTGATTCCCATAGTACAAGCTATGCTTAGTTTGGGGCTAGTGTAAAAATGCCCACAAATACTTATTTATTTGCTTATAAAATTTCAAAAAACAACCAGAGGTACAATGGGCGATTTTATCGCTAAAAGCTATTTCTTCTAGACAACCTTTGGATGGACAGAATTGTGTTGCATATCAGGTAATTATGTATCGTATTGTATAGGTATTACATTAGGTTTTTTATTAATTGCATTAATAAAAAAACTAGAGGCAGTTACTAAAGCAGGTCATTAAATTTAACATTGCAGCCGCTAGAGGACACTCGACCTCGTTTCGCGTCATTATGAACACTTTTAAATATAAATGGGGTTTATATCTCACGACATGTCCTCTCACCAACTGAGTCTCTCTTATTTTGTAATGAATCTAATTTTTATTGAACTCCTATTAAGCTATATGTAAGCTACCAAAACCATTATGTTTCAGAAGCGTCATATTTCATTTATTTATAGATAGATAGATAGATAAAAAGATAGTAATAATAATAATAATGCTGAACAATTCACACAGCATCATCTAGCCCCAAGCTAAGCAGAGCTTGTGTTATGGCTACTAGATATAATATACTTAATACAATGCATTACATACATACATTTATTATACATAGAAAACACCCAGAACTCCCGGAATAAATATTTGCAGATCGTACAAACATTTATCCCAAGCGGAGTACGAAGGTCCCGTTTTACCCTTTGGATACGGAACTCTAAAAACGATGCCAAAATTGCCGTTACTATCGTACATTGCCAAAGATACCCTTGTATTCATTCGGGTCTGTTCGGGCCTGCTTGGACTGAGCTCACGGTACTGTTAATTAGGTTAAAAACGGTTACTTCTCTCCTAACTTACACACCTCAAAAAATGATAAGGCCTTCGTTAATAAAATGCGAAGGAACGAGTGTACACCGTATGTACAAAGTACCAGGCATTTGCGTATATAAATTATACAAGGTAAACAACCTCTGCCTACCTTCTCAACGTAGGTATGTACTCTATATCCTATGTTAATGAGGCCGCTTAACTTACCGTGCCGAGGAAATTACCCTCACACCATGGATACATTGAGCTGAAGTTTACCAAAATTAGTTTGTTTAAACCTACGATGAATAAAAAAAAAAATTAATAAATTTGAAGTGGCAATAGACAGGCCATATAACTCGTAGAACCGACAACCGCTGGTGAGTTAAAGTTCTTGAATAGTGATCACGAACCGGAAGACGAAGAGTAGGACGTTCTCATACCCGATGGACTGACGAAATTGTTAGAACCGCGGGAAGTCGATGGATGGAAAAGATTCAGAGCCGCTCTTCTTGGAAACGTATGCTTATATTTTATGCTACCCCAAAAGATATACTCAGGTTGATGGACGCAGAGTAGTGCATCGCAGGGCACATCTCTAAAGATCGTGACATGCAAGGCAATGCTTTGATAACCACTTAGCATCAGGTGGGCAATCTGCAAATTAAGCAATAATTTTATAATGATGCTTTCCAATGGTGGTAATTTGATTTTATTTAACAAAAAATATATTATTTAGTACATACAAATATTTTACATCTAATATTTAACCTATCTACCTTATATCTACATATTTTATTATAGCTATGTTTTCTAACTGCGGGTCTTTACTATAGGTAGAAAACAGTACTTAAATCACTTTCCTAAGTGTTATCAGATTCGTTGGTTAATCAAACCAACCGTTATTATGTAAGCGAACTGTTTTTAGTGTAATAAACACCTGAACTTCTAGAACCATGTCGAACAATGTTTCTCTTTCTAGCCACCAGAGAGGGGTTTAGGAAAAGATTTTACTTGGAAAAAGAGCTTCAACGTTTTTAGTTCTGAATATATTAACCTAACTAGGAAAGTACTATAGGAACATAAGATATTTTTTTAAGACTTTCAACTTCTGCGTTTTTATAGTTGCCAAGTTTTATAACCTGATGTTGAATGGGTATTATATTATTATTATCGTATATGATAGAAAAGCAATTTTTAAATTATAGCCATCATAGTTAGTAGAGCTAATACTGCGTCGTTTTTAGGGTATCGTACCCAAAGTGTAAAACGGGACCCTATTACTAAGACTCCGCTGTCTGTCTGTTTGTCACCAGGCTGTATCTCATGAACCGTAATAGTTAGAGTTAAAAATTTTATAATTGATGTATTTCTGATGCCGTTATGACAACAAATACTAAAAAATAAAATAAAAAAATATTTAAATAGGGGCTCTCATAAAACAAACGTGATTTTTTGCCGTTTTTAGTATAGACTACAACCTGTCCCGGCGTTGCACGGGTTTTAGTAAGAATACCTAATTTTTTTGAAAATATTATAAAGCCTATACCAACCAGGGAAAGTGTAGCTTTCCAACGGTGAA
This sequence comes from Electrophaes corylata, assembly GCA_947095575.1. Classification (NCBI taxonomy): domain Eukaryota; kingdom Metazoa; phylum Arthropoda; class Insecta; order Lepidoptera; family Geometridae; genus Electrophaes; species Electrophaes corylata. The sequence goes on along the minus strand of OX352699.1, from coordinate 13,553,364 downwards.
AGAATTTTTCAAATCAGTCCAATAGTTTCGGTTCGGTTCGGTTCAAGTTTTGATTTGTTTGAAACAATCAAATCTTTCCTCTCTATAATATTAGTATAGAAATATAAATACGAAATATAATATAATTAATTACCCTTTGATTGCGAGTCTGACTCGCGCTTAGCCAGTTTTTTCTACAAACGTAGATTTTGACAGTCACGTCTGTCAAAAGTTACTTACTAAGTTTCTTACACTGTAGCTACTTATAATATAATTCGCGAGTTTGTACAAGTAACAGTGGGAATTAGATTCAAGAGGCTGTAATGAGAAAATGTAATCAGTTCATAACGACACTCGCGCGGTGATTCTAAATTAAATTTGCGCTCTCAGATCGATGGGGTATACGAATTGTTCAAAGAGCTTGGTAGAGATCTCTGATAGTGATAATGCCGCTGGTAGAGATCTCTGATAGTGATAATGCCGCTCTTAGTATTACCGTGTTGCTTATTATTCTGTTGCTAAGAATAATTACTACTGCAAAATAGTGTTAAAATGTCCATAAATATTTATTTATTTAAATATTGTTTGCATTTACAATATAAGACGACCAATGTGGCGGGCGGGAATGTCCGCCTGCGACGCAGGAGGTTGCGGGTTCGATTCCCGCCTTGGGATAAATGTTTGTACGACCTGCAAATATTTATTCCGGGTGTTCTAGGTATTTTCTATGTATAATAAAAAATATCTATGTATGTAAACTGTATTAAGTATATCAGTCATCTAGTACCCATAACACAAGCTCTGCTTAGCTTGGGGCTAGATGATGCTGTGTTGATTTTCCAGCACCAAAAAAATAATATTAGTAGAACATTTTAGTAAACAGCGTACCTACTACTTACCTATATCATTACTAACATTACTGTTCACTAATTCACAAACAAACCGTCAGTCAACATAATTTCAATATTGCTGATTGACGCGCAAACAACATCAAAAAATTGGCCTCGGGCATGCACTCAATTTATTAACGTTCAATGGATTAGAGTAGTACTAGTGGAAATTACGCGACTTCGTGCGTGAAGCTCGTCAGTAACCTGTAGAAGTCCACTTTTGGACACAGGCCTCCCCCATACGTTTCCAAAGTCAAAGTCAAAGTCAAAAAGCATTTATTCAGTAATATCCGCAGGGATCATCTTGAAACGTCTTAAGTCTAGGTGAATCTAAGCGCCAGTTCCTCGCGACCAAGCCTAGAAGAACCGGCAAGAAACTTACGGCTCCAAGATGAACGATTCTGAGCTACAACTTGCTTATTTTAAGAGCTATGTCAGTGACCTTGATTCTATCTCGTAATGAAACTCTCAGCATTACTCTCTCCATAGCAAGCACACCCTTCAAACATAAATACAGCAAGCTGCTTGGCGGCAGAAATAGGCATTTTTTTTATATATAATGTGCTGATGGAACAAGCATATGGCCTACCTGATGTAAAGTGGTTACCATCGCCTATAACAAAGCACTGCCTTGAAGGTTACGTTCTTTACGAACGTTACCCACAATACACCGCTCTGCGTCCATCAACCTGAGGCTTACAGGTGTTAAGCCTCGTGTGCCTGTAAGTACACCGGCACCCACACCCTTCCAACTGGAACACAGCAAGCTGCTTGGCGGCAAAAATAGGCAGTGGAATTACTTCCCCAGACGAGCCTTTCACAAAAATCTTACAGACTTAAAGATCTTACTAAACAGCATTTGGCTTAAACATAAGTATAATCAAATAACCTGATAATCCGGAAAGGAATCCAGCATTACATAACATTGTTCACCTTAATTTGATAACCAACGTAATCATAATTTAAGTATTCTCATGTGGAGATACAATAAAACTGAAATTTGGGCAACTTACTTCAAACTTACCAAAGGATTATCAGCTTTATATGTAGGTAAATAAAGTTGAGAGTGGTGTGTGAGTTTCTTTAAGAGGGTATTATTAAATTGGTCGGTATGTAATATAAAAATATAAATTCCTTTGTCTACCTTGCGTTCTGTATTAGTGAATATGTAAATGTTGGCTTCATATTCGCAAGAATTTCAGCTGAGACATTCTCTTTAAAACTTTAACCCCAAAAGTATGCCTTTTTACGATTATTATATCAGAAGTTTCAGAGGGGCTTAACAGTTTATACAACTGCTATAGATGATGCTGTGTGGATAATCCACACAGCATCATTTAGCCCCAAAGCTTGTGTTATGGGTACTAGATGACTGATATACTCAATAAAATACTTACATACATTTTATTTTATAGAAAATACGCAGAACACCCGGAATAAATATTTGCAGATCGTACAAACACTTATCCCAAGGGAATCGAACCCGAATTCTGAATTCAGAATGGTGAATGAAACCTGAATTCTGAATGGTGAAGGGTGAATACTGAATGGTAGATGCTGAGTGTGGCGTTGAATAGATGTTTATGTATATAGATTCATTCATTGTGTACTTTTATCTGTTTAGAAGCAGTAACGAGTTTACCTCCTTACCTTTAGTAAACTTAGTTATAGTGTTAATACTCAGATCATAAAAAAAATATATGTATATAATATCTGGTGCACCACCGGATTCGAACCCACGACTTTAGGTGCAGTAGACGACCAATGCTGACTTTCAACTGTAGTATTTCTTGAATTACTTTTATCTACGCGCATTTCTAGAAAGTCGTGTAACTTAAGAAATCTCGTAGAGCTTTTGTAGCTAATTGCTACGGGCGTAGCCGTGCTACGTGATCTACGTATTTTGATTGGTCAGGCTTGTACGCTATCTGACCTTTCTGAAAATAAGTTCAAAAAGGTTAAATAGGAAGGTTATTTGCAAGTATAGAAAGGTTTTTACATGTCTACTTAAATATAATAAGTCCATTTTAATGGGTTATTCCCACACGTCCCCACGAAGATTGGGGATGCTTCGTCACCACCTCTCAATTTTTAATATTATTTTTAATATTTTATTCCTATAATCTAGGCTGACCAATAGCTTACTGAATACTTTACAGCATTAGCTATAGGCAAAGGGAACCGCTAAACATTAGGTGGATGCAAATATTTTTCTTAACTTTTAGGGTTCCGTACGCAAAGGGTTAAACGAGAACCAATTACTAAGATCCGCTGTCTGCCTGTTTGTCCGTCTGTCACCACGCTTACTGCTCAGGCCAAGTATATCATACAACAAACGTAATTTTTTGCCGTTTATAGGGTTCCGTACCCAAAGGGTAAAACGAGACGTTAAACGTTTGTTAAAACCATAATAAAAATTTCGCAATGTGTATGTTAGATTAGACAGCTTAAAAACGTTTACGTTTTATAGCAATCGGAGTCGATAAATCAAAGTAACGTGCCAATAAAGACATGTAATGGCCCGCTTTGCTCCTCTATGCAACGCAAACATATTTTTATACCCTCCATGACATCGTTCCAATAAGGCTGTGGACCACTACAAAGCTAATTATAAATTAAAAAATTTCAAACACCCGACAATCTTGGACGGATTTTCAATAAACATAGCTAAGAACACTCCCGACTTATTCACCTAGTCATGACTAACACTAATCACCTTTCAAACAAAAAAAAAATAAAATCGGTTCATCCATTCGGGAGCTACGATGCCACAGACAGGCACACACACATACATCAGTCATAATCCCACATAGTCAGTGTCTACTCTAAAAAACGTTAGATAAAATTTGGTATAATCGATGGTTATTATTAGCCTGTACTCTCAAACGGCAAAGGAAAACATTGTGTTAGTTAGTATTCTCCTCATGGCGAGGTAATGCTTTGTGATGGTAACCTAACGTCAGGTGGGCCATCTGCCTGATCCAATCGAACAAAAAAACGATTGGGAAAGACCTATATTCAGTACTGGTCTTCGTCAGGCTATTGATAAAATTGCGTATAATAAAAAATATCTATGTATGTAATGTATTGTATTCAGTATATCAGTCATCTAGTACCCATAACACAAGCTCTGCTTAGCTTGGGGCTGGATGATGCTGTGTGGATTGTCCAACATTATTATTATTATTATATTATTATAATGTTACCCAAGATAGTTTCTTGCTGCTTCTTTCAGTGGACGCCCAGTTGTTAATCGATATATCATAAAGCAACCAGTGTACTAGTTTATGACATAATCTATAGTTTTAAATAAATTGCTCTGTTTTGTAGAACTTTTACGGTCTATTTATTGTTAAGTTAGATGACGTAGTAATTGACCCCCCCTCCCCAGAAATAGAGAGTTATTCCCGCTCATCTCCAGGTTATATCCCCGGGTGCGTTTGTCCCCGTTTTTTATTCGCTGAAGGGACGAGCGGGATACCTATTCACTCTTGCCTTGAAAACATCTAAGTTATATCAAGGGAGTCGCTTGTTTCATTAGTGAATAGAATTTGAAAAAAAGGTGCAGGATCGGATTCAAACCCACGACTTTAGGATCAGAAGGCGGGGCCACTCCTACGAGACAACCGGTGGTCTCTGTAGATGACGTTAAAGATTATGTTTTTATTCAAGAAACATTTTGTTGATATTGTTCAGTTCATTTTATGACGAAACTATAAGAAAAACTAAATAACTATAAAAGTGAAAGGCAAATTGAGTGTACGGAATGTCTCCGGCATGTTCTTAGTTTCAAAGTTTTTTTCTTTTGTGTTACTGTTTTCGTGGAAAAAGGTTTGGGCTCTGAGAGGTTTTAGTTGAAAGTAACAATACCTTTTTGTAGCAGTTTCTTGTGTACAGTCGCCTGCAATGACGTATATACAAAGCATAATTTTCAAAATCATATCACTATTAAAATTTTCACACGCGTGCAGACTAATATTAAAATGATGTAGGTTGCTACAAGCTCAAAATAACCATTTAAAAAAAATATAGAAGCTTATTTCGTAAATTGACGATCGATGTGGCGCGACGGGCAAATGTCTTACTGCAGGAGGTTGCGTGTTCGATTCCCGCCTTGGGATAAATGTTTGTACGATCTGCAAATATTTATTCCGTATTCCGTAAGTATTAAGTTTATCAGTCATCTGGTACCCATAACACAAGCTCTGCTTAGCTTGGGGCTAAATGATGCTGTGTGAATTGTCCAGCATTATTATTATCAATATTACCTCTAGGCACCAAGACGAATATACCCTGAAAATTTCAAATCTGTACTACCGGTGATTAAGGCTAAGCATTGCTTATCAAAACAAGATTCTTATAATTAGCATAGATAAGCTCCTGTATATTTTTAATACAAAGTTTTACGTGAAATAAATTAGTTTACCACGTAGCGTGTTTCAGTAAAGTTTGAGCAAGTCTGCTTGCAGTTGCGCTAGGCTTATCAATGATGGATACGAGAAACTCACGCGATACTCCGCAGCCATCCATCAGCACCTATCTGCTTGTAGATAACATTTGCGTTCATGAAAAATCAACGTTATGTAAGGGCACTTAAAATAGTGCGGGACGATCTTGACACCCACAGAAAAGATTGGTGGGAGACCGCCAAGGACCGGGACCAGTGGAAGATTTTGGGGGAGACCTTTGCCCAGCAGTGGGACACAATAAGTTAAAAAAAAAAGAAAAAAAGGGCACTAAGATCCAGAAATAGTCTGCCGTTAAATTGAATCGTATTACAAAAATGTACTTACATATTTCTTTACAAAACTATCGACCGACTCCGATTCGATCCCCAGACAGACTGACGCGTTTCGTACCGCTCTTTCCTAACTGAACGTCAGAGTGTCGGACATCTTGTTTGTCAAGCAGACTACCGTCAATCTCCGTCAGTATTGCCAGTACAATAAAATCAACTTCTACCAAAACACATTTGAAAAATGTCTCAAGTATTCTAGAACCTTAAATTTAAAATAAAATATTTTAAGTTATCCCAAAAATGATTTTCCTCGAGTGGAATTTGAGCTTCCTCTTTGATACGGGGATGCGATAACCAACTTCGCTATGGAGGATTCAAATGACCCAATGAAAATAAGTCTTGGGATGTTTCTAATACGGTACTTTAGCGACCGTTGTTCCATCTACATGCTTGACGTTATGCATTGCTTTCGCACTTGGCCGGTTTTTTTTTTCATCTGGTGTAAAATGAATTCCTTAGCGTATCTCTCAAATTTGATTGAAATCTGTCGATGTATAACGTTACAGCAGAATTCCCCCTTTCCCTTCCTAATTCTTGCCCCAATAAAAATTGCGATCAAGTTAAAAATTTAAATATATCGAGAAACTTGTGTGCCAATTTTTGTCAAAATCGTCAAAAAACGGTGTAGAAGAGAACAGACAAACAGACGGACAACAGTACACTTCGCTCGCTCGTTCAATAAATCATTTTGTATAGGTACGTAATGTAACAAAGCGCATTAAAAAGCGTAAACAAAGTTACTAAAAACTTTTGTGCAAAACGGATACGAAAGTTAGGTAAGTAATAACAACATCATTATGAGTATTTTGTATGTGTCTGATCTACTATTAAACACGATGAGCAAAACTTCAACATGTGATTTTGTGTTACACTGCGGGTAAACTTACTAACCCTCCTCAGTCAAGTTGTAGCTGCCTTGCACGACGCGCAGTGTAACTCGAAATTTTAATATGATACCTCAGTTGTCGTTTTCCATGGTAGACAGCAGTCGTACGTTGAAAGTAGGGCACTTCGCGGGGCGGCTGGTAAGCCTGTCTTATAGCACCAACTTGGAGCCACACGTGGGGTTTAATACAAGTTATAACTAAGTTCGTAAAGGCACTTGAAAACGAGTTATTGTAGCAGCTGTCTCGCTTACACAAGTGCTCACAAAAGGGATAGCTAAATAATCGCAGTAGGAAACCTCTAATAACTCATCGATGGCGTAAAGGCAACCACCAATGATAAGCATTTTCTTAGTAAATTATACCAGTTGCGGTCACTAATTATAATAAAAATAATGCTGGACAATCCACACAGCATCATCTAGCCCCAAGTTAAGCAGAGCTTGTGTTATGGGTACCAGATGACTGATATACTTAATACAATATATTACATATATAGACATTTTTCATTATACATAGAAAATACCCAGAACACCCAGAATAAATATTTGCAGATCATACAAACATTTATCCTAAGGCGGGAATCGAACCTCCTGCTTCGCAGGCGGACATTCGACAGCCGCGCTACATAGGTCATCGTTTGTTTTCGTATAGATGTTACAGTAATACATAATAATGTAAAAATATTACAGTTAAATCTCCGGAATTTCAAAATAATATTTTAATTCTGTACGGGCTCACGAGTGTTTTAATATTCTGAAATTTAGTGTTAATTTAGTGTTGCTGCTTTACGTTTCAGGAAATAAACTGATAATTATTTTGTATTCCCGGAAATTATAGGAAAAGTTGGCTTTGTACGTTTTCTACCTCAGTTTGTGTTTCGGGAAAATCGATGCACAACCGTACCACAGTACAACAGTATAACCTGAATATTATAGAAACAAAACAGAAATAGCCTTACGACTTTAACTCTTATGCACGGTAAAGGCCTTATCGAGATTCTGTGAGGATGTCTGAGGGAGGTAGTCTGAAGTCCGAAGTACGTCTAAATATTACATTTGGCACATTCCCCACATTTTGCAGTATATTTATAATAGAATGTAATAACAGGTATTCTTAGGGTTCCGTACTCAAAGGGTAAAACGGGACCCTATAACTAAAACTCCGCTGTCAGTCTGCCTGTCTGTCTGTCTGTTTGTCTGTCCGCCTGTCACCAGGCGCCGTCACCAGGCAGGCTCATTGAACCGTGATAGTTAGAGAGTTGAAATTTCCACAGATGATGTATTTCTGTTGCCACTATAATAACAAATACTAAAAAACAGAATATAATAATAAATCTTTAAGGGAGCTCTCATATGTACAACAAACGTGATTTTTTTGCCGATTTTTGGTTAAGTCCAATCATGGAGGTTCAAAGGACAGCACACGCTACGCTTCAAATTAGTAATACACACGGGATGAACAAGGCTTGACGAAAACCAAATCATATGCGGTTTCACTATTATTTCCCTTGTCAACTGCTCTTATGAAGCTTCTCTTAATATTGCCTTCTTAGCTCAAGAAAACCCGAGTAACATATCGGTGGAAACTTTAAGCCTTCAGTGAGGAATTCAGTGGAATTTTGCCGCGAACTTATTACTTTGCATAATTATTATGTCTTCGCAAGCACGAAGAACCTAATGTACCGCGGGAATCTTTGAAACTTTTGCTACAGAAAGTTTTATTGTGTTATTTATTGGTATCTTATTTCTTAGGTAATAAAAGTTATTTATGAAGTAGGAAATTTAAGCAGCGATGGTGTTGAAGCCTGTACGTAAATTCACCAAGTATAATTAACCATGCCTTTTCTGCCGCCAAGCAGCTAGCTATGTTCCAATTTGAAAGGTGTGGGTGTCAGCAAAATTACAGGCACATGAGGTTTAACACCTGCATGCCTCAGGTTGATGAACGCAAACCAGCGCATGGTAGGGCATGTTCTTAACGATTTTAATCTGCAAGGCAGTGCAATACAATAGGAGATATTAACCACTGAACATCAGATGGGCCATCTGCTTGTTCCATCAGGAAGTGGTAAAAAAAATTGAAACCCATTAGTAGATAACATGTTCGTTCAAATATCACATTCAATTATCAATGTAAGGTTGTGGCCACATTTCTAGGAGCCTGGCTGCAATGCCAATATTTAGTACCGGTGGCTTAATGACGCAGTTTGGTTTACATTTCAGGATTTGTGCCGGTCTGAATCTTAAGAAATTGCACAAAACATGTGGCCCACCATTCAGTAATCAGGACCGTGTGGCCACATGTTTTGTTGAATTACCTACTCTATAGCGAATGCAGCTTGTGAATATTTTTTTGTGTATACATTACATTTAGTACATACAAACATTTTGCAGTAGTTGATATTCCATACATAACAGGATGCAAGTCCATCATTACTGCTATAATACCAACTGGTTTCCTTATAATTATTTCCTTCACCATTTGAAAGTACTTGCATACATTTTTCAAATAAAACTATCAGGTCAGGTTAACATCAGGTGGGCCATCTGCTTGTTTCATCAGTAAGTTGTATAAAAAAAATCGGCTTTGAACCTAAAGCTCAGAAGGAATCACTCCCACCAGTCAGTACTTTAGTTAGGCTGTATTAAGTGGTTACCATTATCTATAGCAAAGCATTACTTTACCATAAAAATTTATGATATTTGTGTATCATTATTCTCCAAAAAAATAAATTAATTAAAAAAATATTTTTAATTTTTCATAACAATATACACTTACAAAAACATATTCTTTAGACAAACATATACAAAACACACAACAGTTTCTTTTCAAGCTCAAAAACATGTTAAAAAAAAGCAAAGCTAAAGAGCTTTGCTTTTTTTATCATTATTTAGGCAAGTTTTATTTTTTAGACCCTTAGGTCTGAAATCAATAGCACATATTATAAAGCGTTATAAGCTAGTTGCAACTTTACTTATAAATTTTGCTCGTTTCATGCGAGTGGTAGAGATGGTGGAGTCAACGCATGGATGAATCGATAAATAAAATTTGACATAAACTCTTACAAAACGTAGGTTTATCAAAATTTATCGAGGTTGGCAGCATGGAACTTAGTTAAACTGATCCATAAATCCAAGAAGTTCTACCGAATTTATCGACAAGCGACATGGAAACAACCTGTTCTGTGCTAACGGATGTAGATAAAATTCTATATAAAATCAGTTTGTCGACCAAAGGTCCACCATCGCACCCCAATTCTGTTTTCGGATGTTAGGAAAAGGCATTTTTACATGCCGAAGGTGGTCATTAGTAGATTTTGTACGCCTTTGTACGGTAAGTACATCTCATTGTAGGTAAGGGCACTAGCGCAGATTTAAACGTGTGGCCTTCAATACGCCTTAGTAATTTTTAGTGTGTGTGGCAAGGGATCCATTGCGCATATTCCTGGCGCTTGACTCATCTTAAGACGTTTCAAGATGATCCCTATGGATATAAGTATTTGCTTTTTGATTTGGTTTTAACTTTATATCCCTACATTTGCTCAAGATCTCTGCCGGCTTAAAAGTTATTAATACGTCTTTGTGACAAAAGAATCGGGTAAATTGTAACGATTTTGTTTTGGGACCTTTCCAACCCTTTCGGGTTAGAAATCAAGCCCGCAGGTCTTGGCGAAAAGTCTCTACGGACCAGCGAATCTTGTCGAAGTTAGAAACTTCCCTGATTGATCGTGTTGTTGACTTTCCACGATTTTACTATGTGGCGTTGAAATCTGTAACAAAAAATGGATCTGTCACGTCTTAGTAATACCTTTTAGTGCCTACTGGAGATTCTTTGAGGATGTCTAAGGGGGGTAGTCAGAGATACGTCTAAAGGTTACATATGTTACATATTCACATGCAGTAGTTGGTTCCATGCGTGACAGATTGCAAGCCCATGACCGCTGTTAGATTACTAACTGGTTTCCTTACGATTCTTTTCTTTACCGTTTGAGAACCTTGGCATTGCGTTTGTATATTTTCAAACATCGATAAAAAAATCGCGCATGCATGAGTTCAAAACCACAACTTTAGAATCAGAAGGTTAGGTCCCACTAGACCACACCGGTACTCTTTTTTATATAAATATAGTTAACAAAATATTGGACTTGTTTAGAATACTAACTTAGAAAGTGTTACTTTATCAGGGACAGAGGCTCATTATTTCCAAGACTGACACAAAAGAACCACTGTCAACCATTTTACAATGATAACTCAAGAAGAACTTTGAACTCTAGACATGCCTATGAGTTTACTCATATGATATGACGACCGATGTGGCGCGGCGGGCGAATGTCCGCCTGCGACGCAAGAGAATGCGGGTTCGATTCCCGCCTTAGGATAAATGTCTGTACGATCTGAAAATATTTATTCCAAGTGCTCTGGGTGTTTTCTATGTATAATAAAATATATCTATGTAAGTAATGTATTGTATTAAGTATATCAGTCATAGTACCCATAACACAAGCTCGGCTTAGCTTGGGGCTAGATGATGCTATGTGGATTGTCCAGCATTATTATTATTCATATGCTTAGTTTTGAGACTAGAGGGCGTACTATGGGAACCAGATAAATGATAGAAGAATTATAAATACTACTATACTTTTTTGTAAGTATATACTTAGAATACAGTTATAATACCCAGACACAGAACAAACATCTTTATCAGTTAAATATTTGTCCTCGGTGGAGATTGAACCCACAACCTACAGACACAGTTACTACTAGCTGAGCTCTTAAACCAGTCAAAAAAACTCGAAAAAAAATACATACATTACTATTCTGCCACTTTAATTCTTATTAGTTCAAAAAACTTTAAATGTAAGTATATGTGTTAGTTTACCTTCGTCTGAGCTTTCTTCAGAATAAAGTTCACTGAACTCCAACAAATCTGTGTTTGGTTTCGCGAAACTGAGATACAGGTAGTTTTTGGACACTCTGAACGATAGCAACTTGAGTGATGGTGTGATTTGGACTGTAGCTAGCTTTATGGCGTGGTGGTGAGGGTTGAGTGGACCAGTTGTCTTCGCTTGAGACTGCCATCGTCGGAATATATGGGTCCACCTGTAAGAAAAGAGGTATATAGATTCAGTGTATTATTATATGAGCAAATGTATCTATATTATAAGAATATTTGTCCTGACTGACTGGCTGAAATTTGCTAAAACCGAGCAAGCGAAGTATTTCTGTTTCAGTCTGGCATTAACTTACCGCTGGCAATTTGTTAAACTATTCATAGGTCGTATTTTATAATCGATCTAGACGAAACTTGGTATACATAGTTAATAAATAAATAAAATAAAATCGTTTATGTCAAGCAATTAATTGCTCATATTACATACACATTACATTACTACATTACATTATTATTATTATAATCACATATATCAACACATTAAAATTCATTATTACACATTAAAAATCATTATTATAAACTACATTAATTAATAAATTACAAATAAATTAATGACACATAAATTAATTAATTAAAACACACATACATTACACACAGGCCACGAAGGAACACACTTGACACCGGGGCACAGATATACAACTACGCAGTAGTCGTGTGTAGGCGTATCCAGTGCCACAGCATCGGAGAGTCCCATCTATCAGCCAGGGTGCTCAGAATGGTGTTGGGGCTGCCACGTAGGCGATTTAACAGCGATGCACAACGTTTCCTCATTATAGCATGGAAGCCATTCTTATACGCATCGCAGAACATACCCGAGGCACTAAAGTATCGTGGCAGCGCCACCACTCGAAACCCGTTGTTGTACTGTACACGCAGTGCGCTGTACGTCCTCTGCGTATAGTTAACCCACAGGCTGCTCGTATAAAGTGACTGGTACTAATGACTTAATAGATATTTTTGTCGACGAGGATTTTTGTCTCCAAAAAGGGGCAAGATAACCCCCCCAACTTGCTGTCGTTTTTAATCTATACCAATTTAAGAATCTTTGTCCTGACTGACTAACTGACATATAGACAAGGCACAGCCTAAACCGCTGGTCGCAGAGACTTGAAATGTTCAGGGTATAGTTTTGATGCGTAGGGGTACTAAGAAAGGAATTCCTGAATTCAATCCCTAAAAGGTATAGCGGGGGTTGAAGTTTGTATAAACATAGCTTACAATAAAGTCGCGCGCGTTTTGATAGTACTATATAGAACGAGATAAATACCATGTTTTTTGATTTAATAACTTTTGTAGTATAAACAAGTTCGTGTTCGCGATATCCTCTATTTGCAAAACAGAACTAGGAGTTTGAACGAGACCACATAAATGCAAGCTTCTATTGCCAAGCTGTTTGTTGTTGAAAACGAGTATATTATTTCTAATCTTCTTGCCAAGTTTCCAAGGTAGTGTAAAAGTCTACAACTTTCAGCATTTCCAAGGAAAACTAAACAAAAGTTAAGACATCCTTGGCACTCGCGGATATTTGTTTACCTGTTTACCAAACTGCGCTACAGAAAAGCTAATAGTAAAACCGCAGGCAGAATAGGAAACGTAAATAAGTTCTTAGCTTAGGAAAAAGTTACCGTGGAAGTTGGCATTAATATAGAAGATAGGTAGTTCTTATAAAGATAAAATACATATATTTATCTCTTTTTATCTTATCTTATCTGACAGTCGTCACAGTTCAGTTCGTAGTAGCCCTGCCTTTTGCGCTTTAGGTCATGGTTTCGTGGGTGGTCTGGTGGTTAGGTACATGCCCTACAATGCACTACCCTGCATCCACCATGCATCCGCCAACCAGAGGCATACTGGTGTTAAACCTTATGTGTCTGTAATTTCACCGGCACCTATACCCTTCAAATCGGAACACAGCAATGCAAGCATCAGTGCATGAAGACAGAAATAGGTACAATTGTACGGTGGTAGTACTTCCCGTGGCGAGCCATTTCACAAAAAGCTCAGACTGGTTCCCATAGTAGCTTTGCTTAGTTTGAGTGTGTGAATATTTATTATTATTATATTTATTTTGATACATATACAAATTTTATAACGGGTCGTAATAAAAAAAATACTATCCTGGTAGAGTAGATAGGTACCCAATCAGGAGACGTGTAAGATGACGTACCTATCTATATGTGTCTATACCCTCCACGAACCAGCTGGTTTACTAAAGTTATATTACACAAGTGCGGCTTTGTCCGCATGAAGCTATTTTAATACAAATTTACGTCGCTACGATTTCCGGAATTTCTTTCTTAGTACACCCTTACGCACCAAATTTCAAGTCTCTACGACCAGTAGTTTAGGCTGTTCGTTGTATTAAATGTAAGTCAGTCACTTAGGACAAAGATTCTCACAATTGGTATAGATTCGTGGTGGTCATGGGTTTCAATCCATCGTGTTTCAATATATTTTCTATATGACATACATATGTACGCAAAACCAGTGCTATTTTTGGAGTAGGTAAGCTCTTACAAAGTGGCGTATTGGAAATTCTTTCCGGTCCACTACCAGGACCACGACAGAGTCCCTGAAATTCAGTCTTACCTGTTAGTATATAGTTTTTTCAGGACATCTGGAATTTTGATAGTCATTGTAATATCACTGTATGCTTAAGTTATTCATTTATTAGGTTATAGCCGTCATAAGGCGGTTATTGATGTTGAAAAACCGAAAATAATTATATTTACACATGTAATTTTGAAAAAATTATGACAATCAATTATTCATAAAAGTACTGTAGCATAATACGGATACCAAATAGAATGTAGCTTTATTTAACTAAAGAATTACATTGAAACCATGACAGTAGTTTCAGCTGTTGACAGCTCAAGCCACCATACGACCACGGAGGTCGTCTCAATAAGTATATCACCTCATTCTTCCCCGGTTGAGTTTTCACTCCCTTCTCCATCTTCCACAAAGTCGCTTAGGTAGATGGGCGGCTTTCTGGCCCTTTGTAATCTTCGCAGAGGTTCAGTCAGTAACGGAGAAGGTGGCGATGATAGCGACGGGGTGACAGGTGGAGCTGTAGCGCTGTCTTCCATCTCTTCAGAAGCTGATTGAAAACTATTATCTCCACTGTAACTGTTTTTCTAGTGTTATTTTAAGTTCTGATGGGTAATTTCGGTGGTATTTTAACCATCATTACTTGAGGTCTTAGCACAAGTGTGAACAATTGAAATGAAAGTGTGTTATGAGGCATCCTGATTTGAACGAAAATGTTTCCTTTTGGTTTTGAAGAAAAATGCCATCTTTTTCTTCAAAACCAATGACAGCAGACTTTTTTTTTTGTCGCATCTGTCCGTCTTGCGGACAACTTGCCAATGTCAAGTGGGTTGAATAAATTATTTTTAGTCAAGTCGAGTCGGTAAAAAAAGTAAAGTCAGCCGTCATCGGTTTTGAAGAAAAAGATGGCGTTTTTCTTCAAAACCAAGGGGAAACATTTTCGTTCAAATCAGGATGCCTCATAACACACTTTCATTTCAATTGTTCACACTTGTGCTAAGACCTCAAGTAATGATGGTAAAAATACCACCAAAATTACCCATCAGAACTTAAAATAACACTAGAAAAACAATTAAAATGAAAATACAATGTTGCTTCCAAAGATGACAGAAAACGAATCCGACTTTACTTTTTTACCGACTCGACTCGACTAAAGTAATTTATTCAACCCACTTTACATTGGCGAAATTGACCGTATGACGGACACATGCCAAAAAAAAATGTACTCACCAACTTTTACCTTTTACTAAAAATTTTCTTTACTACCAACAGTTAGTCAAAGGCATTATTATATTACCCCAAAAATTATTTTCCTCGAGTGGGATAGTACCGTATTAGAAACATTCCAAATCTTATTTTCGTCGAGGCATTTGAATCCTCGGTAGCGAAGTTGGTATCGCATCCCCGTATCAAGGGGAAGGTCGTGGGTTCAAATCCCACTCGAAGAAAATAATTTTTGGGATAATATAAAAATCTTTGTGATTTCCTTAAGTGCAGGTAAGCACTATAAAAACAAATAAACTATGAAAGGCATTATTCTCTTTGAATCTGTTGATAGTTGATCTGTTTGATAGCTCTCAAGGTCTTGTCTCTCATTCTTCAAGACGCTTTGAGAACTGAAGTCTTCGTTAAAGTGTTGAAATGCGCACTAAGAACCTACCTGATTGGAACATCAAACGAGTCGATACTATCACTTTAAGAAAATCACAGCAGATACAAGCAGAAGTAAGATTATATTTTCTGTCCTTAGCACTAGCTTTGATGTCGATACTTTGAGTAGACAGCCAGCATTTAGAACAGTTTGCAAGTTAGGGGTGTCTGGTTTATTGAAACCTGGCAAGTCTAGAGGTTATTGAACCCGTAGAAAAGGACTAAACGAACCCGGGTTTATTCAAATTGATCATCACGACCGGAACATGTCTGAAAACCGTACCGGTATAGACGACCGATGTGGCGCGGCGGGCGAATGTCCGCCTGCGACGCAGAGGTTGCGGGTACGATTCCCACCTTGGGATAAATGTTTGTACGATCTGCAAATATTTATTCCGGGTATTCTGGGTGTTTTCTATGTGTAATAAAAAAAATATGTATGTATGTAATGTATTGTATTAAGTATATCAGTCATCTAGTACCCATAACACAAGCTCTGCTTGGATTGGGGCTAGATGATGCTGTGTGGATTGTCCAGCATTTTATTATTATTATTATTGGAATGCCAATACTATTATTATTATTGACTTTAATTGGTTCTTTTTTTTCTCTTCAACCGCAAATAGTTAATGAACTATTTGCGGTTGAAGAGAAAAAAAAGAACCAATTAAAGTCACGGGCGTTTCGCGGTAGGTTTTCGTCCCTCTTTAATTTTTCATCTAACTTCCGAATAAGTTGTTGAAATCTATTTAGGTTTGGTTTACGGTTCATAGGGGAATTTAAGTTACTCATTGGGTTATAGAGAACAAAGTTTTGATTAGTTCTCCTTCCTTGTATTTCGTCTAAAAAATTATATAATGTCCTGTTAATATTTACGTACGCAGATACGTCATTATGCACCAAGCTTACTAAAGGTCTGGGTATATTGTTTTTTTTATGCTACAGCTTGTGACCAGCAAGCGTTACCTTGTAGGTCCCTACAATGCACTACCCTGCGCTGCAACCAGACATACTGGTGTTAAGCCTCAATTTCAAAGTCAAAATCAAAAAGTATTTATTCAGTAATTTGCAAGGATCATCTTGAAACGTCTTAAATCTAGGTGAATCTAATTTCCAGTTCCTCGTGACAACTGCCTTTAATTTCACCGGTACCTTTCAAACCGGAATACAGCAATTTGAGCATCACTGCCTTGGTGGCAGAAATAGGTACGGTGGTAATATTTCCCTGGACGAGTCCTCTCACAAAGAGCTCTTATACCACTAAAAGGTAGGTATATTATTCTAGTTAACAAGCACCACTCAATAGCACTCGGGTTGTACTCCAATTGAAACTTTAGCACGTGACCGTAAGTGCCATTGTATCAACGTGAACTAAACCACACAATCATGATGACGTGAACATACATAATAATTGGGCTGAGACCCCATTTACCAGCAGTTGACTTTTCTATTTTTAGTATGAGTAAAAGTTGCCCGTGGCGCTATAATTACATAATTTATTGATGCAAAGGACAAACAATCAACCTCAATACTCTTTTGTACTAACTGTAAGATAAAAAATAACGTATAAATAAAATAAAAGAGTATTTAACTAATACTGATAGAGCACTTACATTTTTTTTTTCTAAATACGATAGTACGATTATATTAGACTTTGACTTAAAAGATTCGAATGATTTAGTATTAAATCTTGTAACGCTTGTAACTTTCAAGGTAATCTGATTTTACCGTAGAATATAGGGTAACGAGCCTAGATAACGGCAAGATAATTCAGTATCAAACTTAACTTTGGACGCACGTTATTAAATAGTAGACACACAGCGTTTGTATGGACATAGTATCGACTTGTTTAACCTTAAGCGAGCGAATTCGCGGGTGGTAGTTAGTGTTATGTTATTATTGTGCTATCCAATATTAAAGATAGACAGGAACAAAGCTATAGACAGCTATGGCAGGTACCTGTGAAGGCTTTGACGGGATTACAATAACAAATTGATAATTGAATTGGGAGGTGAGGGCGGTGCAGCCGATCAATGGCGGGGACAGCTCTAAGTTAAATGGGGTCGGACTGAGAACTTTGATTGACTTTCAATGGAAACCATTTCTGCGGTATTTTTATCACGATGTTCTCACACTTCAGGAAATCTTATTCTTAACTGGAACTTCGCCCTGTGATCTCGAGATACTGTTTTATATGTTGTGAAGACCTAGTAATAAAACGTGATATTTTTTGCCGTTTTTATTATAGATAACTAGCTTTTATCCGCTGCTTCGCTCGCTTTGAATCTTTCGTAAAAAATAATAATTTTTTTCATAAAAATTATCCTATTATGTACTTTTAATAACCTATCGATCGGATAAGTAGTTTTCGCGTGAAAGCGTAACAAACAAACTTACATTCACATTTATAATATTATAGTAGGATAGTACGGGGCCTTTCGTGCGCGAGGCCGACTCGCACTTGGCTGGTTTTTTAAATGATCTTTATATTATGGTTACAATGAACAAATGACTTTTTGACTTTGACTTTTTACCCAAATATAACTAAGTGCACATTAAATCCATCCCTGCGCAAAAGCGCCCTAATTCATTGATCTCCGGAACGGTTCCCCATCCCATTACAAATATACGAGTGCCTATAGATAATAGATAGGTATCTATAGATGGAACAGTAAAACAGAGTAACGATAGCGTTTCACTGTTACATTGATTGCTTTTACTAATTAGTGTTGTATGTAACGATGAAAATATTTTATCGCTTTTCATGATATTGCTTGTGGTAAACATATTATTTGGTACAAGGGTAATATGCGTGATTTTGTTCACGTAAAGGTTTTTTTATACTAACTCAAATTTACTTTCTTAGTACACTCTTACGCTTCAAACAAAAAAACGAGTGTGCTTTAGACCATACGACTGAATTAAAACTTCTTTAATATACGAAACGTAACTGTCTATGAGAGAAAGAACACTGCTTTCATACCCCCTCCATGGTAGTGTTAAACGTTTAACGCAACCTTGCTGGAAGTCGCATAACTTAGTCGACTCGTCAGAAGTACTACTTGAAAAATAAGCCTTGATACTTTCAAGATTATATCACCACTATACTATTCTACTATCTATATAGTAGCTCCGATATGAAATCAAAGTACTGCCACCACTATTTTACCGGTACTAACACCCTTTCAAGCCCTTCAAACCAAAACGCAGTAAGCTGCTTGGCGGCAGAAATAGATATGGTGGTAGTACTAGCCCAGATGCGCCATTCACAAAAATCTACTATTACCAAGAAGTTTTTTTAATGTGGTTGCTGACGGAACAAGCAAATGGCCCACCTGATGGTAAGTGGTTACCATCACATAATGACACATTGTCAGGTAGGCCATGCTTGTTAAAAACTTGTTTTATGATGTATTAATCAGCGTCCATCAACCTGAGGCTGAGGCCGCGACGCGACCTGCGACACATGAGCGAATCGCTGCCTACTGTAGCTTCAGCCTGAGGCATACAGATGCTTAGCCTCATGGGTCTGTAATGACACCGGCTCCCATACCCGTCCAACTGAAATACAGTAAGCTGCTTGGCGGCAGAAATAGGTAAATAAATAAATAAATAAATACTTATGGACATTTTTACACAACACCATCTAGCCCCAAACTAAGCATAGCTTGTACTATGGGAACCAGATGGCTGAAAGAATACTTATATACTTTTTTTTTGTAAATACATACTTAGAATACAATATAACACCCAGACACAGAACAAACGTTTATCACATAAATGTTAACGTTGTTGTGTGTTGTTAATGTTGTGTTGTTTGTGTGTAAGGTATGGTAGTAGTACTAGCCCAGACGCGTCATTCACAAAAATCTACTATTACCAAGTAGTTTTTTTTTTAAATGTGGTTGCTGACGGAACATTGCACTAATTGTAAAGGACTAAGCATTGTCTGGTTAGAAACGTGTTTTACGATGCACTAATCCATCAACCTGAGGTATACAGATGTTAAACCTCATGTGCCTGTAATTACACCGGCACCCACACCCTTCCAACCGGAACACAGCAAGCTCAACCAAAGTTGGTGGCAAAATAAGCATGGTAATAGTGCTGTATGAAATGTTTATTAATAATGATACAATAATGTTGTACATACACACACACACACACACACCCTTGTTTGTATAGACACCCTTACGAGGACACTAGTTGTGGCTGACTGAACCGAGGACTCTCTAAAAAACGGACTTAATGACCTCGTAGGCGTATTTGAATAAGACAGAAAGAGAGAGGATAAAAAATCTTGAGCGATGAGCTGGTTCGTATAGCGCTATCTCAACATTTTTTCGTATGAAAAACGGCTAACAAACCGAGGATCCAAGTCACACAGTCGAACGTGACTGGCGATGCACATGTAAGGACTTTGTGTATGCAAACCGAGGACCCCTCACGTAA
The DNA here is from genome assembly GCA_947095575.1 of Electrophaes corylata. Classification (NCBI taxonomy): domain Eukaryota; kingdom Metazoa; phylum Arthropoda; class Insecta; order Lepidoptera; family Geometridae; genus Electrophaes; species Electrophaes corylata. Next base: position 13,533,208 of record OX352699.1, on the reverse strand, counting down.
GCCTTGGGACACCCTTCCGAGGACCAGGTTTAACACAATATTTCTTTTATTTTGTACAAAGCGAGGACAGTGTGTTAGACTTTTCATATCCAAACTGAGGTCAGTTTTCCAAGCAGAGCTTGTACAAAGCGAGGACATGGAAAATTTACCTAAAGCATTTTTTTCCATTTCTTGCATGCATTGCAGACAATCTATGAAATAATGAATAATTTTTGATTTATTTCTTAAACATAACACGAAGTATTAACCGAGGGTAAGACGTTGTCTTTTCGTTTGTCGGCATTCACAAAGGGTTGTCAAAAAGCACCGAACCTTTATAGTTATAAATTAATAAAGTTACCAGTAAGAGATGATGTTGCAGCTAGGGTCTTCTTATAAGATCACTCCTGAGTAGCTTATAGTACCATCTTCAAATTAGCATGCTCGTTAGACAAGCAATAAAAACTAAGATAGTTACCTATAATGAGCTGATGCTGTAGCCAGGGTAATCTCCTCAAAAGATAACTCCTCAGTAGTTGATAGCATCAACTTTAAAATTTACGTGCGCGTTTGACGTACAATTCACAAATTGTTTCATCATCATCATTAACAGCCTGTAGAAGTCTACTGCTAGACATAGACTTCCTCCAAACGTTTCCAGAAAAAACGGATTTTACGCCATACGCATCATCGGCTTCCCGCGATCCTAACAATGTCGTCAGTCCATCAGGAGGGCATCCTACGCTTTGTTTTCCGGTTCGTGGTCGCCATTCGAGAATCTTTATTCCTTAACGGTTGTAAGTTCTGCGAGCTATATGGTCTGACCATTGCCAGTCCGACTTGCTGATTCTTTTAGCTATGTCGGTGACCAAGAAGTACCAAGACATCTACTGATTTCCTCATTTCTGATTCTATCTCTAGTGGAACTCCCAGCATAGCTCTTTCCATAGCCTGTTGTACGACTTTGAGCTTATACTATATCAAACCAATAGTTGGTGACCACGTCTCAGTTCATAAGATATCACTGGTAACTCGTACTAATTATAGAATTTCGTCTCGAGGTGTTAGGTATCTGTTACAAGTTAGATTTGTCGGCTTATCTCTCATCGTCTGACTCAGATACACATAATGGTCTACAACTTCGATGATATTGTCCCCAATTTGTACCGGGCAGACGCAACATGAGTACTTGGCATGATTCTCGTCTAACTCTAGACCCTCCTGATGGGAGACAATTATTGAGATCTCTGAGCATTGTTTCTAGGTCTTCCAGTGATCCCGCCATGGGCAATATCGAAGGTGAGTTCTGTATGCACCATTGATATTAATGCCATACGTCTTTCGAGCTTAAAATAATCTCCAGTGCAGAGGTGAACCAGTTTCGAAAATATTACATTTCTCTGTCTCACCCTCTTTTGCAGTTGGGTTGGATTTGTACTCTGGTCCTAATGTTGGATAGACATGATGACATTAGTATACAAACACTTCGATGTATCGATAGTTGACTTGGCACCTCTAGAGCGACCGCAACACTGTTTCCTGAACGAAACTGGAAAATAGACAAAATGGAATGCTTTTTTATAGCCCACAATCGCTAAACAAAGTGGCCAATTATACTTTTCGGTCTTCTGCCTGTCTCCTTAGAACCTGCTGGAGCATGTGGATGTGGTCTATAGTGCTAAAGCTTTTTCGGAACCCAGCTTGTTCGGGAGGTTGGAAGTCGTTGTCGAGCCTACGAGCGATACGTTTAGTAACTACTCTCAAAAACAGGTCAGCAGCCTGATGGGCCTATAATTCTTTAGGATGGTTTTATCAACTTTCTTAAAGAACAGTGTCACGACGCTTCTACTCCACACCTGTAGCGTCCACCTTTGAAGATGACAGAATTAGTAATAATATAATAATAATAATAACTCGAAAACACTTATATAACTATGCAGAAAGCTGCTATCATGTCGGATTGTCAGAAAATTTCTGCAAAACGACGTAAATCATGATTCGCACTTGGGTTAGGCCTGTGAGCTTCATTATCACCAAAATATTTATGTTTTGAGAAAAAAAATTGTTCATAATAATAATAATAATAAGGAGTATCGGTGCTTCAATCGCTTTCAGAAGCTCAGTCGTTATTCCGTCCTCCCTAGTGCCTTGTTATTCTTAAGCTGTTCGAGAGTAGTTCTGACCTCGTATAGGCTGACGCCCGGGATATCTTCTGTTTAGTGTCGGGTTAAATGGACTCTTGCAGTGATGCAAGACCCCGCTGCAGGCAGGACTTTGCAATAAGGTGTTTAATTTGTCCATAAAACTTCTCGAGCTTTCCTAACACTTCGTAAAATTTTGCGATACCTATCATAATTATTACTTTTTTATATTTTTTTATATTACTTTTTTTATATATGTGTTGTATAAATAAAAGGATACTATTATAGAAGTAGGGAATGAAAGAGGTAAAGCTAACACTAAGCATGGAGTAAGACAAGGATGCTCACTTTCACCACTAATATTTAACGTTTTCATAGAAGCAGCTATTTAAAAAATATCAGAAGTTTCAAATCAGGGCGTCAAACTCAATGGAGACACAATTAAATTTCTAAGATTCGCAGATATTGCGGCAGTCACAGAAACGCAAGAAGACCTTCAAGAATTAATAACAGTTATGGACATTATTTTTAAGGAGTTTGCTCTAAAAATTAACATTAATAAAACTAAAATACTGACAACTTCGAAAATCAAAAAACACCATCAGATAACATTACACTAGAAAATAACACAATCAAAAACGTTAGCAGTTATAAATACTTGGGAAGTATAATAACCTCGGACTCCAGATGTACGTCTGATATCAAGTCACGAATAGCTATAGCCAAACAAGCTTTTGACAATAAAAAAATATAAATTCACATTTAGAATAACCAAATAAGTTAAAAATAAATTTATGAAAACATATGTATGGAGCTTAGCATTCTATGGGTGTGAGACATGGACAATGACACAGCGGAATAAAGAACGACTTGTAGCTTTTGAGATGTGGTGCTGGAAGAGGATGGAAAGGATAAGTTGGAAAGAAAGGATTACTGGGTTCTAGAACGAGTAATGGAGAAAAGGAATGAATAAATGAATGAAAATACTTTTAAGTACACCTTACAAACTAATAATGAAAGAAAACAATAATAAACAATAACTGAGAATGTACAATGGGCGGTCTTATCGCTAAAAAGCGATCTCTTCCAGACAACCTTTGGATTTGGAAGAGGATTTTGCTCAGGAACATTCAAAATCAAAGTAGGAAAATGTTTGGCCATCTTCTACGACATGCCAACTACATACAAAACATCATCGAAAGAAAGGCAGAAGGAACGCGAGAGAGAGAAAGGCCAAGGATAAGTTATTTGAGCCAGATAAAGGAGAAGGTGGCTGTCATCTTGTACAAGGTCAAGGAGGTCGCACTAGAAAGAGCGTAATGGAGAAAATTGCATCAAACCCCCAACAAGAGCTAGGCTCTTAAATTTAAATAATAATAATAATAATAATAAATTTTATTTATTCCAATCAACATAGGATCATTTTGTTAGTAAAACTTAAACATCTATTGTTAGTATTATAATTATTACATCTATTTAACCAATACCTACCCAAAGAGAACCCCATAGCCCATACCTAACCTCAGACCAGACCTTGGTACATACAAAATTATAATCTTTTGTTTGTCATTACATGAATCATACAGCAATGATTCACGTAATGACAATCAAACCTACCAGCAAAGATGCGTAGAATTTTGTTGGAGCTGGCCAGCACCCTGCGGACCATGGATGTGCAGCGCTTGCGCATAGTAGCGTAGAAGCAGTCTACATGGGCTTCTGCGAACATCCCGGATGCGCTGCAGAAACGAGGCAACCCCAACAACACCCTAAACGCATTATTATATTGAACGCGAAGGGCGCTGTACTGTTTTTGAGTATAGCTCGCCCACAGGCTGCTCGTGTAGAAACTAGTACAGTAAGCTCGGAAAAGTGTGATTTTAACATCAATGGAGCAACGAGCAAACCTGCGGGCGATCATGTTCGCTCTAACAGACAGCGCCCTCCGTTCCCTCTCTATATCCACATCATCCTTCAGGTCAGCGGTTACCAAATGTCCGAGATATTTAAATTGTTCCACCCTATTTAGTGGTTAAAGAAGAAGAACATAAGAAAATCATAATTATGCAATATCTTGTTAGGCTAGTATGGCACCCTTTGTGCTCAGAATATACTGCAGTGTAACCTCCTGCCTGCTACTCGTGAAGATTGTTAACGGTTTTAGTTTTTACTATCTATCTCCAGAATTCCATACTTAATTGTATTGTAGGAAACTTGTAGCTTACACACAAAGAAAACTGTCAAAACGAGGACTGGAACACACACACTGTTCGGAAAAACTACCAAAGCGAGGTCTTTAATACACACTTCTGGAAAAGCTACACAAGCGAGGACCTTTGTGTTAAAGTTAACACATAAGACCTCAGTTCATACAACAAACGAGAAACGAATGTAAATATGCTGTGTGTAAGAAAAAAGTGGCGCCACCTGGTTTATACACTTTGTCTGTGTAAGATTATGAATTTTCTTGATCAAACCGAGGTTTCTGCAACTTTTCCATATTAACTATATAGAAAGGTTCAAAATTGCATGAGGAATACGAATCTGTAGTCGAGTCAAAGCGAGGACCCTCAAAAAAGACCTCGGTTCGAAAAGGTCCTCGGTCGTGCCTTGTGTATTCATACGCATGTCCTCGGATGGTACTTAAAACAAACACACACACAGCCGTCACAGCTCAGTTCGTAGTAGCCCTGCCTTCTGCGCTGTAGATGGTGGGTTCGATTCCCACCGAGAACAAACATTTGTGTGATGAACATAGATGTTTGTTCTGTGTCTGGATGTTATATTGTATTCTAAGTATGTATTTACAAAAAAAAAAAGTATAAAAGTATTCTATCAGTCATCTGGTTCCCATAGTACAAGCTATGCTTAGTTTGGGGCTAGATGATGTTGTGTAAAAATGTCCACAAATATTTATTTATTTATATACAATACACCACTACATGTAGAATTATTGGATGTAAATATTACTCAAATTAAATTTCCATTATTCGTTGCTATGGAATTTTATCAATTAGGCTCAATTTAAAATAAATTTGAAACATGTTCATTGAACAGTATTTTGGTGAAGATACATTGTATAACTTGTCACAAAGGGGTTGTATTCGTGATTTACATGTTTTCAACATTGCAGAGTAATTTATTGTTAAAAAAATATATAAATTGTTATTTTCGCGACTCAAAAACTTTATTTTTGCAGTGACAAACAGCGCCGAAGTTTGTTTTTCGCTTTTATTAAAGTTTGCGGTTTTACTGGCTCACAAACTTTTATATCGGTGGATATTTTATCCTGCAAATAAATGAGAAACCAACTTTTCATCCTGGGTGTATTTTTTAAAAGTAGCAACAAGCAAAGTTTGCTGTCTTGATAGCGAAAACTGTAGATATTTCAGTTTTAATTTGTACTTTTACCTTTTTTACACAGAATATTACAGCTAATGCAAGTTTTTATAATTGGTATGTACAAAATACATATTATGAAATAAATAAATATTTGTGGACATTTTACACAACATCTAACCCCAAACTAAGCATCGCTTGTACTATGGGAACCAGATGACTGATAGAATACTTATATACTTTTTTTTTTGTAAATACATACTTAGAATACAATATTAAAAAGTGAACAAACCACGACAAGATCCTTCATGCCAATAAAAGACAAGATAAAAAATAATAATTTTGCCCTCGTATATAAAAATAATCGCAATATCAACCACACCACAGCTGTGTCACGACTTTGTGCTATAACATAACAAGCGGCCAAGTGTGAGTGTGATTTGCTTTTACTGTTTTGTATAGTCAAAAAATTATCATCATCATTTTCCTGCCCTTATACCTTACGTAGGGTCGGCACAACAAGTTTTTCCCTCCATTTGCCTCTATCATCCGTCATCTCTGTAGTCACTCCTTTCTTACTCATATCATCTTCTTCTTCTTCTTTTCGGGTCGAAAACTCAACATTAAATTATTGTGGACCAGTAAGTGGAGACCGCTACACCATTGCGCCTAGCCAACATAAAATCCTCCTTGGTGCAGGTGGTCGGGCACTGTGGCACTCATATCATCAAAAAATATCGACACTAAAAATCGTTTAGGTACATTTGACAGCCTTTACAGCTTAGTAGAGTAAGCTCTGCCTTGCGCTGTATACTGTTCGATTCCCAACAAACACAAACATTTGTGTGATGAACAAAGATATTTGTTATATGTTTGAATTAAAAAAAAAATGTTTTAATATTTTATCAGCTCCTATTTGTACAAGCTTTGTTAAGTTTGCTAGAATACTTATTCGTTTTTTGTGTAAATAATAATAATAATAATGCTGGACAGTCTGAATATAATAATAACCAGACAGACAGCAAACACCTATGTTCATCACACAAATACTTGCCCTCGGGATCGAACTCACAACCATAAGCACAGAAGGTAGGTAACTGAGCTGTGGCGGTTTTCAGATGACTATGGCCAATGAAAATGGCAATCTAGTTACTTTGAAGAAAGGTGTGAGGGTTCGTTTTTATTCTAAAATGTGGTACCTTAAAAGATACCCAAAGACAATACTCGTATTTTTTATTTACCACACAACGTGGTAAAGAAACTATTCTATTCCGCCCGAGGTTGGATTCACCAACTAAAATATTCACATGGTCCACCCCACTGAATCAATCTGGAGTGAAACAAAGGTCCCAGATTTAGGGACCGCAGTATTTTATGTAATTGGGCCCTAAGCCGTTGACAGTTTTGTTACTTGGCTCTTTTTTTACGAAGTTAGGTACTTTTAGGTAAATTTACGCATAGGCACAGTCAGCTGCAATAGAATGTATACAATTTGTAACTTTCACAACGGTTTTAAAGCTCTGCTTAGCTTGGGGCTAGATAATCACGTGTGGATTGTCCAGCAAAAAAAAAATGCATTCAAGTGTATTTAGTATTTAAAGATCTGAGGAGATTATTCATGTTTTTTCTAACAAATTTACATACTTTTTCCATCATTATTTCGCATGAATTTTGCACGGCGTAAATTTATTCGGAGAAACAATCATAACTCTATATTAATATCTTTCTTTCGTTCATAATGCTTTTAAATCTCTTTTAAATAACACGCAAGGAGAGCATTAGAAGGAACAAAAACCTCAGCCAACTTGTGCCAATAGCATTCGTTTTTGAAGTATCGAAAACTATGTCGCTTATCGAAATAATAATAAACACAGCATTCGAAGCCAAAACACTTCAATCACTTCATTTTTTAGGGTTCCGTACCCAAAGGGTAAAACAGGACCCTATTACTAAGACTCCGCTGTCTGTCTGTCCATCTGTCACCAGGCTGTATCACATGAACCGTGATAGTTAGAGAGTTTTTTCACAGATGATGTATTTCTGTAGCCGGTATAACAACAAATACTAAAAAACAGAATAAATAAAAATTTAAGGGGGTTCTCATATAACCAACATGATTTTTATGCCGTTTTTAGTATAGATAATGGTACGGAAGCCTTGGAAAGAATTATTTTTTACGCAGGATATGAATGAAACTGCCATCTCTTTATGCAATACTAATGACATCCCGACTTGAGAGTAATTGACTGACATAAATAAAAAATATTTACTAAAAACACTTGATACTAGCAAAATTATCTGTCAAATGACCACGAATAACGAACAGGTGCCATAGAGAAGAGAATAACAGCAAAACAATGGTATTATTGAGATTCGTTTTCTGTCATCTTTGGAAGCAACATTGTATTTTCATTATAATTGTTTTTCTAGTGTTATTTTAAGTTTTGATGGGTAATTTTGGTGGTATTTTAACCATCATTACTTGAGGTCTTAGCACAAGTGTGAACAATTGAAATGAAAGTGTGTTATGAGGCATCCTGATTTGAACGAAAATGTTTCCCTTTGGTTTTGAAGAAAAACGCCATCTTTTTCTTCAAAACCGATGACGGCTGACTTTACTTGTTTTACCGACTCGACTTAAACTAAAAAGAATTTATTCAACCCACTTGACATTGGCAAAATTGTCCGCAAGACGGACAGATACCACAAAAAAAAAATGTATTATTGTAAAGAAAGCAAAAATTATAATCTGCGCGTATATTTGGGCTGTGATATTATGTTGTATTGTGATGTCACTTACTTCGGTGACTAAATGACATATCATGACGTAAGCTGTTTTCACGTTCACACTTCTAGTCATTAGCGGTTTGTATTCGCCAGAGATGTGACGTCAAAAACTAGTGCTAACTATTACGTTGCATGAAAATAAACTTAATGAAAGGAAATCTCGGTTTCTTTCTCTGTTGTTGTGAACCTTCGAGAAGTAATGATTTATTTTGACAATTGTTTTGTTTTCTGTATGCTTTGTCTCGTTTAATGCGCAGCAAAAGAGCAGGACCTATATTTAAACCACTGTCTCTCTAAAAAAAAACGAGTGTGCTTTAGACCACACGACTGAAGTAAAACTTCTTTAATATACGAAACGTAACTGGCTATGACAAAAAGAGAGAAAGAACAGTGCTTTTATACCCCTTCCATGGTAGCGTTAAACGTTTAACGCAACCTTGTTGGAAGTCGCATTAGAAGTTCTACTTCAAAATTATTTTAGTGTTTTACTGGTGTTAGCGGTATAGCGGAGATTTGAAAGATTTTGAGGCCAACACGCAGAGAAGATGGATACTGAAAAGTTCAGAAAAACTCTTCGAGTTAATAGGTTTTTTGAAATAATTTATTTCAAGGTATTTTAAACAAAATGTTTATGACAGACAGGTGGTGGCGGTTTTTTTATATCCGTCCCGGTTTTATCTGGGTTCAGTGGTCGCCATATGAGAACCTCTATTCCCGGTTGCGGTTGTCGGTTAAACAATTGCTAATTCTATGAGTTAGGTCTATCACAGACGTTAGTGTTCGGACCCAGGTACTGATTGTGATGAGTTTAAAAAGTACTTGTTTTAAAAAGAAATGTTTAATGCAAAATTACAAGCAAAACCACAGGCGCAGTCGAGTGGCAAAGTCTGTTCAAAGCAAAACTTTTCCCATTAAAAATCAACCGTGAGGCTTCATTCTCACTTCACAAGTATGAATAATAATTTCTTTCTTAAGCCATTGCGTCACGGAAATTGAATAAACCGATGGATTTGTATAAGTTAAAACAGGTTTTGTGGCCTCTTTGTACTTTTCACCTTTACCACAAAGATAAAAGATTTTTTTTAGCGAATAATGAAACCCCAATGTTTGACAAGAATTGAACGTCGTGTATTTTTAACTAGTGTTAAACAGGACTGAGATAAATTCCTTCACAATATTTTTAATATGTTTAAAAACCCAAAGCACTACCCATATTGCTGAACTGAGTAAGTTCAAATCAAGAGGATGATCTGTTATTTCTTGTTTTCAATCTAAAAAGAGCAGTTTCTAAATAGAAGCGGCTATCTTATTTGTACCCGGACGAAGCCACGTTTTGCCAATGAGAACACGTGAGCTATTAACCTTATTTGATTCCCTACCTGCACCCTAATTGGACATGATCCGGGAAGTATCGGAGCCTGGCAGTTAGTTCCGCTAGATCCGTATTTTGATGCGCGCAATTTCAATGTTATGCGCACATATTGGCATGCTTCAGTAAAACACACAGAGTTCTTCGTAGAGCACCGGTTGTGTAGTGGGAGTAAGGCCTTCTGATCTTAAGGTCACGGCTTCGAATCCGGTCGTGATGATGCACCAATAACTTTTTTGTTCGAAATGTAGGTATATGCGCAATACCTCTGTGAAGGTGATGGAAAACATTGTGAGGAAACCAATTAGTATACTAGCTGAGGAATGAGGTTTTCAGTACACCCCACGCACCAACACAAACTTACCACAGATGACTTTTTACAGACTTATCACAGACGATGTATTTTTGCTGCCGTACGGTTTTTGTTTTACGTAATTTACATAATTTGCTGTAATACTAAAAAACAGAATAAAACTAAAAATGTAAGGGGGTTCTCATACAACTAACGTGATTTTTTTCCGTTTTTATTATAGATAATGGTACGGAAACCTTCGTGCGCGAATCTGACTCGCATTTGGCCGGTTTTTACACCTGTTTTAAGGATAACAGCTCGATAAACCCATACAAAATTTTAAAGTGCACTATAAGCTAACCAATTCTGCAATACACATCAACATTCATTATGTACTTATGGCGTGTACAAACAAGCAGTAATTTTTAAAAAGTTCATTTTGTCTTTTTATCTTTTTTTTTCAAAATTTTTTTTAGCAAAATTTCAGAAAAATATCTTTAATATCTTTTTGACCTCTACAGTTTTACTATAGCAAACATAATTCCTTACTATACGTCAAAACAAGTCCTAAGATCACCAATGTTTCAAACTAAATACAGCGTACTATGTTACATTAGTACGAAACTTCATTGAATAGAAACTCAAACACAACAGAAGCAAAATTAAGACAACTCTGAGCTACATAAGCATAGGTGGGATAAGTATATTAGTTTAATTAACAAGGCACCAAACAAAACAATCTAATAAGCAAAGTTGAGTGCAAAGTCATAGTTTGACATACGTCCTACGGTCGCAAGTTGTAGGGCGAAAGCGGTTCTTATCACAATTATTATTATTAAAAATAAAAATAAAAATAGCTTTATTTACACAAATTAACCAAAAATAACTTAACCTATCTTTAGATGTTACCTATACTACTACTGATACTGATTAAATAAAAAAGTACCTACTTCACAAACTATGGTCATAAATTATTATTATTATTGAAGTAATACTTCTAATGGGACTTCCAACAAGGTTACGTTAAACGTTTAACACTACCAGGGGGTATGAAAGCACTGTTCTTTTTCTCTTTCTCTCATAGCCAGTTACGTTTCGTATATTAAAGAAGTTTTACTTCAGTTGTGTGGTCTAAAGCACACTCGTTTTTTTGATTACTAAGAAAATTACAGGTTTTTTTTAAATAATAATTATTGACAACCGTCACAGCTCGACGGTCGACATCCCTACCGAGAACAAACATTTATATGATGAATATAGATGTTTATTCTGTGCCTGGTTGTTTTATTGTATTCTAATTATATTTACAAAAACAAATGTATATAAGTATTCTATCAGTCATCTGGTTCCTTTATTAATTGTGTTAAATGTCCAAAGATATTTATTATTATTATTTGCCGCGCACCTCGCACCTATTGCCTTGATGATCGATGTGACGCGGCGACCATATGTCCGCTTGCGACGCAGGAGGTTGCGGGTTCAATTCCCGCCTTGAGATAAATGTTTGTATGATCTGCAAATATTTATTCTGGGTGTTTTCTATGTATAATACAAAATATGCATGTATGTAATGAATTGTATTGTATTAAGTATATCAGTCATCTAGTACCCATAACACAAGCTCTGTTTAGCTTGGGGCTATATGATGCTGTGTGGATTGTCCAGCATTATTTAGCATTATTATTATAATTATTAATATTATTATTATTATTCGTGAAGTGGCTAAATAGCCACTAATAATAATCTTTTATTTTTTTTCTTTAGTTTATGACTTGGGCCACGCACATCGCGTAAACCGATTTCTGTCGCTCCCGGGACGTAGCACAAACTGAATTTAGCGTTAGATGTTAGTTGAGAGGAAAGTACATAACTATCCGGCATTATTATAAAGTATACATACGCTGTTTATGTACGTAAATAAAGTATCCATAAATAAGTATATATGCCATTTTGTTTTTAGATAAGACTAATATAAAAGAAGAGAAAAATTCTTCTACTGGTGAAACAAGCATATGGCCCACCTGATGTTAAGTGGTAACAATCACCTATAACAAGGCATTGTCTTGTAGGCCACGCACTTTGCGTACGTGCCCTTCAATACTCTGCGTCCTCTAACTTCAAGCATACTGGTGTTAAGCCTCATGTGCCTGCAATCTCACTGCTCCCACACCCTTCAAGCCGGAACACAGCAATGCGAGCATTACTGCTTGGCGGCAGAAATAGGTCAAAGTCAAAGTCAAAGTCAAAAATCATTTATTCAGTAATATCCGCAGGGATCATCTTGAAACGTCTTAAATCTAGGTGAATCTAAGCGCCAGTGGTATGGTGGTAGTACTTCCCCGGACGAGCCCTTTCATTAAGAGCTCTACTACTACTAATGATAATAAAATAGTTAATTATTGATATTAAAATAAAATAGCATTATAAAATTAAATAGCTTCGCGACTTTAATTCTTAGGCACGGTAGATGTCACCAGATCTCTTAGTACTTACTCGAGATTCTTCAGGGATGTCTAAGGCGGTAGTCAGGGGTACGTCCTGATAGTACGTTTGATACATACCCACATTATGCAGTAGCTAGTATTCCATACGTCTGTTAGTATGGTATGGTTGCAGGCCAATCGCTGCTGCTAGAATACTAACTGGTTCCCTCACGATGTTTTCCTTCACCATTTGAGAGCACTGACACTGCGCAAATGTATTTTTCGAACAGAAAAATCCATTGGTGCGCGACTGGATTTAAACCCACGATAGTATATTATAATTCAATGGCTCTGATTCAGAACAATGTACCCACTTTACCACATCGGTCGTCAATCGTCGTTTCGTATGTTAAAACCTGTCATACAAACTTGCAATAAAGACTTAGGTATTTTATTTTTTAAATCAGTGATTGTGTGCAGTCATATAGATTCAAAGCCAGGAGACTAAGACTCATTCACACGTAATGTCGAGCTGAAATTACGAGAACTTAATTAGATATCTGTGTGCTTTGTCTTGTTAGACGAAACTGCTCGGATTTGCCGTTAAAGTTCTGAATTGGACTATTGTTAAGAAGTGTTTGTCTTATTATTCTATTAGGTGGTGGGTTCGATCCCCGACGAAAACAAACATTTGTGTGATGATCATAAATGTTTGTTATGTGTCTGGGTGTTATATTGTATTCTAAGTATGTATTTACAAAAAAGTATGGGGTCCAGAAGCGTGGCTTCTATTCAAAGAGACTGGTGGATGTGACTAACGATCAAAGGGCCGGCATTTACCTTGAACAGAGAATTAGTTTAACTATCCAAAGAGGTAACGTTGCCAGCCTTTCGGGCACACTTCCTGCGGTCAGTGATTTAAATTCTGTTTTCTACATAGTAAAGACAAGACATAGAAGTTATTATAAAATATGTATAAGTATAAGGTAGATAGGTTAAATATTAGACGTAAAATATTTGTGTACTGTTAGTACCAAGTACTACTCGAGATTCTTTGAGGATTTCTATACCATTTTTTATACGAGTTGCTGATGGTATAAGCAGATGGCCCACCTGATGTTTAGTGGTAACCATCACCTCTGTTTTAGGCATTAAAATGCCTAGCAGGTCACAATCGTTAGTGGAATTGAACCGACAACCTACACAACAGAAGACAGAGTTACTACTAACTAAGCTGTGAGACCAGTCAATATAATATAATAATATCTTATTTTATACAATACTAGCGGCGCGTCCCGGCTTAGCACGGGTTTTAGTGAGGATCCCTAATTGTTTTTGAAAATATAATATAGCTTATGTCGCCCGGGGATAGTGTAGCTTCCCAACGGTGAAAGAATTTTTCAAATCGGTCCAGTAGTTTCGAAACCATATTTAATGCAAACAATCAAACAAAAAACAAACCAACAATCAAATCTTTCCTTTTTATAATATTATTATTATTAGTATAGAGAAGAGGGGTTTTTAAGAGATAAATAAATTATCTCTGGTTACAAAGATGACATTTTTAAGTACATCGTTAGTTAAAAGTACTCGTAAAACTTGTAAAGTTAATTTCTTTATTTACCGCTACTAAAGAAAAGGAAGTCATTTCTATTGCAAGTTACGTTTGTAAGAAAATAGCTCTTAAGTCAGCGTTCACACGGCAATGTATAAAATATACAACAACTAGAAATCTTAGGTACAGTCAGCTGCACTAGAAAGTATACAATTTGTAACTTTTATAATGGTATTACAGCACAACAATGAACTCTTACACCTCAAAAACTAAACAGTCATGAAATTAGTTGATGACCTCACTCGTTTTTTGAATAATTGTTGTGTAAATATTTTTAGCACTGCTGTGAAACCATTTTGAAAGTTACAAACTGTATACATTCTAGTGCAGCTGACTGTACTTCTTATTATAGATACCGCAAAGCCTCAAGACGAGTTTTTTTTACGTGACTTACTAACGAAACAAGCAAATGGCCCACCTGATGTTAAGTGGTGACCATTACCTGTAACAAAGCAATTTCTCATAGGTCACGCTTGTTATGAACGTGCTCTACGATGCACTACGATCCACCTGCGACGCCGGAGGTTGCGGGTTCGATTCCCACCTTGGGATAAATGTTTGTACGATCTGCAAATATTTATTCCGAGTTTCTGGGTATTTTCTATGTATAAAAAAAAATTCTATGTATGTAATGTAATGTCATAACACAAGCTTATTATTATTATTATAATAATACAGACTGATGATGATCATAATGATGTATAATAAGTTTACGCCACAAATATCAAAATTCATCAAGACCTTAAAATCGAGGCTCAAACTTCTTGTATTCTTTTCATAAATTATGTTTTAATTCGCACTATATGAAGTGCCGTGTGAACCTTGCCTTAAGACCGGTGCTTTTACTCCCACGATAAAACATTTCATTTCTGTTTATGTGCGCAATCAAAAACAATGTAGATGAGTATACTCATTAACTTTGTCTTTAGTAATGTCGTAGTTTTACGGAACTGTCTCGACATTTCCGTTAGTAGTCTGTATTTCCTCCACTTGTAAGTGAACCACTGAATTACTTCTATAGTCTTCGTTTTTTATTTTGATGGTATCGTGGTGGTTTTAGCTATAACACACGTTATCATGATGTAACGGTGTATAGCTAAAAAACGTTATTATAATGAATAGTCATAGATTCGGTGTCTTACATCTTCTAAGTGGGTAACCAAGTTAGACAACAACACTGGAGTTTAAATTTTTTTGTCAAAAGATCATACAAATAATGGTAGGAACTAAGCCGAAAGCATAAGTTTTTTAATTAATCTGTGCCGTAAGTGTTTTGTTTATTCATCTAGGCTTAGTCGCGAGAAACTGGCGCTTAGATCTACCTACCTGCTACCTATTCTTACAAACGATAAACGAAGTTTTGTATTTTCGTTTTGTAATAAACTCCGTCAAAAGTCAAGTTGTCGCTGCCTGACATGCCACGTAGTGTAACTCAAAACGACAATACGAAACTTCGTTTCTCGTTTCTAAGAGTAGACCTGCTGTAAGACGATTCTAGGGCCCGCTTGCACAACTATCACTAAATGTATTTAGCGAGCCCCTAAATTTACTTAGGAAGCTACAAGGAAAATTAAGTTGATATTACGTTCACGCTAAACATGATCTTGGTAAACGTGATTAGCTAAATAAAATTAAATCAGATTGTTGTGCAAGCGGCCCTAAGTGATATTTATTATTTCATGGCATGAAAAAACCGTTTGACTTGTTATTTCACTGACTTTAGCCAGTTAGTTACTTTATATACTACATACTGAACAAATTAAGTACATCCCAACACGAGCCCACAGTTTCTCAAACACATAAAATCATATCCCAGCGCGGGACCACATCCGGCCAGCGATTCCCAACACTTGTTTACGACCAATAAACGGACCCCTTTTACTTTTTACTGCATTTCTCGATCGTGCTGAGAAAGTAGCCAAGTGGGAGTTGATCAGGCATGTATTTTGTGGTCGGATTTTGGTCGGGCTATCCACATTTGTTTGTTTTTTGATCAGCAAACTTAGCAGTCTCTTAATAGCAGTGGGTATTCAGTGCTATTATATAATATGGACCGTATTACAACGTAATACAGCTTAATACGTAATAGCGTAATGTTCACCAATGTGGCGCGGCAGACAAATGTCCGCCTGCGATGCAGGTGGTTGCGAGCTCGATTCCCGCCTTGGGATAAATGTTTGTACGATCTCCAAATATTTATTCCGGGTGTTCTTGATATTTTCTATTTATAATAAAAAATATGTATGTATGTAATGTATTATAATAAGTACCTATATCAGTCATCTAGTACCCATAACACAAGCTCAGCTTAGCTTTGGGCTAGTCGATGCTGTGTGGACTATCCAACATTATTATTATTATTCTAGTACCACTTTGTCGTATCAAAGGCCCATTTTCTACCAGATACGTAGTTTTCAAGTTTAAAAACCGAAAACCTATTCACACAAACCCTATCTGTAATCAAACCGACCCCTTATTTAATAAGAAGCGACAGCATTTGAAAAATACCATTTAATTATAACTTTTTTAAAACTATGAACATGAAAAAAACAAAAAAACAACAAAAATGTGTGATGCCATTGGTGCGTCCGAATACTGTTAGTGTAATGTGTCAAAAACAAAATCGAGTTGAAAGTGAGAATGAAACCATTAGTAGTAGTTTTGTCTATAACAATTATTAGAACCTTTGTCCTGGCTGACCGACTCACATAATAGACAACGCACAGCCTGAACCACTGGTCATAAAGACTTGAAATTTCTCAAGGTATATTTGTATTTGTATTGGTGCGTAGAGGTGTACTGAGGGATTCCCGAAATTCAATCCGTACACGGTTACAGCCGGTATAAAGTTTGTATAAAAATAAAAACAACTTCACGCGGACGAGTGTTCCAATAAAAAAGTGCAGAAGAGGGTAGACCGTTTGTCTGCCAATAACATTCGATCCAATTACCACAGACTTCAGCTCGACGCGTGATCACAGCCAAGTGCTAGTCGGACTCGCGCACGAAGGGTTCCATGCCATTATCTAAAATAAAATCAGTAAAAAAAATACAATTGTAGTATGAGAGCTCCCGTAAATATATATTTTATTCTGTTTTTTAGTTATAGCGGCAACAGAAATACATCATCTGTGAAAAATTCAACTCTCGAATAGAAAGACAGACAGACAGCGTAGTCTTAGTAATAGGGTCGCTTTGGGTACGAAACCCTAAAAATCATGATAAATATACCGTTTCTATCTAAATTATATGAACAAGAAATCTAACACTGCGATAAGATTGAGCTAGAACTGTATGCACTTTGGCAGTTTTGATTTCCGCTCCTCGTCTTGACACTACTTCTTCTTTGAGAATAAAGGTGCTGCAGTGAAGGTTCCCCTTTGTCAGAACAAGTTGAGGCAACTTTTGGAGTTTTTTCTCGCGAGTAAACGTTATCAGAATATACTTTCCAAAGCAATTTCCTCTAGTAGATGGAACGAGTTAGAGTAAGTTTGAAATTCATTTTCAATATTATCTGTAGGGGTTAAATCTATGCATTATGACTTTTGATTTAAGACTGACATACAATCACTATTAGTTACAAGGAGATTTTCTGCCAAAAGAAAAATAAAAAACCGGCCAAGTGCAATTCGGACTCGCGCACGAAGGGTTCCGAACCATTATCAGTATAAAATTCTTAAATAATAGAATTTTATACAAATAAATAAATAAATATTTGAGAACATTTTATGTGTAGTATGCTGTGACATTATCTAACCCTAAACTAAGCATTAGCTTATACTATGGGAACGAGATTACTAATAGAAAACTTACATACTTTTTTATAAAAATACATATTATTTAAAATACAATACATGTAATTCATTACACAAATGTTTGTTACGGAAGGGATAGGGATTGAAAATTATTATTATTATTATTATTTATATAATAACTATTATTAGTATCTGAAATTACTATAAATAGTCTTTGTTGAACAATTTACATTCATGTGATGTAGTAATTTGAATAGACAATTCAAAGTACATTCAATAATCAGGAAATAGTTGCTAGAATTCACGCAAATCACCAATTTGGAATTTCACGTTCATTATTAGCTGAAGCATTTGATCAAACCACATTCAAATATGCAGAGGTATTTATTTATAATAAACTAGCGGTGCGTCCCGGCTTCGCACGGGTTTTATTAAGGATCCCTAATTTTTTTGAAAATATAATATAGCCTATGTCCCCGGGGATAGTGTAGCTTCCTAACGGTGAGAGAGAAGATAAAATCGGATTTGAACTTCGGAGCCTTTTCAATGCAAACAAACAATCAAATCTTTCCTCTTTATAATATTAGTAAGTATAGATAGTTTGTGCTACGGATGTACTAAGCTTGACGCTTTTTTATTGGACATTCAACAGATATTTTTCACATACCAAACAGTACTAATAATCTGAGAAAGGAGGTTTTCTAGTTTATCTGATCGCCAAGGAGCACAAGGCCTAGTAGGAACTCGCAACCTCGGTAATCCCTTATTAACATCAGGTGGGCCATCTGCTTGTTTCGATAGCAAGTCACATAAAAAAACTATTATAAATATTATTAACAATAGTTGAAATATGTAGCATCAGTATTTTTTAAACTTTCGCGATCGGAACACGTATAGAACACTTATATTACACGGGTATTTATCGCGTATTACCTTTTTTATTTATTTTCCCGACATTTCAAAACGCCGAAAGGTAATACGCGATAAATACCCGTGTAATATAAGTGTTCAATATATGTAGCATCAGTTTGAACATAGCTTTACGTTGAACACTCTGGGGGTTTACTGTAGAGAGTTGCATGTTAGTACAATGTCTACATTACAAATATTTAATTTAGTTCTGCCGTTTGCTCCGGTGGAGTTGTCGAGTCGATTGACTGGCTACTGCTGGGGATTGAAAAACGATGAACGTTTGGCACTATATATTGGGTTACACTGCGTGTAATGCATGCAGTGGCTCTGGAATTATTAGTGCGTTGCCCCGTAATGTGCTTACAATGTCAATACCAACTTATGTTTATCGTTTTTGATATAATATACTGACGACCGATCTGGCGCGGTGGGCGAATGTCCGCCTTGGGATAAATGTTTGTACGATCTGCAAATATTCATTCCGGGTGTTCTGGGTGTTTTCTATGTATAATAAAAAATATTTATGTATGTAATGTATTGTATTAAGTATATCAGTCATCTAGTACTAACATAATGTTGGACAATCCACCCAGCATCATTTAGCCCCAAGCTAAGCAGAGTTTGTGTTATGGGTACTAGATGACTGATATACTTAATATAATACATTACATACATACATATTTTTTAGTTTACATAGAAAATATCTAGAACACTAAACCAAACCAAACCAAGAACAGGCAAGAAAGTGGTCAGAAAGGTTAGCCGTAAAAAAATCACCTATTTTCTATTACTTTACATGCTTCGCACCTGTATTTTCAGAGCCATTGAAGACACGCAGTGCCGTCCATCCCTGAAGGACCCTTCAAGAAACGGTAAACACTCCCAAGGGCTCTCCTGATCAAAGGTACTCGAGCTTTTGCAAAGAGTATAACTGATCAATTGGTATTTAAGATTACCATCGGAAAACTTAATAGGCTTTCACAAAGGTAAGCCTTTTGTATTATTTGTGTGTTGTATTACTTTACCAGCGTATCTTACAGGTATAATCCCATTCGAGGAAATAATTTTTGGGATGATATAAAAATCTTTGTATCATACAGAATTAATATCGGCTGGAGTATACAAATCCCTGAATTGCGACCACAAACAGGAAGATACAACCAAACCTAACCTAACCTAAGGACTATAGTATGGGGTTCTTCAAAAAGGGCGTTTTAAAATTTTTAAAGGGTCGGCAACGCACTTGTGATTCCTCTGGTGTTGCAGGCGTCCATAGGCTACGGTAACTGCTTTCCATCAGGTGGGCTGTAAGCTTGTTAGTCAACTTTTTTGTATAAAAAAAATACAACGTAAATCACGATCCCACTAGGGTTTTAGTAAGGATCCCTATTTTTTTTTTAATATAATATATCCTATGCCACCCGGGGATAGTGTAGCTTCCCAACGGTGAAATAATTTTTCAAATCGGTCCAGTAGTTTCGGAGCCTATTCAATGCAAACAAACAAACAATCAAATCTTTCCTCTTTATAGTTAAAATGAATACTAAGATAATATTAGTTCTAGTGTAAACGCTTAATTCTAGGACAAACAGCTCAAAATATACCTTCCAAAGCCAGAGTCGATATTAGAAATGCTGGCTATTCCAACGTTTCCCGCGCATTCCAATTAGAAAGCTACGCAAAACACGATCAAATTCCAACTGTCAACAACTTTTAACTAGCTAAATCCAACGAAGGTATGCCGTGCTGTGATACTTACTACGAAAGTTTGAATTTAGAACGGTGGAACTCAGTTCAGCGAAGTTTTTATCGGTTCTACTTGTAACCAGATGTCGCTGTGATGAAATTCAAACTCAGATAAAAAGTTTCAACACAAAAGAGTCAAAGGATCAAAGAGTACCTAATTATAAAAAAAATTACATTTTCAATCAATGATTACTAACATTGTTTTTTTTTTGGAATTTTGCATAATCATTTATACAAACATTTTTTTTATTCGATTCCGTCTTTTTGCCTTGTTTTGGTAGGTACTTAACATTAACAAGATATAAAAAAAAAATGTTCAGACTTTTCGACCTTACAGTTATAATATAGCATAGATTCTGTATGCAACTGTCCGGTGATATTATTCTACCGAACATTTTCAAAGAGGTACCTATCTAAAATTTCTGTTGGACCCAAATAGCCAATCGGCCTGTAATCGAAAGCTTGCATGGTGCAATTACAAAACAGGCAAGTAACGTAATTGAGTTACGAGACGCTGTCGAGCTAACGAGTCTAACGACACGGGAATGACGTACCCTGTCCTATGTGCAACTTTAATTTAAGTACCATAAGCACTAGGTTTGGACTTGAACTAGCGATGGCGTCGCAAATAAAGCGTTGACGAGAAAAGCGAACTTAATTCGATTCTAACTTTCTACTTTATTAGTAGTAGAGCTCTTAGTGAAGCTCGTCCGAGGAAGTTCTACAATTCGATGCTCATAAGCTATTTTATACCAAAAAAATTGGCTGTCTGTAAAGTCGGTTTACGAACGATAGTTTATCGTGACAACATAATAAGACACGATTGGCGTAGGCCAATCGAGTGGAAGAGAGATAGATGCGGCACAAGCCGAACGCTCAAGCCGATCGTGCTTTTCGCTCGCTCGTGTAGCACTCTCGCTCCGATCGTAACGTTACAATAAGCGTAACGGGACACTTTGTCATGCGTGCAGCCGGCGTTCATCGATTTATTAGACGTTGTCATGTCAAGTAGACTAGTCGAGTTTAGTTCTTTCTTTTAAATAATATTTAAATTGAGACACATTAAAGTGCGCATGACCAAAAAACGAGAGAATCGATAGCGTTAAAAACTCATGTTAAGTCCATTCTCGTGTTTTGTGCTAGCAAACCTGATTGCATCGTAAATGGCAACTTCTAGATTATGAAGTTTACCAGTAAAGGAAGTCTGTGTCAGTCCCAAAAGCCTTTACCAATGTTATATTCTGAGAAAATTACTAAGGTAACAACATGGCAATTAAAAATAAATAATAATAAAAATAATAATGCTGGACAATCCACACAACATTATCTAGCCCCAAACTAAGCAGTGCTTATGTTATGGGTACTAGACGACTGTTATACTTAAAACAATACATTACATACATACATATTTTTTATTATACATAACCCAGAACACCCGGAATAAGTATTTGCAGTTCGTACAAACATTTATCCCAAGGCGGGAAGCGATCCCGCAACCTCCTGCGTCGCAGGCGGACACTCGCCCGCCGCGCCAGATCGGTCGTCAAAATACCAGCCATTCTCTCAATAGAATGGTAAATATTAATATAAGTGGAAGAAGAAATAATTTATTCGTTTCATAAATCAACATACCCCAAATGTGAAATGAACTGTGGTACTCTCAAATCCGTTCATTTTTCACTCAATAACCGTTAGGTTGGATTTATAAGCAATTTCAGGCTCCTATCATTGAAGATTTATGGCGTTTATGATATCATTATATGTATTTTATCCGAACCACATCCGAATGGCGACCACAAACCGGAAGACAAAGAGTAGGACGCTCTTCTACCAGACGGATTGATGACATTCTTAGGGTCCCGGAAAGTTGGCTCAAAATCGTTCTTCCTGAAAACGCACAGAAATGGCCTTTCTCAAGCCCGGCTAAGTTGTGCAACGCGACAATTATCTACTCGTTGTCTCATATCGTTATAAAATAGAGATATCTCTTTATAGCTTCCTGTGCTAACATGTCAGTGTCAAAAATCTATCTCGTTCTGTTTAATGAAGACTGCCAATGTTTAGCTTATCTGTGGGTCTTTTATTTCTAATTTCTAAAATATCCACCAATAAAAAATGTATCTCTTATTGAATCAAACCAACTTGAGGGCCTTGGAGGATGTCTCATGGAGTTAGTAAAAGGTACATACGTCTAAATATTAAATTTAGCAGATTTTGCAGTAAGTAGGTAGTATTTCAGATGTGACTGATTCCAAGCCCATCGCTGTTACTAGAATTATTACCTCACCTCACCTCACGATGTTTTTCTTCGCCGTTTGAGAACATTGGCATTTTTTAGAAAGCTTTGTAAATAAAACCTCCAACCTACTTCTTCGTAGGTTGATAGCCAAAGTTAACCTCCAATACAAAACCCTACATATTTTCACAGTTTATTGCGCCTAATAAATAACAACAAAAAATGTATTTCCTAAACAGGATTTCCAATCCGTGGCCGGACGGCGTCGCTAAAGTTACAAATTGACCCATCTGTAATCCGGGACGGTCCGGGATCCAAACGTATAATCCTGGGATACAAAATAACTGGAGAGGTCAAACTATCTTCCGACAACACTTTTTGTGCATAACTTTGTTTAATGAGTTTGTTGAGAAATGGAATGATTTTGTTTTTAAGGTTAAACAAGTCGGTACTATGTTCATACAAACGCTGTAAGCGTTTAATGTCTACTATTTAGTCGTGCGTCCGAAGTTAAGTTTGATACTGAATTATCTTGCCGTTATCTAGGCTCGTTACCCTATACTCTACAGTAAAATCAGATACCTTGAAAGTTACAAGCGTCGAAAGATTTAGTACTAGTAGACATTAAAAGCTTACAGCGTTTGTATGGACATAGTACCGACTTGTTTAACCTTAAGCTTAGTTACATGCCCAATTTCATACGTTTGTATCTATCAGCGTATATCTCAGCAAAGTAAGATTTATTGAAATTCTTGGTTCGAAAGTAAAAATCAAAAATAATCTATCTGAACCAATGGCAGGAAATTTTGTCCTGGCTGATTTACATGTACACAACGCACAGCCCAAACCACAAAACTTGCAGGCTATATTCATCTTCGTAGAGGAAGGGAGTTCTACCCTTGAACGGGCTGAGCGGGGGTTGAAGTTTGTATGAAAATAACTTCACGCGGGTGAAGTCACGCGCATTTTGCTAGTTTAATTTTTAAGCCACTTTAAACCCTTTTTATAGCACTTGTAATTTCATCGGGGCCCCAACCTTTAACCCGCTGCTTTGCGGTAAAAATTGGGTTACTTCTCGGGAAGCCTTCCACTAGCTGTCAAAAAATCTAAATCGCTAAATCGTTCTTCTCAGTTTTTTGTGTCTAGCATGATTGCGAGGAACCGGTGCTTAAACTAACTTGTAAAACAATTTATGATTACATTGAATATATGCTTTATGACTTTGACTTTGATTAATGCATAATAATAATAATGCTGGACACTCCACACAGCATTATCTAGCCCCAAGCTAAGCAGAGCTAGTGTTATGGGTACTAGATGACTGACGTACTTAATACAATATAATTACGTACATAGATATTTTTTATTATACATAGAAAATACCCAGAACACCCGGAATAAATATTTGCAGATCGTACAAACATTTATCCTGAGGCGGGAATCGAACCCGCAACCTCCTGCGTCGCAGGTGGACATTCGCCCGCCGCGCCACATCGGTCGGCATGACGCAACGATTGATAAGTAACGTTTTGACGCGTTACTTTTCTACCTCCTTTTTCTTCCAAAATCATTGTCGTGGTGCAAAACAGCCCCCTAGTAAGTATTCATACGGAACGCTTTCAATTTCCGACTGTGATTGCGTGAAGCGTGAGCTTTGATTACGTCATCAAACCCAAAAAAATATTACATGTAATAAGATTTGAGCATTGACTTATATTGGAAATTTGTTTTCTTGCCTTCTAAGAGAAATGAGGAAAACTCAAAAGTTTCATCAAATAAACAGAAAAATAAAAATTTCGCGTTGCACATTTTAGCCCGGTTGGATGACACAGGTTGACGGACGTAGGGCATGTTCTTATTATACGTGACCTACTTTTATGTCCAATGGGCTGTCTTCTAATTTCTGACTGTACCTACTGACGAATCTATTTACCTAATATAAACTTTAATCAAAGCCTAATTCTATCCACCTCATGAATAATTCATGTGTCTCAACCGACCCTTCCTTATTGATAGTTTAATAAAAACATGGGAAATTCCGAGAAATAAAAACCTGACAATACTACAGTAACCGACTACAAATCTGGCACGTCCCGAATCTAGGTGTTGCGGTATTCAATTGCCGGACATTTTTCACAGAGGCCATGAGGTTGGTAGTACAGTCATGGCCATTAGTGCTATATGGTTTTCTATAATAATCTATTCGAGTTATAAGAATATTTGTCCTGTGAGTGATTGACTGACTGACTGACTGACGTATAGAACGCAAACCACTTGTTCTAGAGATTTGTAAATTTTTGGGTGTAGTCTTGTGTGGCGGTGTAAGAAATAAAATTCGGAAATTCAACCCCTGAACGGGTTTGAACTTTGAATGAAAATAACTTTACATTTACGAAGTCGCGCGCATTTCCTATTTAGGTTAAAGTGTCCCTACTTCTTTCATACAGGTACCTCCTGCCATTAATGTGTGTAATTTATGTAGTTTAGGGAAAAATTGATGTATTTTTTTTCTTGACAAGAACAACTTGTTCACATCTCTTTTTCTATAACTTGAGGATTTATAAAAAAACCGGCCAAGTGCGAGTCGGATTTGCGCACGAAGGGTTCCGTACTAAGATCTACAATATAATAAAAATACCTTGTTGTATGTGAGCCCTCTTAAATATTTATTTTATTCTGTGTTTTAGTATTTATTGTTATAGCGGCAATGGAAACTTCAACTTTCTAACTATATACCACGGTTCATGAGATTACAGCCTGGTGACAGACCGTTTACCCGTTCCGTTCCGTTTTACCCTTTGAATTGTAATTCCACTTCTCTCTCTGACTGTACTCTAAGGTACTTGAGTTCCGGTGACAACTATTCGCAACCCGGTCACGTTCTAGAGGACAAGTCGTACCAACGAATAGGTATGTCTATTTCATTTTGAGCCGACATCAAAAAATGAGGTGGCTCTCAATTCGATGTGCATTTTGTCGTACGAATCAAGTGAAACTCAAGTAACTCAATTAAAGCCAGAGAAAAAGGAAAGAAATATAAAAATAACTTAACAATTCTAATCCCCAGGCACGGTAGATATCTAAATATATATAACTCAAAGGTGACTGACTGACTGACTGACTGACATAGTGATCTATCAACGCACAGCCACAAACCACTGGACGGATCGGGCTGAAATTTGGCATTCAGGTAGATGTTATGACGTAGGCTTCCGTTAAGAAAGGATTTTAATTAATTGTACCCCCAAGGGGATAAAATAGGGGATGAAAGTTTAACGGGAACGGGAAATAACTGCCATGCAGGCGAAGCTGCGAGCGGCCGCTAGTTAGTCATATAGATTATTAGATCATTAGTCAGAGATTTTTTTTATATTATCCTATATACCTATCAATTGTAAAACCTTGGTCCTTCCTGACTGACTGGCATTTAGATAGCGCACAGCCTAAGCCACTGGTCATAGAGACTTGACATTCTAAGGGTAATGTATTGAAGAAATAAAGTTTTTTTTATATTGTAATAAGAAAGAAAGAAAGAAATAGCATCACGTCCTTATTCCCCAAGCACGGTAAATACTTGAGGTGTAATAATTTTAAAAATCTTTGCATAAGCAAAGATTTTTTTAAATTTAACTCCCAAGGGTTTGGTTAAGAAAGTTTGTATGTAAAAATCTTTATGCGGACAAAGTCGCGCACATTTTCACTAGTCTGTACAATTGGCCACATAATTTGTAGTTAAGGTCGTCCTATCACACTGAAAATTCATAATTAAGATGAAATAGGGGTTGTAAGGCTTTAGGGTGGACAGACGATACCAGTGTACCGTCGCATTTCTTAGTAAGACAGAGGGTGTTTCAACCCTTACTACAAGTTTGAGCGTTAGGACAGAATCATATTAGCACGACTGCGCGGACCCACGTCGACTGTCTCTGTTATTTTGTATGGGGCAGACAAAGACACAGCCAGAAGAAACTGACCCGTGCCGTTAGCTGTAGTGTCACTTTTATATACAACTAGCGGTCCGGTTTTAGTAAGGAACCCAATTGTTTTGAAAATATATATAGTCTATGTCACGGGACAAAAATAACGGGAACGGGAAAAAACTACCACGGGGGGCGAAGCTGCGAGCGGCTGCTAGTATTAGACGACCGATGTGGCGCGGCGGGCGAATGTCCGCTTGCGACGCAGGAGGTTGCGGGTTCGATTCCCACCTCGGGATAAATGTTTGTACGATCTGCAAATATTTATTCCGGGTGTTCTGGGTATTTTCTATGTATAATATAAAATATCTATGTATGTAATGTATTGTATTAAGTATATCAGTCATCTAGTACCCATAACACAAGCTCTGCTTAGCTTGGGGCTAGATGATGTTGTGTGGTTTGTCCGGCATTATTATTATTATTATAGTATAACTATAATCGCCTGTAGATTCTTGCATTCGTACTCGCCCCAAACCGTACGAGAAACTCACCCATTAGCATTTAACTTTGGCGTCGTAAATGTCATGTTTAGTGCCAAGTTACGTCTTCATAATCATTATGTTCATGACACTGTCATGACCTATTTTATTGTGAATACGTGACCTATAAAACATAACCCCGAGTAACACATCGGTAGAGTTTATTGTTCGCTAAAGACGGAATCAGATTCGACTTACGCCACGCATGACTATATGCCTCAGGTAACGCAAGTGCACTGTATGACACGTTCCTAACGTAACCTGCAAGGCAATACTTTGATAGATAGATAGATAACACTTTATTGTACACAAATTATATTGCTTATAAATCTAGATTTAACAGAGTACAAAGGGCGGCTTTATCGCTGAAAGTGATTTCTTCCAGGCTTTGGTTTAGGTAATGGTACACACTTATCATCCGGTGGGCCATTTGTTTGTACTTCCCCGGACGAGCAATTCACTAAGAGCTTTACTACTACTAAAAATAGATAGAAGAACTGATATAATACTTTTATACTTTTTTTCACATTCTTGTTAGATTAGTTTGTATGTAAATACATGCTTTTTTTACAGTTTATGCATAAACGTTTGACCGCAATCTCACCTGATGTTAAGTGGTGATGCGGTCGACATAGCACTCTTACCTAGAAAATATCTATTCACTTTTCTCTTGAAGACTTATTATACGTGACCTATTACGTGTGACTTGATTAACAATATAGAATAAAATAAGACAGACCGAGAATTAAATTCAGTAACGTAAATTTGACGACCGATGTGGCGCGGCGGTCGAATGTCCATCTGTGACGCAGGAGGTTGTGGGTTCGATTCCCGCCGGGATAAATGTATGCGGGGTGTTCTGGGTATTTTCTATGCATAATACAAAAATATCTCTGTATATAATATGCAATCAGTCATCCAGTACCCATAAGCTTTGCTTAGCTTGGGGCTAGATGATGCTGTGTCGATTGTTCAGCATTATATTATAAATTGGTCCTCCGTATGGGAATTGATCCCACAACCCAAAGCACAGAAGGCAGTGCGACTACTTCATCTGAAAGACCTGTCGATGTATTAGGATGTCTGTGTACATAATTTATGATGTTTTTCAACAAGACGTTGTTTGTTTGCGTTTACAAGATTAAATGATAGGTACTACGCATGCGGGTAAAATTATTATCTTATATATATATCTCTCTATCTCTATCTTATAGATTATTTCTTATAATAGGTAGGTAGGTAGCTTAGACGAGTAAACCAGGTAGGTAGGTTTGCATATAATGAGTTAGGGCCATTTTGAAGCGTACTATATAAGTAAAAATTTTTTTTTTTACTATAATGTGGTGGTTTTAAGTTTAAGTTTACTAGTTTCAAATAAACACTTTAATTTGAATTTGATTAAGGGTAAGTATAAAATATTTTCAACTCAAATCAGTAACTTTCTGATCTGTGCCATTCAACATTTTTGTTTTAACGCAGTTCAAAGGCCGTAAGACATCAATTTTCTCCTTAATCAAGTCCCGTTTTCACGGGACAGTCTAACAAAAATGACGTCACGTCACGTCGTGTCACGCATTCATGACGTGGCGTCTCTATTTGCCCTTTTTTGTCCGTACGTGCTTGAAGCGTACTGATGAAATTCCTGTTTCATTGAAACACTGGAGATGTTAAAATGAAAGTTTTGTTAATTTTCCTGGCTTTAGAAATAGCTTCACGACTTCAATGCCTCAGGTTGATGAACACAGAGCAGTGTATTGTGACCACTTAACATCAGGTGGGCCATATGCTTGTTCCATCAGCACATAGTATAAAAAAAAATAAAAAAAAACCTCAGGCATGGTATATCTCCTCAGGTTTCTTAGTAACTATTACTCGAGATTTTTGAGGATGTCTATGGGATAGTTAGAGGTACGTCCAAATATTTCATTTGGTAGCTGCTGCTAGAATCCTAACTGGTTTCTCACGATGTTTTCTTTCACCGTTTGAAAACACTGGTAATGTGCAAATACATTTTTTTATAAGTTAATGTGGATCAATTGGTCAAATGATCAGTATAATAATGTTTAGAAAGAACCGGAAAACTAGCTTTATTACAAATAAACTCGTCGTAACCGTATTTTGTCTCTTTCGATCGAATTTGAAACTGTCTGTCAATGCAAAAGACAAAACATGTAACAATTTTAACGTTACGTCGAGTTTATTACTACCGAAAAGAGTGTGGGATTTTTTTTCACAACTTGTACTTGTTCTTGCATCAGTAACAATCAGATGGTCCACCTGATATTAAGTGGTAACCATCACCTTGCAGGTTACATTCATTAGGAACGTACCCTAAAATGCACTGCTCTGCTGCTACCAACCTGTGGTGTATACCTGTATAGGTATACAGCAACCAAACCGAAACAGCAACGCTACTTGGCAGCAGAAATATGCATGGTGGTGGTACTCCTAGACGAGTCCTTCACCTACTACCTCTATCTACCTACTTCACGCAACCTTCACAACTTTTCGGCCCATCAAATAAGGGGCCGTTTTCCTAACCTCCATTCCCCAGCGGTTGTCGATAGCCTTTTCATACAATTGAATTCCCTAGATTGGAGTCATTCTTCAAAAGCTCCCTACCCAGCCTCATCATAGAAAGGTTTAGAAAGAACCGCAATCAACCCCCCTCTAAGCAATGATCAATCCAATCTTACTCAAGTAATGCCGGTAATATTTCAAGACCCTTCGGAAATAAAGTAGGAGTACAAAGGCGGCATAGTTTCAAAGTAACAGAGAGGTATCCTATCACAACTCAGGTGCCTTTGTACCGAGATAAGTAACTGTTCAATCGAATTACACAATGGAAAGGTCAGGCTAAGGCCTCGGAAGGGACTATAGGAACAATGGGTATTTTATTTAGTTGTGTTGCAGGGTTATTGATTGGATTAGGGAGAAACAGCTTGGACCAGCTCTGTTTTGGTCGTTTTATTGCTTTTATCAGACGGCACAAAAACGTGACTCACTTGAGGACCAATTGCAAACAAATTCGATATTTTGTAATATTCAGACAGCAAAAGCAGGGAAGCAAAACCAATCAATGTTTCAAATAGTCTTCTGTTTATTGAAATTATAGATAGATCAAGCGATCGAGCTGGTCAGGCTTGGTCGCGAAGAACTGGCGCTTAGATTCAATTAGAGAGTAAACAAAAGAGTAGAACAATTAAATTACAACTAGAAACAAAATACACAAAGGGCGGCTTTGGCGCTAAAAGCGATCACTTATATACAACCTGTTTTCATCAAATAATATCATATTTTAAAAATAAAATCAAAGCAGTTTTATCCAATAGTACTGGGTCACTCCCACAGGTTCTAAGTTTTTAGGGTTCCGTATCCAAAGAGTCCCTATTACTAAAACTCCGTTGTCTGTCTGTCTGTCCGTCCGTCTGTCACCAGGCTGTGTCTCATGTTAGTTAGAAAATTGAAACTTTCACAGATGATGTATTTCTGTTGCCGCCATAACAACAAATAATAAAAAACAGAATAAAATAAATATTTAAGGGGCCTCACGTACAACAAACGAGATTTTTTTTTCCGTTTTTACGGATTTCCTCAATTCTGATTCTCTCGCAGTGAAACTGCGCTCTTTTTTTAGCCCGTTGTGCGACTTTGAGCTAGTGTATGAGACCAATAGTCAGCGACCACGTCTCAGTCCCAGCAGTTGCAGCTTCTTTATAGATGCGAAAGCAACCTTGAATGAATCTCGGCAGTTAAATACAGGTAGTATTACGTTTCACTCTTGCTAGAAATCGGCCCCAAAAAGATGAAGTTAAATACATAATTTACGGTGTCCGCCCGAGTTTATCAAGTCACTGTGAATTAGTTATGCAGGCAGAGTCCCGAGCAGCCCAACTTACACTCACAACAATATAACTACATGAATTTTACCTTCAGGATTCTGTTTTTCACCTGTCGAGGTTCGCTCGTAAAAAATATTTTTATAATTTAAAACATCTTCTGTGCAAACTTTTTTTGTATACTATAAAATTAATTTATAAACCGGCCAAGTGCGAGTAAAACTCGCGCACGAAGGGTTCCGTATCTAATAAAAACGGCAAAAAAATCACGTTTGTTGTATGAGAGCCCCCTTAAATATTAATTTTAATCTGTTTTTTAGAATTTGTTGTTATAGCGGCAACAGAAAAATCATCATCTATGAAAATTACAACTCTATCACGTTTCATGAGATACAGCCTGGTGACAGACGGACAGAAGACAGACAGCAGACAGTTTTAGGAATAGGGTCCCGTTTTACCCTTTGAGTACGGAACCCTAAAAACGGGCACCCATAACAAAAATCTGCAACTTAACTCAGGTCAAAAAGTATCACAAATACTTTGTTAATGTTACTAGCAAACTGATATATACCTTATATTTCTTATTTTATTTGCCACAAACTTTCTCGATTTCGGGTAAATACAAACGCGCCCAAAACGGCCCGTCGAACCAGCGAGCGATAAAAGATTTATATTGCGGCGGTGTCTTCAATATTCCGTATTTACTGCTGTGTTTTGTGGCTGAATCCATTAATTCAGCAGTGTTGCCAACCCAATGGATACAAATTAAATATATAAACCTTTATTACGGACCTGCAACTTTTTATTTTTTTAGAGCTGGCATATTGTCAAAAAAGTGCTCATTTCGTTCGAGACAATTGACCAATAATAATACACAACAAAAACGAGTGTGCTTTAGACCACACGACTGAAGTAAAACATCTTTAATGTACGAAACGTAGGCTATGAGAGAAAG
This sequence comes from Electrophaes corylata, assembly GCA_947095575.1. Classification (NCBI taxonomy): domain Eukaryota; kingdom Metazoa; phylum Arthropoda; class Insecta; order Lepidoptera; family Geometridae; genus Electrophaes; species Electrophaes corylata. The sequence goes on along the minus strand of OX352699.1, from coordinate 13,501,361 downwards.
AGAGAAAAAACAGGGTTTTCATACCCCCTCCATGGTAGTGTTAAACGTTTAACGCAACCTTGTTGAAAATCGCATTAGAAGTATTACTTCAAAAATCTTTAGCCTCTTTGGTCAACTGACAGATAAATTAAACTGTTGGAAAATTTTTGACATCTGTAAAAGAAACATGTCCATTTTTTTGATGTGTGGGTCTGACTCAATTACAGTTTTCGATTTACCGCACTCGTACAAAGAAAGGCATACGCAACCCAATGATTAAATTTGGCTTCGATTGAACAATTATGATGCTTAATGGCCATTTTGAATTGAACTCTATTGTAACGTAATTTGATTAACTGTTTTAAAATGTAGGATGAATTCTCTAGCTAATAAAGCTCAAATTGCTGTGCTAGTTTTATCTAGGTCACTATTGTTAGGACGAATCATCGCATTTGAAAGTTCTCCTATATGTTTGTGGTCCTACCTAATGGTGGGGATCAAACCTACGATTTACAGCGCAGAAGATAGAACTACTACTACCTAAACCACCCGCGGTTTTATTTGTAAAGTCCGCAATCTATACCGATTCTACGAATATTTGTCCTGAGTGACTGACTGACTATCTGACATAGACAACGCACAGCCTAAACCGCTACTTACAGAGACTTGAAATTTTCAGGATATATTTGTCTTGGTGCATACAAAATTATTAAGAAAGGAATTCCTGAAATTCAACCCCTAATCAGGTAGGTACAGTGGCGCTGAAAGTTTTTATGAAAATAAACCCAGGCAGATGAATGCCAGGTGTTTTCGCTATTTTTAATAATTAAAAATAAATTTTAAAAAAAGTTTTTCAGGCACATTTAATTGTTACATAAAAAAATGTACCTAAAGACTCTAGAATATAATTACTAATCAGTTTGAAGTCGGTAAGTACTTTTTTGAAGTAGGTATATTAATAATTGGTGTAAATGGTTATTTGTTTCCTTTAAGTAAACGTTTAATGTATTAACACGATCCCACAAACAATAATCTGTCGGGAGCCGAAAGTCCAATTTTCCGCGGTTTGACACTGCAATATCTATTCATGAGTTTCGTTGACATGTACAGCACTAACAGTTTACGTCACGCCAAAATGGAGTCTATTACAACGCGATACGGTCTTTGAATGAATATTCGTCGATGTGAATAATACTTTGCAAGTGTATAGGGTTGGCCGAACTTTGTACAGCTTTAAGTGGAGTTAAATCATATTTCTAACCAGCATCGTGTTTAATTTCTGTTGTTCGTAACTATCTGTCCGTGAGTATGTACTTAGAACCCTATGTCTTTGCCCACCCTTGCTACCTAGCAGAGTTATTGTATTTCGGCTTAAGGTGAAACAACTCGTCACTATTTCCATACAAACACTGCAGTATAATATCTCCACTGTTTATCAACGTGCGTCCAAAGTTAAGTCTGATACTGAATAATCTTGCGTTATCTATGCTCGTTATTATATACCTCACAGTAAAAAAAAAATAACTTGATAGTCAAAAGCGAAAAATATGTTTGTATTTCATCAGCAATTTTACGAAACTTTGGACATAAATAAATAGTAATACAATCAGTAGTTTTATTCTAAAAACACTTCTATTCATAAAAATTTTACGGCACTTGGCGGCGCTGAGTACTATGCCTTTACGGCAGAGAATTATTAGAATTAGAATGATTCAGTTTAGAAGTCAAGTCAAGTCAAGTCAAAAAGCATTTATTCAGTAAAATCCGCAGGGATCATCTTGAAACGTCTTAAATCTAGGTGCCAGCCAATAGATGAGTTAGATTCACGGGTAAGCCCATTTGAAAAAGTGTAAACAAGGTTTAATTGAAATTATGACATATTGTACACTCGTGCTAGCCCTATGATATCTTTTTTTAAGCCATGACGTGACAGAAATCGTGTTCATGCAAATTTTACAGTTACAAATTCAGTTTTCTATGACTATAAAATAGTTCTAAATCATAGGGTTGTCACGGGCGGAATAACTTTGCTAAAAGTAGTAAATGCACGCTATTTCTGTCTAAATGACAGAGATGAAGTACAGGTTTTGGTAAAAAAAAAACAGACGCTGCTATAAACGGTTTTTGTGTTATATGAGACTTACTATCAAGAGGTATTCTTGTCAAAGACGAGAGCTAAACCTAGAAGGTATTACAAAAGATGCCACGAGAATCATAAAAATAAAAACCGGCTAAGTGCGAGTAGGACTCGCGCACGAAGTGTCCATTATCTACTAGAATCTATCATCTCTTCTGTTAAGTTTTAATAACCAATGTAAGAAGAGTCTTCTCTATTCTGTGGTGTTATAATAGGAAGTGAAAACAACTTTAAAATATTTGTACTCACTCCTTTCTTATCCATGTCATCTTTCACACAGTTTAACCATCTTTAAAAAGTCAAATAAAAAAAAGAAAAATGTTTAAGACAGGCTTCTGACAAATCATCATTTTCATCGTGGTTCTAATGTAATTCTGTATTAAATCACAACAGCAACTTACATTTCAAAAGACAAAATTTCAATCAAAAGTCTTTTGGCTAAAAGTCTCTTTACAAGCTACTTCGCAAGCAATAAAATGTATTGAGTATGAAATCGTCCATCCGTGGCCGTGGTTCCTCAAACGGGGGTTTTACTGCGACATAAATACGGCTAAATGTGACAGAGATGAAAACTTTTGTTTTTGTTGGTCATATCTAACAAATTGAGGGCATTCCTTACCTTACCAGGCTTTTAAAAGTTTTGTTGATTTTTTTTAACCTAAACATGGAGTTTTTGTTAGACAGTAACAAGGATGGCCTATAAATTGTAAAGGAACAGAAAAATAAAACTTTTAGCGCGGTAAATGTTCTTTTAAGTGTTTAAGTACTAAGTACCTACCTACTTAAGTTTTTTTTAGGATATCTACGAAATAGAGTGAAAAATTAAAAATAACATTTTGCGCATGTGATGTAAGGAATTTTTAGGTTATTTTTTACACCTAGGATCAACCTTCCTTGATTGGAGTTTTACTAAGGATTCCTAATTTTTTTGCATTGATTATGCTCCGAAACTACTGGACCGATATGAAAAGTTCTTTCACCGTATGGAAGCAACAACTATCCCCGAGTGACATAGGCTATTATTATTTTCAAAAAAATAGGGATTCTTACTAAAACCCATGCAAAGCCGAGACGAGCCACTAGTAGGCTATGTTAACCCGAAAAATTAAAAGTAAAAATGTTTACCGCCCAACGAAGTGTACACGGCCAGCAATTTATTTAAATAAAATAAAAATAAAAAAAATCTCTTTATTTCGAATAACCTACCTAACCATATAAATCCATAAAGGGTAGTAAGCACACATTAATATAAAAACAATGGAGGAAAAGAGTGTTAGTGTAACCTTAAAATTAGCTTAAATATGCATGCCCCGTTCCCAGAGTGACAATCATAGTAAACATACATTTGCCGGGATCACTCTGCGCCCATAGCAGCGATGAAAACCTATTCGCTATGGTTTTTATTTATAACTAGCGGCCGCTCCTAGCTTCGCATGCGTGGCATTTTTTTCCCGTTCCTGTTATTTTTTCGGGATAAAATCATAGTAGCTTTATGCATACAAAGTCTCAGCCCGATCGGTTTAAAATTGACAAAGTTTCATACAAACTTTCATCCCCTATTTTATCCCCTTAGGGGTAGAATTAATTAAAATCCTTTCTTGGCAGATGCCTACGTCATAACATCTACCTGCATGCCAAATTTCAGCCCGATCCGTCTAGTGGTTTGGGCTGTGCGTTGATAGATCACTATGTCAGTCAGTCACCTTTGAGTTATATATATTTAGATGGGTTGGCTTAGGAATACATCCTAGATTGTGTGACCGAAAGAAAATTACAATCTTATTCATAAGTTTATTCCCTGGGTGCTGGTAATATTCTGAATACGATCTTAAACAAACTTTTATGGGTAAAGTTAAGTAATTTTGCGATTTAATTCACTGGTTGGATCGTAAATTAAACAGCAAAAAATGATAATTAGCTTCGTTGAGACAAGGCAATAAGATTTGATTTTTTACCACTTATTAAATGTTTGTGGTCATTTTTTCATATTGAAACTAATAAAATACTTGCGTATTATATAAATATCTACTAAGGATATAATACTAACGCTGGACAATCCACACAGCATCATCTAGCCCAAAGCTAAGCAGAACTTATGTTATGGGTACTAGAAGACTGATATACTTAAAACATACATTACATACATAGATTTTATTATAGTTTTTAGTATTTGTTGTTATAGCGTCAACAGAAATACATCATCTGTGAAAATTTAAACTCTCTAATAATCACGGTTCATGAGATACAGACGGATAGACAGACATACAGACAGCAGAGTCTTAGTAATAGGGGTCCCGTTTTATCCTAAAAATGATTTAGAATTAAGAACAATGAACATTTTAGTTTGTATGGTTACTACAGCTGGTAGAAGTTCCATATACTGATCCTTACTTGCATATCCCAACAGTTATTGAAGTTTTCGCATAAACTTGATATATCGCTGATACGATCCGGCCATATTGAAAATTGCTAGCTGGCATCAACCCTATATGAGGTCATGCTTTATCACTTATCGGAACTGGCACTTAGATTTCATCCTTAGAATAAATAATAAATAAATAATGCTGGATAATCCACACAGCATCATCTAGCTAAGCAGAGTTTCTGCTATGGGTACTAGATGAGTGATATTATTATACTTAATACAATACATTAAATACATAGTTTCTTTTTATACATAGAGAATACCCAGAACACCCGGAATAAATATTTGTAGATCGTAAAAACATTTATCTCAAGGCGGGAATCGAACCCACTGCGCCACATCGGTCATCAAAGCAAAGAAGCAGAATCTCATAAGACACGAACCGCGTGAACCCGTATTGACTGTCTCAGACATTTTGTATAGGACAGACAGAGTCAGATGAAGTAGACCTGTCTGTTGGTAGTGTAATCACTTTTAAACAAAATGTATGGAACCGACAGGCTTCAACCGCATAGCGACAAACTTGGTGTCAGATTTCATATCAGCAGGTTCATTCTGAATCACACTACGCGTCATGTCAGGCAATGTCAGCTTGACGTTTGTAAGTTTGTAACTTTTGTGCGTATCCTACTAATATTGTAAACGTGAAAGTTTGTAAGAATGGATGGATGTTTGTTACTCTTTCACGCTCTAACCAGTAGACCGATTTGGATGAAATTTGGAGTAAACATAGATTATAACTTGGATTAACATATAAGTTACTTTTTATCCCGAAAAAATAACAGGATCGGGGAAAAACTGCCACGCAGGCGAAGCTGCGAGCGGCCGTTAGTTGTTAATAATAATAATAATGCTGGACAATCCACACAGCATCATCTAGCCCCAAGCTAAGCAGAGCTTGCGTAATGGGTACTAGATGACTGATATACTTAATACAATACATTAAATATATAGATATTTTTTATTATACATAGAAAACACCCAGAACACCCGGAATAAATATTTGCAGATCGTACAAACATTTATTCCAAGGCGGGAATCGAACCCGCAACCTCTTGCGTCGCAAGCGGACATTCGCCCGTCGCGCCACATCGGTCGTCAACTTCTTTCGTTTCAGATGTGGAGTCTAAGCTTTAGTTGTGTCGAAAAATTTCTCCGTTTTTATTGATCGTATCCCGTGGGATCAAAAATAACTCTTTAGAACTGGGCTCTATTAACTAAGCAAGTTTAGATATGAAACCTTTTTATAGCAGTTATGAAAGAGTTTATAAAATATGTAGGATTATAGGTTTTATTTGAAACAAGAGCCATTTTTTAAAGTTTTGTGAATAGTGATAGCTAAACTAATATAATAAAAAGAAAATATTTTATTTTTTGTTTTTTTTTGAATGGATAAACTCAAAAAATATTACACTGACGGCCTGCTAATTAAGAATAAAGTAAAGGCTTTTGCATGATTTGTACAGCATCACAGGCGGTTATTTTAATCGTGCCTCATTTACGGGACTTAGTAGTACCTGGAACAGGATGTTAGATAGAGTAGGTTTACCCGGTAGCTATTCCTCAGTTCACCTTACCTCATAGCTTATTTCACAGAAGTTTTTTTGCAATGTTTTCTTTCACCGTTTTAGAGCACGGACATTGAGTCAAGTCCATAAGGCTTTAGGCTATACCTTATAGATAGACCTATCACTTATATTTTTTTATGTGAAAAGTATGGAACAAGCTTATAGCCCACCGGCTGTTAAGTGGTTACTTGTACTTATACCCATTGCAAAGGAAACAAACTGAGAAGCCAAAACCACTCCAAAATGAGCAATAGCTGTGCAAAGATACTCAATTCACAGTGTTTGTACCGAAGTGTACTGCCAAGTCAACAGGTTTGGAGTTTATTAGTTGAGACAGCAAATATAAGACGTAACTTGCAGCCTGCGACGGCTCAGCTACAGGTGGGGCATGTATCTTCAGGTGAAGTATTTTAAGACATCATGAAACAGCTTCAGATTTAGTGCTTCGGTTTGGTGAACTTTTCGATTGCAAGCAAAATCATGAAAAGAAAGAAGAGAGGACAAAACTTTAAGACCGTAATTCTCAGGCAGGATAGATTCTATGAGGGTGTCTAATGGTGGTAGTCAGATGTATGTAAAAGGAAAACAGAAACAATCTCACGACTATAATCCTTAAACACGGTAAATATCCACTCAGGTTTTTTAGTACCAAGTTGTACTACTCAAGATTCTTTGAGGATGTCTTAGGATAGTCAGAGGTACGTCCATATATTACATTTAATTATACCCACTTTTTGCTGTAGTTGGTATTCCGTACGTGACAGTATTTATTGGTATTAAATTTAATTAATAAATAATACATATTAATGATCATTTAATATAATAGCGCTATAAAACCCCAAACTACTCTTGTAGGCTTGGTCGCGAGGAACTGGCGCTTAGATTCACCTAGATTTAAGACGTTTCAAGATGATCCCTGCGGATATTACTGAATAAATGCCTTTTGACTTTGACTATACCCTGTACTTGGGACCTGTTCAACAGAATACGAAAACAGAGACGCAGAACAAATATCTATGACCACCGATGTGGCGCAGCAGGCGAACGTCCGCTTGCGACGCAGGAGGTTGCGGGTTCGATTCCTGCCTTGGAATAAATGTTTGTACGATCTGCAAATATTTATTCCGGGTGTTCTGGGTGTTTTCTATGTATAATAAAAATATCACGTATGTAATGTATTGTATTACGAATATCAGTCATCTAGTACCCATAACACAAGCTCTTCTTAGCTTGGGGCTAGATGATGCTGTGTGTATTGACCAGCATTATTATTATTATTATTATGTTTATCACATTATTAGTCGTAGAGCTTTTTGTGAAGGGCTCGTTCGGGGAAGTACTACCACCAAGCCGTATTCTGCCGCCAAGCAGCTTGCTGTGTTTCGGTTTGAAGGTTGTGGGCGTCGGTGAAAAAAACAAAATAATAAAATTGTCGAGGTCGAAAAGTCTGTACATTAAGGTTCTGTCTGTCTGTCTGTAAATACTAAAAAAACGAATAAAATAAATATTTAAGGGGGCTCTCATACAACAAACGTGACTTTTTGGCCGTTTTTATTATAGCTACTGGTACAAAATCCTTCGTGCGCAAGTCCGTCTCGCACTTGGCCGGTTTTTGTACACAGTTTCTACAGTAAATTTCATTTCATTTTCTATAACCACTAAGCTTGGCGTGGATCGGTGAGCGCCAGTGTAAGTGTTTTTTTTTAAATATTTTCACAATAATATATTTAAATGGGATAAATCCGTCTCCGTGTTTAACGGCATTATTATACCGACCGCTTTTAAATCGAGGCAGTGAATTTAATTAGCTAACCAAGTACCTCCCTTCTTTAAATAACGTTTAAACATGGTTCAATTTCCGCCGACTGGTTTTGAGTACCTGCGTTTTCTTGTTAATGGACGCTCATTAGATATTCTTTTATAGTTATTATTTTATGAGAAAAAGTGATTGAACAAGGTAATGACCCATCTCCATCCATGTTGAGTGGTTATTTATGCCTAAAGCATTTGCACAGAGCACTTCGACAGAGGAATCACTCATGCATAAATCATTCTAAAACGTTCAAATGTTAAATCTAATGTGGCTCTAATTGCACCGGCACCCATCTTTATTATCATCCACCTGAAGAAGTTCATTGAACACAGGCCATTGAATTCATTGGCCAAAGCATTTTTCATCCAATCGTAGGTACCTTTGTTCTTCGTCCTTAGCGTAACTTTAAAAATGTTACACTGTGTTATGTATTTTTCAATCTCATTTGAAACTCCTTGTCAATGTAAAAGACGGCCAAGTTTATTAGTCATTAAAACTACATTATAGCCTTAGGGTTAAAACAAGATAAAGCGTGCATAATAAAATATGTAGTGGTAGTACCCCAGTGTATTCCTGGCCCTAATGCTGATAATAAACTGCATTAGATTGGCCATTCCACATACTCATGAATAAATCTCAGAACTGGAAACATAATTAAACCAAAGCTCATAAAATATCAACCTACCCTTGGTCACGAACAACATGAATTTATGCATAACCCGCACATAAACATAAAATCAATGAAATGCCGGAACCACTTCAGTGCCGAATGAAATTGCCGCAACAGGAGTTTGAAATCGTCCATAGGTTTAATTTCGTCGGTATGTAATCGCGTACCGAGAATTTCCATATTCCGTGCGATTTGCTTTATAGTTGGATATTATTGCCAGGAAATGAATGAAATAACTAAAACTATTTCTGGTTTTCCGGAAATTACGTATTTATTCCATTCTCTATTCTCTGTTGTACGAATACATAGATTTACACAAGTTACTCGGCATGTAAATAGGATAACAGCGAATAGGGATATATGAGAAAAATGCGTTGGGACAGACGCTGCATAAATCATAAAATCAAGCAAATGTTTATAATTAGTAGGCGAGATTAATAAACAAATAGCTTTATAAACAAATTCAACCTCTAAACGTCTACAGCGGGGGTCGAAGTTTGTATAAAAATAGCTTCATGTGCACGAAGTCGCGTGCGTTTCGCTAGTCATGGAATAAATGCTTTTTGACTTTGACTTTGACTTTGAGATGGATAAACTCATGCCCAGCTTAGCGATTGACACAAAAAGCCGTGCTTGCCCGTCGCCGCTCATCGCATGTCACCGTATGACAGGCTCAACGTTCGGTTCAATATGTCAGCAGTATGGACAACGGCATCGTATCTCTTCTCCTCTGGCGATATTTCCACAACACTGACCGTACGTGTGAGAGACATTGTTGCCGAGATATACATGTAAATGTCTCGTACCTATGTCCAACAGTATGTTGAATGAAATAAATAATGAAAATATGTTAATTTTTCTCCATACTACACATAACAATATGAAAGGTAAGGAATGCACATATTATCATTCTAGGCTTGGTTGCGGGAACTGGCGCTTAGATTCACCTAGACTTAGACGATCCCTGCGGATATTTCTGAATAAATGATTTTTTTTACTTTGACTTCCATTAAAATATAAAATCTAGGCTTGGTCGCGAGAAACTGGCGCTTAGATTCACCTAGATTTAAGATGTTTCAAGATGACCCCTGCGGATATTACCGAATGAATGTTTTTGGACTTTGTCTTTGAAACATTTTCACCCTCAACCTTTTCCTCGTGAAAGATATTGAGGTTAATAAAGCCTTTTATTAATGTTTAAACAAATTTTATATCACTGTAGAACCAATTGGCTTGTAATAGTTGTAATACTCAACTATGTAGGTACTATTGAACTGCATAGTCTGCATACAGCTTTCCAAATTGTTTACCTGAAAATGCTTTTGTAAACTCAATCTTCTTCGATAGGTGAGCAAAAGTTTCGTCAGCATTATACCATTTTCAACCTTGATTTCCTAAGAAGCGCCCACTACCAAATTACAGCCGTATTTATACAATTGCCGCACCAGTTTCAACTCAAAACCACCCACAGGTCTTAGACATAGAATATAGTAAACATATAGCGCACCACATTACAATTTATATAATAAAGAAAATAACGTATGTATCCGCCAGTCGTATCGTATCAATTATGCTTAAAATTTACTTTTTGCCGTCGCTAAATGACTGCATAGTTCTCTCCCTTCATAGGCACGATGAAGCAGGACGTTCTAAAACAATGACTATAGAACTACCTAATCGAGGACCTGTCACAGTGTCTATAGACAGAATTAAGCCAGCTTATACCTAGAAGAAATACAGAAAGCTGGTCCCCGTGTTACACGCTCGGGCCTTCGTGTAAATTTTCCTGTTTTTTTTCAGGTCCCATAACGCTATTTCTCCAAAGGGGGTGGTGTGGCGCATCACTAGCTGCGCACGCGCTCATCACTACTGCGGGTGACGGAGACGCAGTTGGCGGAACGCGGGGAGCGGCAGCGAGCTGAGGAGCCCCAGTGATCGCGAGCTGCGCCAGTGCGACGCAACCCCTCCTCTGCGCTGAACCTATGTCGCTTTGCCTCGCACACGGCCATACATTCACTTACGCTATACATACTCGCCCTAGCTACATACATTTGCCATCTGTTTTGTATTTAAGAATACCGTTTGATTATAACCCTAAGCGTGAAGACTGTGTATTATTGAGTCGCATCCTATACGCAGTAACCCACAGACACATTCACTCCTGCCTTAAAAAATCTAGATTATAGTGGTCAACAAAAACAGATGCTGTTTAAGATATATATCGTAAGTTCTAAGCATGAGGCACGGGTGACATCACTCACGGGGGACTCTTTTGCTGAGAGAACCTGATCGCTCCAACGCATTAGGCTCCTTGTGGCCTTGCCAGTGACTACCATCTTTTTACGTTTGAAAAATGTGACAGTATGGATGAAAAACTCGAATATTCTGCAAAGACAGTAGATACTGGTGTGATATTTTGTATAATACGGTACTGTATTCTATAAAACTTTGAGAAATTCTTCAGAACGATAAAGTCGAGCTGTTTTCACGAATGACGGGGATTTCAGGAGTGTTCAGTCAATTTCGCAAATCGACCCCGTCTAATTGGAGTGGGGCCGTTGGGGTACCTACAATCTCTTATAACTCGAAGTGGTTAAAAAGGTACTTAAACATCACGCACCAATAGTAATGACATTGCTCTTTTACTTTTTGTAATATAATTTTTAGTTTTTATTTAAACTCTTACTTACTTTATCTTTTCGCCGTACACAATGTTTTACTGTCATTTATCAATTTAATGATACCTGTTACCTACTGTAATTCGTTGTCCTGAGACCCAAAATACATGCTTTTCGCCTAGTTTGGCCTCACCGTTAATGCATACATATCATAATAATATACTAATAATGCTGGACAAATCACGGTAGGAATTCCCTCCGAACTCATACTACTTCTTTAAGGATGTCTAAGGGGGTAATCAGAGGTATGTCTAGACAGTAACATGGTACTTACCCACATTAGTGGGAATCGGTCTGTAAATATGAGAATAAAAATTTACTAAGCGTTGTTTAGAAGCACATTTCAAAAAACAAGCATATTGCGTCAGGACATCAAAGTGATTGAGCAACTAATAATGAATAAATTCTTAAGGAATTTAATTTGCAAGGGTTTGAAGTGTCAAGTTAACCCTTTGTTCAAATTCCCTTACGTAAGGCCAAGCTTACACTGACAAAGATAGAGAACACGGAGCATAAATTTAAATAACCAAAAATATTATTATGTGTGTAGACAGGCATTATTTTTGTTATCATTATTACTCTTCAATAGTAGCAACCACGAAATTACTAACTAATTTTGATTTTGCTTGTAGAAATTACAGGCACATGAGATCTAACACCAGTATATTTTTTCGGGATAAAAAGTAGCCTAAATCTTATTCCAGGTTGCAATCTATAATTATTCCAAATTTCATCCAAGTCGGTCTACTAGTTAGAGCGTGAAAGAGTAACAAACATCTATCTATGCATACTTACAAACTTTCGCGTTTATAATATTAGTAGGATTTGCAATATAGATACAAAATATAGAAAATAAATGTCTATGTATGTATATTCTATTAAGTATATCAGTTATCTAGTACCCATAACATAAGCTCTGCTTAGCTTGGGGCTGGATGATGCTGTGTGGATTGTCCAACATTATTTATTTATTTAAAAGCCTGTTTTCTTTTTACTTCCTTACAAATAAGATGTAATTAGTATTATCGAAACACTGCCTTGCAACTTTTTAGTTTAACTAAAAGCACTACAGACAACTTGCTCAGTGGAAGGCACTAAAGAGATTACAAAAGTTTCCTTCCAACAACTTGCTTACAAGGCTACTTTATTTGTATCTCAATTGATGATTGGGATTTTCCTGTTCTGAGTGCATTCTTGTTAAAGAATAGAGAGATTCTGTTAAAGAATACATACTTAAAACCCGTGGTGTGTTCTATCCCCAACGAGAACAAACATTAATTTTTGACAACCGATGTGGCGCGGCGGGCGAATGTCCGCCTGCGGCGCAGGAGGTTGCGGGTTCGATTCCCGCCTTGGAATAAATGTTTGTACGATCTGCAAATATTTATTCCGGGTGTTCTGGGTATTTTCTATGTATAGTAAAAAATATCTATGTATGTAATGTATTGTATTAAGTATATCAGTCATCTAGTACCCATAACACAAGCTCTGCTTAGCTTGGGGCTAGATGATGCTGTGTGGATTGTCCAGCATTATTTATTTAAAAAAAAAAGGTAGGTAGTTCTAGTGCAAGTAGAACGTAGTACTAAGTTTATCGATACCCGCGGCATTTTCAACCTTATTGAAGTCGGTACGGTACGAATTTTCTTACACATCGCTTTTTGAAAATGAAAATCTCGAAAAGACCTTTGAAGCATTGTAGAAGGTACTACTTCTTGCTGGAGCTATGAACTGTTGACTCAAAAAGTCTTTTGTTATAATTTTACACCGTCTAGAGAGATTTATAAACAGACGAAGGCAAAGGGCGCACATTCAAATGTCCTAAAATGGCGCTTGTTAGTGTTTTTATGACATCCCCTTGTAATAATTATTTAAATACTAGTACACTTGGAAGTAATCTGGAAAACATCATACCACAGCTTCACGTGACCAAGTTTGCAAATAACAGGGAGGAAACTTACGATTTTTTTCCTACATACAGAGTTTATTCCTTCACCAGAGATCTTTAAAATCAGGGGTCAAGTCGTCAAAGGTATGTTTTGTTTTAGGGTAATCTCGTTAATATGAAAGAAAATGCTTAACAAACTTTAAAATGATATTATAAGCTATATTAAGAAAATAGAATACTTACCTAAAACACTTGTAAACTTCAAATAAACAATACTGTGACATATTTAGGTATATCCATCCATACCGACGACCGATATATTGACCATATTGACGACCGATGTGGCGCGGCGGGCGAATGTCCGCTTGCGACGCAAGAGGTTGCGGGTTCGATTCCCGCCTTGGGATAAATGTTTGTACGATCTGCAAATATTTATTCCGGGTGTTCTGGGTGTTTTCTATGTATAATAAAAATATCTATAGGTATATGTAATGTATGTGTATTGTATAAAGTATATCAGTCATCTAGTACCCATAACACAAGCTCTGCTTAGCTTGGGGCTAGATGATGCTGTGTGGACTGTCCAGCATTATTATTATTATTATTATTATACCAAGAATATAATACAGAAACACCAAATAAGATACAAGGTAAAAGTTAAAGTCATCAAAAAGATTATAAACACAGTTTATGAGTGGATCATTTATTTCTGAAGAATTTACCAATTGCAATAAAATAATTTATATATATTCCATCTAAGAAAATACAATAGGTAGGTATACATAGTTATAGTTATAAAGTTTTTCCCGCTGCTGAGAAAAAGTTTCCCTTTTACCATTTGTTTATTTGTTTACTGTTAGCGCTTAGGTTTTCTCATATTACGACATTTTAGGTCCCCCGCCTCGTTAGGTGGTGTGTCCTCGTGATTTATGAGGAGCGGGACACATTTCAGTGTTTCGCTTATATCTACTCGTCGGAGCCGGTAGGGTGACGACAAGTCTCTTCTAGTCAGGGTCAGTTCTAAGGTTCTAAGAATATAGATAGTATTTTTTTTTTATTTGTGGCATGTGTCTGTCATTTCGGACAATTTTGCTAATGTCAAGTGGGTTGAATTAAATACTTCTTAGTCAAGTCGAGTCGGTAAAAAAAGTAAAGTTCTGTTGGTTTTGAAGAAAAATATTGGCGTTTTTCTTCAAAACCAAAGGGAACCATTAGTATACAGCAGGTCTACTCTAAGAAACGATAAACGAAGTTTCGTATTGTCATTTTGAGTTACACTACGTGGCATGTCAGGCAATGACAACATGACTGCGAAATTGTTCGAGTGTTGAGGTGCAGTGTATTACAAAACGACGATACGAATTTTCGTATATCGTTTCCAAGATAAGACTTGTAGTATTGTTATATGCATAGCAAAATAATAAAAAGACAGGGTTATAGCGTTAATGGGATATTTAGAGGAATATGATGAACTTGTTTTTCAAAATCTACTTTACTTGACTTTACTTTACTTGTTTGACGACCAATGTGGCGCGGCGGGCGAATGTCCGCCTGCGACGCAGAGGTTGCGGGTTCGATTCCCGCCTTGAGATAAATGTTTGTACGAACTGCAAATATTTATTCCGGGTGTTCTGGGTATTTTCTATGTATAATAAAAAATATCTATGTATGTAATATAATATTGTATTAAGTATATCAGTCATCTAGTACCCATAACACAAGCTCTGCTTAGCTTGGGGCTAGATGATGCTGTGTGGATCGTCCGGCATTACTTATTTATTTATTTTATTTATTTTTATTTACTACTTTGTTCAGTTCAGGCGTTTAGGGAAAAGCTCATGGTAATCTCTCAGTTAGATTAGATTTTTTTTAAATAAAACTATTTGTATTCAGTACTTTTGTCACTAACTGTACCAAGCTTGTTAAGTTTAATCTACTTTTATTTTTCACTTCACTTTTTTTACGTGCAATCTCGCCAAAAGACCAATTCCACCTCAGGTTTTTTTAATCAAATCGTATCTGCCTTCGAAAATAACCAGGATTCATGAATTGATACCGTCCAATAAACTTTCGAATGCAAATAAAGGAAGTAATATAAATAAACCATCTTCAATTAGAGTCCCCAAATGTTTTGAACGGTATTTTTCGGTGGCTATTACAATACGAAATTAGATCGTAACTTTACATATTGTAACATTTTTTCACAATTTGGTTAATAATAATAATAATAATGCTGGACGATCCACACAGCATCATCTAGCCCCAAGCTAAGCAGAGCTTGTGTTATGGGTACTAGATGACTGATATACTTAATACAATACTATATTACATACATAGATATTTTTTATTATACATAGAAAATACCCAGAACACCCGGAATAAATATTTGCAGATCGTACAAACATTTTATTCCGAGGCGGGAATCGAACCCGCAACCTCTGCGTCGCAGGCGGACATTCTACCCCCGCACCACATTGGTCGTTGATGTCGTCGGTTAATAGCATCAATATTTAGCTCATACCAGGAAGAAATATCTAGTGGACATGTGGAAACCAGTACAACATTTTCATTTGCTTGTATGTCATATACTTACCTCAATTGTTATTTTATTGGTAATTAGCTGACCCGTACCCACATTATTGGACGGTACAAATTATTAAATTTTTCGGCTTTTCTGTATTGTAATATGTATGTATTATACATATTACCCTTTCTTTTGAGTCCCTCTATCTATTGCTGATAACTGCATTAAAATCCGTTGAGTAGTTTAAAAGATCTAAGCAATCTAAGCAAATACCTACTATGAATAGCAATTTCGTGTCGTAAAAATGACTTTTTTTATTCTGCGTGATTTGAATATTATTAAATTTGTACACTTTTTACTCATCACCTAGCCCCAAGCTAGATAACAAAAATTTACACTGTTGATTGCCAATGATAATTATGAGACATTATCCAGGAGACAAGACCGGTAATGTAATAATAATAATAATAATAATAATAATAATTTATTTCAGACATAGGTCCATACAATTTTTACATAATATTTGGTTAGTAACACAAAAACTTAAAGACTATGTTAGTGCAATTTCATGTTTTATTTGATTAAATCTGAGTGTGCAGCTCCATCCAATATTTATTTATGGGACAATCCCACCTCTCACGGGGTTTGGCGATCACGGGGTGCATGCGGACAGCCCCAACGGCAGCCCTTGAAGCCCTTATAGGTCTCACACCCCTTCACCTGCATGTACAACAAGAAGCAGCTGCGGCGGCCTTAAGACTCTGGGCTTTGAAGCTGTGGCAACAAGAAACACTGGCACAACACACCAACATCATAGAAGAATACGCGAGAGATAATCTGCTACTACTCTCTGTGTATGATAGACATAGACATAGACATAGACATACATTTATTTGCTACAAAAACACACATACACATTAGATCAAAAGTAGAAAAAAAAGTCAAAAAGAAAGACATAAGCAGTAGGTGCCTGTGTGCTACAGCAGCAAAAGGGTCTCGACTCAGCGTATGCCTCACCACTATTTTTGTCTAGTGGTTAGGCGCTGGTATTCTGTCGAGACCAATAGACCAATAGGCCTTGTGAAAAAAACAAAAACAGATAAAGTACCAGTAGTGATAGGGTACCAAAGACACGCATAAACACCAAGAGCTACACCACACAACTACACGAGGAGCCGAGTGACAACCATAACATACACGAACTTAGGATATACACCGATGGCTCCAAAATGAACATAGGCACCGGCGCGGGCACGTTCTCGGAAGACCTTAATATACACAAATCCGTATCCCTGGGGGCACACAATTCCATTTTTCAGGCAGAATGTGTGGGCATAATCCAGGCTGCGAGCGCGGTACTGCGGAGACAGGTAACTGGTCACAACATCAGAATCCTCTCGGACAGCGCTGCTGTACTACAGGCCCTAAACAGGTACGAACACAACTCCGGACTTATGCTACAGTGCCACCAGCTGCTGGAAGAAGTATGTTAGTCCAATAACATCACTCTACAATGGATAAAAGGACACAGTGGATCCAGAGGTAATGACGAAGCGGATGGGCTGGCTAGGCGAGGCTCGGAACTGCAGACAGCAGGGCCGGAGCCGAAAATACCACTACCTTTTAGCCAGATCCGCTCCTGGATCCGTAACCGAACAGCGAGGCTCCACCAAGAACACTGGGCAAGTACACAAGGTTGCAGACAGTCGAAGGAGGCTCTCCCGTCATTAAATCCGAGATACTCCCGAAAACTCCTCAGCCTCAAGCGTGACAAACTCAGGCTTATAGTCGGAGTTGTCACGGGTCACTGCCCACTTAACAAACACCTATTTAATTTGGGTGTTACAGACAGTCCACTGTGCAGAGGTTGCATGCGCACAGAAGAAACTGCTGCACACGTACTCCTGGAGTGCAGTAGTGTGGCAACGTCACGTGCATGCCACCTCGGAACACCGCGCACACCTATGGAGGCCTGCACCAGCATCAGCGAGCTGCTGGCCTTCCTGGAGGACATCGTGTGGCTGGACTAGCGACCATCACCCATCACGCAAAATGGGCCCATCAGCGGCCTAGTTGCGGAAAAAAGTCCGCTCACCAAGTACCAATCCCACCTCTCAGATACTGCGTTCACGATGGTGTTCGGGCTGCCACGGACCCGCCTTCTCAATGACGCGCATCTTTTACGCATTATGGCATGAAAGCCGTCCACTCCGTTTTCAGCAAACATGCCAGAGGCCATGCATGTAATGACAATGCCAATAATACCATCCTCACTTTCTTTTGTAGAATAGAGATGAAAAATACCCTTAAATCTTTGTCACCCTACATTACAATACGAACCATAGATCGAATCTTCAGATATTTAGTTACGTTACATACAAGTCGTATTTTATACGAGCGAAGGAAATGGGAACGTAAATACTCGCTTTTATGCTCATTTCCATTTTGCGAATCTGCACACTGCATGTAACGGCCTGAAGGTTTTGTGGCCAGTCTTACACAGACCAGCTTGGCTAAGACGACAACGCGATAAAATTGTCTAAGTCCTCGTTATCTCGTGCAAAATAAAGCGGAGACAGATGACTGATAGAAAACATATATGCTTTTTTGAAGTAATACATCTTATGTGACTTCCAACAAGGCTGCGTTAAACGTTTAACACTACCATGGAGGGGGTATGAAAGCACTGTTCTTTCTCTCTTTCTCTAATAGCCAGTTACGTTTCGTATAGGTAAAGCACACTCGTTTTTTTGTATAAATACATACTTAATTTATCTATTTAGTTCTGACAAGAACTCACTGCTGGGTATAGGTCTGCCTTCCAGTCTTTTCTATTGCTGGCCACTGACTGACTGACTACTGCGGCGTCCACTAGGCTGTGGGTGCCGGTGATATTACAGGCATGCAAGGCTTAACACCTAATGCCTCAGAGTGATGGACGCAGAGCGGTGTATCGTTTGGCAAGGTTCTGCCAGGCTAAAATGTGCAACGTGAGATATGTCGCGCTTGATACGAGATACTTTACTATTGATGAACATTTTAGATTATAGATAAAAGACTCACAAATAAGCTAAACATTAGCTTTAAGTCTTCATTTGACAGATCGAGATAGATTTTCTTCTTATTCTATGGATTTTTGGCACTGGTATGTTAGCACAGGCAGATGTAAAGAGATACCTATCTCTATTTTGCACGAGGTAACGAGTAGACAAAATGTAGCCTGTAAAAAAATTTAATCGGTAGTCATTGGTTTTGAAAAAAAAGATGGCGTTTTACCTTTTTCATTTTTTATTTCAGTCTGACAATTTTTTTTTGCAGAAGAAAACCCTTACTGTTTTAAGAAGTGTAGGTATAAAATGAGTGTTGTAAGTAGGTTTAAATGTGTTTATGTAATAAAAACAAAAAAAATAACTAGATATCAAGGTAAGTAAGCAAAAAAAATAAGTTATACTATGTAAATTGAACACTAGATAAGAAAGAAAAATATGACTAGGATGACAGAAGCAATTCCACAGATAAATAAAAATAAATATCTGAATGTGACTTCACTAGTTCTACCTCCAGTATAGATATACTAAACTAAACAGAGCTTGTGTCAAGTCTACCTTATCGAAGCATCTTGAGTACGGCCTGACAGCACCTTTCACACAGAGCTGTTGAGCTGAAAACGTACGCACAGATAACTGAACAGTTACTAAGGTAAACCGTTGATGAAATTAGGTATTTAATTGAATTTTCCTACTCAATTTCAGATGGTCTGGCTAAAGGTAATTTGCCTTATAAGTCATAATGTAGAGCTTGTATGAAAGGCACTTTTAATATAGCTATCATCTGGCTTGATCAAAACACACGGTTTTAAGGTAATAAGAAACTTGCAAAACGATTACTAAACGTGATTAACGAGCCTATAAAATATGCATTTAAGATGCTAATTACGTTTAACAACTTACACAAGGAAAATTAAGTCGTAAACGTGATAAGCTAAATAAAATTTAATCAGGTTGTTGTGCAACCGAGCCTTTGCATATCTGGCGAAATACTTTTTATGTCTGCCAAGTTAATATTATGCACTATTTACTCAAATATTTCTGCAGGTCTACTTTGAGAAACGATAACAAAGTTTTGACTTTTGCAGTTGTCAACGTTTTTCATCTGTTTTTTGTAAAAATTTATTTCTGTTCCAATAAATACATTTTGATTTGATTTGATTTCTGTTCCAATAAATATATTTTGATTTAATTTTTTTATTTGATTTGATTTATTGTCGTTTTGAGGTACACTACGCGGCATGTCAGGCATTGACAGCTTGACTGTGTAACGGCTACCGAGTAGCCCGAAGTGTATTACAAAACAACAGTACGAAACATCGTTTATTGTTTCAAGAGTAGACCCGATGCATCCTAAAAATATTAAGATAATACTCTGTGGATAAGGCAAAAAAGGTGTTAAAGGGCTTTAAAAGTTGAAATAAAAATTTACATATTTTCCATTAAATTCCATCTCCCAAAGACAAAAGAATCATGGCACCAAATTGAGGCTGCAGCTTTAAAAGCTTTAAATAACAACAGTTTTCAACATAATAAAATAAAATTAAAATACCAATGTCTTTTTTCAATGTTTTTTCAAACGATTGCGAAACACAATGGGCATATAGGCGTAGGTGGTTGCTATGTAGACATCCTTACCTCCCCTACAAGGTCGCAGGTTCATATACTGAGTTGCAATAGGCTGTAGGGTATAATTTATGGGCATAATAATTGTTCTAACGGCTTTTGCTCGCCTAAGATATCATGTATGGTAACTTAGCAATCTCTGATTTTACAAAGGAAAATATGTTGTAAGAATTTTGGTAGAAAATTGTTTCTACTAAAATCGAGGGAAAAGTAAACTACTAATAAACTCAAAAAAAAAATCTTTTTATTGTTATTACAGTAAACATTATACATCGGGTTGGGATCTCTTCTGTTAAGTTATAATAACCTGTATTAGAAGAGTCCCCTCTATTCTGTGGTCTTATAGTAGGTAGTAACTCAGCGGAACCTCGATACATTTATACTATGATATACAGTGTTTTGTCTCTTTCGATCTCATTTTAAACTTTTTATCAATGCAAATGAAAAACCAAAGTGTTAATTAGTACCAGTTATTATTATTACCAAGACAAGTGTTTCACCTAGTAGGGGGAAGGCGCAAGCGAGAGAGTAATTGTTGTTAGACACAATGACAAAATGATAAACCTGTGGTAAAATAGGATACCTCCCGATATTTATTTAGACTCATCATCACCATCAACAGGCTGTAGAAATCCACGGCTGGGCATAAGCCTCCAGCATACGTTTCCAGGAAGAACGATTCTAAGCCCTTCCCTTCCCATCAATTGATTTATCTTGGTCCTAACAATGTCGTCAGTCCATCGAAGTCAAAGTCAAAGTCAAGAATCATTTATTCTGCGGATATTATCCGCAGGGATCATCTTGAAAAATCTTAAATCTAAGTGAATCTAAGCGCCAGTTCCTCGCGACCAAGCCTAGAAGAACCGGCAAGAAACCAACGGCTTGGTTCCTACCGGGTAGAAGCACGTCTTACGTTTCGTCTTCTGGTTTGTTGTTGCCATTACAGAACCTTTATTCCCCAGCGGTTGTCGGTTCTAGTGTAAATTGATAATAATATTACGTTTACCGACCCTTGCACCCCTGCGACCATCAATCTGAGGTGTTAAGCCTCATATGCCTGTAATATCGAATGGTGTCCGTCATTCAGAGTTATTAAAAGACAGAGTTTTGCATCGTACAGCCTAGAGCGATGCCTCATTCTTATCACGTCCTGTCATTTTTATGACTGTTACTGCAGTAATGGGTATAGTTAATTGATTCAGGCGTGACTTTGCGGAAGTTCATTGTTTGACTGGCCTCTCAGCTCAGTTAGTAGTAGCTCTGCTATCTGTGCTGTAGGCCGTAGGTTCGATCCCCACCGAGAACAAATATTTGTGTGATGAACATAGATGTTTGTTCTCTGTCTGGGTGTTATATTGTATTCTAAGTATGTATTTACAAAAAAAAAGTATATAAGTATTCTATTAGTCATCTGGTTCTTATAGTAAAAGCTATGCTTAGTTTGGGGGTAGATGATGTTGTGTAAAATGTCCACAAAAATTTATTTATTTATTTATTGTAATTTAAGACGATTTAATATTATAGTAAGTAAGTAAGTAGCGGAGTAGATATGTTGAAGCAGATAAGCAATCATATCATGGTAAATAAATAGTACTATATATTAAATCGTCTATTTTATAATAGTAATAGGTATGCATGTATGTATATACCCGGACGAGCCCTTCACATAGAATGTACCTACTATTTACTAAAAGTACTTATTCCCGGTAACACGCACGGTAAGCTCCTGGGAGGAGGCTTGTAATTATTAATTCAGAGTGGGAAAAGATCGCTGCTTTGTTTTTCTTACCCAAGGTTGTCTGGAAGAGATCGCTTTTAGCGATAAGAACGCGAATTGTATTTTACTCATTTATTTCTTTTATTATGTGTATTAGTTTTGCTGTGTTTATCGTAATGTGGTCTACAATAAAGTATGTTCTATCTCTATTTAAAGAGTAAAACTTTAGTATAAACTCTTTTAAATGGCCCCACAGCTCAGTTTGTAGGAATTCTACGTTTTGCGCTGTAGGTTGTGGATTCGATTCCCACTGAGAAGAAACATTGTATTGGAATATAAATGTTTGTTCTCTATTTGGGTGTTATACTGTAGGTATTTAAAAAAATGTAGATAAAAAAAATATTTTTTTATGCAACTTGATGGAACAAGCAGATGGCCCACCTGATGTTAAGTGGTTACCATCGCCTATAATAAAGTATTGTCTCGTAGGTCACGCTCATTAGAAATGTGCACTGTTGGGCATACAGGTATTAAGCCTCATGTGCCTGTAATTTTACTGGTACACCCACCCTGGTAAGTACCGACTCGAGATTCTTCAATGATGTCTAAGGAGGGTAGTCAGAAGTATGTCCATAGTACATCTGGCACATACTCAAATTTTGCAGCTGTAAATATTGGTTTACAATATTACTCACTGTAGAAACTTACCTATCTTTTTTTACATTGTACGTTAAGCTTCCACGATCCTGTATTCCCGTTAAACAGTCACTAACCCAATTACTCGGCCAGGAAGAAGGGTGCTAGGGGTCATAGTGCATTATTCAAGAGGTCGATCTTACACTTTTGAAAATGAATGACAATGGTTGCGCTCCAGTTTTAACAAGAGCGCCAAACTTTCTTTGTAAATGGGTAAGAATATCCGGAATTTCATGCATTTCATTTTTGTGTCCAACGTTGTCATTATGGCGAAGTGAAACTGGAATTAAAGTAAAGTTAAAGATTATTTAAGCATAATAGAGTACAAAGAACGACCGATGTAGCGGGGGGCGAATGTCTGCCTGCGACGAAAGAGATTGCGGGTTCGATCAAAACAAGTGTATGTTCTCGAAATTACAAAATACAGCGCAGAAATCAGAGTTACTACCAGCCGATCTGTATAGCCTATCAAGCATTATCTAGGTTACAGGATAGACCACCGTTTTATATTGCCAAAGACTTCTTCATGTGGCAGTGTGTTCCAATTTAAGACATAAACGATAGTAGATGATAGTAGTCTTTGACAGATATTATAATCATGACCAACTTCGATCAATGATACCTAGATGACGGGTCACATAAAAACTGTCCGCGTGTATTCACTAATGAAGTGAGAAAACAATGATAAATATTAGTTTTAAGTTCAACCTAATTATCATGTCACCTAGTAAATAATGTCACTAATTAAGTGAGTTTTTATATACTGAGACAGATTTTTGCGCTGATCCTTTGTCTAAGGGTAATATTGATCAAAGTGATCAAAGGTTCCTCGGGTGAGCGAAAAACTCCTCTACGACTAACAGACTAACCCCTGTGTCGTTATAATAAACACTGCTCATGTTTTTTACTAGTTATAAAAGCTTGTTTCTAGCAACTAGGTGTTTCACCAAAAGTTTGCCACGACCGTCAAACATAATTAATAGAAGCGAAACTGCTTTGTGATAAACCTATTTTGAAGAAGCCTATTTTGTATAGCAAAACATAATGATGTCTCTGTTTCGCATGTGGTCAATGGTAGGCGTTAAACACAGAATAAGTTCTCACCGGGTGTACTCTGGTTATGTTTGTGATACAACACAACGCGAGCATTAGGAGTGACGACAGCGCCTATATATCTAAGTTGCTATCTCACTCACATGTCAATTTTTGTCGACATATTTAAATATTATTGCACAAAAATGTTTGTTTATGGCACAGAGGGTCACTTCAATTTGTATCACAAACTGACGTACATAATATATTTCGAGACGCTGCTGCAAGAAAATCCGGGCCATACCTTTAAAAAATGTGGAATTTTGTGGCGTCAGCTTATTTTGTTAAGCATTGCGTGGCAGCTCAACAGTGGGTTATTGCCTGACTGCTTGCCTGGTCAATTTTATTTATTGTTCTACATCTCTGAACAGGAAATGAGGCGATCAAAGTGAAATTTAGGCGGACTCGTGTTGCGCAGTCTTTGTAATGTCTCCGTTTTGCTTGTACATGAGAATTAGCTAAGCCCATTTTTAGTTCACAGAGTTTCGCTTCTATGTCCTTGCACTATTCTAATCTAAAGCATAGCCATTTAAAAGTTTGCTGCAAGAGCCCGCACGATGTTCTGTGAACTGTCATAATGGGAGATTCAATTTAAACTTTTTAATTCGTCCTTTTGTTGTTTACAGAGTTTAAGCAACAAGTCGAGAGGTTAATTAGTGGTTAAAGTTAAACAGATTTCCCGGGTTTTATTTAGAATTTTTCATAGATTTCTCGCTCGGCAATCTGGACTTCGGAAGCTGGGAAATAGTTGAATGAAATGAGTTTTTCACTGTAAACTGCTAGAAGTTTTTTTTTAAACCCCGGTATACAGTACAGGGGTGGTATAAGTCTACCGTGTATTTCTATGTATATGTTTGTGACATTGTTCCTCCCAAACAGGTGACCTGATTTTGATTTAGTTTTTTTTCTTTGAAAGTTGACTTGACCATAGTTTTCTTAAGCATGATTTAAGAAATTTATATAGTCAGCGGTTGCAATAGCATCAAACAATCTATTTCTTTACAGTGTTCGAGATTTTGACTCTTGTTTCCGCCATGTTTCTTCTCTCTTACAAGTGAAGTGTTGAAATGTAAAAATTGAAAATTTTGCTGTGCTATAGTCATATAACAGTAGTAAAATACCACGGCAAATGCATTTTAAATGACTAATCCAGCTTGGGAGCAAAACAGGCCCAGAAAAACACGTAAAAGCTGAGACGTGAATGTTAACGCATATACATGAAGCATACGCGTATATTATATACGCGTAGCGTGTCTTTCAGGAAAAATAGGAATGCTTTTATAGAATAAAAGGTTGAGTCGTTTTTTTTATACTACTCGTTAATGAAACAAGCAGACGGCTCACCTGATGTTAAGTGGTTACTATGATACTAATATTATAAATGTGAATGTAAGTTTGTTTGTTACGCTTTCACGCGAAATCTACTTAACCGATCACATATTCTTGGAGGTGTTAGAAGTAACTTAGAAGTAACGTAGGATACAATTTATGAAAAAAAAAAACTTTTTATGAAAGATTCAATGCGAGCGAAGCCGCGGGTAAAAGCTAGTTACCTATAATAAAGGTCATAAGGCAGGTCACGTTCGTAAGAAACGTGCCATATAGCACCTATATGGCACCTATTTGCCTGCTATAGCACGTATGCACTTTTGGGCAACGAAAGCTTTATTCAAATCGGTTGAACTACCCCATAGAACTAGTGCATATTTCAGAACTGAGGCACTTTCTGCCAGGAACTGAGTTATACTATGCTATCACTATAATCCTACACAAAATATCCAACACTTCCAAAAAGAAAAGCTAATACAGACTATCATACGACCAAATAAACAAGGTGCAGCGTCGTTACGAGCCATCTCTCCCCAAATGTACCAGATAATGGCCTAATGTCCCCATGTGAAAAACTAACGGGACGCGGCGCCTTTGTAATGATCCATTAAACGATGCCCTATTTTGCTAGGAGCTACTGGTGTGACGTCATAATTTTGCTGTCAGACACAGAATACATAATAACATACGACCAACTAAAGGTAGAATCAAACTAGATACAATTTTTCGGATATTTTGTATTGGATAGGCAAAAACAGAGGGAACAGACTGAATGATGTTTTTTTACATTAATGACTGGATGACAAAAAAATATTGATGGCAGGTACAAAGGTCAAAGCTGATGACATTTTTAGGATCGATCGAAATCAATGTGCGCGAGTCCAACTCGCACTTGGCCGTTTTTTATTTTTACTTACTCGACTTGACTAAAATCTATTTATTCATGCGCTTTAAATTGGCGGAATTGTCTGTCAAATGACGTACAGGTGCCCTCAAGAAGAAAGAAGAATAAAATACAAACTGCTTACTCTGTGGTCATCCTACTTAATATTATAAACGCGAAAGTTTGTAAGTATGGATGGATGGATCGATGTATGTTTGTTACTCTTTCACGCTCTAACCAGTTGACCGATTTGGATGAAATTTGGAATAAACATAGATAATAACTTGGATTAACATATAGGTTACTTTTTATCACAAAAAAATAACGGGAGCGGGAAAAAAACTGCCACGCGGGCGAAACTGCGAGCGGCTGCTAGTAAGTAATATTAATCGCATCAACCATAAGTATATCACTCAAACACGCAACGGCACGCTTCACGTACACAAACCTAAGCATGTGGTGATTACTCGTTTGATAATACATTTTATCGAGACTGTCTGGAGTGTGGTCAGGGAATTGAGGTACCTGTATTTGTATTTGTATACACCTGTATTTGTATTTGTACCTGCCAGGACGTTGCTCCATGCTCCCAAGAGTGACACGTGACTATCACGTTATTTATAAATAACATAATATGTTGAGAAGAACTGGTATAAAATAATGAAAATATCGCTGATATTACGAATTGATCACGTATTTGGAAAGGTCGTTGGCTGCTAGCAAATATTTATGGGAAAATATAACCGGAACACGAAGTGTATGATGCCAATGTACCGACGATATTTTTAGAATCAGAAGTGTGTGGACGAAGACGGCTTTAAGTTGTTTTTCCTGGCACAAAAAAAGGTACTCTATTTCTAAGTTGGAATTATGAAAGTTTAAAAATCGAATAAAAAAAACTAAAAAGCATAACCTCCTTTGGCGAGTAAGAAACAATATGAAAATTTGAAAATCGAACAGAACAAACTAACAAAGCACAACCTCCTTCGACTAACAAGTAACAATGTGAAAATTTGAAAATCGAACAGAAACAGTAGGTACCGTTAGATTTGCAGACATGGCACGTGAATAGAATTCCATTCAAGAGACTGGGTGGATCTTATTCTATTAAAACTAGGAACAGTCGGTAACAAAAGTAATTCGAGTTGTTCAATATAAACTTTACTCGAGACACGTGTTAAAGAACTTTTGTCTTTCTATACTACTGGGACTGAAGTGTAGTGGCACTAGGTCTCTGTTCCGTAACACTATTAGTATGATAATAGCTTTGACTTTTTCCCTGCAACAGTTTTAAGTACTGAAAAGATTTAATATTTTCTTTACTAAGAGATTGAAATAATTTTTCACACGACTTATAGGCACGGTAGATTCTCACTTGCAATCTCAGGATCGAAAGACAGAGTTGGTACTTTTATCCCTTTTGCTCGCTCACATTGGTACCCAGTTACTGAGTGCGTTTTTTTAGTCGTTACTAACAAACACATCGTGCATTTTTTTTTCAGTAATAAAATCCATTGGTCCACGAGCAGATACGAGCCTGTAACCTCAGGATCTAAAAGCAGGGCACTAATGGGCAAGTAATACCAATATAATAATATAGTAATGCTGGACAATCCACACAGCATCATCCAAGCTAAGCAGAGTTATGGGTACTAGATGACTGATATACTTAATACAATACATTACACACATAGATATTTTTTATTATACATAGAAAATACCCAGAACACCCGAAATAATAATACTAATAGTCAGTAGATGAGTGATTTGTCCTTAGTATAGTTAATAACCCACATCTTAAGAACCCCGTGTATGGTAAAAACCTTGTGGCTTCGCGGCCCCTTATATTTTTCAAGATGTTACACTTTTGCTGTTGATTATACACGTGCATTTGACATACCGTTATTGGTATCCAATACGTTATTAGCATTATAATAACTATATTTAGCATTCAGTTGTCTGAAGCCGAATAACATTGTTTACTAGCGTGGCAATAAACTTAAATAAACTTAAATTGATTAAATTGAATATTCTATGTTAGTAGTTAAGCTCTTAGTAAAGGGCTTGTCCGGGGAAGTACTACCACTATACCCATTTCTGCCGTCAAGTAGCGCAGTGTGCTCTGGTTTGAAGGGTGTGGGTGCTGGAAAAATTACAGGCACATTAGGCTTAACACCTGTATGCCTTAGGTTGATAGATGCAGAAAAGTGAATGCAAGGTAATTTTTACTATAGGTAAATAGATTACCACTTAATATCAGGTGGGCCATCGGCCATAGACCACACGACTGAAGTAAAACTTCTTAAATATACGAAACGTAACTGGCTATGAGAGAAAGAGGGAAATAACAGTGCTTTCATACCCCCTCCATGGTAGTGTTAAACGTTTAACGCAACTTTATTGGAAGTCGCATAAGAAGTATTACTTCATAACTACTTATAGAACTGCTTTAGCATAGTAGCTTCTAACGACGTCTAGGAGAGTTGATAGAAGAGATTTATTAACCAATTATAAAAATCTCTGTCCTGACTGATTGACATAGACACCGCACAGCCTGCCTGCGCAAACCTGGGCTTAAATTTTCAGGGTACATTTGTCTTGATACTTTTTTTTTATATTACTGGTTGATGGAACAAGCAGATGGCCCACCTGATGTTATGTGGTTACTATCACCTATAACAAAGACCTATATACGTAGAGGTGTACTATAAAAGGAATTCCAGAAATTCATCCTCTAACCGGGTACCGCAGCGGTTGAAGTTTGCATGCAAAAAACTTCACGTGGACAAAGTAGCACGCGTTTCACTGTATTCTAACCACGACAAGATATAAGTAGTCATTCTTTTAAAAGTTATTACCAAACATAGTAACTAAAACAACAATAAGTGTTTATCACAGAATAATCTGAAGCGCAATCTTCATCGGGCACCGGTCCAAAAGTTTGTTTGCGCTGTCACACCCAGATTTATGAGTTGGGCAACAAAACAGTTGCTACTTAGCGGATTGAGATGTTATGAGACACTTTTGCTGAAAAAATCTAGCACAGTAGGTACGTTAAACCATGAATACAAAGAACACTGTTTGGGGTGGACCCAAACTAAGTTGAAGCTAGTTAGTAGTGAGTGACGCCGCAGAGGGTAAAAATAACCGAACACGGTGAAAGTTGGACGTACACTGATTTATTGCTATTAGGTGTTAGTTGTTAGTAAGTAGGGCAATGCAAGCTAATGTAAAAGTTAATTTCTACCTAAATGAATGTGCATGTGCGAGTTAGCTCGTACATCTTGCCAACCAGAAAAGAACGGAAAGGCAAGCCTAAAGTTAATCAAATATCAATAGAAATTATATAATAATAAGTGTAAAAGAAAACTAGTAGAAAGCTTATAACTAGCTGAATTAAGTAGCTTAAGATAATAAAATTGTCCGTAAAAGAAAACTAGTAAAAGGCTTATAACTAACTGAATTAAGAAGCTTAAGATAATAAACTGTCCGTGTCCATTTTAACTAATTGTCCTCGGTGGGCCCGACTATCTCACCGAAAGAGTCACATGGAATGGGAATTGACACTGAATGTGGGGGCTCATTAGGAGGCGCAGAGCGCTTACTTATGTTTTTATTAGCTAAGCTCACTGATTCACGTAATTCACAACACTCGCGTGATACGTGTCGCTCGTTGGAGGCGCGCGCGTCGTAGGCGCAGCCACGGCGCGCGGTTTCCACGCGGACTGCTGGAGCCGCGCTCACCGGGGCCTCCCCCCCGGGAGATGCTGCTGGCACTATGCAACGTCTTCTTGCTCTAATACATCCTGCTACGGTTCCTATCACCACCAGTACGGCGAGTATGCCGTAAATAAGGGAGTATTGGTGGACATCGTGAATGCTAAGGTCGGGAGCTGACTGCTGCTTGAGGTCATTGATTTCGTTAATGACCTGGCGATACAATTGCTCATGGTTCTCTGGAGTAAAGTTGTAGCTGGATCCAGAAGTTCTAATGACGCTGTTCAAAATAGATACCTCTGGGGCTTCGATCGAAGGCTGAATATTTACCTTTCGTAAGAAGTTGTTATGTGAGTGAATAGAGAACATATCGCCTTTGATAGTGCAACCTTGACCTATTTCAATAAGTCCGGTACCCGATAAAGTATTCGTAGTTACATCAGCTGTGCAAAAAGTGTTGATATTGCATTGTTTGCAACACGAGTATAGCCAAGAATTCCGCTGATGTAGCTTAACCCATCTGTCTACACAAGGTGAACGCTCGTAGGTACAGGGTGATGTTAATTTTCCTGCACTTATTAAAGTTAAGTTGCATATGCTGGTTTTGAGATCTAAGTTATAAGTAGGTTTTTCTAGAGCACATAGGAGTTTTTCGTCGGAAGCATGAAGACAAGCTTGTAGATCGTAGTCTGTTAGAAATAGAACTGCGTCTTTTCTTAAATCAAATGCTAGGTACGGGTAGGTAGGTATGGTGAGGTAGGAGATTCCATCTTTGTTCTGTGGTACGCTAATAATTTTATCTAGTTCGTATATCTCTGTGCTGACTAATGGGACTTTAATTTCAATAATAAGGTATTGTTTGTATATTTTAGCTGCAACCTTTAATAGCTTATATACGTCCCGTATATTTCCCGTCTCTAGAGGTATCTTGAAATCCCCCTGTAGCTGGGCAGAAATAAAGTTGATTTGTTCTTCTAGTTGCTCGCTAGTAATTAGGTGTGCATCGATGCGGCCATGGCTGATGTCAGTAACAGTGTCTACTAAAGAGGTTTGCATACGTCTCAGGTTACCGAGTGTGATGGTCGCCGTTAAAGCTGATGTTGTAATGTAAAGACCTTTTTCGACTTCTGATCTAATTTGATTTATGTCTTCCGAGAAACTGCGAAGATTTTCTTTAAATGCCAAAGACATTTGGTTCATTGTTTGCTCATTGCGTTGTATAATATTGACTTCAGCTTCGATGATTGTGGTTTGATTTTTAATAAGCCCTTTCAGATGGTTTTCATTATATGCTATTTTTTCTATGTCTTTCGCATATTGCTGAGCAAACTTGTCGTCTAGTACACCAAAAAGATAATTTGCTAAGTTTCCAACCCCATTTACTATACCTCTTCGCTTTCGTTTGTGGTTAGGGCTCTGTAGAAGTCTGTTGTAGTGCTCAATTTCAGTTAGTTCGTGTGCAAGTTGACCAATGATTTGCTGGTATTGAGAGCTGTTTTTCATGGTCATACCCTTTAGATGTCTCACGTAAATCTCCATGTCAGTGATAGCTTGCCAGTAGCTAGTTAGATTGTAGTACACAACTAATTTCCATTCATCTCTTATGTATTGTAAATTGGATATTTTGTCGAAATAGAGCATTTTGGAGTCAGTTAGAGCTGTATTACCAATATGTGAGACATTATTCTGTGTAGTTGGAGAAATCATCATTGTAAATAGTAGGAGAGCTAAAGAAAGATAGTTTTTAAAAGGTTTACGCTTAGTTCCACGTACTCTTCCGACAGAGTTTGAATGTTGTGGAGTTTGCTGAGTTCTGTTGAGCTGTGCTGAGCTATCATCCTCGATCTTTCCCGTTTCAATGGGTAGTAAAACAAGCTTCGTTCCTCTACCCTTGCTTGCTTTAAGATCCACGTGACCTGTAAAATCCACGCCGGCGTGCGTGAATGGGCGGGAAGGCGTGACTCTGGCTCGCGGTAAATCTGCCATGACTTGATGCTGTTTTTCTGAGCTAAAGCGACGACATATTACACACAATCGAAGCTGTTTTTTGACTGTTCTCATGCCGCTTAGAATCCAGTATTTTTCTCGTAAATAAGATAGGGTAAGTCTCGGCCCACCGTGTAGTGAAGTGATATGAGCTTGATTAATTACTAAATCTGTAAAACGGCTGTGGCTGGACAAGATTACTGGATGTTTAGCAGAGCTGCTTATTATAGAGTAGTTGAGGCGGCCTCCTACTCTTAAGATTCCATTTTCATCCAAGTACGGACAAAGATTCGCTAGCTGGCTGTTGGATCGAACATGACCTTTAAGCTTAATGTTTTCCAAATCGCTTGTAAAATCTATAGCTTGAACGTGTTTAATAAGTAGTTCATATGCTTTATTTATTTCTGTAGTAGACAACACAGATGAATGTTCAGTTTGTTTATGTCGTAGTGCTGCAGTGAAACGTGACACCCATGCAACTACTTTGGCGGTACGCGTAATTGAGCTGTTGTTTATAAGTAATTCATTTATGAATGAGTTCGGTTGAAGTAAAGCTGAGGTTACATTAACCTTTTTAGATTCAATATTCGGAGGTTCGTAAGTTTTATTTTTGATATTGCTGGGTGCAAAGCTAGCTAACCACTGCGGGCCGTTCCACCAAAGGGGGGTTTTCTGAAGCTTAGCTACCGTTAATCCTCTAGTGGCACAGTCGGTGGCGTTTTCCTCCGAGCGGACATGATTCCAATTTGAAGCTGGTATTATATCTGTTATCTGTTGAACTCGATTCGCGACAAACTGTTTCCAACGAGATAAGTCACCGTGTAGCCAACCAAGAACTACAGTGGAATCAGTCCACGCGTAAACATCAAAGTTTTTAGTTGAAAATGAAGCTTTTATAACTTGCACAAGATGAGCTAAGAGTAGAGCACCACACAGTTCTAGACGCGGCAGCGACACCTTCTTTAATGGAGCTAGCTTAGTTTTCGCTGCAACAAGTCTTGATGTGCACTCACCTTTTACATTGTGCGCTATTAAATACACGGCGCAGGCATAAGCCTTTTCTGAAGCGTCGCTATAGCCGTGTAATTGAAATGACTTCTGTGTGTCTCCCAAGTATCTAGGAATACTAAACTGGTCAACGTTTTGAAGATCACTCCGTAGCTGTATCCATTCTCTCTGGATTTGTTCCGGAACAGGGTCATCCCATCCTATACAAGAAGACCATGTACTTTGGACTAGGTAGGGTGCGGCTTTAGTTCCGTATGCAACAGTAGTGAGAAGATATTCCTGAAGAGGCTCATACGGGGTATCCCTCCAAAGAATACACTGAAGGAGCTGATCGCTGTCTCTGATTAAAATTTGGCGAAACATTTTCTCTATGTCTGCTGTTATAACATATTTGTATTGTCTCCAGTTTAAAATCAGCGTTGGTAGATCGTGCTGCAAGTTAGGACCACATTCCCTGACGTCATTAAGGCTAAAACCGGAGCTTGTTTTGGATGAGGCGTTGAATACGACTCGCATTCTAGAAGTAGTAGACTCAGGCTTTAAGATTCCATGATGAGGCATTAGGTATGTGGCGCGTTCGCCTTGGTTAGCTGGACGCATGTTACCAAGCAGTTGGTATTCGTGGATAAATTGCTTATAGCTATTAGAGTATGCTTTATTTCTAGCCATTTTCTTTTCTAGCTGTATAAATTGAGCTGTTGCTTTAGCTTTAGAAGACCCTATTTTATCTTCATGATTTGGTTTCATTGGTAGGGCTACCTCGTACCTACCGTCTACCAGACGCTTAGTAGTAGCTGTATAATGATCTTCGCAGTATTGTTCCTCTTTAGTGAGGTCAGTCGAAGTGTTAGGCATTTCCCAGTATTTTGCAATTTCGTCTAAGTTATTGACAACAATGCTGCAGTTGAATGTTTTCACAGTCCCTGATAAAATCCAGCCTAGTTTCGTTTGCTGAGCAATTGGTGCGTTTTGGGAGCCTTTTACGAGGCCGCTCATGATGATATCCGAGTACACGCTGGCGTCAAGCAGCAGGTCAATAGACTTAGACACATTATACTCAGGGTCTGCAAGCTTCATATGTTGGATGTGAGGCCACGATTGCTTTGAAAACGAAACATTAGGTAGGTCGCTAATAACTCGAGGGATGACGCATGCTTCTGTATTAAAACAATAGTCTTCGTAAATTGACTTGCATTCGAGGGAAATTAGATGTTTGCTTTGTTTACAAACGATACCTACGCCAGACACCGACGCGCTAAACTTCTGGCGTGGTAACCCTAACAGCTGGGCGGCGTTCTCAGATATTAGTGTAATCTGAGAGCCCTGGTCGAGCAATGCTCTTAAAGTTACATAATTACCATCGATCGATTTAATTTTTAATAAAACAGTAGCTAATAAAACTTCTTCATCGTCGGCAGAAACGTAATTTGCTGTGTGTGGCTTGTTGCTGGGCTGTTCAGTTGACACAGGCAATGTTGTTGTTAGAGGCGATTTTCTCTCCGTTGACCTAGTGAACAGTGACCCCGCGGTGACACATGCATCATGCAATTGCGTGTGATGCTCACCATTGCACTCTTTGCATCTTTTGATTGACACACATTTATTGGAATGCTTAAAAAGACAGTTTTTACATAGTTGGAGTTTGGTCACTGTCCTCAATCTCGTATCTGGTGACATGTTCAAGAATTTTTGACATCGATACAGCTCGTGATCAATGTGACAAAGGGGGCACTTACACGTGGATGTAAGAGCGGCTTGATATTTCGATGTATGCTTGTTATAATATGAATTTGGCTTATAGTTCGGCTTTGGTTGATAAGATACGACTGGCTTGGAGGCAGTAGTGTAGTCTTTCTCTTTCTTTTGAATAGGTTCTAGAGCTATAAATTTACTTTCGAGAAATTCCATAAGCTCGTTTAGAGTAGGTAACTCCCTTGGAGATTTACGTGCCTCCTTGTACGTGCTGTAGGTCTCGCTGTCTAGCTTTTTTGCTATGAGATGAACTAGGAGCGGATCCCAAGAGTTCGTATCTACACCTAAGTTGTGAATGGCGTGAATACACTCTGTAGTGGTGTCGTACAGACGTTTTAACTCGAATGAGGTCTGCTTGCTGATGCTGGGCTGATTTAAAAAGGTCTCGATGTGAGTGGAGAATAATACCTGCGGATTGTTATAGCGATGGGTCAATATCTCCCAAGCTATATCGTAATTTTCAGCGGATATGTTTAAATGTTGAATCAAACGCTCTGCTTCTCCCTTTAATTTACCCTTCAGATGTTGCATTTTCTGGGCTTTGGATAAAAAATTATTGTTGTGTATAGATTCAGAAAATAGGTCGAAAAATGTTGGCCAGAGAGTGTACCTTCCTGAAAAGGTAGGTACTTCCAGTAAAGGGGTGGATTTTTGCAGGTGCGTTGTAGCTGATAGTTTTTGATTCAATGCCTTTTTTGTTGCCTTAAAAGATGTTTCCTGCCTGATAAACTCATCCTGGTAGATTTCATCTTCACCTTCCAGAATGTTGTCTATTTCCAGATGTAGCTTGTCGATAGCACTCCATCTAGCTTGAATGCTGCTCAGCTCGTCCTCTAACTCCCACTTCTCGCTGATCTCGCTCACTTTGATGCCCGATATTAGGCGCTTAAACGCTCGAAAATTAGTCCTTTGCAAAGACAAAAGTTCGCTAATTTTTCTAGTGGAACCAGAATCGGTTTCAGAACCTGTACCTGTACCCGACCCTGTTGGTTGCTCAGTTTTATATGGAGCACAAGCTGCTATTTTAGCTCGTGTCTCGCGATAATATTTGCTAGCACGATCATAAATAGTTTCGTTAAAATACCTTTGCGATTTCATCGGCAACTCTGTAAGAGTAGTGTTATTCATATCGAACTCTCCCCAGAAGTTATCTAAAGCGTCTAACCGTATTTTCAAATACTCCGAGGTTTTCCGATGAGCTGAATCCTTGTCAAAGTTAGTGCCGATACGCTGAAGCTCGCTGACAATTTCGGCTTGCCGGTTGAAGATTGCTTCGTAGTCCGTCATGGTAGATAGTTAATAAAATATAAACGATCTTACTTGAACTAGAAGCTGCTGCTAAGGCAAGTCTCCCGACCCGCGCAATGAAGAGCTGAAGCTGTTGTGTGGGTCTCCTGTCCCACGAAGTAAGAGCTGAAGCTGCTGAAGTCGATCTCGTGACGCTTGAAGGTAGAGCTGAAGCTGTTTAGCGAGTCTCCTGACTCACTAGAACGCCACGTAATCGCACGTAGTCCACGCGAACGCAGAAAAAGTTAGCTGAACCCGACAGATAGCTCACGGGTTCGTGACACGTGAACTGATTCGTCACAGTTCACTGGGTCAACGTACGCGGAACCGAAGGAATTGTTACTCCTGTAAGATCCCGCTTGTACGGTAGCTCGAAGGACCATATGTTTGGGGTGGACCCAAACTAAGTTGAAGCTAGTTAGTAGTGAGTGACGCCGCAGAGGGTAAAAATAACCGAACACGGTGAAAGTTGGACGTACACTGATTTATTGCTATTAGGTGTTAGTTGTTAGTAAGTAGGGCAATGCAAGCTAATGTAAAATCCATATCCATAGGTCCATCCATAGGTCGAGACACACAGAAGTCATTTCAATTACACGGCTATAGCGACGCTTCAGAAAAGGCTTATGCCTGCGCCGTGTATTTAACATATGTTTGGGGTGGACCCAAACTAAGTTGAAGCTAGTTAGTAGTGAGTGACGCCGCAGAGGGTAAAAATAACCGAACACGGTGAAAGTTAGACGTACACTGATTTATTGCTATTAGGTGTTAGTTGTTAGTAAGTAGGGCAATGCAAGCTAATGTAAAAGTTAATTTCTACCTAAATGAATGTGCATGTGCGAGTTAGCTCGTACAAACACAAAGAAGGAATGGTAAACCGGAAGACGACCTCCTGGACCCAATGGATGGATGACATTTCGCGCAATAGTTGCACGATATTCGCGCGGTTGTGAAAATCAACACCAAGTCATCATCTTCCTGCCCTTATCCCACACAACAGGTTTTTTCTTCCACTCTCTTCTATCACTCGTCATCTCAGTGTTCATTCCTTTCTTACTCATATCATCTTTCACGCAATCCATCCATCTTTTCTTTAGTCTTCCTCTGCTTAATAATAATAATAATAAAAGCCATTTATTCCCATACATATAAAATTCAATCTTTACAAAATTAATTTAAAAATAATAATAATATTGAAAACCACACATTTATCACTTATTACATAATTGTTTATTATTTATTAATATATATATATTTTTTTTTTTATTGTAGGGCTGCCCATGTTTGGGCATAGGCCTTCTCCAACCCTTTCCAGACAGTTTGTTTATTAAATTTCACCCTTTTTTCACCATAACACAAAAAAAATTCTAGTCTTCTGTTTCCAGTATTTCTTTTCCCTTTTTTTTTTGATTTCAGCCAGACCAATTTTGTCCCACTTAAATTGCTTCAAGCAGTGGTCTAGTTCAATTTTTCTAGTGGGATGTACAAGGGATCTTACTTTAAAAGTGCATATTTTTAGAGTTCTTAAGTTTTCATTATTCACAGTATCTTTGTTTTCTCTTAGGTTGAAGGGTTTTGGTCTACTAATTCCGTGGGGACCAGCCATATTGGAATAGATTTCATTTTGATAAGTATGCTTTTCCTTTGATTGTTTCCTTCTGTTGATATGTTTGCTTGTTTTTAAGCGATGGTCTGACTCCTCCAGACCTGTTGAAAGTGGAGGAGAGGCGCAAATTAGTTTTTTTGACGTTCATTTGTATCTCGACTCGTTGAAGCTATGCTCACGGTGTTCAGTTGCGATGGCCGCAAGAATCCTGTGATGTTTTGCGATTTATTCTTTTTTGGAGCTTGTTTTGTTCGTTCCTCTACACCTTGTAAGTTTGTGGCCTTATTAGTTTCCGGTGAATGTGATAACAATCGTTTTTTTGAGGTTTTATCATTTTTTGTATGCTCTACTGTGTTCTGTTTTTTTAGCGTTATAATTCTGTCATAGCGGAGAGCTACTTTATTTCCAGACTCATTCTCTCTTTTCAGTTGTTCTTGCAGTTGTTTGCGTTTCTCTAGTACTTGAGGCGAGTAATCCTCTTTTATATACATACCCGTCTTTTCTAGAGTTTTCTTATTTTTGAGAACCTCGATCTTTTTGCTCATAGTAGGGAGGGTTACCACTATTGGTCTTTTTGCACTGTTTTTCTTTCCGATTCGGTTTAGGCTTTCAATTTCCCACTTTTTGCATGATAAATTCATTTTATTTTGTATGATATCCAGTATTAAATTCAAGAGATCTTCGTAGCCTAACTCAGTTTCTTCAACTCCAAAAAATAATATATTTTTTTTTCTTATTTGTCGATCCAATATATTTATTGTTTTTTGCTGCTCTTCTATTTTTTTCTCCAATTGATTTGTTCTAGATTCAATGCGG
This sequence comes from Electrophaes corylata, assembly GCA_947095575.1. Taxonomy (NCBI): domain Eukaryota; kingdom Metazoa; phylum Arthropoda; class Insecta; order Lepidoptera; family Geometridae; genus Electrophaes; species Electrophaes corylata. The sequence continues at coordinate 13,463,117 of OX352699.1, read as the reverse complement.
GTAAATATTTCATCTATGTTTTTATTTATTGATTTCTTTATATTTTCTTCCATTTCTCTAATGTCATTTTTTTGTGCCGCTAGGTCTCCTTGAATGTTTTGCAGGACTTGAGAGTCCAAACACAAACACAATATGGAGGACATAATGAGTTATGTCCTCCATATTGTGTTTGTGTTTGGGCGCCCTCTTGCGTCGCGTAGCACAACTTAAATAGTCTTAGGTAACTTTAACTCAAACCTTAAGTTTTACTAGTGCGTTTCGGCTACTGGTCGCTAGATGGCGCTGATTCAAATTCGATTGCGATTTTGCTGGTAACCTTTTTGAATTGAGGTTATTTATTTACAAGTTTCAAAAAACACAGCAAGGAAGCACTTTCTTCAAGTAAATTATTATGGACGAACCTTCTGTTTGATCGAATCTTCTGTCCGTATTTAGTCTTTTTCAATATTTTTCTCGTAGTTTTGTTTGCCAGTAAAAACCGTTGCGAACTGTTTTTTCGAGTTTTTTCTTTCACTTCACTGATTTATAAGCTGAAAACAGTTCTTCCGTGTTTCTAACACTTGCTTTACAAAATTATCACTGTTTTCGACAGATTCTTACATTTATTCTATATTTTATAGTAGAAAGATTGCGGAGCCGATGTAAACATTAGCACAGTAGCGCCCTCCCTCCTCTGCTTATCAAATCAAATATCAATACCGAGTATTGTATCTATATTCTAGGTAACAACGTTCAAAGTCCTGTCAAGCGGCAAAACCTGTCAACCATTTGATAGCCGTTTGACAGGAATTTACACGTTTTTACCTAGAGTATAGAGGCGATACTCGGTACTTGGTATTCATTATCTCAACTGCGCGACCGCCGCGCTGTCACTTAGCAAAATCTTTCGCGCTGTATAAAAGTGCTCGGATTCGTTTTCTTCATCTTTGGAAGCAACATTGTATTTTCATTTTAATTGTTTTTCTAGTATTATTTTAAGTTCTGATGGGTAATTTTGGTGGTATTTTAACCATTATTACATGAGGTCTTAGCATAAGTGTGAACAATTGAAATGAAAGTGTGTTATGAGGCATCCTGATTTGAACGAAAATATTTTGAAGAAAAACGCCATCTTTTTCTTCAAAATCGATGACGGCTGACTTTACTTTTTTTACCGACTCGACTTGACTAAAAAGAATTTATTCAACCCACTTGACATTGGCAAAATTGTTCGCAAGATGGACAGATGCCACAAAAAAAAAAGCGCTCAGACCAGCTCAGACATTTGCCCGCCGCGCCACATCGGTCGACAAATATGCTCTGTAAATTTCAAGTCTCTGCGACCAGTGGCTTAAGCTGTGCGTTGTCTATATCCCAATCAGTCAGTTAGGACAAAGATTCTTATATTGGTATAGATTGTGCATAGAAATTAACTGTCAATCGCTTCGTGTGCGAACTGCCTTATAGGTAAGTTGTTGAATGGTCCTGTGGGTACAGGTAAGCCGATGCTCACACCCTAGTCTGAGTAAGCCGTCATCCATCAGGCGAGGCGACCCGACGAGTGGCTAGATCCACCTACGTGTGCTGAAGCAGACGCTTTGTCAACTTCACATCTAGTCAAGATACGACATGACATCGTATCTTTGTAGACTGGTTGGAGAATAAACATTTTGCAAGTGAATTGTTTTATTAAAGTTACTTTGTAACTTCATCGCCTTAGCTTGGAAATTGCTTTTCTCGGTATAACTGGCGGACGGTAAATTTGTGTGCGAGTGACTTCCGAAATAAGGCGATTAAATATACTTAGCTGTACTTTCTGTGTTAGTAAATATGCACAGAAACATTATATATTCTTTGAGTAGGTATAATCTTTCTTTGATTTCTGGAGGCTTTATTTATATCAAAGGACAGTTTTACTAATATATTTATCAAAATAAAAACTACTTTGAAATGTATAAAGAAACTAACCTCTTTTATTTGACATCCTACTTTATATATTTCTTATACAAGTTATTTTTTTATATTCATAACCGTAGGTATATCTTTGCAACTCATAGTTCGGTTGTATTTTTATGTACCAATTCATTTTAAATATTCTATAGGCTTGCCATCGAAAACTATGCTCGAAAAAACATACAAAGCAAAATCGCCCAAGTTGTCCCAGAGATCTATAATCACGTCGTTCTCTCGATAAAAAAAACGCTTGAAAAAGAGTGTGCTTTAGACCACACGACTAAAGTAAAACTTCTTTAATATACGAAACGTAACTGGCTATGAGAGAAAGAGAGAAAGAAAACAGTACTTTCATACCCCCTCCATGGTAGTGTTAAACGTTTAACGCAACCATACTTGTCACTGCCCACACAGGTTCATAGCGTAAGCAAGCTTGCACAGTAAACTATTGGAAGAGCGGAAGAACAGACTAATCGGTGCACCGCTGCATGAGACAGCCAAAGAATGGCCAGCATTTCTCAAAGGCCTTAGCACCAGTTTTGACATTATCTATGAATTTAATTAGAATAATATTTTTGACGTGACAACGTCTAATAAATCGATGAACGCCGCGCCGGCTGCACGCACGAAAATAGGATGACTCGTTGTCCCGTTACGCTCAATGGAACGTTACGATCGGAGCGAGAGCGCTACACGAGCGAGCGAAGGGCACACATCGGCTTGAGCGTTCGGCTTGCGCCGCATCTATCTCTCTTCCACTCGATTGGCCTATGCCAATCATGTCTTTTTATGTTGTCACGTTAACGGCCAGTACTGACCTAATCGCTCCCGGAGCAGTTTTTTCTCTATCTTAAAATGCTATACCCTCGGTAAATAAAGGAAGTAGAAGAAAACTGAAAAGTCCGCATGCATCTTCAAAATGTCAACTTCAAAGTGCCCGTTTCAAATGTATGATTAACGTCGTATTTACTCAATCATAAATTCACGAAATAAATTAAAACCTTAGATATAAATCGTCATCTCCTTCTAAAGTTGGTGATATATTTTTTTTTGGTTTACACCAATGGTGAGATAATGAAGAAGTAGAATTAATGCCCGTTCAATATATAAAAAAAATAAAGACTTGAATTATTTATAAATTAAATTGTATAGAATCGCGCCGTTTATGCGAGCACAAGGATAAAATTTAGTCTGCCGCTGGCTTTCGTACGGGGAACCCGTGTCGCTCGTCGCCCTGCGGACTACAAGACTGCAAATATTGCATTTTTAATTCGTGTTTCAATACTATTTTGCAAAAAGATACTTTATCTGTTTGTAATAGAGTGACTTATTCCAATTTTGCAATAGTAGAGCGACAAGGTTCCAAGGCAAATACCGTGTACGTGTTGTACACGGCTGGATAGAGTTGATACTTTTTTGTACCGACATAAAAATAAGCACGTATCTACATACTCATCATCATTAGTCTAGAAAAGTCGATACTTTTTGTATCGAAATTTTAAGTAAGTACGTAGGTATCTACCTACTGATTTGGGGGTGCTGATTACGAATATCTGGTCAGATTTGAAATCAAAATGGCGGATACAAATCATGATACAAAAAACTGACATGGGTGTCGTTTTCTACTAATTTGGGGGTGCTGATTACGAATATCTGGTCAAATTTGAAATTCAAAATGGCGGATACAAATCATGATACAAAAAACTGACATGGGTGTCGTTTTCCACTAATTTGGGGGTGCTGATTACGAATATCTGGTCAGATTTGAAATTCAAAATGGCGGATACAAATCATGATACAAAAAACTGACATGGGTGTCGTTTTCGACTAATTTGGGGGTGCTGATTACGAATATCTGGTCAAATTTGAAATTCAAAATGGCGGATACAAATGATGGTACAAAAAACTGACATGGGTGTCGTTTTCGACTAATTTGGGGGTGCTGATTACGAATATTTGGTCAAATTTGAAATTCAAAATGGCGGATACAAATCATGATACAAAAAACTGACATGGGTGTCGTTTTCTACTAATTTGGGGGTGCTGATTACGAATATCTGGTCAAATTTGAAATTCAAAATGGCGGATACAAATGATGGTACAAAAAACTGACATGGGTGTCGTTTTCTACTGATTTGAGGGTGTTGATTACGAATATCTGGTCAAATTTGAAATTCAAAATGGCGGATACAAATGATGGTACAAAAAACTGACATGGGTGTCGTTTTCGACTAATTTGGGGGTGCTGATTACGAATATCTGGTCAAATTTGAAATTCAAAATGGCGGATACAAATGATGGTACAAAAAACTGACATGGGTGTCGTTTTCGACTAATTTGGGGGTGCTGATTACGAATATCTGGTCAAATTTGAAATTCAAAATGGCAGATACAAATCATGATACAAAAAACTGACATGGGTGTCGTTTTCTACTAATTTGGGGGTGCTGATTACGAATATCTGGTCAAATTTGAAATTCAAAATGGCGGATACAAATGATGGTACAAAAAACTGACATGGGTGTCGTTTTCTACTGATTTGAGGGTGCTGATTACGAATATCTGGTTAAATTTGAAATTCAAAATGGCGGATACAAATGATGGTACAAAAAACTGACATGGGTGTCGTTTTCGACTAATTTGGGGGTGCTGATTACGAATATCTGGTCAAATTTGAAATTCAAAATGGCGGATACAAATGATGGTACAAAAAACTGACATGGGTGTCGTTTTCGACTAATTTGGGGGTGCTGATTACGAATATCTGGTCAAATTTGAAATTCAAAATGGCGGATACAAATCATGATACAAAAAACTGACATGGGTGTCGTTTTCCACTAATTTGGGGGTGCTGACTACGAATATCTGGTCAGATTTGAAATTCAAAATGGCGGGTTTAAATCATGGTACAAAAAACTGACATGGGGGTCTAAGGTAGTAAGATTCTATTACATCTACGAAACCTGATGGTAGTAAGTTCTTCAGTTTTAGTAATAGACCTTCATGCCAAACTTTATCGAATGCCTGTGCCACATCCAGAAAGATAGTAGAGCAGACTTTTTTTTCCTCAAATGTTTTCTCAATAACATTTGTAATCCTGTGAACTTGGTCTATCGTTGAGTGCTGTTCTCGGAATCCAAATTGGTGCTCTGGTATAAGGTTTTTACTTTCAATAAGCGGCTTCAGTCTTTTTAGTAACAATTTTACATTAATTAATTAATTTTACAATTTAACAAAATAGCTTTGACATGATAGGGAGCAAAGAAATCGGTCTGTACGATGAGGTCTCTTGTGGCGGTTTTCCTGGCTTTGCTATCATGATAACTTCAGCAACTTTCCATAAATCTGGTACACACTTTAGTCTAAGTGCTGCGTTGATAAGGGTCGTTAGTTTGACTCATGCTTTTTTCGGAAGGTTATGTAGTACTTCTCCTGAAATAAGGTCGAATCCAGGAGATTTTCTAGGGTTTATGTGTTTTTTAATTTCGCTCCAGACTTATCTGGGTGATACCAGCTTTATGGCTTGTGTTTCACCATAAACTTCATTTATCATAGGTATGTAGTCGGTTTGATCTTCGTTAGGTTTGAATATTTCTTCTAGGTATTCTGCGAACGTTTTAGCTTTTTGCTCATTACTGACAGCCCATTTTCCAGATCCTATATTTTCGTATCTTCTGCATTTCCTTGGCTATCGTGCAGCCTCTGTAATTAGCTGGGTGTGCTTCTCCGCAATGCACACACTTTGGCTTCTCTTCTGCAGGTTTTTTGCAGTCCTTGGTGAGGTGTTTACCTGTGCATTTCACACACCTTGGCTCTTTGGAGCAGTACTTGTGTGTATGACCGTACACTTGACATCGCTTGCACTGAGGGACCAATTTGGTTGACCTAATGGTAAATATCTGGTCAGATTTGAAATTCAAAATGGTGTAACTCAAAAAACGCAAAAAAGCGTAAGATACATCTAAAAAAAGTTGCGGGACAGTGCCAAAACTACGCTATAATAGACCCCAGAACGAAAAAAGACAGCAAACGCCCACTATTTCTGTTAGTACGTTGCTTCCCTTGCAATAAAATTTGTTTTATGCCATTTACTCTTTAACTATAAGTGCTATCCTAAATAGCAATGGGATAAAATTTGCTTAGTTTTGATAACACTATCGAACCGTAAAATAAAAACCGAGGTCATTTTGATTTTTTTTATTTTTTTATACAATGAAATCAGTTTTATGCCATTTACTCCTGAACTATAACCCTAGGCCTAAAATGCAATAGAACATTTATTGCTTAGATTAAAAAAACCTATCAAATGGCATATTCAAATTAATAAAATAACGACTTTTAAAAATAAAAATTTTCAATTCCTATGTCCGGCCTGCTAAGGAGCAGGCGGCAGGCTCGCATAAAATTCAGTCAAAAAGGAGGAAATTAGTTAGTATAATAACAGCGGCGATGGGATTACACCTTGTCACGTATGGAATAATAACTACTACAAAATGTGGGTATGTGCCAATTGTAGCTTTTGGACGTACCTGTGACTACCCCCTTAGACGTTCTCAAAGAAACTGGGGTTAGTACCAAGTATACTAAGAGATATGAGAGGATATCTACCGTGCCTGGGCATTAAAGTCGTGAGGTTAATTTAATTTAAGTTAATTAAGTTTCAGCTACATAATTACCGAGAAAAATATAATTCCCATTATTTGTCGTATTATGATAAATAGTTTCGAAGTTATGAGGGAACAGATGAACATTCATATATACATACATAACGGTCAAAATTATAACCCTCTTTTTTACTTCACCGTAGCCAGGTCAAAATAAATGGAAGATAAATATCTAAAGCACCACAAGCTATAGCAAAATTGGGACAGCAAATTTTTTTTTTTTTTTTTTGGTGGCCTCTGTCCTTTTTTCGGACAATTTTGCCAATGTCAAGTGGGTTGTATGAAATACTTCTTAGTCAAGTCGAGTCGGTAAAAAAAGTAAAGTCGGCTGTCAAAAAGATGGCGTTTTTCTTCAAAACCAAAGGGAAACATTTTCGTTCAAATCAGGATGCCACATAACACACTTTCATTTCAATTGCTCACACTTGTGCTAAGACCTCAAGTAATGATGGTTAAAATACCACCAAAATTACCCATCAGAACTTAAAATAACACTAGAAAAACAATTAAAATGAAAATACAATGTTGCTTCCAAAGATGACAGAGAACGAATCCCGACAACTAATTTAATTTATTAACTACCATCTATCCTTCAAGTACCAAGATTAGTTAATTTATGTATAGAGTCAACTTGTACAACGTATTTCATGAACTGCCAGCTAGATGGCGCTATTAGAACGGATCACCTATATGTATCTAACCGCGAAATATTGCAGAGGAGTGGTGGGGTAAAGAGGAACGAAACTCTCAAGGTCATTAGATCGGTATCGTCCGTAAACCGACTTTACAGGCAAACATATTTTTTTTATTCTAATTAATATACTTATTTTATTTTTTGTTGTTTACCTATGTATTATTCTTACGGGACGAGGGGAGGACGCTGAGGTTCGGGAAACAGATTTTCTTGTCCGAAACTCAGAGTTCCAAACCATGGATTACTTACATTTAGTTTACTTACATTTTGTTTGTACATTTTTTCCTAACAATAAACGTTATTATTATTATATGAGTTCAGTATGAAGGATATATTTAATTCAAAATAAAAAAAAAATTAGTGTCAAAAGTGACAGACAGGTGCACGTCCTCGCACACGAATAGATAACGTAAGAAACGAATGTTAAGACTGTTGTTTACTTAATACCGCCTCTGTCTTACTGCAGTTGTGATTAACTGCCGACAGCTTGACAAATACCTACAAGTAACGCACAACGGAAAACTTGAATCATCAGTCTTCTGCCTGCCGCAGTGAAGAGATGAACGGCAGGTCTTTAAGCGGCGACAGCAGATAGTTATGAAAACGTTATATTATCTGTACCGTGAGCTTAGTCCGAACAGACTTGAACAATCAAACGTATACGACTAATCCGGAATTCCTTAGCACTAAAAAAATTAAGAACCAGCTATCACAGCTCAGTTCGTAATAGCCCTGCCTTCAGTTCTGTAGGTAGTGGGTTCGATCCCCACCGAGAACAAACATTTATTTTGTGTGATGTTTGTTTTGTTTCTGGGTATTATTATGTATTCTAAGTATGTATTTACAAAAAAAGTGTTCAGCTATCTGGTTTCCATAGTACAAGCTTTGCTTAGTTTGGGGCTAGAGGGCGTCGTGTGAATGTGTACCAATATTTTTATTTATTTAATGTGCGAGTCGGACTCCCGCACAAAGGTTTCCGAATATAATAAAATAATATAAAGTACTAGCGGCCGCTCGCAGCTTCACCCGCGTGGCAGTTTTTTCCCGTTTCCGTATTTTTTTCGGGATAAAAAGTAGCCTTTATGTTAATCCAGGTTACAGTTTATATTCATTCAAAATTTCATCCAAATCATTCCGCTGGTTAGAGCGTGAAAGAGTAACAAACATCTATCCATCCATCCATCCATTCATCCATACTTACAAACTTTCGCGTTTATAATATTAAGTAGGATAGGTCCTGGAAAGAACAAATTACAATTTATGTGAAGTATTTGAAAAATGCCTGATACACTGAGAATCCTATTGTAGAATTGGCTTTATGTGTAAATCAGAATTAGGCCCCGGGTGTATAATACAAAATGTTCAAAACTCACAGTAGGCTCAGTAAAATAGACGTTTACCCCGCTAATGGTGTAGGCATGTTTGAAGTTGTGACAATATACACTGGGCCATTAATATACTTTTTATTGGCTTACTTTATGGCTTGTGTACTGAAGTTGGAAGTTTTAGGGCCTTTATTAGCTTATACCATTATGCTGGTCATCGGCCTACTGAATAGTTTAGGAGGATAATAATTATTATAAATGAGTCTATTAAATTCTGCTCTTTCCAGGAAATTTAAAAGTTAGTAATCTAAGTAGAATTATAGTAGTTTAGTATATAGGAGCTCTTAGTGAAGGGCTCGTCCGGGGAAGTACTACCACCATGCTTATTTCTACCACCAAGCAGCTTGCTGTGTTCCGGTTTAAAGGGTGTGGGTCCCGGTGTAATTACAGGCACTATGAGGTTTAACACTTGCATGCCTCAGATTTTTTTTTCTTTTATTTTTGCATTTTTAAGTAGGTAAACGTTTGGCCGTAATCTCACCTGATGTTAACTGCATCATCAGTCGACAGTGTTGCTTCAACCTAACTAGTACCTACCTTGCTAGAATAGAAAGAAAAGAAAATAAATTGCTTCGCGACTTTAATCTGTAGGCACGGTAGATATCCCCTCAGATCTTTTAGTACTTCACTAAGAGATCTGAGACCGAGATCCGAGACTTCAAAAAAAATAAAATCATACCAAATATCTACTCGAGATTCTTTGAGGATGTCAAATGGAGGTAGTCAAAGGTACGTCCAAATACTACATTTGCTAGTAGATGAATAATATACTACGGAACTCTACGCTCCCAACACGCTTGGCGTGTTTTCAGTACATACCTGGTCCCAACTGGCCCTCCGGAAGCCATGAGATATGGGACCGTTCGGGCCGTGGCGACCGATCTATCACAGATGGACCGACCCTGTCGTATTCGTTTCGTTCGTACAGAAAGATGGAATAACTCTTTGTGATGTAGGTTTTGTTTACATCATTGATTTTATTCAGCGTACCACCTACCACTATTAACAACATTGCCTGTCAAAATTGAGCCTGTTTAAAATATCAGTTTCGAAGAATACTGTTCGTAGATTGACACGATTGAAACATGAATTTAATGTTTTTTTTTTTATACAACTTGCTGATGGACCAAGCATATGGTCCTGATGTTAAGTGGTTACCATCGCCTAGAACAAAACATTGCCTTGTAGGTCACGTTAGTTAGAAACGTGCCCTACAATATACTGCTCTACGTCTATCAACTTGAGGCATACAGGTATTCAGCCTCATGTGCCTGTAATTACACCAGCACCCACACCTTTCAAACCGGAACACAGCAAGCTGCTTGGCGGTAGAAAGGCATGGTGGTAGTACTTCCCCGGACGAGCCCTTCACTTAGAGCTCTACTACTACTAAATACTAAATGATATTTCTTTACGGTAATAGGGCCTCTGGTAAAGTTTAAAGCTTACACGAAAATTACTCAACAACAAAGTCGAAAGACTCCCGCTAGCATACGAAGCCAGAGACTTTAAACTTTGCTGTATGTAATATATCACGCTCAGGAAAGTGATCCTTGCGGGATAGAATATACAGTTGAAGCCTTACATTGAAACCATAGTGGTTTAGTGGATCTAAGGCTTACTGCCAGTGCACACTGGTGCACGTTAAAACAGAGTATTTTATAGCAATGAATGCCCTTACACTCTATACTAAGAATCGCTTGTAGTTTAGGAACCAGATAGATGATTTATCCTACTAATATGATCAACGCGAAAGTTTGTAAGTATGGATGGATGGATGTTTGTTACTCTTTCACGCTCTAACTAGTAAACCGATTTGGATTACATTTAGAATAAACATAGATTATAACTTGGATTAACATATAGGCTACTTTTTATCCCGAAAAAAACGGGAACGGGAAAAAAACGCGGGCGAAGCTGCGAGCGGCCGCTAGTACTAATATAATAATGGCGGACCATCCACACAGCATCATCTAGCCCCAAGTTAAGTTGAGCTTGTGTTATGGGTACTAGATGACTGATATACTTACATCACATACATAGATATATTTTATTATACATAGAAAATACCCAGAAAACCCGGAATAAATATTGCAGATCGTACAGACATTTATCCCAAGCCACGAATTGAACACGCAAAATTAAAAAAATTTGACCTAGACCAAGGCCAAGGCCTAAAATTAAATCAATAAATGGATTGAAAACTTCAATTTAATAACAAAGTTTACTTCAGTATTTTGTCCGAAAATAAATACCAGTTGAAGGGACATTTCCATCTTAAATTACTTAATTAAGCCAACAATGATTGATATCTGTCGGGGAAGAAAAGTAATAAGCTCTAGAACGTTAATGAGTACTTCTTGTTACCCTTGTCAGAGTTTTGAGGTAAATTTATTATTGAATTTTTTTAATCTATATAATTTTCATAAAAAACAGGCTGACCCGATAGACGTTGTCCTGTCTTAAGGTGGAACAAGTCGTTACTATTTCCATACAAACGCTGTAACTGAATATCTCTACTATTTTTCTATTTTTCTTTTTTTTTGTGTGTAACTTTTAAGGTAATCTGATTTTACAGTAGAATATAGGGTAACGAGCCTAGATAACGGCAAGATAATTCAGTATCAAACTTAACTTCGGACGCACGTTAATAAAATAGTAGAGATATTCAGTTACGGCGTTTGCTTCTTGCGTTTGTTTCAGCGTTTGTTTGCTTGAAACATTCCGACAGGCGTCACAACGAAGTTGGTAGGAGCTGTACCTTCTGTGGTGTAGGTTGTGGATTTGATCACAATCTAAGATACACATTTGTGTGAAGAACTAAATTGAACATCATTCATGTTATAAAAAATATTATAAGAACGAATTAACAATACTATATTTTAGGGTGCCTATTCAAATATTTGTGATTTTCGCGTAGGTAAAGTAGTGTTATGAAAAACCCATATATTAATGTATGTAAAACAAATAAAACCATAGTGTTATTCGACGCTTTTGACATTTGGAATTCGACTCCGAACGAGATTTGTAGAAAGTTTTATAGCTCGAATTCTATCTCGCTATTCGGGTGTGTGATCACAGCATCCAGAATAAACAACAAACATTTTTATTATTGCTCTGAGTCGGTAAATATTAAATTCTAAGCGAATAGCAGAAAACAAAATGAAACATATTTTGTCAACGTCACAATCCCGGGAATAAAATTTAATAAAAGAATGACATCTCAAGTAAGGAAGCTAAAAAACGTTTTGTCTTGTCGCGTTGAATTGGTGCTTTGTCAAAAAAAATGAATAATCTCGCTCGCGTCGACTGTCATACGACGCAATGTATACACACCGTCTGTATACATTGCGTCTTCTTCTTCGACGCAGAAGGCTGCGGGTTCGATTCCCGCCTTGGGATAAATGTTTGTATGAACTGCATATTGTTCTGATATATTTAAAACAATACATTACATACATACATATTTTTATCATACATAGAAAATACCCAGAACACCCGGAATAAGTATTTGCAGATTGTAAAAACATTTATCCCAAGGCGTGAATTGAACTCGCAACCTCCTGCTTCGCAGGCGGACATTCGCCCGCCGCGTCACATCGGTCGTCAATAATGATACGATATGTACTAACAGGCAAACTTGATGATCTTACAAGTAACACCTTGCTTATTACTCACACTCCACCTTAACCTCCCTAACTGGTTTCGATTCTCCGCTTCCACCTACCTAATTTACTAAATACATTATTATTATCCTAGAATACCTTCTAGACGTGCTGACAGCCAACATATTTAAAAAGATGTTTGAAAAAGTGGATAGGCTAACAGAGAGCTCACCTGTGTTGAGTGGATACTTCTACAAAAATATAAAAATTCACAGATCTCGTTCACTAAGGATATGACCCTTTTTAACTTAATGGTAATCGTTTGTACATAATCACACATGGTGTTAAGTGATGATGCGGGCGGTGTAACATGCCAAACTACAAGATACTAATTCACTCTTCTCTTGAAATAAAATTACAATAAATATACACACAAAAAATCACATAAGTACCTTATCAGTAATTTAGTTCCTATAGTATAAGTTTCATTTCACACGAGCTAGATAGTGTTGTGTGAAATTTCAACTAATATTAATTTATTCGAAGAAAAAAACTCAAAGTCAAAAGGAATTTATTCAGTAATATCCGCAGGGATCATCGTGAAACGCCAATCTAGGTGAATAGTGCCAGTTCCTCGCGACCAAGCCTAGAAGAGCCGACTCAAAACCAGATTGGGCTGTTGGCATGTCTAGAAGCTCTATTAAGGTTAATGACTCAACCCTACAAGGCTCCTTTGTCCTAGAACACTTTAATGGGTCATTAAAAATAATTATTTGCACAAGGGCTCCTATAACCGAGATAAGTACTTATAGCTAAGTGTCAAAGTTTTGCATAAGTACCTATTGATTGGTGAGGGTACCGAGTTTCACATTATCGTAAATCAATGATTATCGTACTGAGAGATTAGTAGTAGCAGTAATAGTAGTGTTTTAAGTCATTTTACACTCTATGTTGCTATTTATAAAGTCCAAAAATGTATGTGATTGGCTATTTTTATTTTATTTAGGCAACCAACAGTACAATAGTATAATCAATTATAAGAATATTTGTTCTGATTTACTGACTGTCTGACACATAGACAATGCACAGCTTAAACCACTGGTCATAGAGAGAGGCTTATAGGGTAGCTTGTACTAAAAAAGGATTTTTTGAAATTCAGTCCCTGAAAGAGATTGAACTTGAACTGGGTTGAAGTTAGTATGAAAATAGTATTGACGAACGATGTGACGCGGCGGGTGAATGTCGGCCTGCGACGCAGGAGGTTACGGGTTCGATTCCCGCTTGGGATAAATATTTGTACGATCTGCAAATATTTATTCCGGGTACCTATGTGTAATAAAAAATATCTATGTATTAATGTATTGTATTAAGTATATTATCAGCCATCTAGTACCCATAACACAACCTCTGCTTAGCTTGGGGCTAGATGATGCTGTGTGGATTGTCTAGCATTATTATTATTATTAGTTTCGCAGCAAAGTTGCGTGTTATTCCACTAGTAATGTATATCATCTTCTGCTACTACGTGAATTTAGTTCAAAAACTCAATAATAAACTGAATATCAATTTTTTCCTCCATTGACAGATGATAGATGAAAAAAATACGAATTCAAATTGATCAGACCGCGCTGTTTATTTTTAACATGAAAACATGCCCATCACATCCATTATGTAAACAAATAATTTATTAAAAACCAGATGAATATAGCACCAGTCAGAGCGTGTTTATATATAGTTAAATGTATGGAATAATATACAACAGAATTGAGAGCCTCTTTTTAGAGTTCCGTACCCAAAGGGTAAAACGACACCCTAATACTAACACTTCGCTGTCTGTCTGTCTGTCCGTCGGTCACCAGGCTGTATCTCATGAACCGTGATAGTTAGAGAGTTAAAATTTTCATAGATGATGTATTTCTGTTGCCGCTATAACCACAAATACTAAAAAAAAGAAAAAATAAATATTTAAGGGGGCTCTCATACAACCAACGTGATTTTTTTGCTATTTTTTTGAAGTAATACTTCTAATGCGACTTCCAACAAGGTTGCATTTAACGTTCAACACTTACCATGGAGGGGGTATGAAAGCATTGTTCTTTCTCTCTTTCTCTCATAGGCAGTTTCATTTCGTATATTAAAGAAGTTTTACTTCAGTCATGTGGTCTTAAGCACACTCGTTTTTTTTATAGATTATAGTACGGAACCGGCCTTAAATAAAATAGTTTTATTTAAAACGTTCTGATGAAGAACGGATAACCAGTGCTAGGCGCCCTAAATATCGTGTATTCGCTCGACCAAGCCCCGATATTTCAGCCTAACTGAGCTTTTGCAAAAAGATCATTTGAATTGAAAGCAATGGCTTAGCTCGACACCTGATGGATGGCACCGCATTTAAACGGTCGAATGCCCATCTTCCATCAATATTTGATACGCTGTCACAAAAGTAATACTTGCGCGCTTTGGGTTAATAAACAGGTAGTACAGTCAGCTGCACTTGAATGTATACGATTTGTAACTTGCAGAATTATAATTTACAGGGTAAAAACTAAAAAAAAATTGTAAACTTATCAACAAATTTCGCGGTTTTCGAGTTTTTACCGCTTAAGAGTTTTTTACAAAGCTTTGATACCGTTTTGAAAGTTACAAATTCCATACATTCTAGTGCAGCTGACTGTACATCGTAGAACACGTTTTTAACGTCTGTTATCTGCAAGGTAATGTTTTATTACAAGTTATGGTAACCAATTAATAATAATAATATATAATGCTGGACAATCTACACAGCATCATCTAGCACCAAGCTAAGCAGAGCTTGTGTTATGGGTACTAGATGACTGATATACTTAATACAATACATAACATACATATTTTTAGGATTCCGTACCCAAAAGGTAAAACGGAACCCTATGTCTAAGAAAGAAGAACGAAAAAAGATGCCTCTACGCTGTTTAAATCATCTACAAAAGGTGCAAAGCCTTATTGCGTACTTACTTACAATCTACATCTAGAATCCACTATGTTAATACTCAGTTTGCATAGGTTTTCAGGAACAAGGTACCTTGTCTACCTACCGCTTTCAGGAAGCTGCAGCCGCAGAGGATAAACTAAACTTAAGCTTTTGCCTACATTGTTAAAAGACACACGGTAGACTTTTGGAAATCCAATAAAGGCAAAGGTATTTGAATGTTTAGGTCTTAGTTTGGTTGAAATCGTAGCTTTTTGTTCGGATAAAACAAACACTGGCTGAAACTAAAAAAAAAAAAACTAAATCAAATCAAATCAAATCAAATCATTTATTGTTTGTGTATCTAGGTATGACAATCAGGTGTTAAAGTGTAACATATAGAGCACTAGATCCTGCCATTTGGGCATACAAACACTACTTTAATTCCTAAGCATTGTAGATAATAATAATGCTGGAAAATCCTAAGCTAAGCAGAGCTTATGTTATGGGTACTAGATGACTGATATACTAAATACAATACATTACATACATACATATTTTTTATTATACATAGAAAATACCCAGAACACCCGGAATACTTATTTGCAGATCGTACAAACATTTATATCTAAACAGGAATCGAATCCGCAACCTTCTGCTTTGCAGGCGGACATTCACCCGCTGCGCCGCATCGGTCGTCAAATCCCCTCAAATATCCCTTCAGATCTCTTTACTGCTCAAAGTTATTTGAAGATGTTTAATGGGAGTAGTCAGAGGTACGTATTACATAGATACATACCCATACTTTGGTACACACCCACATTTTACTGTAGCTGGTATTGTATAAATGACAGGTTGCAGGCCCATCGAAGCTGCTATGTGCTAGAATACTAACTGGTTTCCTCACAATGTTTTCCTTCACCATTTGAGAACACTGGCATTATGCATATAATTTTATAGAAAAATTCACTTGTGCATGATGATATTGGTTGCTTTTCTTGTGATTAATTACTTGAGACAATATTGTACTTGAGGCGTCTTTTTTATACTAGCAGTCGCTCGCAGCTTTGTCCACGTGGCAGTTTTTTTCCCGTTCCCGTTATTTTTTCAGGATAAAATGTAGCCTATATGTTAATCCAAATTATAATCTATGTTTATTCCAAATTTCTTCCAAATCGGTCTGCTAGTTAGAGCGTGAAAGAGTAACAAACATCCATCCAAAGTAAGACTTGTAAGATAACTCAACAGTTTGATCGACCGTGTACTGCCTTTGACTGGCTTAAATGTAAATTTTTCCTCGTTTTACGACCGATTTCTGTAAAATATCGTAAGTGAAATCTGAAAATAGGGACGCCATAAAAATCCTTCGTGATATTCTGATTTTACGTCTTGAGATGTAAAGGAACTTCAGATGTAAAAGGAACATTGAATTATTGAAAATTTAAGGATTCCTTTACAGGTCATCATCAGCAACTTGAAGAAGTCTTCTCCTAGATATTTTTTTGTATCAAGAAGAATCTAATCTAAATATATATAACTCAAAGGTGACTGACTGACTGACATAGTGATCTATCAACGCACAGCCCAAACCACTGGATGGATCGGGCTGAAATTTGGCATGCAAGTAGATGTTTTAACGTAAGCATCCGCTAAGAATGGATTTTGATTAATTCTACCCCCAAGAGGATAAAATAAGGGATGAAAGTTTGTATGAAACTCTGTCAATTTAAAACCGATCGTGCTGAGACTTTGCATGCATAAAGCTACTATGATTTTATCCCGAAAAAATAACGGGAACGGAAAAAACTACCACGCAGGTGAAGCTGCGAGCGGCCGCTAATAGTAGATAAATACTCAAGATTTTTTGATGATGTGCAAGTGAAAAAAAAGGAAATAGCTTCAGAATATCTATTTTTGTTTACACAATTTTTTTTTCTCAGTGGGGATCGAACCTACAACCTATAGCGTAGAAAGCAGAGTCACTAACGACTAAGCTTTGAGGACTGTTGTGACTATTTTATTTTTTATTTTTATTTATTTGGAAAATAAACAGTGGTAAAAACTATATATAAAACAACTTAATTATACTTATCACCAATTACATGTTTTCGCATACACGATGCTAAAGAACTTGTTTGTACTTGTTTGTACTTGCTTGACTAAGTAGACTATCTTCTGTAAAATCAAATCCAATTATTGTATATCTTCCGTATTGTGACAACTGATAGTTCTTTAAAAAGTATAAAATACACTTTGTCAACGCTACAACGGGTTGGTACTGTCACAAATGTTCCACAGTTAACCACCCTCTCACTTGGAGCTGACAAGAACTATCATTCCTTGTAAAATATTATCTCACACTGCAACTGGGAATAAATGGGAACGGACTGCGTTACTATGTATGCTGTTACTGAAATGAAATTTATCTGCGTGATATGTGGTATACAGAAAACCTCATAGCTCCGTTAGTAGTAGCCCTGCCTTCTGTGCTGTGGTTGTGGGTTCGATCCTGAGAACAAACATTTGTGTGATGAACATAGATGTTTGTTCTCTGTCTGGGTTATACAAAAGTATATAAGTATTATTTATATACAGTCACAAATTGTATTTATTTACAGATACAAATAAATAAATATTTGTGAACATTTTATACAACATCATCTAGCCCCAAACTAAGCATAGCTTGTACCATGGGAACCAGATGACTGATAGAATACTTATATACTTTTGTAAATACATACTTAGAATACAATATAACACCCAGACAGAGAACATCTATGTTCATCACACAAATGTTGGTTTTCGGTGGGAATCGAACCCACCCACAGCGCAGAAAGCAGGGTTACGACGAATTGAGCTGTGATGGCTGGGACTATGTACATATTGTTAGTTCTTTGCACAGTTATTAGTTAGTTTAATATTCTACTAATTTAGACGTTTTCACTAGTTTTGTACTAATTTTCAAGATGCCAAATTCAACTGAGTGTAATTAGTCAACTGAATTAGGTATGAGTTTGTGGTTTGAGGGTTCTTCTTAAAGAGGCTCCGTAGAGGCGGAACATGTGTCGAATTCTAAGTTTGCTTTTGTGGATTGTGGTTAAACCTACTTCACGTAAGTCTAAGCACGCTTTGCATAATTATTTATTACGTATGTAGAAGATTCACGTCTGCAATTAGCTGAGCGTATTAAGATTTAATAAACAAAACATATATAAATAAACTAGCGGCCGCTCGCAGCTTCGCCTGCGTGGCAGTTTTTTCCCGTTCCCGTTAAACTTTCATCCCCTATTTTATCTCCTTAGGGGTAGAATTAATCAAAATCCTTTCTTAGCGGATGCCTACGTCATAACATCTACCTGCATGCCAAGTTTCAGCCCGATCCGTCCAGTGGTTTGGGCTGTGCGTTGATAGATCACTATGTCAGTCAGTCACCTTTGAGTTATATATATTTAGATAGAAGAAGATAGCATCATGACTTTAATCTCCAAGCACGGTAGATATCTCTTAGTGCTAAGTACCTACTCGAGATTCTTCGAGGATATTTAAGAGAGGTATGTCCAGATAGTGCATTTCGTCGGCTTATTGTGAGAAGTCATTAACTACAAAAAGTCACTAACTACGTTTATTAGATCGGCGCATTTGTCTGGATGGGCTCTACAATAATCAAAAACCCATTTATTTGTAGCTCTTCTAGTTTCGACGCTATGACACCTGCATGAAGTCATTATTCAATATTAATAATGTAAATAATGAAACTCAAAAAACTTTAAATACGTTTTCCCACACTTTTAGATTTGTCGCTTAATGACTTCTAGCAATAAGCCGACGATTTGGTACATATCCACATTTTGCAGTAGTTAGTATTCCATACGTGACAGGTTGCAAGCCCATCGCCGCGGCTAGAGTACTAATTTGAGCAGAAAATATCCAACATACTAATGATATTGAAGAAATAAAAAGGCTTTGCAATTCTATACATGCATTTGACGACTGATGTGGCGCGGCGGGCGATTGTCCGTCTGCGACGCAGAGGTTGCGGGTTCGATTCCCGCCTTGGGATAAATGTTTGTACTACCTGCAAATATTATTATTATGATTATTATTATTATTATTATTATTATTATTACATGTAAGAAGCCATTTTTCATCCACAAAAATAACAAACAATAGCAATGTATTTGTACAAAAAAATCGACATACAATTAAAACAAACGATAGAAAAAAGAAGAATAAACAACAGAAAGGGCTTACAAAACCTATTTCAATTTAATTGCTAAAAGCGCTGTGCCGATGGAAAATTAACCTTAGCTTACAGCTTTAAGACTTGTTATCGAATACATGGACAGGGTTTCATATGATTTTGTGCATAAAATCAGGAAATAGTAATAAGCAAGGATGCGCTGAACTGAATACTGCTTTTAAACTTTTCATTTTGTATTTTATAAAGCGTTGAAAACTAGAAACAGTTGTCGCGCATTGAATATTTTAGGGTGTATGTGAGGGGGAAATAACTCCACGACTTTTAATACCCAGGCCTGGTAGATATTCTAGTAGTAGTTTATTAGTATTAGTAGATTTAGGTTTTTAAAACTATCATCAATTTGTTAAACTGACGAACCTGATTTTGACACAATTCTCTGAGTGGATTAAGCCTTAAGGCTACACTAGTCGGTACGTTGTCCATACAAACGCTGTAAGTGTTTAATGTCTACTATTTATTAACGTACAGGATTTAGTACTAAATCTTTCGACGCTTGTAACTTTCAAGGTAATCTGATTTTACTGTAGCATATAGGGTAACGTACCTAGATAACGGCAAGATAATTCAGTATCAAACTTAACTTCGGACGTACGTTAATAAATAGTAGACATTAAACACTTACAGCGTTTGTATGGACAACGTACCGACTAGTGTAGCCTTAAGCCACTTTATTTATTTCTACTTTTCTCTCAGCTCTATGGTTTGCTGGAAGAAAACTCTTTTTAGGGTTAAGCTTGCCTTTGTACTAGTTTTTTGTGTTCACCATTTTGTAAACATTTTTGTGTACCAAAAAGAATTTAAGATATTCCATCAAATCATCAAATCTAATATTCAGACGTACGTACCTTTAACAACCACCACATCAAAGAATCTCGAATAAATAGGTTATTCACAATAAAGTAAAATAAAACAGAGATCTGAATTCTATTGTATAATAATTTTGAGTGCTTTGGCAGCCTTTTATATGAAAAAGGCATTGTTTGTCGAATAGGTGCTACAGAGAAGAAGAGAAAAGATTAATTTGAAATTACATAAAAACTAAGCATGTGACTGTTTGAACGGCGGTTGAGATATATTTAATATTACAAAGTGTAATATTAAATTGTAAAACCCACATGGGAGTGTTGACTCGTTTAAACTAATTGACTGTTTGATCGTACAACCCGCAGGGGTAATGTTACTGCCCTTTAGTAAGGGTAAAATAACCCATACACAATTGTTTGTATGAAACTTTCTAGTTTGGGATCAATTTCAACACGTAATTGCGTAAAGGAAATGTTAACTTTGCCTAAGAAATTATAGTTCCCAAGTTGCCCTCAAGAATGGCAGCTTAGTTCAACTTTGCCCCAGTTTTTGTGCAACTTTCTGTGATTGTTTTTCCCATGGTGTTTGGTGTAATTGATATTTGTACAGCCAACGTAATAAATAGATCATTAAATTAAAAAAAATTGTAAGGTCATAGATAATTTCTTTTCTGGTTATTTTCAGATAAAACCAATCTCCTGATGATTTTGATAATTTTTTGACCAGTGTGGAAAGTATACCCTTTAAAAAATAAAAAAAATCCATGTCGGGCTTAAAGTGATTGATTTCTGAGATAACAAACAAAAAATATAGCTGAAAAGAACTTTTTGCGACATTTTAGAAAATGTTTGACTAAAGTACAATATTTTCTGGTCAAGCCAATACAGTTGGACATACTATCATCATTATTAGCCTGAGTAAGGTCACTCCCATATAAGGGAGGCTTACCGTAGTGCTCATGCTTGGCTTGAAAATTGGAGATGGCTGTGTTGGTGTTGGGTACTGGAGATGCTATTGCAAACCTCTAGTGCACCGCCGTTTACAACACCTGTAATGATGTGTCAAATAAGTTTAATATGCCAAGCTTACCACAGTCACTATTACAAGCTAAGGAAATGAAAGTATTTTGAAAAAGAAAGAAAAATATAAATTCACTTTACGACTTTAATTTCCAGGCATGGTAGATATCCCCTCAGATTTCTTAGTATCAACTTAACATGAATTGAGGATGTCTAATGGGGGTATTCAGAGGTACATCCAAATATTACATTTTAGCACTACCCACATTTTTACAGTAGTAGGTACGTTTTACGTGACTGGTTGCAAGCCCATCACCGCTGCTACAATACTTACTGGTTTCCTCGTGAATTTGTTCTTCGCCGTTCGACAGCACTGGCATTGCGCACATAAATCGCGTGATAAAAATCATTGTTGCACGACCAGATTTGAACCCATGATTTTACAATCAGAATTAGGGATCCCGCCGGATATAAGATTCCTCCATCACCTCCTGTGGATATCGTAAGAGGTGACTAAGGGAAAAACCGGGAAATGGGCAGCATGCGCTAAGCGTGGTGACTATGGCAAACCCCCCCTCCATGATGAACACGACATAGAGCTCAGAATCTCAGAAAGTCCTGTGAACATAAATCAGTAAACATAGCATCAAAGAAATAAATTACACGTTTACGACCATTATAACACAATGGCTCTTTGGAAATAAGGCTAAAGTCTTGAGAAACCTTTTTAATGAAGTAATAAATCTTTTCCAAGGTTTTGGCAGCATCTGGCCAGCACGTGGTCTGTGGTCTGAATAAGACGACTTAGAAAAACTGGACTAAGGTTTTTGTAACTGGCGTTGAGCGTAGCTATGGTAAGTCCTCACTGATTCGGCTAAAGTAACACTCTGAGTTGTTCTGTTTTAGCAAGGTTTTTTTTGCTGGACAATCCACACAGCATCATCTAGCCCCAAGCTAAGCAGAGCTTGTGTTATGGGTACTAGATGACTGATAAACTTAAAATTTGATATTACTTGATATTTTGATTATACATAGAAAATACCCAGAACACCCGGAATTAATATTTGCAGATTGTACAATCAATTATCCCAAGGTGGGAATCTAACCCGCAACCTCCTGCGTCGAAAGCTGACATTCGCCCGCCGCGCCACATTGGCCGTGTTTTCCAAGGTGATATAAGTGGTACTCACTTATATCACCTTAGAAAACACGATGATCTTAATATTATGGTCGTAAGATTCGTACCACCAATATTACCATATCCGTCAAAACCATATCCATTTTTTTTTAGATGTAGTAGAGCTTTTAGTGAAAGGCTCGTCTGGGGAAGTACTACCACCATACCTATTTCTGCCGCCAAGCAGCTTGCTGTGTTCCGGATTGAAGGGTGTGGGTGCGGGTGAAATTACAGGCATATAATTAATTGGTCGCGAGGAACTGGCGCTTAGATTCACCTAGATTTTGGATGTTTCAAGATGATCCCTGCGGGTTTTACTGAATAAATGCTTTTTGACTTTGACTTTGCACATGAGTGCCTCAGGTTGATGGACTCAGAGCAGTGTTATTTTAGGTTATTTATAGGTAATCAATTAACATTAAGTGGACCATCTGCTAGTTTCATCAGCAAACCACACAAAAAAAAACCATGAGTTACTCACTCTACAATATTTTCAAACAGAAGCAATAAAAATATATGATCCAGCTTCGCTTTTATCGTTCTGAAGCTAGAGCAAATGACCAACATGGAAACTTTGAAATTTCATTTAGTCGACAGCACGACTACAAAGAGGCGTAACCGCAAAAACTTATTTTTGCAGTCGAGAAGGGTTATTAAAAGTGGGAAAGGAAAGAGTGGGCTTCATTAAGCCACGTCACCGCCGGACCCGACGCGTGACACGAATGAACAAGAGAATTGGAGAATGTTCTGGAAAAATGTTCAAAGTTGTTCACGAATTTTAAATAGTGCTCTTTAGAATGGGCCGTTGTCAAATGGGGTGGTGGACTTAAATTAAAAGCTGTATTTGCTTTTAATGGTTAAGGCCCAGATAATAGTATGCTCATGTATTGGAAAATAGTCATGTTTGCTTAGTTCGTTATTACGGGTTCGAAAGCAACAACAATCATAAAAAAAAATTATTTCATAGTGTCGTAGTGAAGCATAGGTCTCTCCCAAGACGCGCTTAGTAGCGAGAAACTAGCTTTAAGACGTTTCAAGTTTATCCCTGCACTAAATGCTGTTTGCATTTGACTTTGCAAATAAATGTATATAATACTATGAACAAACCGAAAAACTATTCCACTCAATGGTCTGATAGTCTTCAATCAAAAAATGTGTATCCTAGTGTAATAAAGCTTCCGTATATTATCTAACACTACATAATCCTACCCCCCATTTTTTAATTTATTTATTTTTATCTTTTTCTTCTCCCATCCCCTCTTGTCTGTACCTTACCTAATCACCACCTATTCTTTTGTCCCGATCTTCCCTTAGTACTTAACTGTGACTTTTTTAGTTTTTTTAGTTTTAGTACTTTGTTTGTGTGCCCTTATTCTCAATTGTGCTTGTTTCTCATCATGTCAGACACATTAACTAATCTTACCTTTTGGAAATCGGTGGTGTGTAGTCCTGGTGACCTGTATCACAGGTTTTCTTAACCTACTTCAGGCACCAGTCTCTCACAGTACAGGTTCCTAATCTAAGCTGTTTCTGTTAATTCCTACCTATCACACATTGTAACCTTTGTGAAGAGAAAAATAAACGAATATATACAAAAATTAAAAATGACCAGCATTTAACACGTTGTACAAAATATATTTTATATATTAAATCACATTGCATTGTAACTTAAGATATTAAAACTCCCACAAAAGTGTGTCTCTAAAGTCAATGATCCGCTGCTAGAACGTTCTCTAGTTTTCTCTCGATGTTTTCCTCCAGCGTTTGTATTTACATAACTTGCAGATATTAAAAAAGCGGGTAAGAGCGTGTCCCAGAAGTCGGTGTACGCAAGCGATTTCCTGAAGACGTTATGCTATCTAGAACATCAGCTTTTGAATATATGTTCATTTGGTTATATATATTCATATGGTTATGGCCAATAACAATACGGCGTGGGTAATCTCCTGAGGTCAGATCCTAGTGTGTTTTTGGAGCTGAGACGACATTGAAACTAGAATTTAATTTGTGATTTCTTTAACAATTTTTTTATTTTTTAGTTTTTATAACAAATTATACAATTTGATTATCAAAATTGGACCTGTCTGACATTATAATAATAATAATGCTGGACAATCCACACAGCATCATCTAGCCCCAAGCTAAGCAGACCTTGTGTTATGGGTACTAGATGACTGATATACTTATTACAATACATTACATACATAGATATTTCTTATTATACATAGAAAATACCCAGAACACCCGGAATAAATATTTGCAGATCGTACAAACATTTATCCCAAGACGGGAATCGAACCCGCAACCTCCTGCGTCGCAGGCGGACATTCGCCCGCCGCGCCACATCGGTCGTCGAAATGGATAAACCATTTCGACGTTCCCAAGCCGTAAGTATACTTTAAAGGGATGCAGCGGGTGTTAAAGATTGTTTTAAAATTGCTTTTCGTAAATTACTTTTAGTTTTTTTTAATAAACACTTTTCTGCTTGACTTTTAAAATTTACTAACTAAAAGGTTAGTTAATTTAAAAGAAAAAGGATAGGTTTATCATTACAATTCTCTATAGATGTTTTATAAGCATAAGTTCAAGTAAGCTTACTTATTAGACAGCGGCGTTATTACGTCGCTACTCAGGTGCCAGGTGGATAAAACCTGGCTGTTTTATCATACTTAAACTTTGTACATTATATTATGGCGAGAGACAAGTAACTTTATTTGTCGCGACGTATTAGAAGCCTATCGGACCCATATTAGTATAAAGCCGATCATACTAGAGTAAGCTCGAGTGGTACTGACCACTCGTTCCGATCAGCGTCAGAACCCTTACTACCGTTATACCACCACCAGACGGTTCCATACAGTCGACACTTATTTTCGGACGGACTTAAATGCTGGTCTAAGCTTTTTCCGACAGCGTTACCGGGCTACTGGCGAGCGCAGAAAGCGCTATACGCCATTATACGAAAAATGGTTTATTGGCAACGAGCGCAAAGGCAACAAGACCTCGGCTTCGGTTGTTGCCAGGAAGAAGAAGCTACGGAGAAGCTTTTAGCCCTAAAGTGATGTTAACGGGAAGGCGTCTTTGACCCTGCCAGCGGGGTCGTTTTTTTTTTTAATACATTAATAGACTATCCTTTGGCTTCAATCTCACCTGATGGTAAGTGACGTTGAAGCCGACGATGAAGCAGGACGGTCTAAAATACACCTATTCACCTATTCGGTGTGATTATGGAGTGTTTTTTGTGTCCGAAACTGATGAGGCAACCACGGTGATTTTGTCATCGGGGTCACCTAAAAAGTATTTAATCTTACAGAGGGTCCTAACCTAGTACGATGGTTCATTTTAAGAGTTTATTTTATTTCAAATATCCAAAATGTCAAACTCAAGATAAAATGTCGAATAAATAATTTAAATCGAACGCAGCTGCTCATGGATTTAATGTCTTCGTGAGACAGAGACAGATTAATAAGTATTATGAGAGAAAGAGATGGCGATGTTGTTTGGAAGATTAAAATCTCGTATGTACGTCGATTTTTATTGTAATTTAGAAAAACGCAGATGTTCATACGATATTGAACTTTTATAGATTAAAAAATATAAAGATCTTTTTTTATTCTTATTTATATACAGAATTACATCATAACTAGAATAATATTAAAAAACCTTCTTTTTTTTTATTCCTCTTACTTTCGGACCAAACAGATGTCCCATCTGATGTTACCTATGACACAGTATCGCATTATTGGTCGCGCTGTTAGGGACGTGACCCTAGAATACTGTGACCCGCGTTCATTAACATACATTATGTTATGCCTCACGTGCCTGTAATTTAATATGACATATGAATAGGATGACAGATTGGAACAGAAATTAGATTTTTTGATTTGAGTGGAACTGGAGCTAGAAAAATGGTTGTAGCGCTGTTTTCTGACGGTTAAATATAGCTAGCAGGTCTACTCTTACAAACGATAAACGAAGTTTCGAAGTAATATTATACTGCGGGGTAACTCGGTAGCCGTCAAAAGTCAAGTTGACACCGCCTGACATGCCGCGTAGGTAACTCAAAAACACAAAGCGAATCTTCGTTTATCATTTCTAAGAGTAGACCTGCTGGCTATATTTAACCGTCAGAAAACAGCGCTACAACCATTTATTTAGTTGAACATCCTAATAGCTGCAACATAATAGTACAGCTTAAGCTTCATTTATCCCTGGCGGTATTAAAATACTTGTTGCTACTGGAGCGATGCCAGATTTATAAATCTACCAGTGTGGTGCGGCTTTACGCAATTGGTTAACACTTAAGGGGCCAGTGCAGTGCAGTGTAATATCCCAAGGCGGGAATCAAACACGCAACTTCCTGCGTCGCAGGCGGACATCCACCCGCCGCGCCACATCGGTCGAATCAATGCGAATTTTATCAATTCGAAAGTGTTATCTTAAAGACAAAGACACTATTGCAATTAAGTTGAGCGTATTTTTAGCTATTTGTTCTTTATCTCTTTTCAAACAAGCATCTCACAATCTCTGCTATCTTAAAAGATTGAATCGTCTGAAATGTTTTGTAACTTGGTTTCTTA
Organism: Electrophaes corylata; assembly: GCA_947095575.1. Lineage (NCBI taxonomy): Eukaryota > Metazoa > Arthropoda > Insecta > Lepidoptera > Geometridae > Electrophaes > Electrophaes corylata. The sequence continues at coordinate 13,436,052 of OX352699.1, read as the reverse complement.
AAAGCATTGACATAGAATTTAAGTTTGTTACTAATTCTTCTAGAATTTAAAACCTTATTTATGACTAGCAAAAGTCACGCTACTTCGTCCGAGTGAAGCTATTTGCATACAAATTTCAACCCCCGCTGTGCCCATGTAGGGGTTGAATTTTGAAAATTCCTTTCTAAGTACACTTCTACGCGCCACGGCGAATATACTCTGAAAATATCATGTCTCTACGACCAGTGGTTTAGGCTGTGCGTTGTCTATATTTTTTTCCCTTTTTTACTATAGATTATGGAAGGAATCGTTCTTGCGCGAGTCGGACTCGCACTTGACCGGTTTTTTGAAAATTGCCTTTAATGTTGTTTTAATTATTTACAATAGATGCCAAGGTCTGTTTACTTACTATGTCCGTCCAGCAATGGACTAGGCTATTTATTTTTTTAACGACCGATGTGGCGCGGCGGGCGAATGTCCGTCTGCTACGCAGGAGGTTGCGGGTTCGATTCCCGCCTCGGGATAAATGTTTGTACGATATACGATACGATAACACAAGCTCTGCTTAGCTTGGGGCTAGATGATGCTGTGTGGATTGTCCAACATATTACTATATTATTATTATTTATATTATGATGATGACATGAGGTGTGTCCTTTACGACCGCTACAAAAACGGTCACAGCCGCTTAAGAAATAAGGTTTTAAAACACACAGGTGCTAAGGTGCGAAGTAGTTTCCAAGTGCATCGCAAGTCCCACTTGAGTTTGCCGAGTGGAGTTGCGGCTTTATTTTACCAAGGAAAGTTTATTATCAGACGTTTTAAAATATAAAAAATTCTGTCCTGACTGTCTGACATTCATGATTAATTGAACTAGCGAGCGAAGTGTCTCAGTTTGAAATTGGCTAAAAATGCATTTGTCCGTCCATCTGTTCTCGGCTGCAGTCATTTTTTAACAGATTTTGATGAAAATTAGCACACAAGTTTCTTGATTTATTTAATTTCTTAGTCAAAATCTGTTGATACATAATGCTGTAATGTAATTTCACCGGCACTCACACCTTCAAACCGCAACACAGCTAGCTGCTTGGCGGTAGAAATAGGCATGATGGTAGTACTTCCCCGGACGAGCCCTTCACAAAGAACTCTACTACTACTACAATTGTACATTTTCTGCCATAAAGCAGTAATGCTTGCATAGCTGTGTTCCTATTAGAAGAGTATAGCATACACGTGAGACCGTATCAGAGTGGAAAACGTAGTGTACTAGGTACATAGGATACAGAGAAACTGCGTGCATTCGGACGAAGTAGCAAGCAAAACCTAGTCTCCATATAATGTAGGTAGTATAGAAATAACTTGTATCCAACTTCTGAAGATAAATCTAACATTTTTAGTTGAACTAGATATTATTTACTCTGTCTTTACAGATACCAACATATAATTTATATGGTTGTTTATTGATAAGTCCACCAAAGCAGATAGAGCATAATCGAGCTTCTTTCAAGAAAACACAGCGCTTATCAAAATATTGATTTGTTGAAATAAAATAAATTTACACAAGCACCCAATTTTAAATCTCTCGGTATCCAACATCAATATTTATAAAATTTAATCATTTCAGTTTTCCAAATAAAATTTAATTTTGAAAACTTGATGAAAATTTTCGATGTGATGAACAAAATAGCTTATCAAAAACTGGGAATTTCTCGATTTTAGATTACTCAGTCTACTATTTAGACTATCAGTTCATACCTAAAATGCAAGAAAAGACAAACTCATTTTCATGGTGGATGGTGTCAAAACATCTCGTTACAGAACCAGCCCAGTAAGCACTCAAAGACTTGGCAGGTTACACTGTTCTTTCGACGTTCCTTTGTTTCCAATAGTCAAACTAATTAATATTTCGATAGCATTGTCTCGTATTGAGTAGAGGTTTGCCTTTGTGACGAAACGAGCTTGCAAATGCTAGAATTGGCACCTAAGAGAGAAACTTTTACCAAACTGGAGTTTTTCAGGCGTATTTTTTTGTTTAAAGGTACAAATTTAAATCATAGAATTTACAGGTCTACTCTTACCTTGCTACTAATAAACTCAACGTAACGTTGAAATAGTTACACCGTGTTTTGTCTCTTTCGATCTAATATTTGAAACTTCCTGTCAATGCAAACGAGAAAGCACGGTGTAACTATTTCAACGTTACGCCGTGTTTATTAGTAGTAGGGTTAGAAACGTTAAACGAAGTTTCGTTTTGACGTTTTGTAATACACTGCGGGGCAACTTGGTAGCCGTCAAAAGTCAAGTTGAAGTTGCCTGACATGCCGCGTAGTATAACTCAAAACGACAATACAAAACTTCGTTTCCGCTGAAAAGCCATATAATAAAAGAAGAAGAAGAAGAAAACTTCCTTTATCGTTTCTGAGAGTAGACCTACTGAGCGTTGATAATCTACATTTCAAGGGAAATTCATTTTTTACCATCACTTGTGTAAAATTTTTGTTTTTTTTATACGATTTAACATCAGGAGGGCGTCTTCCATCAGCAAGTTGTAAAGTTGATGGTAGTACTTCCCCAAACGAGTCCTTCACAAAAAGCGCTATTGCACTTTTTGTGCTACATGTTGTAACGAATTTTCTAGGCTTGGTCGCGAGGAACTGACGCTTAGATTCACCTAGATTTAAGACGTTACAAGATGATGCCTGTGGATTTTACTGCTTAATATTACAAAACCTAGACTCAGAACGAGTAAGAATTGTCTCTCGCATCTGAACCAGGATGCAAAGGAAGTCGTCAATCCATCTTAGAGTTTAATATTTAAAGTGTGATAAATTACAAAAGTCAACTTTAGCAGAAGGCGTACGCGTCAGCTTGTGAAACTTTGTGTTAAACCTCGAACCAGCATTTCCGTAGCAATTTAATTCAATTTTTTATTTTTGAAAGTAAAAGATTATTATATAAATGCTCACATATCACCAATAACTGAGTGAGTTAGGAGATTTTTAGCACATAGTAGTTTTTAGTACTTCAACTAACTAATAACAATTATAACTAATAACTAAATAATTACCAACGCAGGAGGTTACGGGTTCGATTTCTGCCTTAGGATAAATGTTTGTACCTTTTATTCCAGGTGTTCTGGGTATTTTCTACGTATAATAAAAAAATATCTATGTATGTAATGTATTGTATTAAGTATATCAGTCATCTAGTACCCATAACACAAGCTCTGCTTAGCTTGAGGCTAGATGATGCTGTGTAGATTATCCAGAATTATTATTATTTTATTATTAATTGGTTATGTATAATCATAAACGAAAGGCATTGCACTCATCTTTTTTTAAAAAGATTTGAACTCACGGCCCCACGATCAGAAGGCAAGGTAGCTTCGACCAAACCACCGGTGTATTACAGAGTACTAAAACATGAATACTACTAAGAGAAGACACAACATGCCGATACTTAGCCGCAGGTAATTAGCAGACTATTAGCCTCCCCACAGTCTCCACGCTAACTACCCAAGTGACACCTTACTACAAACTAACCAGCTGGTTCACTTTAATGTAAGTATCTATGTAAGTAATATAGTATTGTATTAAGTATATCAGTCATCTAGTAGGTACCCATAACACAAGCTCTGCTTAGCTTGGGGCTAGATGATGATGTGTAGATCGTCCAGCATTATTAAAAAAATTTTAATGTTCGGTTTCAATATTTAACGAACGTCCGTTAGTAATACTAAAGCAATATTCTAAAAACCTCCGTTAGTAGTACCAAAGGTATATTGATTGTTAGATGAACTTTGACCTTATTGGCTAGTGTTTTTTTATTTTTGCGTCTGGTATTCTAAGTATGTATTTACAAAAAAGTATATAAGTATTCTATCAGTCATCTGGTTCCCATAGTACAAGCTATGCTCAGTTTGGGGCTAGATGATGTTGTGTAAAAATGTCCACAAATATTTATTTATGTAATTGCTGATGGAACAAGCTTATGGCCCACCTGATGTTAAGTGGTCATCATCGCCTATAAAGCGTAACATTGCAGGTCACAAACGTGCTCTATAATGCATTCTTCGGCAGTAAGCCTCATGTGCCTATAATTTCGCCGTCACCCCTACCTTTCAAACTGGAACTCAGCAAGCTGCTTGACGGCAGAAATAGGTATGGTGGTAGTACTTCCCCGGACTTATTGACAGCCAGCATCATCATTATCATTAATGATAATTATCTTTCAATACTTGAAGAAAAAAAAATTCTTTGAATATGATTTGAATAATTTCCCTGAATAATTTTCAACGCACTTAAGTAACTTAAAACGTACTGTAGGATTAGTGTAAAAGATGAATTATGAAAGGTAGTAACGGAACGTAAGATGTCTTAGTGAAATGGAACGTATGCAAGTGATCGAATGAAAGAATAGAATGAGTATTGTATGGAGCGAGTGAAGTGAATATCAGGGAACGAGGGAAAGGGTTCTTTTTCTTTCTCTTTTACGGCAAGCTGGCTAGGAAGGAACACGCTGTGCAATTTTAAAAGATTATTTGTACTAATAAAATACGTTGTCATTGTCAAGCATCAGTATTTTTTATTGCTCCGAATCCCACAAATTGGGGGCTCGTCCGGGATCATTTTTCGTCCGGGATCGGAGCAAGACATACTTGTGCGACGCAACGGCGGCAAACGCGGTGCAAGTACAACACGACGACACGAGGCGCAGCGTGCAGAGCGTGCATCAACGACGAGGTTATTTTCCGTATCCACATGACGACGACGGCGGGAATAACTACGATGCCAAGACGACAACGGTTGAGCAAAAACCGATCCTTATCGTGTGATGATGCCAGCGACAAAGATTTGGTTTATAGCGACGCATCCACCAATACACACGAGGCCAAGACGATAATGGCGGAGCCGAAAGCCACGCAAGGTATGCTACACCTTATGGAGAACTTAATCCCTAAGTACGACGGTCAAGATAAAACGTATCCAGCTCAAAGATGGGTCCAAGATATCGAAGACAACGGCGAAATCTTCGACTGGTCTCCAACACAGAAACTTCTGGTGGCGAGGCGATCGCTGACGGGTACGGCAGCTTTGTGGTTAAGAGCGGAGAAGACTTTCAAGACGTGGGAAGAGCTGAAAACGGCGTTGTCAAAAGAGTTTCCTGACAGCATCGACAGCAAAGCCATACATGAACTTATGAGTTCAAAAAAGAAGAAACCAGATGAAAGGTGTATAGATTACATGTTTGCCATGAAAGAACTGGGTAAAAGGGGTAAAATGCCCGACTACGTGGCAATAAAGTATATTGTCGACGGCATTACCGACGTCGAAAGCAACAAAATTATGTTGTATGGCGTAACCACATATGGCGATTTGAAAGAAAAGCTAAAAATCTACGAGATAATAAAAAGCAAGATGAAGTGCAAAGAGCCAGCTGCAACTACAACGACTACGACGACCAGCAAGCAAAGAAGTAAGCGGGTGATTCGGTGCTATAGCTGTGGCGAGATGGGGCATGCATCATTCGATTGTCCATCCAAAAGCAAAGGGCTCAAGTGCTTCAAATGCAACGAGTTCGGCCATGTTGGTTCGGCGTGTATAACTAAAAAACCGACCGAAGTGATCGGCAATAATCGGCCATCAGGTTCCGGTTCAAGACGTTCATTCGTAACTTCGACAGGAGCAACACCAGAGGGCGCGGCAATCGGCGACTCTGACAGTTCTAGTTCACTCAAGATGGCGGCAGCTGAAAACTGTCATGGCGGCGAGTACGGTGTTTACGAAGTAAACAAACAAAAACAAGACGAACTTTGCGGTAAAAAACCTATAAAATGGGTAAAATTATTGTGCGGTTACCGTGTAAAATACGTAGACAATAGTGATAGCGCGGTCGTAGATATAGGTTGCGGAGACAATGCGTTAATCGACTCAGGCAGTGAAATAAACTTGATTTCGAGTGACTTTTATAAGGAGATTGGTTCACCTCAGTGCAATCAGGATAAAGACATTACTCTCACTGGCCTAGGGTCTGCGTCGGTGCAAACTTTAGGAAGTTTTTCAACGGACATTGAGATCGACAACCGAAGATACAGTGGCGTACGGTTTTACATTATCACTAGAGACTCTATGACTTACAAGTTAATATTAGGGCACGAATTTTTGCAAAAGGTAGTCACTATTATGAGAGATGGGTGTGTATGGATGAAACCTAATGATTCATGGATCAGTGAGATTGAGTGTTTTCAATGTTCTGTTGATTTAGGTCATGTGTTGGAGGAAGACGTAAGACTAAATGTGGCAAGGTTAGTAGACGAGTACAAACCATGTCAGACGAAGGAAGCTCCAATTGAACTGAAGATCACATTGAAGGATGACATCCCAGTAGCATCGAGACCACGACGAGTTTCTCCCATTGAACAACGAGATAGTTTCACAGAAAACAGAGAAGAGCTTCGGATAAATGCGAAAAAACAAATTCTAGATGTCCAAGAAGAAAACAAAAAGAATTTTGATAGGAAGAGAAAGCCTAGCAACATATACCAAGAAGGAGAACTTGTTTGTATCAAGCGGACTCAGTTTGGAGCAGGCATGAAGTTAAAACCCAAGTTCTTAGGCCCTTACAAGATTACAAAGGTGAAGAGAAATAACCGTTATGACGTGGAGAAGGCTGACTCTCACACTGAAGGACCTAATAAGACCACAACGTCATCTGACTACATGAAGCCATGGCCAGACTAGGTTAGTAAGGGGGGATAAGAAATTCAGAGTATAAGGTGAGGTTTGTTTTATTAACACTAATAGGTACTGTTGAAAGATGATGTATGTATGATTGTGCACTCTACCTACTCATATGTTAGAATATAATTTCCTATTGTTTGTTAAAGATTGTTTAACTTTTGTTACCTAGATTTAACCTAATATAGAGATTTAGCCTACTTATTCTAAAACTGTATACCTGCCTACATAATAAATTTAAGATTGAGATAAATTGTTTACCTACCTAGAGAATAACACAGTTTATTAATATGACGGTGTAGTAATGTTTACTGTAGATGTTTAAGTTTTATTGCCTACTGTAAAATGTTGATTTTGTTAAGATTTTGGTTATGCTGTGTGGTTCTAAGATGGGATGTAAGCAAGAATTGTTGTATGAGAGGTTTGTATGAGGTATGGTTGTCTGAGGCCAGACAGGGGCAGGAGGGCCGAGTTGTAGGATTAGTGTAAAAGATGAATTATGAAAGGTAGTAACGGAACGTAAGATGTCTTAGTGAAATGGAACGTATGCAAGTGATCGAATGAAAGAATAGAATGAGTATTGTATGGAGCGAGTGAAGTGAATATCAGGGAACGAGGGAAAGGGTTCTTTTTCTTTCTCTTTTACGGCAAGCTGGCTAGGAAGGAACACGCTGTGCAATTTTAAAAGATTATTTGTACTAATAAAATACGTTGTCATTGTCAAGCATCAGTATTTTTTATTGCTCCGAATCCCACAGTACTAATAATAATAATAATAATAATAATGCTGGACAATCCACACAGCATCATCTAACCTCAAGCTAAGCAGAGCTTGTGTTATGGGTACTAGATGACTGATATACTTAATAGAATACTATTTACATACATAGATATTTTTTATTATACAAAGAAAATACCCAGAACACCCAGAATAAATATTTACAGATCGTACAAACATTTATCTTAAGGCGTGAATCGAACTCGCAACCTCCAGCGTCGCAGGCGGACACTCGCCCGCCGTGCCATATCGGTCGTCAATAATTTCCTTGTATAATTTTCAACGCACTTAAGTAACTTAAAATGTACTAATTACAAAATAAAGTCTCATACTACATATTCCCCAAAATATTATCCTTAATTCTCTGATCCCAGCTGTTCTATTCAACCTACGACGCACTCGCAAGAATACCCTCTAATTATCCTAGTTAATTAGTTTACTGAGTAATAAGAGGGTGATTTATCCCGCCCCATGAATGCCAGCCTGTTCTGAATTACTGATGACGTTTTTCATGGCAAGTTATTTAATTAACAGTATTCTTGTGTTTTTTTGAACCCACGGCCTTAGTATCGGACGGTGCGGTTACTTTCACTAGTCTACCAGTGCTACAGTGGACTAGTAATAGTAACCTCACAGTATGCTAATCGCTAGAAGACAGGTGAATCCAATCAACATCAGGTGGGTCATTTGCATGTATGCGACGCATACATGCATACTATGCGTAGATAGATATGTAGATGTCTATAAGTAAGACTATATAAGTAAGTCTCTAGGTACTTAGCAGCTGTAAAATTATACATAAAAAACTTTTTTATCTTACATAGCTTCAAAAGTATCTCTAGCTTTTAAATCTTTGTCCACAAAAACAGCAATAAAACGTAAACTCAAGCAACTTAGTCAAAGTTTATTACCAGTTGAAGGCAATGACCTCGCAATGTGAACAGGTCATTGAACCTAGAATCTGGACTGGGCTGGAGGTGAAATGCGTAACCTGAAAAATCGATAAATTTACTGAAAGCTTGTGCTTATATCTGTTAGTTGTATTTTATTTGGTAAAATATTTTGAAATAATATTTCGAAGTAATACTTCTTATGCGACTTCCAACATGGTTGCGTTAAACGTTTAACACAACCACGGAGGGGGGTATGAAAGCACTGTTCTATCTCTCTTTCTCTCATAGCCAGTTACGTTTCGTATATTAAAGAAGTTTTATTTCAGTCGTGTGGTCTAAAGCACACTCGTTTTTTTTTTAAATGGTTCTTATATTTTAACGAAAAAAATAACAGTATTTTTTTCGTCTTCGTATTATAGAAAATACTTTAAAAGTATAATACCTTACTAGTACTTTTATTTACAACGAAAATTACAGTTAATACAAGCATTTATAATAAGTATCTGCAGACCGTTGCAAACGATCTCGAGATAGCTCAAATAGAGAGATAGTACTTTAGATTATATCGTTTATTTTCCTTAGGCGAATTTTCGCCTGCGACGCAGGGGGCTGCGGGTTCGATTCTTGCCTTGGGATAAATGTTTGTACGATCTGCAACGTTGTACGCTCAAAATACGCTTACTTTATAAGCATTTTTCAAATGAGCTAAGTAGTTAGTAAGATTTCTAGACAGCAGTATTTAAAAAAATCTGAAGTTTGTTTTTCTCTATAAATTCAGAGTGAGAGTGGCGTTTTAATTAAGGCCCGTGTACACTGTCAGACAAGCGAATAGCTATATTGCGATTAGCTTGTTTCTTTCGCGGAATAATTAAACTTCCTTGCCGAACTGGGTCTTGGCGGAAGGTGTTTAATTTAGTAGTGCCTTTGTTATATGCTAATGTATGAAGCGTAAGATTTCTTACTCAATCAATGAACTACATTATAGCTGAAATACCTTTGGCCTCAAACGCTCTCAAACGGTGAAGGAAAACATCGTGACGAAACCAGTTAGTTTTCTAGCAGCGGCGATGGGCTTGCAACCTTTGTATTACGTATGGTACTACTACTGCAAACTACTAAACTACTGCAAAATGCGGGTATGTACCAAATGTAGTATTTGGACGTACCTCTGACTACCCCCATTAGATGAAGAAGCTTGGAACATCATCAAGATCTGAAAGGATATACATTTTTATAATAAGTTCTTTTGTAATAAATATTTATAGGTACAATATAACACACAGAACAATAATTTTGTCATTACACTTATGTTTATTCTCAGTGAAAATTGAACCCACAACCTACAGCGCAGATGGCTACTACTGAGCTGTGACGGTTGTCAATACCTGCTACCTCTACGTCATGAACATCCTACTATTATTATAAACGCGAAAGTTTGTAAGTATGGATGGATGGATGGATGGATGTTACTCTTTCACGCTCTAACCAGTGGACCGATTTGGATGAAATTTGGAATGAATATAGATTGTAACCTGGATTAACATATAGATTATATACTTTTTATGCGAAAAAATAACGGGAATGGGAAAAATCTGCCACGCGGGCGAAGCTGCAAGCGGCCTCTAGTCATATAGAACATAGAGAGCTGTGTGAATTGGCTTGCTCTCTCTCAAAGGGTCTCACGGTACGCTGCCGGTCAAAAGTATATACTTGTGTACATAGCCCCTTATGGAAATCAAACGTGTTTCACTCTGAACGAAAATTCGCGGCCGTTGGCCGTGTTTTATTTAACTAAGAGTTTCGCTCATAAAATATTGTAGAAGGTTTCAATATCCTCCGAGCATCTGTTATAAAGAAAGTTATAGCTAATACAAGTATTTATAATCGGTATGTACAAAATACATGTGAAACAGTTGAGCTATCTACAGACCGTTGCAAACGATCTAGAGGTAGCTCAACTGATCCAGATCAGTGCCGATCAGTACTAACTAAATACTAGCATCCGTTAGTATTTAGTTAGTAAGACTAATCCCCAAGCACAAAATACATCCCCTTAGATTTTTTAATACCAAATAGGTACCTACCCAAGATTCTTCGAGGATGGCTAATAGAAATAGAATAAAAATAGCAAATATTTATTGACACTACAAAAAACACAAAGTAGATATAAAAATAAAAGGAAAGTGACGAAATAAGACAAGGAACGCAATGGCTCATATGGCGCTGATTTTCAGTGGCGCTGCAAGGTAGGGCGCGGCAACATCTGCAACACGCGTCCCATTTAAATAGGGGTAGCCAGAGGTACATCCAAATACCACATTTGATACATGCCCACATTTTGCAGAAGTGTATTGTGATTGGTTACAAGGCCATCGCCGCTGCTAAAATACTAACTGGTTTCTTTACGATATTTTCCTTCACCATTTAAAAGCACTGGTAAGGAATACCTGTGGCAAATAAAAAAATAAAAACAGTCTCAAGACTTGAACCCTCAGGTACGGTATCCCCTTGGATCTCTTAGAGCCTACGCAGTAGACCAAATCCAGTTTCTTTGAGTATATCTAAGGGGGATAGTCAGAGGTACGTCTAAATACTACATAATACTACGTTGAATATACGTGATAGGTTGTAAGCTCGTCGCCGCTGCTAGATTACTAACTGGTTTCCAAACGATGTTTTCCTTCACCGTTTGAGAGTTCTGGCTAAACAAACGTTTACTTAACTTAGTTACCCTATTATAAACGACGTTAAGAATAACCAAACTTAAAACTGTGCTTAAATCCCGCCAACCTATATCCCCAGTCAAGGAGATAATTAATTTAGGTACACCCTATATTAAGCCAGCTAAAAGCGGTGTCTACACTTTGGTTAATATAAGGACAGTACTAAAAGTGGAGTTCGAAGTGGAATGAACCGTGAGCTTTTCGCTCCATAAGTTTCGCACAAAGCGATACGACAAGGTGACCATTACTTTGCATTTTTATGGGATTTTGTTAGGGCATAAAATGTGAATAGCGAGCCAAGTTTTCGCTTATGCACAATGATGGTTGGGATTCAATGCCAAGTTATGTTTTGCTCGATGAGCCCTTCATAAGGGTTATTTCATGTGTTTACTTAAAACCAGAAGTTATGTTATTACTTAGGTACGAGTTACGACTCAGTTTGTGAAGGAAGCGTTTATTGCATTGTTTGTTTATAAAATGAATAAAAATAAAATAAATCATAAAATTTTGTTTTGCGATGTGTGTTTATGTGATAGCGTATTTTAACCAAAATCTCGCTAGTTAAATTTAATCCATCTGATACATTCTTTAATTGTAAACTACTTTGTTTTTGTAAATTTAAATATTTGATAAATTATACGGCTATGAATAAATTAAGCAAATAAGTATTTTTTTTAATAATCTATATACTTAAATTAAAATTATGAGCGTTTTGCTGTTTCTATAGAACAGACACAGTTTAACGACTTAAATCCCTAGATACTGTATATACCCTCAGATCTTTTTGAAACTCAAAACTCCGGATTCTTTGTGCAAAAACTTGATAAGTTTTACAATTAAGGTAAGGTAAATAAATAATTAATCAATAAAAGCCTCACTTCAATAATACAACAAAAAAAAAGTTAAAAAAAATACTATTATTATTATTATTGGCGCTTTAGCATTTTTTCCTTTCCACTGACGATATGTAGCAAAAAACTGTCCTAAAAATAACAAAACGCGTGGTAGTAGTCATCAACGTGCTGTTGACATTGCGTAGTGGAGGCTGTACCGCGAAATTAGGATATCGGAACAACGGTCGGTACAGGCGCCAATACCCAACAAACGAAATTGCTGAAAATACAAGATCATACAATTCACGGCCATACTTGTTTCTAGACAAACCTTATTGATAAAACGATTTGAATGAGAATAAATGTGAATACTTTATACCTATGTAACTCAAACAACGAAATAAAAAAATAATGTAAGTATTAAAAATAAAAGACATATTTTGAGTCACAAAACGGTCTTTTGTCTCAGCATGAGCTAGTTGTAAACACGTTACAACCAACGCTAGTCTTCCGACAGAGCCGTTCGGTGAATATGTGTGCCGTGCATATAGTGGATACTGTGATGGTCCAGTCTTTAGTCTGAGGTCCCAGCTTAGCATAGAACTGCTCGATTGACAGCCATCACAGCTCAGTTCGTAGAAGCCCCCTTCTGCGCTGTAGGTGATGGGTTCGATTTCCACCGATAACAAACATTTTGTGTGATTGATGATTGTTTTCTGTCTGTGTTCTGTTGTGGGTGTTATATTGTATTCTAAAAATATTTTTTCAATAAAAAAATCTCACAAATATTTATATAGACCAGAGAGAGCCATGCGTGAAGACTACGGTAAACCTTTTTTAATATGGGAAAGATCTTTATTCAAGGTAATGCTTTGTTTTAGGCGATGGTAACTACTTAACTTTAGGTGGAGCATATTCTTGTTCTATCAGAAACTTGTATAAAAAAATATTTTTCATCAAGCATCAAACTGAACTCCAGTTGTGTATAAGTCTGTGTAGAAAATAGTGTATAAGAATAAGGAAAATGGGGAGAATCTCGACATTTCAGTGTTTGTAGACAGGTGGATCAACCTTTTGTTCGAGGCGTTGGGAAGAAATGACTAAACATCAAGTGCTGATTTTATCGACACTTGGCCTTTTCATACAAACATCTACCGTCAAAATGCATGACAGATTATGACATTTATTTACAAAGAAAATTATAGCTAATACAAGTATTTATAATTGGTATGTACAAAATACATGTGAAACAGTTGAGCTATCTACAGACCGTTGCAAACGATCTAAAGGTAGCTCAACTGATCCAGATCAGTGCCAATCAGATTATAGTTGAGAATGTCAATGTCAAAAGTATATTATCATGGCCACCCATGAGCATGTTTTAGAATGAAAGAACTATAAACATCAAAATAAGTAAATAATACATATTTGTGGTAACAGTGTAAATTATAAATAACGGTTTAGTTTATACTGGCTCGAGCACTAAATCCTATTATTTAAGGCAATATTTCTTCATTCTGTTTTGGACCAATCACAAGTGTTCAAAGATTATCGTATTAAATAGACAGTTATAACATAATAAATTTTAACAGAACCTTTTTAAAAGTTATTTTATGAATTATACTATTTTCGTATCAATTAATAATATTCTCAGAATAAAGTCTGACATAAATAATACTTCAAATACTACGATAACAAACAAAGCAAGGTAGTCATTTTTATACTCAAATGTCTTATATCGCATAATGGACCTTAATGTTATTTGCATGAGCCATTATAAACTAAACCGTTATTAATTATAATTTACTCTGTTACCACAAATATGTATTATTTACTTATTTTGATGTTTATAGTTCTTTCATTCTAAAACATGCTCTTGGGTTGCCATGATAATATACTTTTGACATTGACATTCTCAACTATAATCTGTCACATGCAGCTGGCCGGCAACATATTTTTTGATAGAAAACGTATTTTTTAATGAGCGTTGGTGGCCTAGTGGTAGCGGCTGGTCTCTGGTTGTAATTTTGAACTTGATTGTGCACCAATGTATTTTGGCATTCGAAAAAACGATGTGCGTAGTGCCACACATGAATCGATGTGCGATATGCGTCCAAGGAAGTATACTAACACCATGCCTATCTCACCGCCAAGCACCTTGCTGTGTTCCGGTTTGAAGGGTGTGGGTGCCGGTGTAATTACAAGCACATGAGGCAACACCTGTATACCCCAGGTTAATGGACGCAGAGCAGTATATTGTAGGTAACGTTCCTAACAAACGTGACCTACGAGGCAATGCTCTGTGGCAATGCAAGTGGGCATAGTATTCGATCATTTACCTGATCCTCACAGTACAAGCTTACGTAAAATGACTACCAGTTATTATTTATATACCTACCCTTCATTTCATTCTCTAAGCGCTGGGTGTTTATTTTAAAGTGCCTTTATTAAACGAAGTGTTGGGTATAAGAAGTAGAGCATTCAGGTATTTGAAGTGGATACTTAAACAAAACTTCCCCTCACTTGTACATCACGGAATTGTGTAGATCAACACGGAAAGGGGTGCCTAGTCACGAGATTTTCGGTTACAGTGATTTATTGTTCAGTCTCGTGGCTGAATGTAGTTTTCGTGTATAAACCGCTGCATTTGAGCTACAACGGTGATCTAAAATCGTTTTTAGGCCTGATCTGTTTTATGGCAACGAGAATTGTGTCGGTTTTTGATCAATCTCGTGACTGCATGTAATTTTTGTGTATAAACCACTGTATTTGAGCTACAACGGTGATTTTAAATAGTTTTTTAAGCATGATCTGTTTTGCTGCAACGAGAATTGTGCCCCTAAAAAACACACACATCTTTTCAAAAATCAATTATATAATTACTAAAACCTGGAAATTAACTAACTTTACTGAAACTCCTTACTTGTAAAATATTGTGTTCTATGAAATACATAGAACACAATATTTTACAAGTAAAGCAACGGTAATGCAATATTGAGATACAAAATGCATTTGAAAACAGCAGCTCAGAAACAAATTGCAACGCCAACAATGCCATTTTAAAATGTTCAGAGAAAACGTTAAACAGTGTACTTAATTACAAAATAGATTAAAACAGCCAAGTAGAAAAGCCAGACATAACCAGCTGACTTCAGCGAGAATGAAATTCTGCGGTCACTGTTATTTAGAACTACCTCATTTCTTTATATATCTTGAAACTATTATTATAAAGACCGATGTGGCGGTTGCGGGTTCGATTCCCGCCTTGAGATAAATGTTTGTACGATCTGCAAATATTTATTCCAGTTGTTCTGGGTATTGCCTATGTATAATAAAAAATATCTGTGAAGTAATGTATTGTTTTAAGTATATCAATCATCTAGTACCCATAACTCAAGCTCTGCTTAGCTTAGGGCTAGATGATGTTTTGTGGATCGTCTAAGATTGTCCAACATTATTATTATAATAATAATATGAATAATGAAGCTTCAGTGTTGTGCCAATCTAACTAAGTGAGGCGAAAGCCAGACAAACAGTAGGTATAGTTGGTATTTAATCTACCAACTATACTGGTATATTATTGTGTAGGAAGTTAATGGTTTAGAGTTCAGCGACCGTAATTTCCCTGATCGTAATCTTTCAGGTCTCCATCAAGGCTGTATAACGGTTATTATAACGAATAAATAACGCGAACGATCTCTTTACCTCGTTAGATTACGCTTTTATGTCGTGGTTTTATAAATGGGTTATTAGATTAAATATATTTTATGATAATAAAGGAATGCTAGTAGCTTTTGTGATATAAATATATAGTAAAAACTTAAAAAAATTTTTTTTTTATTTTTTTACCATTCAAGGTAGCATTATCTTTACCATCTTAAAATAAAAAACCGGCCCAGTACGAGTCGGACTCGCGCACGAAGGATACAATATCTATAATAAAAGCGGAAAAAAAACACATTTGTTGCATGAGAGCCCCCTTAAATATTTATTTTACTCTGTTTATAAAATATTTATATAACTTTTTGTTTTATTTAATTATGTTTTCACTCTATACCATAATAGATACGTTCCTAGAAAAACAAGAGTTTGTTAGGTAAACTTTACTTCGGTAACAAAGTGTACTTTTACAAAAGCAAATCTCTCCTTGTGCGCTACGATTCCTCGTAGAGGGACTACGTCACGTAGCACTGCTGCTACGAAAGTTTACTGCCGCTACGAGTATGTGAATAACTTTTCAACTAACCAGAATGCCCTTATAAGATGTCATACCAAATTGAACCTCAAGTCTATTAATATGCAGATGAATTTAGGTTGCATTTCATATTGATAGGTACATTATCATTATCACTCTCTCCATAGCCCGTTGCGCGACTTTGAGCTTGTGCATAAGACCAATAGTTAGCGACCGCGTTTCAGTTCCATAAGTCGTCTTTCGTCTTGAAGCTTTGATGACTAAGGTAAGTCCCCTTAAATTTGGGAGAGGCCAATGTCCAGCAGTTTACTTATTTTGGCTGATAACTTAAAATGACGCAAATAGGTACACGGAAAAAAAAGACACTACATATTATGTTAAGCCAAGAACACCGATATTCTTAAAAATATTGTTTAAATATGAGATGATATTATCTTTACTCTAAACATTATTCCTGCTCTAAGAAACACCCAATTCTTACATTCTGAATAATTTATTCTCAATAAATTATCTAAAACTAAGAATCAGATGCTTGAATTCAATAGTTTGTAGTATTAGCTCAAGAGGCTGTCAAAGTATTATTCGAAGAAATGTATGTGTTTTCTTTTAAAAATATATTTCTTTCCTTTAATAATTTTAGATTATTAAAATAAAATTTAATATCGAGTATAAGTTGGAAAAAATATTATTCTTAATGTTGAAATAATTACTTAGTAGATCTTTACATTAAGAATTATATTCTTACTGTAGGTATAAGATTTAGAACATCAATAACTATTTCATAGAACTTTTTTTTCATAACCTATATCATTCGCTGCTGGGAAAAGGCTTAGCTTGAAGGCTGCTTAGCTTGAAGCTTGATGATGCTGTTTGGATTGTCCAGCATTATTATTATTATTATAATTAAAAGAATAATAATACTTGAATTACGAAGTACACCAATATCCGAACTAAAAATATTATACAATTTTCCTAGAAGAATCAGCATTCTTTGAATAAAATGTTTACTATATTATCTACAAAACTATGAAGTTTCTTAATCAAAAACACTAGAACTTTTTAAATGAAGTTAATTAGTTTTCATTGCAGAATATATATGGTGGAAGTGAATAGTAACATTAAGAATGTAAAAATGTTCTCGGGAGAGTTATTATACTGGAAACAAAATTGTATTTTCTTGACACAAATAAAATACTTGCTTAAACTAAGACAAAATGTTTTGGTTCAAGAATATTCACCAGTTTCAGGCGAAGCTAATGACTTTTAAAGTAAAGTATATGCATATACTCATAAAACTCTTGACATAAATAATACATTAAATTTTAAGCTAAGAATATATTCTGTCTTATAAGAAGAATTAATATACTTAAGATAAGATGCGTATTGTCTCTTCTACAAATCTTAAAATTTCTTAAACAAAAACAATAAAAATTTAAAATTAAGTAAATTATTCTTCATTGTAGAATAGGTATTGTACAAGCAAATAGTAATTTAAAGAATGTAAATCTCTTGTAAAAAGAATAATTATTCTGTAGCTATTTTTCGACTCAAATAATTTTTTTTCTTAAACAAAGGCAACGTTTTTTGGTTTCAGAATAATAACCAAGTTAAAACGAAGCTTATGATTTTAAAATGAAGTATACACAGATACTAATATTAAGCATGACACTCTTGTTATAAGTAAATAATACTTAAAATTTTAAGCTAAGAATATATTCTGTCTTATAAGAAGAATGAATATTCTTAAGATAAGATGCGTATTGTCTCTTCTACAAATCTTAAAGTTTCTTAAACAAAAACAATAAAAATGTAAAATTAAGTAAATTATTCTTCATTTAAGAATAGGTATTGTAGAAGTAAATAGTAGTTCAAAGAATGTAAATCTCTTGTAAAAAGAATAATTATTTTGTAGCTAAAATGGATTTTTTCGACTCAAATAAATGTTTTTCTTAAACAAAGGCAACGTTTTTTGGTTTAAGAATAATAACCAGGTTAAAACGAAGCTTCTGATTTTAAAATTAAGTATATACAGATACTAATATTAAGCATGACACTCTTGATATAAGTAAATAATACTTAAAATTTCTTAAACAAAAACAATAAAAATGTAAAATTAAGTAAATTATTCTTCATTTAAGAATAGGTATTGTAGAAGTAAATAGTAGTTCAAAGAATGTAAATCTCTTGTAAAAAGAATAATTATTTTGTAGCTAAAATGGATTTTTTCGACTCAAATAAATGTTTTTCTTAAACAAAGGCAACGTTTTTTGGTTTAAGAATAATAACCAGGTTAAAACGAAGCTTCTGATTTTAAAATTAAGTATATACAGATACTAATATTAAGCATGACACTCTTGATATAAGTAAATAATACTTAAAATTTCTTAAACAAAAACAATAAAAATGTAAAATTAAGTAAATTATTCTTCATTGTAGAATAGGTATTGTAGAAGTAAATAGTAATTTAAAAAATGTAAATCTCTTGTAAAAAAAATTATTATTCTGTAGCTAAAATGGATTTTTTCGACTCAAATAAATATTTTTCTTAAACAAAGGCAACGTTTTTTGGTTTAAGAATAATAACCAGGTTAAAACGAAGCTTATGATTTTAAAATTAAGTATATACAGATACTAATATTAAGCATGACACTCTTGATATAAGTAAATAATACTTAAAATTTCTTAAACAAAAACAATAAAATGTAAAATTAAGTAAATTGTAGAATTGTAGAAATTTATTGTAGAATTCATTGTAGAATAGGTATTATAGAAGTAAATATTAACTTTAGTAGTCAGAGGTACGTCCAGATAGTACATTTTGGTACACACCTACCCACATTTTGCAGTAGTTAGTAGGTATTCCATACGTGATAGGTTGCAAGCCCATCGCCGCTGGTAGAATACTAAGACTAGAACTGGTTTCCTTACGATGTTTTCTTCCGCCGTTTGAGAGTACTGGCATTGCGCACATAAATTTTTTGAACGGAAAAACCCATTGGAGCACGACCGGATTTGAACCTTAGGATCAGAAGACGGGGTCACCACCACTGGACCACCGGTGCTCTCTGATAAAAACAGAAACACATAAAAAAAATTACGAAATCAAAATGTTTTGGTTCGAATATATCAACCAGTTTCAAAAATACTATTATCTTTCTAGAATAATCAACATACTTACTTTAAAATCTTATATCAACAAAACCAATTAAACTTTTCAAATTAAGTAAATAATTCTACATTACAGATTATTTAATTATTAAATGGTAAATTTGAAAAAGTGAAGGTCATAGCGAATCTTTATGCTGGAACCTTCAATGCGGGAACTTCAATGATTAGCAGTACAGATACAAAGTGTTATAAATCATCATAATATCATCATGATGCAGCAGTCTACTGGGCTGGACTGGACATAGGCCTCCCCCATACGTTTTCTGGAAGAACAGCCCTTTCCATCCACCGACTTCCCGCGATCCTAACAATGTCGTAAGTTAATCGGGTAGGAGAGCGTCCTAAGCTTCGCGTTTCTGTTTGTGGTCACCATTCAAGATCCTATATTGTAACGATATTTTGTAGATAGGTATTCAATAATGATAGCGGTGTGGTGATATTACGTAAAAACCAACAGTAGTAGCAAGTAATAGCACTAAAATAAGTCGTTACTGGTTAATTTAATACCTATCTCCTCCAATCAAACTACGCAGTCCTTTCCGGTAGGTACCAAACTAGGTACCAAAGGAACGCGAGTAATCTCTAAAATGTATACCTACCCATATTTACCGTGCTTAAGAATTAAAGCTGTTATGCTATTTATTTATTTTTATTTTATTTAACCTTATTTTGCTCAAAAGTATACCTACATACGAGGTAAGGCAAGCGAGGCTTACTGTTCTCACATAATGTTGTGATGTTATCGTCAGGAGAGGTAGGTAAGGCATTAGGAACGTAAGTATGTTTATATCAGTTCCTTGAGTATACTCGTACCTACTTATACCTTCTACTATCCGCACGTGGAGAGGTAGGTAGGTATAGGATTTATGTATCCTATACCTACCTACCTCTCCGCGTGCGGATGTGCGTGTAGGTACCGAGGTGGGTAAATATCTAGTGCCACATTGGTACTACCTACGTACACAAATAAATGTCTAAGCAGGTTATCATCATCAGCATTTAAAGAAGTCCGCTGCTAGACATAGATACTTAGTAGGTACGTATGTACCCCGTGGGTATTCCTCATATATCACTTTTGCATTTTTCCACCTTCACAGTTTCACTGATTTCTCGCAATCTTAACAATACCGTCGGTCAACGGTTGTCTACAGATTGTGGTCACCATTCGCGAATCTTCCTGCAGAGTAATAGGTAGGTAGTAGGTATCTAAATGTACTTACTATCTACCTACTTACCTAGGTTTTACAATTTGTAATCAAGGGATACCTAGGTAGGTACATACCTACTTACCTACCTAATACCTAAACCTACCCTACCTAACCTTACCTTAGCTTACTTACCTAATATTTTGATACTTATACCTATAATGCCTAGGTTTTTTATATCTTAGTAAGTAGTCGTAGAACTCTTAGTGAAGGGCTCGTCCGGGGAAGTACTATTACCATGCCTATTTCTGCCGCCAAACAGCTTGCTGTACCTATTCCGATTTGAAGGGTATGTATGAATGTGTTCCGGTGAAATTATAGGCACATGAGGCTTAACACCTGTAGGTATGCCTCAGGTTGATGGACGCAGAGCAGTACGTTGTAGGTCACATTCATAACGAACGTGACCTGCAAGGCAAGGCTTTTTTATAAGTGATGGTAACTACCTACTTAACATCAGGTGGGCCATGTGCGTGCTCCATCAGCAATCCATAATAAAAACTTAAATCAAGAATATTATTCTCCATCCACGCCACCGTACCTACCTACCTACCTAATTTAGTTAGGTACACACATAAACAAATTCTCTTTCTAAGCACAAATATTCTCGATTTGAAAGCTTACTGATAAAATAAAAGACAATTGATTCTTGTGATGAGTCATGTTATTGTACGACCACGGAAAATACAGCCATGGAAAACACAGACAGGAATACGCAGTTTTGAATGCATGCAGGTCATCTATTCAAAAGAGTTGGTGGCCATTAATCGCTCGTATTGGTCGAACTGTATAGATACAACTACACAGTTAAATGGTACTATCTGGTTTTGAGATAAGTGAAGGTAATGCAATAATTTTCTGGAGCTGCGGTGGCTGCTTCCGCAGCACACTTGGTCCGCTCCTCTGCTGGACGCGTACAACACAGCCTGGAGTTTTCGATCAAAATGTACACAAATTCCAGGCCGTATTTTCCATTCTAGACTAAACAAAATAATGTATACCCATGGAAAATACGTCCACAACAGTTTTATACCAAACCTACGCTTCGTTTGCACTCAATTTTTAGAGATTTGCATAGGTTAACCTAAGTTGGAACATAAATACTACGCGCGATCATGCTGCAGTAGAAAAAAAAAGCTCTGTGTAAGCATTATATTATAAGAGTGGATAGATGATGCAGCTTTGGCGGACTCCTGCAGTAGGATGAAAACCACTCGACAGGGCATCATCTGCTTCACAAATAATCTTAAAATAGGATGGTAAGTACCTACAATTTTACTCTAAAGGTGCATTTAATCTAGCAAGGTGGTACCTACCTAGATTCTCCTAGTTATAAGACTATTTTTAGTGATCACTTTGATCCTATGAAATAAATGCTTTTTGACTTTGCGTTTGACATTTAAATGAAGCATAGGCTTCCACCAATCAAAGTAATGGTTACCAATTCCCAGGTCATGGTACATGAATTCGTGGTTGCTTATCTCTGCCTATGCTCCATGGCTATAAGTTTCCGGGTTATATTTTCTATGGTCATACAATATCCGGACTCAGCTATGCGCCCGCCCGCGCGCGCGGTCTGTTACTTTCTTTTCCAATTGATTCTGGTTCATGTAAGGACGTGTCGAGAGCGGCTGGCATAAAAAAATAATTGTACTTAGATCGATTGGAACTTATTAGATACTATTAAATTTGACTGTGTGTGACGTGCTTACTACTGCTTGTGAAGAAGATGAGTAAAATGGAAAATTTACTAACGTTTTGTAAGGTCCCGCCTGATGTGATAAAAAAATTTATGGGTATGTAAGTACATAACTATTTGCTACAAGAAAGTCGTACCTAGGTATTCTACTTTGTTCGCACGTTGAAGACGAGACAGTAAGTTGGTATCTACTTTTGTGGGTATTTGAAGCCGTTTAGGGACTGATTTTTATTGCTGGGACTTGGGACCGCTACCTCATCGTGCCTTTCGAAGCACTGAAGCGCTTAAGGCAATAAGGGCACCCATTTAGCGACCGCGCTGAAAGTTGCTTAGCATACCTACCTGATTTAGAACCACTAGGTACTTAGTACTATACCTACTTAAGCAAGCTACGCTACAAGCGCTTCAAACTGTAAACGTTGAAGTTGATTTTCTTAAGTTAAGAATTTAGTTTTTTCTTTTCAGATAATCATGTAACTACTGATCAGTTAAAAGGATTAATAGATGGTGGTGATATGCTCAAGGAACTGTGTCCGGATGTGGGTATTCGCATTCAAATAAATAAAAAAATCCTAGAACACCTGACATCACTGGTATGTACTTTAAATAAAATAATTTTTAAAAGTAGTTAAGTACCTACTTAATCTAAACTCTTGACAGAGTAGCCCTACCCCATTTAGCGACCGCGCTGAAGGTTGCTTAGCATACCTACCTGATTTAGAACAACTAGGTACTTAGTACTATACCTACTTAGGCAAGCTACGCCACAAGCGCTTCAAACTGTAAACGTTGAAGTTGTTTTTCTTAAGTTAAGAATTGCGTTTTTTCTTTTCAGATAATCATGTAGCTACTGATCAGTTAAAAGGATTAATAGATGATGGTGATATGCTCAAGGAACTGTGTCCAGCTGTGGGTATTCGCATTCAAATAAAGAAAAAAATCCTAGAACACCTGACATCACTGGTATGTACTTTAAATAAAATAATTTTTAAAAGTAGTTAAGTACCTACTTAATCTAAACTCTTGATAGAGTAGCCCTACCTACCTATTGTTCATCTGGTACGTAGTATAAAAAACAGTAAAAAGGTATTATTTATTTTTCAGACTGATATTGATACCAATACAACTACGTGTGATATTTTGTGTGATATTGATGACATCGACGAGCTATTTGTGGCAAAAGCAGTACTCCCACATTATGAATTGAAGACGTTGTTAATGACATCACCATGTGGCAAATCAATCTTAAAGCACTATGAGATTCACAATACATTGAGCAACAAACACCGGAACCAGTTGACTGATATAGTGATAAGACATATATTTACTTTCATCGTCAATAAGTGAGTATACCTTCCTACCTGCCTTTTTTAGGCTTGTGGGACTTTATTAAACATTAAGAAAAAAATCCTTCTAAAATTTCAAGGACTTTGAGTCGACTCCGCTAGTGGGACTTTTTATCATAATATGTATCTTGTTTAATAGAAATTTAAGGCTACTGTAAGTACATAGGTAGTATTGTATTATATTCTTGTAAGTAATCATTTAAATGTATATTCTGTGTCAAAGTGTTTTTCGTGTTGAAAATCTCGGCAAAAGTATAATTTTAAGTACTTACTTGTAGGATAATTGGTACTGTGTACCATGTGGTTATTAAGTTTTAGATTTTTTTTAAATAAATATTAATGACAACGGTTTATTTCTTTTTATTTGCATAAAACTTTATGAGATTGTAATTTCTTGTGGTATCTATCAGTTTCTTGTATGAGTGATCTTTGTTTCTTGATTTAATAAAGTGTTGTCTTAATCTAAAACAAAATATTCTAAATGTAAGACATTGTTCACGTCACCTTAAAATAATTCATGATATAATTTCAGGTAACCCTGTAATTATATATTGTATATATGCATTACATTATTACCTATATAATTACAGGGTTAGGTACCTGAAATTATTTGGTTTAATCTAATACTGTAACACAATGCATAATTTAGAAAAAATACAATGTTGTTGATAGTATCAACAACATTGTATTTTTTCTAAATTAGATTCAGTATTAGATTAAACTAAATAATTTCAAGTACCTAACCCTGTAATTATATAGGTAATAATGTAATGCAAATATACAATATATAATTACAGGGTTACCTGAAATTATATCATGAATTGTTTTAAGGTGACGTGAATAATGTCTTACATTTAGAATATTTTGTTTTAGATTTAGACAACACTTTATTAAATCAAGAAACAAAGATCACTCACACAAGAAATTATATTCTCAAAGACAAACTCATATATTTTAGTTCAAGAATAAATAAGAATCAAACGAAGAGGGTGATATGATTGAATGAAAACAACATTGTTATCAATACAAGAAATTGAATTCTCAAATTTAAACCCATATTTACTTTAGTAAAGAACAAATAATTATTCAACCAATAATATGGTATACTGAAATGAAGTTTAAGTTTTATTAAATGAAGAAATAATTATCATCTTTATAAGAAATGAGAAGTCTTATTAGGAAACATAAATTTCTTTCTTAAAGAATGATTAGGTTCAATAAAAAAATATGATATACTTAAATTAAAAATAAGTTTTATTCTAAGAAAACATTGTAATTCATAAAACAAGAAATTGAATTCTTATTTCAAAAATATGATATACCTAAAATAAAAATAGGTTTTATTGAATGTAGGATAAATTAGTATTATCAGAAGTATAAAAGTATCTTATTCCAAAAATAATGTTCATTTAAACGAAGCATACGGATATTCTTGGGATGAAACAGTGAACTTACTTGAAACTAGTCTTCATGACAAGATATCATTATTCTTGAATTAAAAGTAATATTATTCGATTAAGATAGCCAATTTAACAATATGTTATGCTAAAGTCAAGTATATATTGTTTAGGCCATATATAAATCATTATTATTCTTGACCAGTAGGTTTTGTCTTAATTGGAGAATATTTTATTTTTACCTACCTCACTATTGTATACTTAAAATAAAATAAAGTTTCATAATTGTAAATAAAATTACCTTATTACAAGAAGTTTTAAGTCTTACAACAACAACATAAATTCTTTTATTAAGAATAAACTATTTTAATTAGAGGATGTAATATTTTTAAATTGACAGTCTGTTGTCTTCAATAAAAACATGTAATTCTTTAGTCAATAAATTTTGTTATCGAATCAAAACACACGATGACTGAAATTAAGAATTTATTCTATCGAAATAAGAATACGATTTATTTAAATTAAAACATGGTTTTATTGAGTAAAGCAAAATGAAATTAATTACTAGTATATAATTGTCTTATTCCAAAAATTTAAAATACTCATATAATGGAGAATACGGATATTCTTCGGATGAGATATGAAATACATTTGAAACTAATCTCCAAGACAAGAAAACGTTATTCTTGAAAGAACAATCGTAGACTTGGATTGAGACAGTTAATTTGAAACAATATTATGCTAAAGCCAACAATACGTTGTTTAGGCCATATATAAATCATTATTATTCTTGGTCAATAGATATTGTCTTAGTTGGAGAATAGTTTTTTTTCCGTGTAGCGCACTGAGTTACAAAATTTTATTAATTAAGCATTTGGTACACAAGTATCGTTTTATTTTCAATTTTAAGTTATACTTATAAAATACAGGAGCTGCTGTATTATGCTCCTGATCCTCATTGTCATTACCCATGAGAACTAAACCCTTGCAGTAAAACGTGAAAAGGGTCAAAATTACCCCAACTTGCAATATACTCTACAGATCACAAGCCATTGGATTTCTCTCAGGGCCACTTTTGTAACCGTCCCAGGTATTTTACGTTAAATTTTAAATAGATAGAGAGAAGTCAAAATTCAATGTGCCTTACGAGATGTTATCAGGTTTTTTTTTGCATAAAACTTTAAAAGCTTTTGTTTTGACTTTATTGAATAGGTCAGAGTCAAAAGGCATTATTTTTGTCTTTTTAAAATTATATGTTATAGAAGCTAGGTAATGAATACCTTAGGTACTGACTTTGAACTTTTTTGTAACATCATACATTATCACACCCAGATACAGAACAAAAACTTACATTTATCATAGAAACATCCTTGGTGGGAATCGAACCCATAAACTACAGCGCAGAAGGCAGAGTTACAGTCAACCGAGACCTCAAAACCTGTTAAAACAGCTTGATTCCAACCGTTTCTTGCTTTAATATAATATATTAAAGCAAGAAACGGTTGGAATGGATTAAAGCAATCAGTTTGAAGTAGCCCTTAGGTGGTGGGTTCGATTCCCACCGAGAACAAACATTTGTGTGATGAATAAATATATTTTCTTTCTTTCTTTCTTTCTAGTACAAGCTATGCTTAGTTTGGGGCTAGATAATGTTGTGTAAAAATGTCCTGACATAATTATTTTTATTTATTTATTTATTTATAGATATAGATTTTCGTACGCTTAGGTTTTATTTCACTTCTGTGTGAAAACGGATGCTTATAGTCCCGGGCATAAGTGTCCGCCATTGTACTAGACTCTATAAATACAATAAGAAGGGTAAAATGAACCGAGCTCCTTATTTTTGTTTGCAACTTGCAAAATGAAGATATTGTATTGTTTACTGAGTAGCTGAAAGGGTTAGGTATTAAGTAATTTTCTTGAGTTCCCCTTATAAATGAACAATGGACGTTTTTTTTTTAATTTAAAAACGAATATGGAATATCAACTGCTGCATAATGTGGGTAATGTACCAACTTTTTGGACGTACCTCATAAGATATCCTCAAAGAATCTCAAATAAGTCCAATAATTACATTTGGAACATACCCATTTGCATTTTACGGTAGTTACGGTTATACGGGTCTGGTTTAAGCCTTAGTATTTGCGATATACAGGTATTTAGGCATGTTTATGCGACGCGAAAGATTTCGCGCAGCCGTCGCGCGGTTGACAGAATCAATGCTGAGTATCGACTTAAAGTATATATATTTGAACGTGTGTTGCCTAGAATCTGGGTGAAAAGACGATATCTGGTAAATAATTGGCATTCGATTTTACAACCGCGCGGTCAGTACGTGCGGCCAACCGGTCGGCAGCCTTGCGGCGTCCGCACGGTTGGCCGCTTGATAGGAGTTTGAACGTTGTTACCTAGAATATAGAAACGATACTTGGTGGATAATTGGCATTAATTTCGCGTTACCTAAACAGATTCTTACGCTTCCTCTTTCTTCGCACCAGAGAACCCATGCTCGATTCTACTAGTGAAATATGTTTAACATTGTCACATGCGGTATAATAAGCCCCAGTTTGAACAACCACGTCAAACAGACCGCAGCAAACAATAATGATTATGAATCAGTAGCGTTGGATCAGCGCTGTCATTCGTTACAAGCGATCTCTAAACGATATTAAATTGTGGTTACAGAATAATCATTTGACTGTGTGTAATTTTACCTAATTGGAATGCAATTTGAAACTAGTAATTATTTAACTACATATTCATTTGGTGAAATGGGGGTATTATTGATCTAAGGTGAAATTATTAGCAACAAAATAACTACCCATATCTATCTATAAAAATATAAGAATCTTTGTCCTGACTGACTGACTGACATATAGATGTAATTGCAACTTCTATAGACGACCGATTTGGCGCAGCGGGCGAATGTCCGGGATCGGAACCCACGATGTTTCCCTTGATACAGGGATGCGATAACCAACTTTGCTACCGAGGATTTAAATGACTCGATGAAAATAAGATTTGGAATGTTTCATACGGTGCTTTAGCGACCGTGGTTCCATCTACAAGCTTGACGCTATACTATCAAAGCCTGCTCGATAACCGAAGTTGCATTCAGTTGAATCAAGAGATGTCGCTGTGCTTAATTTCTTATGTTAGTTTTTATAGTGCTTACCTGCACTTAAAAAAATCACAAAGATTATCATCCCAAAAACTATTCTCTTGAGTGGGATTTGAACTCACGACCTTCCCCTTGATACGGGGATGCGATAACCAACTTCGCTACCGAGGATTTTATATATATTTTATTTATACAAATAAACACGAATTAAATTAAAAGGTTGCAAAAACAGAATGATCTGTTTACTCATTAAAACATTACTAACATCATGATAATGCCCCTTATTCTCTAGTATTAGGGTACAAAGTCCTTTGTATTTTTACCATGAGCTCCCATGGTGAACTCTGCTATTTATTTACTTACCCTAATTAACAATTAGGAAATATTTATTGAGTCTCGTTTGTGTTATTTATATTTTATACTATTTACTGAATTTAAATTAACTTAATATTAGCTTAATATGAGTGTTTCTTGTACACACTCTTATCATCATCTTTAACTGACTGTAGAAGTCCACTGCTGGACATAGGCCTGCCCCATATGGTTCCAAGAAGAATAATAATAAAGTTGGCCAATTCACACAACATCATCTAGCCCCAAGCTAAGTAGAACTTGTGCTATGGGTACTAGATGGCTGATATACTTAATACAATGCATTACATGCATAGATATTTTTATTATAAGTACTATACATAGAAAATACCCAGAACACCCGGAATCAATATTTATAGATCGTATAAACATTTGTCCCAAGGCGAGAACCGAACCCGCAACCTCCTGCGCAGCAGGCTGACATTTGCCCGCCGCGCCTCATCAATAGTCAATTGTATTGATAATTATATTAAAGAGGCAAGTTCTAGTTATCATGTCACAAATCAAATTGTCCAATTCGACTATAATGCCATATCGAATTGGAACATTGACTGCAGGAAAAGGTTCGGAATTTAAAATTTAAACTTTTATTCCAATTAAGTTGTTTATTTCGTGCGGCCGGCTAGGGTCAGCCCACACAATAAGACACCCATTCGCTTAGTTATTTATTCATAACAAAAACCCTGAAGATTTTACAGTCGAATACCAGCTTACGTATTAGCTCAGAGTTTTGTGTTTTTGGTATTGTATTATGCTAGCACGTTTTGAGAATTATTTTGTTAGGAGTCACGTAGGTTTTAAGTACACCCTAATAGAAACGCTTATTTAAAACTAAACAGATAACAGAAATGCATTATTTTAGGATAACAGATATACGAAAAATCCACACACAACTCTTAGTTTAATTACAGTCGGTCATTACTATGGTTTTAACTAGAAAGATTATTTAAAATGTTCACCAATAATTATTTATTCATTATGTTCTAAGTATGGACAGTATAATATTTCAATAGAAAACGTGTTGTTTTCACTAGTTTATCGATTTAATGACCGGTTTACATAATTTACTAGTCAGTGGTATTATGGTCGTCATTCATTTATAAACGCCTGGTTTCATTTTGTAAGTATATGCGTACACTTGAATGGGAACTAATCTGTGATGGGAACACATTCTGATATATTATTGGCATGTAATACCTAACTGCAGGGTACGATGTACGGGTATTATATTTAGAATGAAATTTGATACTTAAAATTATTAGCAACATGAAACTCAAAAATAAAAATGTTTTAATAAAACGTTATATTGAGAACACGACAGCAGAAAACCTTGTGTTCGTCAGACAAGCAAGCAAACATAAAACTGTCCGAACTATTCGTTCTTTAACTTCTGAGCATGAAACGAATAACATTGATTGAATACGTTCATATGGAGTCAAATCATGAGCCAGCACCCCTAAGCCCGAAGTTAGTCGCAGGTGAAGTTTGGACTTGATTTATGCGCCGCGCAAAATCGCGTTCTAAATTTGAATTCGTTAGTGCGGATTATTATTTTTTTCTCGTGTGCCAGTAAAGATTTGCCTTGAGTTTCGGACATTCAACTTTTGATTCAGATTGGTTTGTAAATAGAACAAGAGAGATTACGGCCATGTTTAAAAAAATTGCGGATTTTTTGCATCTGTGGCAGTGGCTATAATATGTGCTGATGCCGTGTAATTGAACGCCTAGCTAGTGTCACGCATCAGTCGTCTTCAGTTCACTCCTTTGCACCGAGATGTACTGTCGAGTTTACTTGGAATAGATTAGTTTAGTTGAAAGTATATTTTACTCTCCATCCTACCTAGTCCAACCCGATAGGCTAGTGGTGATAATCGAATATATTTTTTTGCTTGCAAGCACACGGCAAGTTTTTGACGTTAATCAATTTTTTATAGTCATTTTTGATTAGGATTGCTAGCGATAATTATTATAAGTTACATTGATAATAATGCATCATTGTGTTTATTCCATCGGCAAAAAATATATATAAAGAGAAACTGTTAGTATTACAAGACTTGTGTTGCTATTAAAGAAAAATTTTTCTTTGTCAATGTGATACGAAAATAATACACATTTCATATTAGGACTTAGGTCTACATTGAGGAAAAAAAGAAAAAACGTTGAAACTCTTTACGGCTTTAGTAGCTTAGTGAGTGAAAGACAAAACTAAATTGACTGGATTGTATCCTAAATGATAAAATTTCACGTGTACACCGATAAAATTACCTATAATTTTATCTTTATCTAAACCAATCTTGCTAAAAATGGTATCTTACATTTAAACAAATATAATAATAAAAAATATCATATTATTAATTATTATTAAACATAATTCTTTACTACACACAAACAATACATAGAAATACATACAAAATCTGCTTGATCCATCAGCAATTCTAAAAAAAGGTTTAAATTGTTTTAATACATTCATTGTAATAAAAAGCAAACTTCCATATAGAAAGTTTCAGTTGATTCTATTATCTGTGACACATTGTTCTAAATTCAAACAAGAAAATGAAATATACCCTGTGAGTTTCAGTGATTTCAATGGCAGTCCATTTTTCTCCAGGAATCCGCACAGTTTTTGTGCATCAAAAACCTCTCGGATCTCGACTGGGTTCAGTAGATAAATGGTATAAGAGCTATAGAACTCACAGTGTTTTCCAATGAATGTAAAGTCGAGTTAGATGTACGGTTACGGAGAAATCCACTGGAACATTTGGATTCAGAAGCTAGCTTTAAACGACTTTATATTTTCTAAACAAAAATGCGCTTGATACGTTTTTCTGTCTTCAAAATGCTAAAGTTATTGTTACCCGACGTTGCAAAGTGTTCTGTTTATTTATCTATACAAATTATAAGAATCTTTTTCCTGTCTGACTGACTGACATAATAATATAGACAACGCACAGCCTGAACCACTCGTCGCAGAGACTAAAAGTTTTAAGGCTATATTCGTCTTAGCCCTTAAAAATGTACTAGGAAAAAAATCTCAATCTCTAAACGGGTACCGCTGTTGCTGTTTGTATGAAAATAATTTACACGGGTTTTTTTTCTCTACTTAGTTACTTATAAAAACCATAAATTTGTTTTCATTCTTATAGTTTAGGCAGTCGTTTTATTTTAATTTGTAATTGAAACAATATTGTTGTCGCTATAGCGTTATGACATCACACCGTTTAGACCTAATTAATAAAAAAACTACCTGTATTTATATTTGATTGTATACTCAGTGAAATAAAGCCGTAATCTACAATCAGTGATAAAGAAGTTTGATATTTTCAGCAAAATACATTTCAAACCGTTTTAACTCGTCTCCTATTGGCCAGTCGGGAACAAGCTTCAAAACATTCGAAATATGAATTACAATCAATGAACAGATTATCCCCAAGCCACTGCAAGACTGAGCACCGAACGAGATTACAGCTCAAAGAAGTAATAGCTGGACTAGATAAAACTCATTTATTTCCTTTTACAAAGTTGGTCGTAGATAGGTATGATGTGGATATAGAGTGTAAGATTTAACTGACAAAAGAAACAACATAAAACGTACCAGACCGTAGCTGGACCAGATAGCTTACTTCATAACTCAGTTGAATGAACGTAAAATGAACGTAAATACGTGAGAATAGAGAAAGACCTTGATAAATAGTACAAACTAAATGGATCTTTTTATTCACATTGAATAGAATAGAATAAGTTTTTTTTCAACACATACACACACATAAAGACATCACAGTACATAGGTAATGTAAAACCTATCCCACCTACCTCACAAACACTTATAGTAAAAAAACAAACAATAATTATTCTAATGGAGGTTGGGTAGGCGGTACGGTACCACATCGTGCCAAGTCTCCGTGCGTGGACATGGGTTGAAATGGTCTCTGAGCATTTCTGTACGTTGCTAAAATTACCGATAAGTGCAATAAAAAATATTATTTATATCGTCATCGTTACTGTCGTGTTCTGGGACTGCTGTGATAACATAATCACTTAAAATTTTCTAGTCTTGTAAAAAGTTCCAAGTTGTAAAAAAATACCATAGGTGCTATTTATTTTGCCAATAGAAATTCTTGAATGTGTCTTGAAGTACAAGTTAACAAGTATATTAATTGGCGTTTAATGAACAGAACCAGCTATTTAGTGTAGCTGTAAATGAACATCGAAGTTGGTCACTTAGCGGCTTATACCTAAAACTCGAAGAACGAGTCACAAGTTTGCACTCTCTGCGTTTGTTGAGTCTGTGGGGTTATTAAGAGCTATTTTTAGAACGCTTAGATAACTCTGTATCCATAGATAAAGGTTTCAACCAACTGGATTTAAGCTATCTGTGGTTTTCCAAAGCCAATTAGATAGATTTAAAAAGTGAGTGTCTTCTTTCTTCATAAATAAAGGTGCAGGTGTACCTACTAAGAAATAAGTTTCTGAAATTCATCCCCTAAAAAGGTGCAGCGAGGGTTAAAGTTTGTATGAATACAACTTCACGCAGACAAAGTCGTGTGCGTTTTCACTATATGCGTATACTCATCTAGTCCCATATTACCAAGTTCTGCTTAGTTTGGGGCTAGATGATGTTGTATAAAAAGGTCCACAAATATATTTCTATTTATAGATAGACAGATAGATACATAAAGATATAAATAAAATAGATTTATACTACAGAGCAAACAAAGTTGACTGACCCAAAGTATTATGCTAGTGTAGAAACAAATCGCGATTACCCATAGCGTTGCTAGCGCGCGTTTCACGGGCGTGAAAAAACCGTCATGTTCATAACACTACGCGGCAAAATCTCAAGAAATTTATAACGGCAGGATTTGTTTTTGCCGGTTTGTATAAATGACTTTGTTTAGGCACTTAAGCCGCTCTCATTTGGCTCTCAGTCACCATTTTCTTTCTGTAAAAAATACCGTAATTCTGTAAGAATTTGCTACGAAATATTCGGGTTTTTAAGACAAGAGGGTGAGTAGACAAAAATATATTCTCAAAACGATGCTAGAAAACCGACATGCTTTGTGTTATATTCCAACATGCTTGTACTATATGCTAAGACAGCAAAACGCGTAAAACTTCGTCCGCGTGAAGCTATTTTCATGCAAACTTACACCCCTGCTGTACCCGTTTAGGGGTTGAATTTCGAAAATTCCGTTCTTAGTACATCTTTAATTTAATTATGCTTGAAAACATTTAAAAAAATAATTTTCTTTTCTATGTAACAACGCATTGCAGGCATGCACTGTTCTGAATCCATCAACCTGAGGCATACAGGTGTTAAGCTTCATGTGCCTGTAATTTCACTGGTACCCACACTCTCGAAACCGGAACACAGTAAGCTGCTTGGCGACAGAATTAGGCATGGTGGTAGTACTAACCCAGACGAGCTCTTGGACAAACATTGGGATAAAAGATGTCAGATCTCAAGCCAAAACAACAATAAATTCCATGCGGTTCGGCAGCACAGCCGGGTAATTTTGGTCGACTCTGCCCTAATTACATTTTTCTAACATTCCCAACGATCCCTAGGGGCTTAGAATGTTGATTATGTATCGAGTGTGAGGGTTATTTGACCCTGCTATATTTTGTCAAATTTTTGGTACTGCTGGTGGAACAAGCATATGCATTTGTGTTCCCTTCTTTCTTATTCGTATGATCTTCCACGCAATTCATTTTTCTTTTTTTGCTCTTCCTCTACGTATATAAGTTTAAGAGGCATGCGTGAATCACATGCCACTCCTTCAACCTGTCGCCATTTCATCCATCCTGCGTTTATTTTATTTTTCACGTCTCGGTCTATCTCGATATAATTTTCACTCGCGTCTACCAGTGTACCAGTATGCCAAATTCGCTAAAACTGTTGATAAGAACCCTATTATTTCTGGGATAGGCAAACAGAACCCAATGTTATTTGACTATTATCATTCAGATTGCGTTCAAACAAAGCCTTTCCAGTGAAAGGTTTATGCTAAGCCTTGCCTCCCTAAAAAGCGGATGACATGACAGTTACGGCGGTAATGTTGCGGTATAGTTCTGGTTGTTTGACAGCTGTCACAGCTCAGTTGACAGTATCTCTGCCGTCTGCGTTGTTGATTGTGGGTTCGATCCCCAACGAAAATAAACATTTGTGTGATGAATGTGGATGTTTGTTCTATGTCTGGGTATTCTAATTATGAACTTACAAAAAGTATTTTAGTAGATACGCTATCTGGCTATCTGGGTCCTATAAAATACACGCTTTGCTTAGTTTAGGGCTAGATGATTACATCCTGTCACGACTACAGTGCCGACGACGATATGGCGCAGCACACTCTTAAGTGTGCAGACAAATTTCTATAACATCATCTTAAATTATCCATAGTATCGCAATCGTCATATACGTAACGGCCGGTAGTTTCAAAACCAGAGCTTTACTAACTACCAAGCTCGAAGTTGTTTGTTTGCTAGCGCTCAAAGAGTCCGTATTATTTACTGTTTCAGTACAATAATGTATTAATATAAAACAATGGAGATATGAAATTGAATATGAAAATATTTAATGAATATGTCATAGATATTTTTTTAGTAGTAGTAAAGCTCTTTGTGTCAGGGCTCGTCCGGGGAAGTACTACCACCGTACCTATATCTGCTCGCATTGCTGTGCTAAAGCAATTATACCAAGAACTTAATATGCAACAGAAGTTCAAGAGACAGCACACGCTACGCTTCAACTAATAGAAATGCTTACAATCTAATGAATTCAAATAAGAGAATAGTACAGTTATTGCAAAACTATATCCTAGCTGTCGATGGGTAGAGCGATCGAAACATCTGGCCACGCAGATTTATCATTAATGTAGGTAGGTAGCTAATATCTAAGGTATAGTATGCTTTCTTTATAAGATTTTGTCTTAATGTAAGCTTTGAATTTCCGAATGGGTGTTTGTTTGTGTTTCAGGTTGAAGGGTGTGGGTGCCGGTGAAATTACAGGCACATGAGGTTTGATACAAGTACGCCTCAGGTTGGTGGGCGCAGAGTTGTGCATCTTTGATCACGTACCTAACGTGCGTGATCTACAATGTTTTGTTATAGGTGATGGTTACCACTTACCAGGTGGGCCATATAATCAGCATAAAAAAGCAAAGCTAACAAAGGTAAAACTTTGTTTTATGAATGTCATTAGAAAGAATACCATCGGTGCTTGATATCTTAACTAATATTATAAACGCGAAAGTTTGTAAGTATGGATGGATGGATGGATGGATGTTTGTTACTCTTTCACGCTCTAACCATAGTTGACCGATTTGGATGAAATTTGGAATAAACATAGATTATAACTTGGATTAACATATAGGCTATATTTTTTATCCCAAAAAAATAACGGAAACGGGAAAAACAACTGCCACGCAGGCGAAGCTACAAACGGCCGCTAGTTATTACATATTTATAATTGACAGCCATCACACCTCAAGGGCTCAATTCCAGTAACAAAATATCGTAAAATTCATCGTGTCAATCTTCAAATGGTATTCTTTGGAACTGACATTTCAGACAGGCTCAATTTCAAAATTAAATTCTTGTTTCAATCTTGCCTCAGCTCAAAAAAATTACATGAATTGGGCCTCAGTTGGTAGCCTGCCTTCTGGGTCTATATAAAATAGATATCTTAGACTTGTATAAGTACGACCCGCGGTTTCATTCGCGTGGTGACAGTAATTTTGCACTCTTCTTCTAGGGGTGTTTAATTTTTACGTGAAATCTGTATACTTTTTAAAAGATAAAATCTATAAAAAAATCGCGGAACGTACATGGGTTCATTCGGGTACCGCAAGGAGGGCTCTCTATTTTTGGGATACCCTGTATATCATGGTACTTTTTAAGAATATAAAAGTACCATATATCTAGTTTACGAACTATATTTATTCGATATTTCATTCTAATCAGTTAAGTAATTAGGTTGTGGTGATAGTTTTTTTTTTTCGATAGTTATGCATAAGTATATCCAGTTATAACCACCATATATAACAGTATACCATATATAAATAAGCTACCAATACGACCATTAAACTGCAGATTCCTTATGAGCTATTTATTCAATATTAAACTATGAACTAGTAATAATACGGCTGCTTATGCTATGTATTGAAAGCACACTAACGTTGTCTCGCCAATCATGATTGATCACACATAAATTTATAAGCATAAAAGCGGTTACTGAGGTAGAATTTTGTTTAGGGTAGTTTTTAAATGCTGGCATTTTCACGATG
Organism: Electrophaes corylata; assembly: GCA_947095575.1. Classification (NCBI taxonomy): domain Eukaryota; kingdom Metazoa; phylum Arthropoda; class Insecta; order Lepidoptera; family Geometridae; genus Electrophaes; species Electrophaes corylata. Next base: position 13,399,324 of record OX352699.1, on the reverse strand, counting down.
TTTTCGATGTCTTCACGAGCCAATGCTCTCAAATGGTGATGAAAAACATTGTGAGGAAACTAGTTAGTATTCTAGCAGCGGCTTGTAACCTGTCACGTATGGAATACCAACTTCTGCAAAATGTGGGTTGGAGCCAAATGTAATATCTGGACATATCTTTGACTATCTGAGGGGGGTAAATATCCTCAAAGAATCTTGAGTAAGTACTTTACACTAGATCTGAAGGGATATCTACCGTACCTGGGGATTAAAGGCGTGTTACTATTTCTTTCTTTGTTTTCTTTTCTTGTCACGCATTAGAAATCGCATTTCTAATGCGAGCCCTCGTGACGGAGAAAAAATCACAGAAGCGTTACCCCATATCTCGCTCCTACACCATCACACAGCAGCTTCTTCGAGAACTATCAATCACTCTAGATTTAATATTGAGGTGGCTATTGACACACTAGTTTTTGTCAGGTCACCGCGGTCGTTACTCTATCACTTAAAGCGTTGTCTTTTGACCTCATAACCTGACTGTTTCCAGTTTCCAGATTGCCTTAACATGTTTTCTGTCTTACAATCACCTTATTAAGTTAGATTGGCACCACACTGGAGTTTTATTATTTACATTATTATTAATTTGTAAAAGGATCATACAAAAAACGGTAGGAACCAAGCCGTAAGTTTCTTGCCGGTTCTTCTAGGCTTGGTTGCGAGGAACTGGCGCTTAGATTTAAGACGTTTCAAGATGATCCCTGCGGATATTACTGAATAAATGATTTTTGACTTTGACTTTGACTTTCCAGTGGGATACTCCAACCGAAGTCGGAGTGACTACCACTAGACCTCCAGTGCTCTACAAGGCACAGAAAAAACTAATTTTCCGCACGGTTTGCGTCAACAATAAAACGGAAATGTCTACCTGCCTTGAATAGTCCGCCCTATGGGAAATCAGGTGGCGTACTCAATAAATAGCAAATTCTTAAGCTTACAAAGGTCTTTGCTAAGCTTTGTGCCTTATTGCCTATTAAAACGATTTTCTTAAAGGACGAGGAGCTTGCCTTCCGTCTGACTACCCTTTAGATCCTCAAAGCCTCAATCCTCAAATAAGGGTCCTAGGTACCAAAAGTTTTTATAAGATTTGTAGACGATATTAGTCGTGGAGACTTTGTTTATATGTATGTTTTTAACGAAAGAGCGAAGGTTTGTATGAAAACAAGTTTTTCCACCAGAAACTCAACTCCACCAAACGATACACAAACGTACGTATTAACGTTTCCAGATACACTGCGCAGAGTGCGCGGCAACGGCAACACGACTGCGGAACATTACCCGCGTAACGCGCAACGTAACTCAAAATGTGAATACTACCCTTCGTTTCCCGTTTCTCTGAGCTCACAGCCTTTTAGCCTGAACGTACCATGTAATTAATGGTACATTTATCTTCATTAAAACTCTGGTAGCCATTTTGCACTGCTGATGAAATGTGAGGAGGACGTAATTGGAATAATAATTTCCAAGCGTAGGAAAACTTCTTTATTTAAATATCAAAGAAAGAAGGGTTGAAAACTTTAGCCATATCCGTTCTAGCTTCCACCAGATTCTACTTTGCATGGTAACTTCGATCAATGATACCCCTAGATAACGGGTCACATACAAAACCCTAGCTAAAAGCGGTCCTCGTGAATATATTATACTTACATTTATTTACGATCAAAGTAAGAAAAAAAATATTAACGGTTTTAAGTTCAACCTAATAACAACCATGTCACCTAGTAAATAAAGTCACTAATTGTCAAAACAAAAATAAGAGCTCATTTCTCAAGTGATGGATGATCGAGATGGATTTCTTGCGCCGACCCTATATCTAAGGGTATCATAGATCGAAGCATGGTAAGCCTGATAGACAGTCTATATTATTATGAAATTATATTCTCAAAGCACTAGTGACCATTAAAGGTAGCTTAACTAAAAAACAACATCATCAGTTTAAAGAAGTCCACTGTTGATCATAGGCCTCCCCTATATTCGGGGGTATGCCGTATGCACACTTGGCAGGTGAATGGGTAATTAGTGCCGGCAGTGTATGTATTGAGTACATTTTTTAACACTTAAAAATTATACTAACAAAACTAGGCTCCTTTCATGTAGGTATCAATAACTTTTAAGTTGGTAGAAGAGCTTTCAGTGAACGGCTCGTCTGGGGAAGTAGTACTACCAAGCCTATTTCTGCCACCAAGGAGCTTGCTGATGTAGGTGCCGGTGAAATCACAGGCAGAGGCCGGCTGTATGCCTCAGGGTGATGAACGCAGAGCAGTTCATAGCATACGTCTGGATACGTGTCTAACAAACGTGTCCTGGAACCTAGACGGTGCAACTACTGAATTCCTCTTCATTGTAATTACTTACACCACTGCAGTCAAGCCTGAAAACTTTTTCCACCGCTGAACATACGTTTCCTCCGAATTCGGGAGGTTAGTCATATACTGCAGTCACCGATTTGGTATTCAGCAGATGCTGCTACCCCTAAACCTATAAAGCAATTTTTTGTTATAAGTGATAGTAACCATATAATAACAGAAAATAATACAAAAGCGAAAATATATTGAAAATAAATATTTTATTAGTATTCCACTCGCAAAGCTAGTTTGTATTCGTGGTGACAAGAACCCTTTCTTGCTTACAAAACAAGAATACAATCACTTACCATAAGAACACTTTCTTGCTTACAAAACAAGAATACAATCACTTACCATTGGAAACACATCGTGTCAGCAGATAATCTAAGCGTAAGTAGGTAAGTAGGTATTCGATCTAACCACTGCTCTCTAGGGAAATTAGCAAAAACACAATAAAACCGTCTTGACGGGTTCAGCTATGCCATTATGGTGAAGTGGGTACAGTCTGCGATATATGGTTAGCAAATTGAGAGACTTATAGTATGGACGTATGGCCTGGCTCCATGTCATTCAGGGTCCATGTCGGTTCTGGTAAAGTGTTCTCGGTATTTTCCCATGGGTTCCAAGGTGTTCTACGTATACGTCAGCTTACCGAAATATTTTTGAATCACTTAGGCTTTATTTTTATTATAATTGTAGTCGTTTGTGCTTTTTACTGTGCGCTTAAGGTTCCAACCAACATTGGCATTTTACCCAAGTTAGATAATGATTAGCAAAATGAACCTTATTAAAATGAAGCTATGTGATGTATATAACCATAAAACATGACCACTGCAAATTTATTGACTATAGTTAATGACCTAATAAATTAAATAATAATTAAAGTAAATTTCATATTACATCAACCGATTTGTGGTTTAGCTGCTTTTAACCCATAATAAGACCGGAAGTTTCGTAGTAAAATGCATTTTGCTGCGATTAATAAAAAAACATGGCGGTGCGGTGTTGTAGGTACTCCAGATAGTTAAAAAACCCATGTTGTTTCATGTAATGTTTTTAAATTATTTAGTTTGAGCAACCAAAGCTAAAGGACTTACACAAATAAATAGGTATGCTTATTTTTAAATGCAGTTTGTTACCGCATTTACCTAGCGAAGGTTTCTGAAAATGAAGCAACCGTCATATTCCCAACTTCAAAATACTCCTTTAATTGTTTTATTAGTGCTGTTTATACAACATATTTTTTTAAAGGTATAGCAAAAAAACTTTTACACAAACTAAAAAAAAACTAGCCAAGTGCGAGTCGGACTCGCATACGAAGGCCTCCGTACCATTATCTAAGGTAAAAATGGCATCTTGTACAACGTTTGTTGCATGAGAGCCCCTTAAAAAATGTATTTTATTCTGTTTTTTAGTATTTGATGTTATAGCGGCAACAGAAATTTCAACTCTAACTATCACGGTTCATGAGATACAGCCGGTTACAGTCCGACAGACAGACAGCGGAGTCTTAGTAATAGGGTTCCATTTTACCCATTGGGTACGGAACCCTAAAAAAGTGTTTTCCATCCACTGACTTCACGCGATCTTAGCAATATTTTCGGTTTAGCGCCCGTTTTCCGTTCGCCATTTGAGTACTTTTGTTTCCTACCGGTTATGAGTTCTACGAACTATATAGCCTGCCCAATTGCCCGTGGCCACTTCAACTTGCTGATTCTCAAACTTTTTGAATTGAAAGATACGGTTACAGCATTTTTTATTCAACTAATATGAAAAAGGGTGATAAAATTATGACTAAAAAACATGTAGGTTTACCAACTGAATATAACGGCCGTCACTGAAGTAAGTGCCGCTTCAAAAAACCTTGCCAACTTTACTTACGGCTTAGACCTTTATTTATTGCAAGGGATGTACCGTTTTTGCGCCGGACGAATTAACATAATAATTCCTTTGCTGCAGGATAAATTGGCGTGTACTGTAACAGTAGTGCTCGCCTTTGTTTAGTTTTTGCGAAGCTTATTGCGAGGTAAAAAGATCCAAAAGAAAAAAGACGTAACGTAATTTGAAGTCACGATTATTTCAAGTAGCTGTTGGAATTGTAATAATCCAATACTTATACAGATAAATAAAAATAATAAATAATTATAATGCTGTACAATTCCACACAGCATCATCCAGCCCCAAACTAAACAGAGCTTGTGTTATGGGTACTAGATGACTGATATACTTAATACAAAACATTACATACATAGATATTTTTTATTATACATAGAAAATACTCAGAACACCAGGAATAAATGTTTGCAGGTCGTACAAACATTTATCCCAAGGCGGGAATCGAACCCGCAACCCCCTGCTTCGCAGGCGGATATTAGCCCGCCGCGCCACATCGGTCGTCGACAATATACGCATAATACAGTAAAAACACTTCCAGAGTAGTCTGGAAGTATCGGGTATAGAAGCGATCTTATTGCATATAACTCTTTTAATGCAATAAGAACGCTTTCAATTTAGTTATCCCAAGATGAACAAATATGTAGCAATGCCTTATGACATAATAATATTCATTATTTTATTATACTAGACATACAAAATGTTTGTATAAATTATCAGCTGTGTCTTTTTAAAATTGGTTATATATTTGATCGCCGGTAAATAGAATTTATTAAAAAACAAACTAATCTACGGATAATTTAATCGAAAAACTGACAGCAGATTAAACGTTTCAAAGAAACTTTTACCTGGAACGTAATAATACCTAGGTACTGTAATTTTAACATTTGCAACCAGTTGCGAAGACCAAATCTTTATAGCTATTTTAAACAGAAGTGCATTAAACCCACATTATAACATATTTAAGATAATAACCCTCCGAGTAACAAGTACAGACTCGGCTCAGCTAACAACCTGCTACACGTGACATCTAAATTTTGTTGCGAAGCACCTCTGACACTCCATTACCTGCCAGAATTTATAGGCAAGCTTCAAGCTATGAGCAGAAACCCAACTTTAGTATTTTTTGGAGCTTCTTGGCTTGGTCGCGAGGAACTGGCGCTTAGATTCATCTAGATTTAAGACGTTTCAAGATATTCCCAGCGGATTTTACTGAATAAATGCTTTTTGACTTTGACATTGACTTTGAGCTAAAACGAGTTTGAAACTAGAATTTACTTGTCGAAATCGGGCCTGTCTGAAATGTGTCGAAGAATAACTGAACACAGAGACTTGGGTACTGAACATAGAGACTGCGGGGGCTATAGCAAAAACTCCGAAATATGGAAAGGCCTATGTCCTATGGACATATGACGTGATGACGGATGATAACGTGATGAATAATGTAGAGATTGAATGTCGGTATCTCGACTATTAATATTCTCATCGTCGTTTCGAATTCTTATGACTTGGGTCCTTTCTTCTGCAGGCTCTTCACAATATAATAGAATACTTTGAGACCCACGACATAAAATATAGGTGTCGCTTGAGCCGAGTTAAAGTAATAAAATATACCTATACTATTTTAAATATATTTTTGTTACGTTTTCTTGGTATTACGAAATTGGCTATTGCTGGAAAACTACATTATTTTTGCAAATAATTCTATTGTATGTTTTTTTTATTTATGTAATTGGTCCTCTACCATAGCACGACTGCAAAACGACGTCAAAACTTTCGTTTGACAGCTATGATTGTTTTAGATTTTTTGTACTAGAAAACAATAATTTTGTAACAAACTTTCAGCAGCGGCTTCCGAATTTATACGAAGATATCTTCGTATTCATTGTTCGGGTATGTTCGGGTCTCATAATCACATAATTTTTTATTTCGAACGCATAGCTAAATGTAAAACATCTGTACCGTGACCCTACAAAAACATGACATTTGGAGACTTACTGGACGGGTTATTAATCAAGCTCAGGTTCTATAGCCACCGAGGTAAAAAAATGTTCTAGCTAATTTATTAAGCCTGAATTATGAATTCTATGCCTCAAGTTTTCGGACGCGTAAAAGTGCATCGTAGGGCACGTTCTTTACAAGCGTGATCTGCGATGAAATTTGTTATTAGATGATTGTAACTACTTAACTATAATAATTTTCACTAGTTAATTTTTGTCAACCTTGTTGACATGTTGCTTATAATTTTGGCTTTAATTTTTTTTAATAATAGCAGGTTTCTGTCACATTTCATTTTTATTTTATTTATAGCTAAATTTATAATATTATTATTGTTTTGTATACCTACCATACCTCAGGGCAAATTCACTAATTTTAATTCATTTTATTGTTATAAACGAAGTAAATAACTAAGGTTGTAATTTTTAAGAAACGTTTGAATAAAACTTTTTAGCATAATTTAAGACCGATTTGAATGAAATTTAAAATAAATTAAATATTTTTTGTGAAACAAAATCGTGTCTACTACTTTCAATGATAATAACTTAAAAGATCGATACAAACACAATATACAATCATAGATATGAATATTTCCGACAATTGATAACATATTTATTATTCAGATTAAAATTTATTGTCAGATAAAGATTTTATGAGACAGCCCAATGACTCGATGTAATAAATCTGTCTCATTATCTCACTAATCATAATATTCCAATGAGCCTCTGTCTACTCCACTTAATACTCAAGGATATTTTTAGAATTCCGTACCCAAAAGGTAAAATGGGACCCTATTTACTAAGACTCCGCTGCCTGTCTGTCTGTCTGTCCGTCTGTGACCAAGCTGTATCTCATGAACCGTGATAGTTAGAGAGTTTAAATTTTCACAGATGATATAATTATTTTTGCTGCGACCTAAGATCACGCTCGTTAGGAACGGCAGAAAAAGCGACCTTTATTAAACCTTTATTATAGGTGATGGTAACCACTAACCATCAGGTGGGCCATCTGATTGTTCCATCAGCAAGTTATATAAAAAAGTGAGCTCGATAGTTTGCTTGCCTAGCTATCTGTACCGTGAGCTCAGTGTAAACAGGCACAAACAGAACCGAACAAAATTACGATACGAGGGCACATTCGTACAAATCCGGAATCCGCTACCTAGTAGAAAATTGAAACAATGGTATCTCAGGCACAGATAGATAGATAGATAATAATAATAATGCTGGACAATCCACACAGCATCATCTAGCCCCAAGCTAAGCAGAGCTTGTGTAATGGGTACTAGATGACTGATATACCTACTTAATACAATACATTACATGCATACATATTTTTTAATTATACATAGAAAACACCCAGAACACCTGGAATAAATATTTGCAGATCGTACAAACATTTATCCCAAGGCGGGAATCGAACCCGCAACCTCCGCGTCGCAGGCGGACATTCGCCCGCCGCGCCACATCGGTCGTCATCATATCGTCATCATATACCCACTTTTGCATGTATAATTGGTATAGATAGCATATCTTATGGCTATCATAATAAAATGTTAGTACATATCAACTGACTATACCCACAAAATTAGTTACATAAAAGTAGATAAATTTTGCGAAATCCTAGTGAATTATTGCAGCAGATTAACTTACAGATAAACAAATAAATATGACTTATAAATATGAAAAAGAGACTTCATGATTATAAATTTGACAGCCGTCACAGCTCAGCAGGTCTACTCTTAGAAACGATAAACGAAGTTTCATATTGTCGGTTTAAGTTACACTACACGGCAAAGAAAGAAAGATAAAATTTAAGTTGCGTTTGAGTATTCGGTCGTAGAGCTTTACTTTGTGTCACTAACCTATCAAACGGTGGCAACCCAAGCGTCAAAACTATTTCTCATGCCCTAAGAGCTCATGCCTTACACCATTATTGTAGGTACGTCCATCATTACGGCAGCAACTTCTTAGAAATCCTTGGCCCAAAGCCAAATCGGACTATTGAAAAGTCATATTACTTTAAAACCTTTATTCAATGGCACTGGACTTGGTTTATTTACTTTCGCTCTTAGGATCAAAGTTTTAGCTAGATTTCTCGTATTTTTTTGTGTTTTCGAAGCATCTTAGTTTCGAGATTTTCGGCCATAAGATACTTTTGTCCGTACGTCAGTCTGTCTGTCCTGTTCTCTGCTTGGTAACGTTATCGGAAATCGCTAGGCGATTATACCAGTATTATCTGTTTTTACCTATACAGGTCGCATTTTTTAACCGATTTTGATGAAAGTCGGAACACAAAACCTTCAACTTCTTAATTTATTATTCGTTTTCGATTTATGATTAAGCGGAAAATAGGGCAGGACGGAGAGTAAGTTTATTGTAGCGTTATTAATCGATAAATTTCAATCAAATTCAAGAGGTACACTACAGACTACACTAGATGTTGCGAAATAAATCCAAAAAGGACTCCCCCTTTTGAGAAGACGGCTGAAAAGGGAGAGAAGTTTGCTATAGCGTTGTATACTGACGGATTTATAGAAAGGTTGGTTTTTAAAACTCTGAAATGGCATAACTAAGCTAAGGAAAAGGGGAAAGTATCGGTCATTCTATGGTTAAGGGCTTGCGAGATCTACTGTTCTTACAGAACTAAAACACTATACCTAAACACATCTTCAGCAAAATCTTTATCATCATCTGAAGGCTGTTATTCGAAATAGGCTATTTTCACGATTTTGAGCTTTCTCGAAAACTGACTAACCACGAACCTTAAAAATTCGTCGGTCCACCGGGTGGGGGTGTAAACGAAAACTTTGAACAAATTTTAATCTACGAAAATTCTATATTAATAAAACCTTTATTACTTTCTGAAAGCACTGAAAACTGTTGTTACCTAAAATGCAGTCACCGTTGTATCTACCTATTCGTTTTTGTCGTTCTTACATTGAATAATGATTTTTTCAATAATGAATTAAAAAAAGAAAGAAACTTATAATTTCTATAGATTTAAAATTATTATTTGAGAACGAGGTCTTTTAGCGTGGCGCTTCGAGGTAGTAATATGACGGCCACAATTTCACAAAACACGGTTTAGTTTTAGAAGTTCCTGGGTTCTATTATTTGGGTTGAAGTGAACCGATGAAAAGTAAACTGTTCCCAGCATCCATTGTTCGGATCCCGTCAGAGCGTAAACGAAAATAGGATACAAAAACATGAAACGCCAGTCAAAAAGCGAGGAAATGCGCGCAGCCCTGCGCCTGCGGTCAGTAACACTATAGGGCTGTCAAATGTATTTTACACCGTTTACTAAGCAGATAGCCCACCTGGTATTAAGTGGTAACTATCACTATTAACAAGCGTTCTCTACGTTACACTCCTCTGCGTTCATCAACCTGAGCCTCGCGTGTTTGTAATTTCACCGGCATCTACCCCCTTCAAACTGGCGCTGTTTGCGAGAATTTATATTTTTTTACCTTTTTTTATCCTAACGTGCGTGACTTGCGAGACAATGTTTAAAAACATTGAAAACGTTCTCAAGGCTGCGTCACAGCGCAATAGCATTGTTAAAACCCTGCACATTTCATAATTTATGTTACTAGCATATAAATCTTTCTTTTACAAATTCAAGAAAAATATGAATATACTTAGTTTTATGTGCCTGTGTCAAGTGCCATATTGTCTCCATTATCAAATCATGGACAATGGGATTGATGTTAATTATTTTATAAAAATGCTTGTCTCCGTTGATGGAGACATCAAGAATATACCCAAAAACATCTTTAAAAACTATCATTCCTTGACTTACATAACTTTACGCTCTGTGACAACCCTACAGCACTAGATAGGGTTGTCTAGGAAAATAAACAAAGAAATGAGGGCACCGATATGTTTGCCGACGGTACGTGCCTCGTCCGGCAAAATAAACCTGGTTCTAACTGTAAACCAAATTAAATTTACTCAGCGCAGTGTCCATCTGCTACGTAACGAGATGGAAGCGATTGGCTCTGGCGGCAGGTGGATTACGTCAGTAGCAACAGTGATAATGAGCGAACTGATAAAAATACTTTAAAAAAATAAAACTGAGATCATCATTATCAACAGCCTGTAGAAGTTACTGTTGAACATATGCCTCCTCCAGGAAGAACGATTTTGAGCCTTTTTCATCCACTGACTTCCCGCGATCCTAATAATGTCGTCATTCCATGGAGTAAGAGGGCTTTCACCATACCGAGAGTTCTGTCAAGCAGCCTGTCAAGCGGCGCGGCCAGCCCCACGGTTTGCCGCTTGTCAGGATTTTAATGCCTTTTTTTAGGCACTACCGCTTGGCACTACTAGAAGATTAAAGGGAAATGTTACTCTCTATGTTGTTAGCAATAATATAGAGACGATAATTGGACATATGGCACTGATTTTTTGAACCTTGCGGCGCGGTATCCGAGCGAAATCTTTCGCGATATATAAACGTGTCTTTAGACAAATGACGATGACATACCTACTGAAAATACACTCTTTTTTAATTCATATAATATACTCTGAAATACATAATTGTTATATGTACCTAAGTATTTATAGATAATAATAACAAACACGGTGGTCAGAACACTGAAACCACACTGAAGCAAATTCCAATAAGCCTATTAGTATCTGTGCAGTCCGCATTGATTTAAATCAAATTGTACTGGCGTCCTTGTGCGTGTTATGTACAGTACATTAACTTCAGTACCTACATTGATTTTATCCGACAAAAATATTTACAGATAGCAATTCTGAACTGAGATTACTTACTTATATAATTAGTTTAGCGATAAAACCTCCTAATGGTGTACAATAAAGTATATTCTTTTCTCCCCATTCGACAGTGTTGTATTCTCGTTTTGATCTAGGTACACTGCCTGGTCACTTAATAACCATTTCACAATCATATTGTTGCTATATAATATACCGCGCAGTGTAACTCAAAATTACAATACTAAACTTCGTTGTTTTTTCCGAATACGCCGTTTCTAAATTTGAATTTTCTTAATTTTGAATTATTTCTGGGTTACTAAAATACTATAAAAACAATTGATAACTCAAAACAACAATACAAAATATTGCTTTTCATTTTTCCTGAGAGGCTTTGTTTCGAAATTTTAATTTTGGTTTTTACTTTCAAATTTCGAATTCTGTCTTTGGGTTGTGAAGATAATATAAGAAAAATCAACTAATAACCTACTTCATATTGATTTTGAATTAAGAATATGGAATAAATACTCTTTAGTCAAAAAGACTGGATTATTTTATCTGAGTAAGAAAGGTTTGAGGAGAAACTTGGCTAAATAAACCAGCCTGTGTAGGTACTCGAAGCATAATAGGGTTCCACTACAGCGTGATCTCAAGGCTTTGGCCTCGCTATGTAAGTCCAGGTGTGCTAGAATTGGTTTGAAATGGGAATCGAATGGCAAACCAAGTTGGACTGCGAATAATAGCTAGAGCCCCTTGAATTATTCCACCTAGTGTAGTGTGGGAGCTGGTTACAATATCATTACGTCATTACTCACATTATTTTATGTGCATTATAATTAGAGTAAACTTGTTTGGATTTTACATTAACAAGCTATAATTTATAATTTTAAAAACCACTGTTAATTTTTTTTGGAAATTAAAAAATCAGAAACAGCTTCATACCAGGCACGGTAGATAACCCATCAAATCTCTCTGCGAGAACATTATTAAGTAAGCCAGCAGGTGGAAGAAACTGCCTCACACGTACTCCTGGAGTGCAGCAGTGCGGCGTCTTCCGCACGCATTCCGATTCATCAGCAACGCAAATAAAAAGGAGCAAAGTACACCCTAGCTCTTGAACTATTTATCTAGAAATGCTATCATACTTAGATAGAACCGAGCATGGCATCTGTGGAGTATTGACCCAGCATCTGCATACCGGCTGAATTTAACGCCTTTCTTGCATTTGAATAATTTCTCTAGTACCTTGTAGTGAGACACAAACCCCTTCCTACCGTGAGCTCTTGTACACGATTGCACGATCTTGCATACGATATCTGTCAACTACAGATTGTTTTAGATATTTTTTAAACTAGAAGACGACAATTTTATAATACGAACTGTAATGGATTCCGGATTTATACAAAGATGCTCTCGTTTAAAATGTTCGGGTCTGTTCGGGTTTTTTCGCGTCTGTGGTCTAAGATGTTTTGTGGCTTGCAGTACGAATAAATTAAATTGAGAAGCAAATTAATATTGTCCAGATAGACCAAAGTGAGGGAAGGCGCGAAGACATAGGGGGCGCAGGAGTCTTATCAAAAGAATACCAGCAATCCTTCTTACTGTTCTTCAAGAGAAACAGAATTACTTATTCATAGAATGCCGAGCTGCGATTTCCCTGGAGCTCGCTCGCTAATGTCGGAGTCCATACAATAGTCAACATCTTGATGCTGTAACAAGCTGACTAGGACTTAAGAGTGTTGCCCTTCTTCCGTCAGCAACCTGCCAAAAACGACGCCAAGATTACCGTCTCTATCGTAGACAGATAGCATTTTTTTCTATTCTCTTGTACTAAGTTTGACGACCGATGTGGTGTGGTGGGCAAAAGTCCAGGAGGTTGCGGGTTCGATTTCCACCTTGGGATAAATGTTTGTACGATCTGCAAATATTTAGTAGTAGTAGAGCTCTTTTGTGAAGGGCTCGTCCGAGGCAGTACTACCACTATACCTGTTTCTGCCGCCAAGCAGCTTGCTGTGTTCCGGTTTGAAGGGTGTGGGTGCCGGTGTAATTACAGGCACATGAGGCTTAACACCTGTATGCCTCAGGTTGATAGACGCAGAGCAGTGTATTGTAAGGTATGTTCCTAACTAACGTGACCTACAAGGCAATGCTTTGTTATAGGCTATGGTAACCACTTAACATCAGGTGGGCCATATGCTTGTTCCATCAGCAAATTGAATAAAACAAAATTAAAAAAAAAGAAGAAGATTGACACAAGGCCGGAGAGAATGGCGTTTTAAAGAGGATGACTATGCCCAGCAGTGGGCACACACGGGCTTAATAGATAAAAAGAGTGGTTGGAGATTTTATGAAAATAAGTTTTTCATACGTTTCTACTATATTAATAATAACTAAATTGCCCAGTTTGAAAATCAGGATATTGGAATAATAATTTCATTCGTTTTCACTTCACATAAAGTAGAATTTTAATGGAAACCAATTAACACACTTTGGCACTTGAACACTGGTCCTGACGTGTGGGTAGAGTTGCTACGCTGCATTTTAAATCCGGTCAAAATAGTACTTACCGGTTTATCCGGATTTTAAAGTATTTTATCCCACATTTTTAACTGATCGCAGGTTAGAAGCATCATTAAATATAAAATAAATAAATAAATAATAAATAATGCTGGACAATCCACACAGCATCATCTAGCCCCAAGCTAAGCAGAGCTTGTGTTATGAGTACTAGATGACTGATATACGTAATACAATATTACATACATAGATATTTTTTATTATACATAATAGAAAATACCCAGAACACCCGGAACAAATACTTGCAGATCGTACAAACATTTATCCCAAGGCGGGAATCGAACCCGCAACCTTCTGCATCGCAGGCGGACATTCACCTGCCGCGCCACATCGGTTGCAAAAGTATAGGTAGGTATAGTTTGACTCATCGGAACTTACCCCTACCCTATGAATGACCCGTTCAAGTAGTTGCACTAATTGAATCCTTGGTATTCGTAGAGTATTCAATAATTCTGATCTCCTCCGTACCGTTCTATTGCAACTGCGAAATCGATCCTAGTACAATTGATTTCTTAATAGAATACTAAAACAGTTCGCGGAATTCTTGCAAGTATTGAACCGGGCTCTTAGAAATAAATGACTGTACTCGGGAGCAATGAATTTGCGTTTTTCGAGAGCATTGAATTTAGATTTCTGGTTTCATTTAGTTATTTACCTCTCTGTTACCAAAGTCTGTACCAATTACTATAATAGTAATATTTCTAGTTTTAGGGTAGGTATAATGTGTTCAACTTAGAGATGGACGGACCTAATCAAGGCTGCTATTGATGTTACTCTCAACGAATGTGCCAGAAGAGCAGCGGTGCGAGAGGAGTGGGGTAAAGCTGTAGTGCCAGACAGAGGCCCAACATGATGATCACGACCACGCTGTCAAGAGTGCTACGACCACGAAGTCAAAGTCAAAATCAAAAATCATTTATTCAGTATCCGCCGGGATCATCTTGAAACGTCTTAAATTTAGGTGAATCTAAGCGCCAGTTCCTCGCGACCAAGCCTAGAAGGACCGGCAAGAAACTTACGGCTTGGTTCCTACCGTTTTTTTGTATGATCCTGTTACAAAATAATAATAATGTAAATAATAAAGCTCCAGTGTGGTGCCAATCTAACTGAATGCAAGACAAAAAATGTGTGACAGAAGATAATGCATTCATAAATATTTGCATGCTGGGTTTTTCTGACGAAGTCTATCAATGATAATATACGTTTGTGGACATTCAAGAAGTTTTATTGGTTTTAGCGCACTTTTTATTTCAGTAGTCATCACGGTTTAAAGGAAGCAACCCTGCCTTCTGATCCTAAGGTCGTCAGTTTGAATCCGGTCGTGCACCAATGGATTATTCTATGCGAAAAATGTATGTGCAAAATTTTTTTTCTTTCTTTTTACTTCAATAGGAATTCTTGGTGGTGATGATATTGACGTTTGTGTGGGTGATCCAAATCCATTACCATTGAGTGTAGTTTCGATAGTAAAAGGCTATTGTACAAGCTTTTCAAAGATGTTATTCAGGTAAATTGCATTCGAGAACAAGCTCAGATTTTAAGTTCGTCTCAGAACATTTGTACAAACTATATAGTATAGAATATAGTTTATATATTATTATAGTATATATTATATAGTAGTTTGTATAGTATAGTAAACTTTCGCGTTTATAATATTAGTAAGATTAGTAGTGCATAGATTTTTCTTGAATGCTAAGTGATTGCATAAAAGGTGCATAAAAAAAAGGAGGAGGGCGTTGGTATCTGCGACACAGTTTAATACTTTTGCAGATGTCATCGTTCCGACTTTTAGTAAACGTGTTTATTTTTGCTTCCTAAATAAATATATTTGATATTTGATTTGATTTGATTTGATTTGAGTTTAGTAACAAAAAAACTTTATTTTGGTTTGAAGGGTCTGGCCCCTACTTATCTCTTAGGATCTTAGAATATCTTAGGAGCGACTTTGAGCTTGTGTATGAGACCAATACCAAAATTAAAACCAACGAACATTAAAATGTTACACTAAATATTAGGCACAAAATCTCATCACAGTCATGCAAGTAAGTAAAAACTTATGTAACTGAAATAAAGTGAATGTATTGAAAAAAAATAGCAAAACAAAATGGTACATCATTCATTGTTGAAGCAATTGGCAGGCCTTTTCACATGCAGTCAGACTGTACTATTTTTGTTTATTTACTTATAATTTCTAAAATGTCAATCAATAGAAAAAAATATGTCATGTCAAGCGCGACATATCTCACGTTGCACATTTTAGCCCGTCAGGAGATGGGCAGCTAACCTTTTGCTGACACTGCGGCACATAGCATCATCTAGCCCCAAGCTAAGCAGAGCTGGTGGTATGGGTACTAGACAACACATTACAAACATAGATATTTTTTTATTATACTTACTTAGAAAATACCCAGAACACCCGAAATAAATATTTGCAGATCGTACAAACATTTATCCCAAGGCGGGAATCGAACCCGCAACCTCCTGTGTCGTCAGTACATTACATTATACTTTTTATTATGCATAGAAACTACCCATAGAAAGCAACCGTATGCATGTGTGTAGGCGGCGAGTGTAGCTGACAGCTAAAAAACGAGCACACCCCCAGAAATGCGCGGTTAGACGCGTTCAGACGGTTTGGTATTCCGCAGAATAGTTCTGTCATTGTTTGAGCTTTCAAAATCCAAGCACCGGTGGCGTAGTGGAAACCATCCTGCCTTCTGATTCTAAAGCTTCTGATTTTTTTCGAAAAAAATTAAACAGCGCAACACAAGTACTCTTTCACAGTGAAGGAAAACATCATAAGGGGACTATAGTCTCCATGCCTATTCCTGCCGTCAAGCAGCTTGCTGTGTTCTGGTTTGAAGGGTGTGGGTGCCGGTGTAATTACAGGCACACAAGGCTTAACATCTGTATGCCTCAGGTTGATGGACGCAGAACAGTGTATTGTAGGTTACGTTCCTAACGAACGTGACATACAAGGTTAGTGCTTTGTTATGGTAACCACTTAGCATTAGGTGGGCCATATGCTTGTTCCATCAGCAAATTCTATAAAAAAGAAAAAGTCACGTATAGAATATCACCTACTATAAAATGTGGATATGTGTAAAATGTAGGTACAGTCAGTTGCACTAGAATGTATACAATTTGTAACTTTCACACCGGTATTACAGCAAAAACCATGAACTCTTACACCTCAAAAACTAAAAAGTCATGAAATTAGTTGATGGCCTCACTTATTTTTTGAATAATTGTAGTGTTATTATTTCTAGCACCGTTGTGAAAGCATTTCGAAAGTTACAAATTGTATTCACAATTTGTAACTTTCGAAATGCTTTCATAGCTGCTTTTAAAGTTACACATTCTAGTGCAGCTGACTGTACTTCTGACTAATCCCCTTAGCTATCTTCCAATAATCTTGAGTGAGCGCCTACTTGGTACTATAAGATTTTATAGGGCATCGACCATGACTAGGAATTAACGCCGTAAAGCTATTTCTTTATCTGAATTAAAAAATATCAACCAATGCGCAAACTGTGTTCACAGACATTGCAGTAGATATTTGACAGCCAGCTCAGTTTGTAGTAGTCCTGCCTTCTGTGCTGTAGGTGGTGGGTCCTATCCCCAACGAGGACAAACATTTGTGTAATGAACATAGATGTTTGTTCTCTGTCTGAGTGTTATATGTATTCTAACTAAGTATTCTGCGTGAAGCTATTTTCATACAAACTTCAACCTTTTCTGTACACGTTTACAAGATGAATTTCAAGAATTCCATTCTTAGTACACCTCTACGCACTTAGACAAATATACGCTGAAAATTTCAAGTCTCTACGACCAGTGGTTTAGGCTGTGCGTTGTCTATATCCCAGTCAGTCAGGACAAAGATTCATATAATTTGTATAGAAAGAAAGAAAGAAAGAAAGAAAATAGATTTATTTGACACACGTTTTGCACACAGAACGGACAGGAAAAAAAAGTTTCGTTGAGTTACAGTGTTACTCAACGGGCACGTTTTCTTCCCATTGTGTCACACCCTCGGTATCAGTGTAACTGAATGGGAATAAAAAATTCCCATTGAGTAACACTGTAACTCAACGAAACTTTTTCGTCCCATTGTGTCACAGTGTGACTGAAAGGGTGTGACTCAACGGGAATAACCCCAAAAAACTACTTAGGTACATGTTACAAATAAAAAGAAAAAAAAACAACAGAAAGTAGGTTATACCGGTAGGTAGGGTAGGGTATAGATAGATTACAAGCATGTATTTATAAAAAAACGTATATAAGTATTCTATTAGTCATCTGGTTCCCATAGTACAAGCTAAGATTAGCTTGGGGCTAGACGATGTTGTGTAAAATTGTCTATAAATATTTATATAATTATTATAAAAAAGTATAATTTATCAGTCATCTCGTTCTCATAGTACAAGCTATGATTAGTTTGGGGCTTTACATGATATATGAATGGTAATGCAACTGTTACACCAAGTAAACATGTTGTCACTTTCTCCTGAAAAACCTGGATAAAATCCAAACACTAATCAATGTAAGATCATTATCCGCTTATCTATGGAGAAGTGTTTCTACGAAATTTTCGTAAAAATTTCACAAAAATGTAAGAAGTTAATTCACTTACGCGGTAATAAAATTATCTCCATAACGCCGCACAAAATCTTGCCCCAAATATTCCCAATTGGCACTTGAACCCCATTTCATTTTTCCATGTTAAATTGAATAAAAAAAATTAAATAGAAGACTTCAATCCAAGCACGGTAGATATCCCTTCAGATCTCTTGGTACCAAGGACCTTCTCGAGATTCTTCTAGGATTTGTTTTTTTTTTTAATACAACTTTCTCATGGAACAAGCAGATGGCCCACCTGACGTTAAGTGGTTACCATCACTTATAACAAAGTATTGCCTAAAGTAGTAATGGATGTCTGAGGTACGTCTAGATATTTCATTCATTCATTACATTAACTCTTTGAAGTTTTACAAACTAGATGAGTCTTGTTAATTTTTAGTTTATGGAGTTAATTTTTAGTTGATGGAATTAAATCCCATGTTTTCGCCACCTTTAAAATCTGATATTTTATGTGATGAGTTAAGATGGCTAAAGGAAAATAAAGAATTAACATTTGGATAAAATTAAATTTATTCAGGAACCCAGAAATTTGGTCATGATTACAAAATTTTTATATATAAAAAATTATGTGCGCTCTCAAACGGTAAAGGAAAACATCGTGAGTAAACCAGCTAGTGTTTTAGCAGCGGCGATGGGCTTGCATCCTGTCACGTATGGAATACCAACTACAGCAAAATTTGGGTATCAACCAAATGTATTGTCTGGACGTTCGTCTGACTACCCCTCCTGGGCATCCTCGAAGTTCATTCCTGGACATCGACATTCAACTCTAACTATCACGGTTCATGAGATACAGCCGGGTGACAGACGGACAGACACACAGACAGACAGCGGAGTCTTAGTAATAGGGTCCCGTTTTACCCTTCGGATACGGAACCTTATAAAGCATTGCCTCGCAAGCCACGTTTGTCCGAAACATTCCCTAATATTCAACCATAACATGTAGGTCAAAGTCAAAGTCAAAGTCAAAAATCATTTATTCAGTAATATCCGCAGGGATCATCTTGAAACGTCTTAAATCTAGGTGAATCTAAGCGCCAGTTCCTCGCGACCAAGCCTAGAAGAACCGGCAAGAAACTTACAGCTTGGTTCCTACCGTTTTTTTGTATGATCCTGTTACAAAGTAATAATAATGTTAATAATGAAACTCCAGTGTGGTGCCAATCTAACTTAATAAAGTCATTGCAAGTCAGAAAACATGTACAACGTAAATCCCGGTACTCACACAAATATCACGAACGAGCTCTCAATCTATTCGTAGTTTTGGAAACTTCGCCTGCATTGTGCGAGGCAGGTGTTCGAGACTCTGTGATTCTTTTACTAACTCTTCTAACACAGGTACCTATCGCACGTCGCAAGAGAGTAAAATATACTGGTATTGATTGGGCACTTGTCACTAGAACAGATCATCAAAACTTAATAATAAGCAGACAAACTTGAAAATTATCTTTTGACTGGCCTTACAGCTTCTTCTACAGGTTGTGGGTTTGTTTCTCACCAAGGACAAAAATTTGTGTGATGAATATATATGTTTTTGCGGGACATTGTTTTCGTTTGAGTTTAGTCTAAGTTTTGTGTAATATTTCTTGGCAATCCTTAATAAAATAAATGTTTGTTCTCTGACTGGGTGGTACATTGTATTATAATGTACATCAAGTATAATGTATTAAAAAAAAAGTAAAATAAGTATTCTATCAGTTATCTAGATCTTGTATAGTACAAACTATGTTTAGTTTCGGCTAGATGATGTTGTATAAAAATGTTCACAAATGTGTATTTATTATCACTGTTTATTATGTTACTTTCCAAACTATTACAACTGTAAGATGGCTTATCATCTATAACAAAGCAATGCCTTTCAAATCAAGTTTGTAGTAGCATGTACTCCTCTTTTTTTTTACAGTTTATAGGTTAACGTTTGACCGCCATTTCACCTGATGTTAAGTGATGATGCAGTCGACGGAGTAGCACGTTTACCTAGAAGATACCTATTCACTCTTATCTTGAAGACATCCAAATTATACGTGACCGGAAAAACAGACGACGGCAACGAGTTCCATTCCCTTGCTGTTAGAGGATAAGCACTCTTAGAGGAATAAGTACACGACTGTATTCGAACTCATGATTTTCGGGATTGGCAAGCAGGGTTTCTACCACTGGACCACCGGTGACTTATCAAACTCGCAGTTAAATCCAACAAATGAAAGGGTTAATAATCAATAGCTGGGTAACGCGCAGTCGTCGACCGGCACACCGCTAGCTCGCTGCATCGCCATGCGTGCGCTTACGTGTGATTACGTTTCACTTACGGCTGTGCCATAGACAAATATGCAGAACAGACAATAACATTTTTCGTTTGAAGTACGGAAGTTGACAAAATAAAATAAAAATCGTTTATTTCAAGCAATTTAAATACTCATATAAGGTACATAACAAATTATTATTATATCCACACATTAAAAATTCATTATTACTCATAAAAATGTATTTAAGTACAAGGAAAATTATAGCTAATACAAGTATTTATAATTCGTATGTACAAAATACATGTGAAACAGTTGAGCTATCTACAGACCGTTGCAAACGATCTAAAGGTAGCTCAACTGATCCAGACCAGTGTCAATCGGAAGCGTTCCCAAAACACTGGCTGCATTGCCACGCTGAATGGCAATGCTGATTCGTTGTGCCAGCACTCCATACCCTTCAAACCGGAACAAGCGGCTTGGCGACACTCCACTTTTGAACTCCCATCTTGTGCCATAATCGGCCTAAGGTACCTATATTTTGGCGCGTAATAGGTATTTACTTTGTGAACTTACTCATAAAGCCTCATAAAAAACATTATTATAAACAACATGATAACAACAAACATTTGATGATTTGATTGTGAAGCCGAAATAGGCATGGTGATAGTACTTCCCCGGACGGTCTCTTCATCTAAGAGCTAGAGCTCTCTACTACTATGGAGATACGTTAAAAATAATAAAATTTGGTAAACTGATTCTAGTACTTTTTAAACACACATCGAACACTTATATTACTGCCCGCGACCACGACTATTGCAACAAGCCGAAACGTCGTGAAAATAAATAAAAAAGGTATTACCTACGCGATAAATACCCGTGTTATATAAGTGTTCAATACGTGAGCTTCTATTTGGCTTGACAAATACACTAGATAAGATGATGATGATGAAGTAGAAATTTAATGCATTTGTCGTTCAGCTTGCCGATTTTTTTTACTTTATTTTTGTATACTTTCCAACGTAAATAACCACAGGCGGACATCAACGGGCGACTACAATTACTTGTAGTCCGCCCTAAACTGAGATTATGTCAAAATTAGTCACCTCAAATAATATCTCCTACTCAAAACTTCTTTTTCCATCTTTTAATGTGCCTTGCTGATGGAACAAGTGGATGATCCACCAGATTTTAAGTGGTTATCAATACATAAAGCATTGCCTCGCAGGTCACGTTTATTGTTATAAAAACGTGCCAGACAAGCACTACTACTCTGCGTCCATCAACTTAAGGCAAACAGGTGTAAAGCCTCATGTGACTATGATTTATATTATATTTTAAAACACAGCAGGCTGCTTAGCGGTAGGAATGGCATGGTGGTAGTACTTCCCCGGACGAGCCCTTTATCACGAGCTCTACAAGTTCTCTAGCTTCCGTGTAATCAAGGTTTAAGGCAATGACTCAGATTTAATTGCTCTGTAGGTATATTATGTTTGAATAACATTAGGTGATAGTGTGTCTTATCTATCCAAAACATAGCTACTAGTCTATGATAATAATGAGCGTACGTTGCTTGCACTGGTTTGCACCACGACCCAGCAATATTGGCTCGTTAGTTGTTTCAAATTGTCTGTCTATCTGTACGTATCTGTAGATTTGTTACTAATGGTACTGTCAGCAACACTAAAATGTACACAATTTATAACCTTCAAAATGGTACAGCGATAAATATTTTAAATTTTTTATCCTTTTAGTGTATTCACTACATACATAGATTTTTTATTTTATTTTATTTTTATTAATTAGGCAAAATCCACAGCCCTCCTTTAAATACAATTGAATCTTAAAATTAAACTTACAGCCAATTACGGATCTACTTTATATAGATTTGCTTATACAAACTGACAGTCGAAATGAAAAACCTTACACTAATTATAATTAAGTTACCCACCACCTACTAACAAAAACAAATAACCTACAATAATATTTCTTCTATAAATTGAAAAAACAACATGTTTTAGTTTGAGACATCTCCAGATCATTTGCAACGGTCTGTAGATAACTCTTCTGTTTTATATGTATTTTGTGCACATATACCTATTATTACCTAATACTATATCTTACTTATATTACTAAAGTATAATGTGTTTTTAGTGTTGCAGATTACCTTGAAAATCCTCCATTACCTTCAATATTTCCCTTTTAAAAATTCCGTAACTATTATGAAATAGATCAACTGTAAAGAACTTTGTATTGTAGGTTTTTTGCAGTCTATTCACATAGATATTTTTTTTTCTACATAGAAAATACCCAGAACACCTGGAATAAATATTTACAGATCGTACAAACATTTATCCCAAGGCGGGAATCGAACCCGCAACCTCCTGCATCGCAGGTGGACATTTGCCCGCCGCGCCACATCGGTCGTTAAACTGTGGTCACTACGCCAAAGGTTTGCGTAGATGTTAAACCTCATGTGCAGGATGTCACCCGGCACCCTATACCCTTCAAGCCGGAACAAGCTGCTTGGCGACACCACTTTTGAACTCCCATCTTGTGCCATAATAGGCCTAAGGGATAGGTAATAGGTATTTACTTTATGAACTTAGTCGTAAAGCCGAAATAACATATCTCGGTTTTGACAATCAATCAAGTTCTTAATCCAATCGGTACGTTTGCTGACATGCCCAAGATTATTTTTAATAGCAGGATTTAGCACAATAAAACCTATCTGTTAATGCTAATCGTATCAAAAGAGATACAGCACAATATAAAAGGGTAAACTTTTTTGATAATATCATAGTTTGTCGAACACCTTACAAACAACAGGTAAGAGTTTAGTTTTACAATTCCAGTCAAAAATTTAAAATTGAAAATATCTTGGTATAAGTCGAAGGTAACTTTAATATAATTGTGTACAAATAAATAGTAGTAAATGCAAGTAATATCAATCTCAATATTTTTAATTATTATAATAAAGACTAAAGTAACTGACGTAATCATTTGTAAAACCATTTGGTATAGTGGGAGCGTCCCTGCTTTCTGGTCCTAAGGTTTGGGTTTGAGTTTGGGTTTAAATCTGGTCGCTTCCCAATGGATTTTTCTATTCAAATAAAATATCTGTACAATGCCAATGATTAATGCTGATAGTAAAAGAAACCAGTTAGTATTCAAGCAGCGGTGTAGAAGGTGTAGCGGTCTAGAAACTAGTTATAGTATTACCAAATTTACTGTAGCTAAAACTGGTCTTTTTTTCTAGCAAAAATGAATTCAATGCTGATCATCGCTTCCTTGATCGCCGTGGCGGTCGCCACTCCCGTGCACCGCGGCCTGGTCGCTCCCGGCATAGCTGGCCCCACGCCAGTCGTCGAGAGCCCCATCTCCGTTGGACCCGCCATCGTTGACTTCGCACCCGTCGCTGTCGGACCCGCCATGGTTGACTTCACACCCATCGCTGTCGGACCTGCCATCGTGGACAGCTTCGAGCCCATCGCTGTCGGCCCAGCTATTCTTGACTTCACTCCCGTCGCCGTCGAATCTGTCGTTGAGCCCGTCGCTGCTGCTGCCTCCACCCCCCTGGTCCAGATTATCTTGAACATCAACAGCCAAACTCAAGAAGTCTCTGTACCTGCCCCCGTGGCCCCCGTCGTCCCTAGCCCCGTCATCATTGGTACCCCTGAAATCGTCGCCCCTGGCCCCGTTAACATCGTCGATGGCGCAGATAGTGTGATCATCCCTAGCCCCGTCATCATCGGAACTCCCGAAATCGTCGCCCCTGGCCCCGTTAACATCGTCGATGGCGCAGATAGTGTGATCCCTAGCCCCGTCATCATCGGAACTCCCGAAATCGTCGCCCCTGGCCCCGTTAACATCGTTGATGGCGCAGATAGTGTGATCCCTAGCCCCGTCATCATCGGAACTCCCGAAATCGTCGTCCCTGGCCCCGTTAACATCGTCGATGGCGCCGAGAATGTGATCATCCCTAGTCCCGTCGTCATTGGAACCCCCGCTCTTCCCGCGCTGGTTGAGCCCGTGATTGTCGGCACTCCCATCATTCCCGCTCCCGCTGTTGTCCTCCCAGAGACCCTCAACTAAACCTTCAAAGTTACTGTTTAGAGATGTGGTCAAGAACTGTGAACGGCTACATTTTTATGTGTAATTGCACTTGTTCGAAAATACTTGCTTAAGTTTTATAAATAAACATCCAGTTCTATATTACTAGTTACTACTTTGTTTTCATAAATTTAAAAAAAATAGATACCTACCCAAACTAGTCCTTATATTAGGAACCAACCAGCTTATACTCTGAAACGTGGCCTACATTTGTAAACAACAGAGCTCACTAACAAAAGGACCAGAGGCTCAATTCCAATAATTGACGTTAAGCTGAAAAGTATACCTAATGTGCGCGATCGTGCTGTGAAGAACAATGTGTTTGATTTACTGGAAGGTCCGCTTTATTTGGCCATTCGATACTTATTTATCAACGGCTTACTAGGTACTTATTTACAAATGCCCACTTATTTTGCCATGAATAACTGACATTTCTGATATTGCCAGACACCATAAATAATAATCTGCTTAATGTTTCTACGCCAACGATATTAAGTAAAGGCATGTATTTGTATGAAAATGTTCCGAAATATTCACTGTACTTTTGTCCTATATTAACTAAGAGCGTTGAATATTTCACAAATCTGAAGGAAAACTTTTATTAGAGTTGAATGAAGAAGTAGATTGTTTCAAAAATTCCTGAAAAGTTGGTTCACGACAAATTATTTCCTGGTTTCAATTCAATACCTTACGTGTCCGGTATCACTAAGCCCGCTTGCACAACAATCTTATTTAATTTAATTTAGCTAATATAATCACGTTTACCAAGATGAACATGTTTAGCGTAAACCCAATAGCGACTCCATTTTTCTTGTGCAAGATGTTAAACGGAATTTACTTCCTAAATGCATATAGGGGCTCGCTAAACACGTTCAGTGATCGTTGTGCAAGCAGGCCTAAGAATCATTGCTTGTCAGATAAGCCTCCATCTAATTGGCTAATGTTACAGTGACAATTTACACTGGCCAATGAAATGAGGTTTTTGCTAATACGCAACGAAACGTAGTCTTACCAACGGACGCTCGTAGGATAATGGAACTGGGAGTAAAAGGTTCTATCTAGTTACACTGTGTAGGAAGCTTACTATCGGACAACATACGCTAAATATTACATAGGTAATCATCATAGTCAGAAAAACTAGCCCGCTTCCCCCGGGTTGGCTTGTTTTATGGCTCAGACAATGTGTAGCGAACGTTGATTAAACACGCGCTCGTAGCGACTATTATTGTGTGGGTGGTACAATTTATGAGAACTAGCATTTGGAGAAAACTTAAATGGCACCCACACCCTTCAAACCGGAACACGATGCGCTGCTTGGGGGCTGAAATAGGCATGGGGGTAGTACTTCCCCGGATGAGCCCTTCACAAAGAGCTCTACTACTACTCTATCTTTCTAGGCCTTCATAGAAAAATCTAGCCGTAAATGAACCTAGGGACTTATTTGAATTCTCAAGATGATACAATCTCAAACTTTAGGAAGGATAATGCGGTGCTAGTTTTCAGGCAAAAACTGATATATCTCTCATTGCTTGCACCACTCCAACTAAACATACGCTGGAAGAAACACGCAAGAACAGCTGCTATTATCGCAGTACCAACTGCACTGAAATTGTAAGCCAGATGGTCTCTTGGGACTATCTGGGTAATCTACAAACTTCAATCATAATATTAATTATATTTGGTTACCTTACATTATTATACATCCTATCTTAAACAAATGCATTTAAACAGATAAACAAATGATAAAACTATGCCTATATAATATTTGACTACTAAATTCATGAAAACAAAACTGCCAAAGTGCGATCTATAATAAAACGGCAAAAAAACACGTTTCTTGTATGAGAGCCCCCTTAAATATGTATTTTATTATAGCGGCAACAGAAATACATCATCTGTGAAAATTTCAATTCTCTAACTATCACGGTTCATGAGATTCAGCCTGGTGATAGACAAACAGACAGATAGACAGCGGAGTCTTAATAACAGGTTCCCGTTTTACCCTATGGGTACCCTAAAACTGTGCAGCAGCAGTCTCAACACCCGCCTAAACCAATAACAGTTCTGATAAATAGAGAAATAGGTGTCGATAGTTATACGTACAGTCAGCTGCACTAGAATGTATACAATTTGTTACTTTCAAAAAGGTTTCACAGCGGTGCTAATAGTAGATTGTTATACAAGGAGCTAAAATGACCCATTACGAGGTAGTTTTACTCCCGAGCTTTAGCGAGGGAGTAAATAGAAACCGAGTTTTAATGGGTTTTAGCTCCGTGTGTTACACTATACTTTTCACTTCTCTTGCTCAAAAAGGCCGTCATTGTAGCATACCAACATTTTTACTATTGTAAAATTAATTACGGTCACTACCAATTAAATTTGCAATTAGAGAAAAATTATAATTATATTTTGTAACTTTTGCAACGGTATTAAAATACCGTTGCGAAAGTTACAAATTGTATACATTCAAGTGCAGCTGACTGTACGTCTGTCAGTAATCCCCGGCATTCATCGATCCGACCGCGAGGGCCATAGATCGGTATGTCGGACACGCATGTCGCTACATTACATTCTAGCACCCACCACAGATTGTCATGTAACTGTATATGTATATACAATACCACCATGTAACTGTACATGGTATATAAGTACCATCCTGCGGTATAAGCTATTATTTATTCTGTACATGTACGTACGTGCATATTATTACTACGATTTATACCTCTAGTATATACTAGCACCGATGGTCTAGTGGTAGTGACCCCGCCTTCTGGTTCTAAGGTCGTGGGTTCAAATCTGGTCGTGGACCAATGGATTTTTCCGTTCGAAAAATTTATGTACGCAAGCCAGTGCTCTGGAACAGTGATGGAAAACATCGTGAGGAAACCAGTTACTATTCTAGCAGCGGCGATGGGTTTGCAATCTGTTACGTATGGAATACTAACTACTGTAAATGTGGGTTTGTTCCTTAGACATCCTCGAAGAATTTCGAAAGTACTTAAAGATCGGAGGGAATATCTACCGTGTTTGGGATTACACTTGTGATGTTATTTTTTTTATATACCTACTGGCGCTTAGATTATCCCTGCGGATATTACTGAATATGCCTATGCCTTTTGCCTCACTGCTCAGTTTTTTTTTAATATCATAATGCTGGACAATCCACACAGCATCATCTAGCCCCAAGCTAAGCAGAGCTTGTGTTATGGGTGTTATGTGTACTAGATGACTGATATACTTAACACAACACATTACATAAATATTTTTATTATACATAGAAAATACCCAGAAGACCCGAAATAAATATTTGCAGATCGTACAAATATTTATCCCAAGGCGGGAATCGAACCCGCAACCTCCTGCGTCGCAGGCGGACATTCGTCCGCCGCGCCACATCGGTCGTCAGTTAGAAGTAACCCTTTTTACTTCTGAAGTTTGTATGAAAACACGAACGAAGTCGCCAGCGGATGCACTAGTATAGAAATAAGAACATGCTTCAGCAAACACATAGCAGACAAACAACACAATCAAAGACAATTTTATTTATTTCGATCGTTCAGAAACCGAATTCTATATTAAACCACCCTACCTGTAAGCTCATTCGTACCCTAACACCCTTTCCAAAACACTTTTTTTCTTATCAACCCCATAATATCGTAATTCAGATTCCGCGTGCGAGCGTAAAATTCACAGGCTCGAAGTAATCGAGACGAATAGCTGCTGGGAGCTCTTGAGACCTACTTTTTACATTATTAGCCACCGCCCGCGGATTTCCTTACAAATTTGCTCAGACCTTACCATTTAGTAGTAGATAGTAGTAGTAGGGATGTACTGAATTCCGGTTTGAAGGGTGTATACGCCGGTGAAATTACAGGCACACAAGGCTTAACATCAGTATGCCTCAGGTTGTCTGATGACAATTGGGGAGACAGACAGACAGAAAAACAGACCGACAGACAGTCAAGTCTTAGTAATAGGGTTCCGCTTACCCTTGGGTACGGAACCCAACAAATGGGATTTATACACGTTTGGGGGTTGAATTTTAGAATTAATTTGAATCAGTGCAAAAATAATACTTTACGCGGACGAAGTTACGCGCGTTTCGCTATATCACTATTATAGTATACCTATCACTAGATTATAATCATGAAGAAATAGTTCAGTCTAACTGATTGATTAGATAGGCGTGAAAAAAGACACATCTGTGTGTGGTTGTCACTCACACTAGCAGCGTTTGTGTTAGTCGGCTCATCTTTCCAATATATAAGGTCAGGAAGCTGACACTTTTATGTATATATATAACTGTTAAACATTCATAAGGGGTAAGAGTACTTTTTGAAAACTCGATTTTCCTACAAAATGTAAAATATGCGAGATTTTCGGCAATTTTAGGTTCCTTTTATAACAAAAATCCAAATACGCAAAAATCATTAAAAAAAATCCAGCCGTTCTTGACTAACACGACGTTTTTTTATATATATCTAGCCATACATATTATATATAAAAAAGAAAGTCGATACGAAACACAACTTTCTTGATATACATCAATCATTTAAACTGGTTGTGCCAGTACTTGTTGCTTCAAATAGATTTTAAACCCTATTCTTGACACTAATCATCATCAATCTGTTATTTATCAAAAAGTTATAAACATGTTTTCTCAAATAGCAAACTCACAGAAGTTATTACCCGATCGTGGAAATTAATTTCAGCAGTGGACAGGGACGCCTCCGCAATCGTTCCCGTAGGATATCGGAGGAACAAGGACAGGTGTTTTGTGCAATCTCTCGCTGCGGAATACAGAGATTACAATTTAACCACAAACTAGCATTTGGACGAAAATACTACAAGAGACAAGGTAGAAAATATGGCCTAGTATCAGTAGTCCGATGATTTAGTCCGATGATCGGACTGGTGAGACTTTAGTTTCATCAGTTCGATGATGCTGATCAATACAGATCATCGGACTACTGAGCCTTTTAGTCCGATATTTACACATTTCGACTTTCCCAAAAACATTTTTACACCTTTTGACTTTCCCAAAAAAAGAAATACATTAACTTCAGTTTATTTTTTCCAACATGCTAAATAGGTTCCTCTTTTGTAAACATTGCATCATACAAAGCACTCTTCTGGTAGATGCGGTGCTGTTTCCAATAAATATAGTCTATCCTGATTTACTGCATACAGGAACAGAGTACAGACCGATAAGGACGATGTGCTGTACCGTGTAGTAACACGAACATCGCGACTTATCTGCAGAAATAAATCTACCTTGCGGGTTGAACGGGGCCGGGTCAGGAGTACGGGGCTAGGGTCAGAACATACCCTTAAATCTTTACAGGAATTATTAGTTTTGTAGGCTGCCTTCTGGGAATACGTGCAAGCTGTACCTATGTTGTTTAATAGTGGATGTGCACGTGACTTCGTTCGCTTGAAATTATTTTTATACTTTCCACCCCTACTGCGACAAAGGAGCCTATTTATTTAAATGTATCACGTTAAGCAATAGGCGTAATTAAAAAAACAAACAAATATTTTAACTTTATCGACAAGCTAACCAATATAAGCCTCAAGAATACGAACTGAAATGACAGTTAAAAGAAGTGAAAAGAAAATTGAATTACCTCAATTATTGCCTACCAGTAGAACCCCTATTACAAGAGCTCCTTGTAAAGGGTACGTATCCGAAGAAGAACACCATACCCGACCATATTGACGACCGATGTGGCGCGGCGGGCGATTGTCCGCCTGCGACACAGGAGGTTGTGGGTTCGATTCCCGTCTTAGGATAAACGTTTGTACGATCTGCAAATATTCCGGGTGTTCTAGGTATTTTCTGTGTATATAGTAAAAAATATCTATGTATGTAATGTATTGTACTAAGTATATCAGTCATCTAATACCCATAACTAGATGATGCTGTGTGGATTATCCAGCATTATTATTATTAACATACCTATTTCTTTCTTAAAGCAGCGTTATTGTGTTTTGGTTTGAAGGATGTGGGTGCCGCCGGTGAAATTTCGGGTACGTCTATCAACCTGAGTAATACAGGCGATTACTCAGGTTGATAGACGTAGGACAGTGCATCATAAGGTACGTTGCTAACGGGACCAGCGAAGTAATATTTTTTCATAAACCCGTATAAATAATAAGTATTTTTGGACATTTCTACACAACATCATCTGGCCACGAACTAAACTAAGTTTGTCCCTACTATGGGAACCAAATAACTGATAGAATATTCATACAATTTAAAAGGTAAAACCAAAGGTTACCAAAGAGTAAAACGGGGCCCTATTACTAAGACTCCGCTGTCTGTCTGTCTGTCACCAGGCTGTATCTCATTAACCGTGATAGTTAGAGAGTTGAAATTTTCACAGATGATGTACTTCTGTTGCCGCTATAACTACAAATACTAAAAAATAGGGTAAAATAAATATTTAAGGGGCTCTTTATTATAGTGTTTGTACCATAGTATTATTTATTTATTTAACACTTTATTGCACAGTTATTGGAACAAACAATGAAACTCCGAGGTAGGAAACTGACTGGTTTATTCGATATGAGGTGACTACCCACATTCCAGGTATCTGCGGGTAGGCGTCAACACTACATTTTTCCCCTTTTAAATACAGAGTAGGTACTTAGCTATCTACTTAAACTAAAATCACCCGTACAATAAACTTACTCACTAACATCCTTATATTACTAATCCTTATATTACTAATCTAGTGTATGATCCGTACATCTCTTAGTATGTATAGCTAACCCTATGGTTTGGTTCGATTATACGCTCGCACAGCGCGAGCCGATGCATTTTGCGGTAGCTGAAGTGTCGGCGAGGGCGCGGCCCGCGGTTCTGCTGTGGCGTCAGCTGAAGGCTGTCGCTTAGGACTTTCTACTACTTCCAACTCTTCTCCTGCCGCATCCTCAAATGTGTCGTCGGCATCGCTGTCCGGCCTTTGTGAGTTACCGGGCTCTTGCGCACACAAATTAGCGCGCGACAGTGAAAATCGGCTCTTTCTTGGGTTTAATGAAATCACTTGATCTTGATGCCTACGCCATTGCATGCCATCCCCCACATTGACTTTATACGAGACCGGTCCCGTTTTCTCGGTAACGTTCCCTTCGACCCATTTTTGTCCCTTGTTTGAGTAACCACGCACAAGCACAGAATCACCGAGGCTGATATCTCGGTGCTGACCTCCCTTGTTAACCACCTGCCGGTCCTGAGCGGTGCGTACGACGGCCGCCACATCCGGCCGCAGCGCGTCCAGACGCCCGCGCAGCCGACGGCCTAGCAGCGCCACGGCCGGCGAGACGTTCGTGGTCGCATGCTCCACGTTCCGATATTGAAACAAGAATTTACATAATGCTGTTGAAACGTCTTCACCCTCATGAATCGCCCGTTTAATCACCTTTTTCACTGTTTTTACCGCGTTCTCAGCCGCCCCATTACCTTGAGGCCTATACGGTGCCGACGTCACATGTTTTATACAATTTTTACTACAATACTCTTTAAAATCTATCGATAGGAACGGCGGACCGTTATCTGTGACCAATTGTGACGGCAAACCGAATCTTGAAAAGATGGATCTCAACACTGAAATCGTAGACGTAGCATCGGTCCGCGTCATTGCAATAGCTTCGATCCATTTAGAAAAAGCGTCAACCAATATAATATATTTTTTTCCCCCACAATCTGCAAAATCTGCATGAATCCGGTGCCAGGGCTTTAAAGGAAATTCCCACGGGTGCAGAGTCGCACGCGGCGGTGCGTCCCGCACGGTGCGGCACGGTTCACACTCGCGAGCTACCTTCTCAATATCTTGGTCTAGACTGGGCCAGTAGACATAGCTACGCGATAAATTTTTCATTTTATTGACTCCTAAGTGCCCCTCATGGATCTCCGCTAAAACCCTGCTTTGCAACTGTCTAGGTATTATTAGTCTATACTTGTAAATTAAACAACCTAACTCGAGTAAAATTTCATCTTTCCGCGCAAAATACGGTTTCTCTTCGTCACAACCCGACCCAGACGGCCAACCGAACATGACGTAACCCTTAATTTTATTTAAAACTATATCTTTATCGGTTTCCACCCCAATTTCCTTAAATCCAACCGGTATCGTATCACGGACCAAGTCGACATAGCACACGGGTTCCGACAGGCGCGGACGCTCGCACGGCAGGGGCAGTCGAGACAACGCGTCAGCTGGTCCATTATCACTCGATCTAACAAATTTAGTAGAAAAATCATACGCGGCCAAGCGGGCAGCCCACCTTTGAAGGCGACTTGCCGCCGTTTGTGGAATGCCACCCTTCTCTCCAAATATATATGTTAGCGGTTGGTGATCCGTTCGCAACGTAAAGCGGCGACCGTAGAGGTACTGGTGGTGTTTTGTAACACCAAAGAAAATTGCCAGCGCTTCTTTATCTAATTGACTGTAATTTTTCTCGGCCGAATTGAGTGTCCTAGATACGCAACTGACGGGTCGCTCACTACCGTCCGGGTAAACATGCGCCAGCACCGCCCCGAGCCCGTACGCACTGCTGTCCACCGCCAGCACGAGCGGCCGCCCCTCCTCGTAGTGCGCCAGTACTTTATCACTAGACAGCGCACATTTCGCCATCGAGTCGTACCCTCCGTAGACCTAGACACGTTTTAGGTGACCCAGATGACACGATCACCGCCGCGAATGCGGCGGAGGTCGCTTCATCGAGTCCGGACACAGGAAACACTCCACAATCACACCGACCCCGGCGGCGGGGTCGAAAACGTCTCCCCGTTAACGCCCCTTCAGGGCGAAGAGTCTCTCCGTAGCTCCCTTCTCCGGCAACAGCCCAAGCCGAGGTCCGTACCTAAGTGGTGCCCTTGTGCTCGTTGCCAACAAAACCAATTTTGTAATGGCGTAGCGCCTTCTGCGCTCGCCAGTAGCCCGGTAACGCTGTCGGAAATCGCTAGGCGATTATACCAGCATTTTAGTCCGTTCGAAAAAAAAAAAAAAAAAAAAAAAAAAAAATTCGCCATCGAAAACGCTTGATCACACTGGTCATTCCAATACCACGTGACCCCTTTTTTAAGAAGTGCATGCAATGGATGTAATATTATACTGAGGTTAGGTATGAATTTTCCATAGTAGTTAAGCATGCCTAAAAAACTTTTTAACTGGGTGACGTCGCTCGGCGGGGGGGCATCAAAAATAGCCTCCAGTTTTTTAGGATTGGGGCGGAGGCCGGTTTTATCTATAATGAACCCGATATATTTTACACTTGTTTGTAGAAAACTACATTTTTCACGTTTCACTGTAAACCCCATTTTACTCAATCTTCCTAAAACGGCCCGCAAATTGCTTAAATGATCTTGTCTAGTAAGCCCCGTTACACAAACATCGTCCAGGAATACCACGGTATTAGGTATACCACGAAGAGTCTCCTCCATGATCTTTTGAAACTTCTCTGGTATGCAAGATAAGCCAAAAGGTGTGCGGCGATAGACGAAAGTACCTACGTGCGTAGTTATAGCTGTATACGGTTGAGAATCATCTGTTAACATTAACTGTTGATAACTATGTTTCAAATCAATTTTTGAGTATTCCACTCCCCCACTTAGGGTCGCAAACAATTCTTCGATTCGGGGGAGGGGATAAGGATCACGCTTGAGTTTTGGATTTATCGTTATTTTGTAATCGCCGCAGATTCGAATATCCCCGCATTCCTTTATGACTGGCACGATAGGCGTCCCGTAGTCGGACGACTCGACGCGGTAAATGGTGCCTTCGCGCTCCAACCGCGCTAACTCGTGCTCGACGCGCGCGCGCAGGGCCAGTGGCACGGGCCGTGCGCGGACATATACCGGCTTATCATCACTCAAATACAATTGAACAGTTTTCTTACATGTCCCTAACTTTTCCGTAAATACTTCCGGAAATTCCGCTATGAGTCGGGTCACAACCGGATCGCTCACTTCATCGCTTATCTCGTTCAAGTCAATTGTGATGTTTTGTATACCTAAAGCGCGCACCCACTCTCTTCCTAGTAAAGGGCGACCCCCGCTTCTAATCACGTGTAACTTGCAACCGGTCGCAGATACATTTCCAAGGACTACATCGACAACAATAAACCCGAGCGATTCCATTTTTGACCCGACGTAACTTCGTAAGTTCAAATGATCCGGTTGAATGACCTTTGATGAAAAATTACGTCGATAAAAGTCCTCACTGATTGTGGATATCCTACTACCGGTGTCTACTTCAAACTGGAGCGGTCGACTATCTACCAGCGCCGTAATAATGTAGGGTCTATCACCTGTACCGTCCACCTTGATGTTGAAGAAGTCCTCGGCTTCGTCGTCACTCAAGTAATTTTGACGGGCACCCGTGCGCCCCTTTTTACACATCACCTTTAGGTGGCCACGCACACCACACTCGTCACAATTATACTGCGCAAACCGACACTTATCCGGCCGATGCGCCTTCCCGCACCGCCAGCAGCGTATATAGGGACTCAGCAACAGCGCCACCGCCGCCGCCGCCGCCGCCGCCGCCGCTGCCTTGCCCAGGCCGCGCGGTTGCAGCACGCCCGCCGCCGCCGCCCCAACGCCTCACGTTTGCCTGATGCAGGCCTTCGCCCGCCACACCGCTGCCGCTGCCCGGAACCACCGCGCTGGAGGCTGCGGCCGCCGCCGTGGCACCGCTCACCTCCGCGTGGCGTTCGGCGGCCTCCAGCGCCAGAGCCAGTTCCACCGCTTCCTTGTATTTAATATTTTTCTCCGCGAATATCCGTGACCGCATCGTCTCGTTGGCTAGGCCCGAGACAAACTGGTCACGCAGGTTCTCCTCTAAGGTTGCTCCGAAATTGCAAGTAGTCGCGAGGTGCTTAAGATTTTGTAAATAGTCGGTGAGTGACTCGCTGCCATTTTGTCTTCGCAACCGAAACACATGCCGCTCGGCGATTTCAGATCGCTGCGGCTCCAAATGATCGGTGACGAGCTTCACTAGATCGTCAAACGTTTTTGTCTCAGGATGCGCCGGCGAACACAAATCGCACATAAGAGAATACGTGGCTTCTCCAACTACCGTAATCAACAACGAAACACACAGCTCTTCCTTGATTTCGTTCAACACAATGTATTGTTTTACACGACGGATATAAGCCGGCCATCGCGTAGAATTCAAGTCAAAAGGTTCTAGCTTGCCAATCGGCATTTTATTTGCACTGTATCACACTTTTAATCACGAAATTACGCGTAAATTCGAATCGTCGCCAGTGGAACAAACAATGAAACTCCGAGGTAGGAAACTGACTGGTTTATTCGATATGAGGTGACTACCCACATTCCAGGTATCTGCGGGTAGGCGTCAACACTACATTATTAAAAACAAATATACAAAATATAATACGGAACCCTTCGTGCGCGAGTCCGACTCGCACTTGGCCGGTTTTTATTAAATTTTAAACCTCTAGCCATCCCAAATACAGCCCGGCTACAAATCTGGCAACATAAACAGCCCCAAAGCACATTTAAACCGATAATATCGCAAAGAAACTAGGTTAAAGTGCATGAATTTTGTAAAAAACAGTTTCCGTCTCTCGTCGCGGTAACTACAAGCATGATTTTGAATAAATTGACTCCAATGAATTTCGCTCTTTTACACATACCTATAGGTAGGAATAGGGTTCAAATCCGGTCATGCACCAATGGGTTTTTCTGTTCAAATAATGTATGTGCTCTCAAACGGTAAAGGAAAACATCTTGAGGAAATAAGTTAGTGTTCTAGCAGCGGCGATGGGCTTGCAGCCTGTCACGTATGGAGTTCTAGCGCCTGCAAAATGTGGGTACGTACGACAGACCCCCACAAAGAAATTATTATCAAATAGAGAAACCAAGTAGGTGTATAAAAACGGGTGCAATACGCACAAAATACATGATATACATTAACAGAACTAAGCATATGACCCACCTGATGTTAAGTGGTAACCATCATCTATTTACTAACAAGGTACCCTTGTAGGTCGAATAAACAAAACACGGTGTAACTATTTCGAGGTTACGCCTAGTTTATTAGTAGTGGGTAAGTATTTGTGCACCCTGTAAATAAGCCCACGAAAGCATGACATGAGTGCGGTTTTCATCGTGTAGGTAGGTATCATCCAAAATCACAGCACAACGCTACCGCATTTCGTGTTACGGAACCTGTGAAAACGACCACTAAACGAAAACTGATTTACTAAGAATTTTCCAACGTCATTTGACGACCGATGTGGCGCGGCGGATGAGTGTCCGCCTGCGACGCAGGAGGTTGCAGATTCGATAAATGTTGCCTTGGGATAAATGTTTGTACGATCTGCAAATATTTATACCGGGTATTCTGGGTAGGTATTTTCTATTAATAATAAAAAAAATTGTGTATGTACAGCCTTGTGACAGACAAACAGACAGCGGAGTCTTAGTAATAGGGTCTCGTTTTACCCTTTGGGTACAAAACCCTAAAAAATACAACCGTCATAATATAACGGCGGAATGATCAGGAAAACGAGTATGTACAAAGTAATTAACAGATGTGGTGTATAGGTGGCACTCTACGAACTCACGTCAAAAACCAATTAAAATATTTGATTGGAAGCTACCACATTAAAATTTTAGGTAAATCAGGGAAGCGTGACAACAGTTTTACAAAATGACTTTTAGTTTCAATGAACCAAATCAAAGTCAAAGTCAAAAGGCATTTATTCAGTAATATCCGCAGGGATCATCTTGAAACGTCTTAAATCTAGGTGAATCTAAGCGCCAGTTCCTCGCGACCAAGCCTAGAAGAACCGGCAAGAAACTTACGGCTTGGTTCCTACCGTTTTTTTGTATGATCCTGTTACAAAATAATAATAATGTAATAATGATAATGATAATAAATGATGATAATAAATAAATTTTTATAATAGTAATAATACTGGACAATCCACACAGCATCATCTAGCCCTAGCTTGTGCTATGGGTACTAGATGACTGATATACTTAATACAATACATGTCCCACAGCTGGGCAAAGGTTTCCCCCAAAATCTTCCACTGGTCCCGGTCTTTAGCGGTCTCCCACCAATCTTTTCTGTGGGTGTCAAGATCGTCCCGCCAACGTCTTCTCGGCCAATTTTCTCTCTTTGCAGATCGTACAAACATTTATCCCAAGGCGGGAATCGAACCCGCAACCTTCTGCGTCGCAGACGGACATTCGCCCGCCACGCCACATCGGTTGTCAAATTACCGTATATTACATTATATTAAAAATTAATATAAGCCTTTCACCAGAGCTCTACTTCTGCCTAAAAACTACCTACTCTTGTAGACGACAGTACCTACACGATAGGTTTGGTTGGTTGGTCAAAACGGCATGCATCCAGAGACTGTTCAAATCGTCCGAAGTGTCGAATAATTGAAACGGAAGCTGCCGTCACTGGCAATTGCAACTCTATTAGCGAATGACAACAGATAGGTAGAGACTCCAGAACAGACTAATGGCCTTTTTAGAAGCGCTGCGCTGGTAAAACTCTGCTCAAAAATTGTGCAGAGTAGTGCATAGGGCATGTATCTAACGTGCATGATCTGCGGACCAATGCTTCCTAGTTAGGTTTAAAGACATTTATTCTCATACCAAATTTAACATTTCTTTTATAATGAGATACATAGAATAAGCTTATTGTTAAAACAAAGTTATTACGCCTCTTGATAGCGCTGCCGTAGCTTACCAAACAAGAGTAGGTATTTAGATATAAACAACGAAACGGTAGATAATCGGTAAAACGGTAGTTGATGCTATTTACTGGTTCTCTCAGCAAGTCATTTAAAAAAAAGGAAAACAAGCATTATTAAAAATTTGACGACCGATGTGGCGCGGCGGGCGAATATCCGCCTGCGACGCAGAGGTTGCGGGTTCGATTCCCGCCTTGGGATAAATGTTTGTACGATCTGCAAATATTTATTCCGGGTGTTCTGGGTATTTTCTATGTATAATAAAAAATACCTATGTATGTAATATAATATTATTACAAACAGCCTTGGGTTCATGAAAAATACCACAAGTGACACATCTAGCGAACATTTTTAAGTCAACTATGGACCAACTATAACATTTAAACACCAGTCTAGGTAAAACAAATGACCAACAGTGCTAAAATACGTCTAAAGTGAACGACGGCTGTCGATGAAGTGTCCACAGAGTACCACATGGTGTGACCATTTTATACCACGTCGCTCGGCTCAGCCCGGGTTGCAGGTAGAGTCTCTAACACGGCCTCTCCTGACCGCGAGGCGCCCTCGACCGCTTGACTTGCGATAGACACCTCGGAATCTAGGAGGTCATGAGCAGGTTGATAGCTGCCTGCAAAAGAACACTTCGTTACTAAACTGAAAACAAACCCGTTGAAGAGCTAAGTCCGTTAAACATTACGATCGTAAGCGTGCACTCAAACGATCGCAAGCAAAACAGATTTCACTCAATATGCAATTTGATTTATTTAAACGACAGTGTGCACAAACAACAAACTCCGGATCTTCGTTGTTGTGCCGCATAACAAAAGCATTAGGTATTTAACTGCAATTGCTATGCCCCGCGATGGAAGCTCCCAGTTCGCTAATCGCGTCTCCTTGACCACAGACTAAGCACCAAGTTCGCGTACTATGGCCACCTACTCACATAACAATGGCATCAGGCTTGTTGATGCTATCGCTATGCCCCACGGTACAAGCACCCAGTTCGCTTACCGCGTCGACACATAATTATGATCATAGCCTATGCACCCAGTTCGCCGGCGATGGTCACCGTGACATACTACATCAACATGTAAAATACATCACCAGGGCACACGCCCCCAGTTCGCAGCGAAAAACAGGCCAAAATATATGTCAATGTCCACGCACGTCAGCTTTCAAACGATACTCGTCAGTACCCAACGATAGGTATCTATTCACAAACATACAGTAAGACGTGCAGAAACACGCGCAGTAGCACGTAGCAAAGCGTCATTGAGCACGCGCAGCAGCACAAAGGTGTGCATGAGCCCGCGTCACACCATACGAACATCACCATAGTTTCGTTGCTAGACATTAACTCTTTCACAAACGCTTCGACTTGATACTTGCTCGGCTTACCTGACCATTACTGATCGTTTGACCTACGTAATGTCAATCGGTAAACAAGTAGGCAGAACACTTCAGCAAAAGATCAAATATTTTCGACCGTTGATGATGCTGATTGCATCTATATTTTTTCAGCCAGGTATTTCGTTCAAAACTGACTACTGACTTAGTAGGTACAACACTTAGCATTAGCACTAGACTGTATTAAACAACAAAGCAGAAAGAAGACGCTGCCTGTACACAAAACTGCACTTGGGAGTAGCTACGACTAGCAATGTGCCATGCGGCTCGCTCGACAGAGCCGATGTCAGTAACGTAAAGAAAAGACGCAATGGTTTTGGCGCCGTCTATACTGCGCACTCCAAGTAGCAACCCGCATAGTCTGCGCTCGCGCTACAACGACTTCGTCAGCGATCTAGAACTAGTCGATATGTACGAAGCCAACTAAAAGTTTTGACGAGTGAGGTTATTACGCGAACTATCACAATACCCACGTGAACTATGCGTAGGTAATTGAACGCCTAGGGACTTAACAATTTGTCTCGATGATCGATCGAATGATTCTGTCTTCAAGAAGGTATCGACGAATTTCCGTGCAAAACGGCACTCACAAAATCTACTCCTTCTACCATCGTCAAATGTTTCTCGAGTACCTAGGTAGGTATATCACGAGCTTTGAACAAAATCACGTCCTTTGTATTGAACATAACCCTATCCGACACTATTATTTTTACCAGAAAGTAAAATGAGACTTACCCACCAAACTACACAAATTATTTTTGACACAAACAACATTTGCTCAAAGTGCACGACAAAAACAGACAAAAATCAGAAGGCAAAACGGTCATAGGAACACGTGTGATCCCACGGCCTGATATTACAAACAGCCTTGGGTTCATGAAAAATACCACAAGTGACACATCTAGCGAACATTTTTAAGTCAACTATGGACCAACTATAACATTTAAACACCAGTCTAGGTAAAACAAATGACCAACAGTGCTAAAATACGTCTAAAGTGAACGACGGCTGTCGATGAAGTGTCCACAGAGTACCACATGGTGTGACCATTTTATACCACGTCGCTCGGCTCAGCCCGGGTTGCAGGTAGAGTCTCTAACAATATTGTATTAAGTATATCAGTCATCTAGTACCCATAACACAAGCTCTGCTTAGCTTGGGGCTAGATGATTCTGTGTGGATAGTCCAGCATTATTTATTTTTTTATTTTATTTTTATCTTTTAGTAGTAGAGCTCTTAGTGAAGATATCGTCCGGAAAAGCAGCAAATCGTATCGTCCAAAATAAATGTATTTTCTTACTTTCTTCTTCTTTATTTCAAAGCCGCGAGCACCGTGTTTAATCTATTCTTATTCATACTTTCTGAAATAAACTTTTGATGTTTTATCTATTGTTTAGTTTAAACAGTAAGTAAATGCGCACTACCCCCATGTTATTCCTACTACACAAAGGTTAGATGGTAGATAATGCTATGTAGCATTAAGTTCGCCTATATGTACTTTTATTTTAAGTTGTGTAATAAAGAATTTTCTATTTATCTATCTATCTAAACTTTATAATTTTTATTTCGTACTCATATTTTCACAGCTTTTTCCAGTAGCTATGCTTTAAGTCTGTGTAACATCACTTCCGTCCGTCCCAATTACCCTGTACGTTGACTGGATGATGTAACCAAATTATCAACGTTTGGCAGCTGTTGCTAAAAGGTATAAAGTCCTACGCTGTCCATACTAAGACTTCTGAAATAATAATAATAATAATAATGCTGGACGATCCACACAGCATCATCTAGTCCCCAAGCTAAGCAGAGCTTGTGTTATGGGTACTAGATGACTGATATACTTAATACAATACAATATTACATACATAGATATTTTTTTATTATACATAGAAAATACCCAGAATAAATATTTGCAGATCATACAAACATTTATCCCAAGGCGGGAATCGAACCCGCAACCTCTGCGTCGCAGGCGGACTTTCGCCCGCCGCGCCACATTGGTCGTCACAAATCGTGAAATCTATATATTATTAAATTTACAAAGAAATTTACAGCTAATACCAGTATTTACAGCTAATACCAGTATTTACTGCTGTTTACTGTCTATGTATAGTCAGCAGCGTCCCGCTGAGACGAGGCCTGTTTGTCGCACTCAGCATTTATGAACTACTCTTCACCTACTGACCTTCTTCAATACCCTTCTATCACCTTATTGTTTAGTTTTATCTTAGTAAGTAAGTGGAGTGGGTAAATATTTTGTTTTCTGTATTTAAGTTCCGTGTATGTATTTGTGTGCGTCTAATAAACTTATTTCTTTCTTTCTTTCTTTATTTATAATTGGTATGTACATCACAATGGTCACCCATCTTACTGGTGCCAGCGTGTCGATTGATATGGCGGTCAGTCTTCCGAAGGGACAGGCACGTCGTTTCTATCGATTAGAAACTGACCAAGCAATGCCACAAACTCTTCAATAGCTGAATTATTACGAGCCATTGACAATCAGGGCACATTTATATGACACGGATTTCTGCCGGCAGTTTGGACGGGCTACATGAAAACTTTCGACACTCGTAATTGTAGCCTCAAGGTTTTCTGTCTATTTTCAACTGACGAAGTTTATAAATTTTTATTTATTTATTGGTTACTAGCGGCCGCTCGCAGCTTCGCCCGCGTGGCAGTTTTTTTTCTGTTCCCGTTATTTTTTCGGGATAAAAGTAACCTATAATGCTAATCTAAGTTATAATCTATGTTTATTCCAAATTTTATCCAAATCCGTCTACTGGTTAGAGCATGAAAGAGTAACAAACATCCATCCATCCATACTTATAAACTTTCGCGTTTATAATATTAGTAGAAAATAGGATAGACGAGCAGCTATGACTAGTCTGTCTAATATCACAGAGTTGAAAAATTATTTTATTTTTTGAGGCTTACCAAACAGTACTTTTGATAGGATAAATGGGTGATGAATGGGCGCAGGATTTATTATGCCTAGCAGTTTTGTTTTTTTTTTTAAGTTTTTTCTTATTTCCAAGTTTTCCTTGTATCTTTGGTTGTTTTTGTAACCTTTGTGCGTTTTCTCAATAAACTTGTTCGTTTCATTTCTTTTATAGCAGTTTTCGTTTATTTGAGTGGAAATCATTGATGCTCGATTGAAATTCAACTACGCGATTTCATGGAAGAAAAGGGGAGGCTTTTGCAAAGGACACCGGACTTATACGAATAATGATAATGATAGGAGCATAAAGATATATAAATAAAAGTCCATAGCTTCTTCTAGGATTCACTTAGATTTAACGTATACTTTTCAATATTTTACGTTGGCTACATACCTAATCGATATCTATAATTGTAAGAATCTTTCTGACTGACTGATGATTGGGATATAGACAACGCATAGCCTAAACCACTGGTCGTAGAGACTTGACATTTTCAGAGTGTATGCGTCTTGGTGCGTAGAGGTATACTAAGAAAGGAATTCTCGAAATTCAACCCCTAAACGGGTACAGCAGGGGTTGAAGTTGGTATGAATGTAGCTTAATGCGGACGAAGGTTGTCTTTTGAGCGGTAAAACTACAAATACACCATAATGCAACGCTCATTGAGCGAATCCAACTGAACCTCACCAGGAACTCAAGAAGTCCAAGGAGTTCCGAAATCCAAAATACCTCTAAACCTGGATATCTGCTGGGCATTTGAATTATACCAAAAAGATATCAGAGAGATATTTTTCACTAGTTTTGTCACGAGTTATCATAAAGAATTAAAAATTATAGAACAACATAGTTTTAACAATACGAATACGAGGTACAAAAACCAAATTAATAAGAGAAAAAAAGGTCATTAATATTCACCCGTACCTCTGAGGCGAAACTTCTCCAAGTAACTGGAAAAAGTTAAGAAAGGGATGATTTAAACGAAGGATGAGGGTTGGGACGCTCAATTGTTTCAAGGGTTTAGAGGTACCCACAATTTGCACGGGTAAATTAAGCTATAGAGCCTTTGAGGAAAACTTCGGACTTTTTCCCTTTGTTGTGTCACTGGTCCTTTCTTGGACATCTCTCCTTTAACCTTTTTAGAGAGTGAAGGTTAATGCACTATGTTACCGATACATTTTCTAACGGACAGATGCTCGTGTTGTGACACCAGACGTGTATTTTATTTTGATGTCTTCTTCATATTATAAGGTTTTTTTTGTAAGAAGAAGAAAGAAAGAAGTGCCTCTATTTACGGCACGTTGGACAGAATTTTAGACAGCAGGTCTACTTTTAGAAATGATAAATGATGTTTCATAGTTATTGTTGTTTTTAAGTAACACTATGCGGCATGCCGGGCAGCGTCAACATGACTTTTGACGGCTACCGAGTTGCCCCGCATTTTATTAGTCAGTCAGTCGTCTCTGTGAGATTGTTTGTGTAAAAATAAATGCGTTTCTTATTCATGCCAATTAAACAGTAGGTACTTTATAAATTCAACTCCTCATTACTCAATAAGTTTAACACATCGGACCGGCCCATGTGTTACCAATAACATCAAGCGAGCATCATAATTTGACGACCGGTGTGGCGCGGCGGGGCAATGTCTGCTTGCGACGCATGGGTTGCGGGTTCGATTCCTGCCTTGAGATAAATGTTTGTACGATCTGCAAATATTTATTCCGGGTGTTCTGGGTGTTTTCTATGTATAATAAAAATATCTATATATGTAATGTATTGTGTTAAGTAAATCAGTCATCTAGTACCCATGCAACAAGCTCTGCTTGCTTGGGGCTAGATGATGCTGTGTGGACTGTCCAGCATTATTATTATTATTATTATATAAATTGAGAACTTTACCTGCCTAGAGAACCAAGTACCTACCCTAAACGCTAGCTTCTGACTTATCGAATCTCATTTAACTCCCTTCATAGTATCCACGAAAAGTCAACTTTGTAATTTTATACCCTTTTTGCTGGACTTTAACATTGTCACTCGGAATTCCGGTTCGCTCTAAGTTATGCGGATTTTGTCCTTTGTCCGTGCCGGGAACAGATAGTCCGACGGAGGGACGGCCGACGGACGGCCCTGACGAACGGCCCGGACGATAAAGAAGAAACCTAATAAACCAACTAATAACTAACAATGTTAAAGTTTGATGGTTATTTTACGAGGAAATCTTACATTTACGTCCAAGAGTAGACGTCTTTAAAAATCTTAATTTTCAAGGTTCTGTACTCAAAGGGTAAAACGGGACCCTATTACAAAAACTCCACTGTCTGT
The DNA here is from genome assembly GCA_947095575.1 of Electrophaes corylata. Taxonomy (NCBI): domain Eukaryota; kingdom Metazoa; phylum Arthropoda; class Insecta; order Lepidoptera; family Geometridae; genus Electrophaes; species Electrophaes corylata. The sequence goes on along the minus strand of OX352699.1, from coordinate 13,354,337 downwards.
CGTCTGTATGTCTGTCTGTCTGTCAACAAGCGTATTTCTTGAACCGTGATAGTTAGAGAGTTGAAAGATTACGAGAATTTATCTCCTCGAATATGTGATAATCTGGTCTCGTGTAAACAACCCTGTAAATCCTGGAGATTCCCGCATTCGATTCTTCTTCTCTTCTCTTCTCTTTCACTCTCTCCTCAAACTCTGCTCGTCTAAACGGTGCATTTCTCTAAAAAATAAAAAAAAACCTAAAAGTACTGGTAATCGGTACATGGATGTCATAAAACTCTAGAGAACTACCAGAAGCCCAACTTTATCAATCAAATATCATCAAATTCAAGTGTTAACTTTTTATTAAAGTGTCCGTGACGGCGTACATAGTCAAATAAAGGGTTAATCTCCAAATGGTACTTTTGCCCAAAACTGTCATTTCGGACAAGCCCAATTTTAACAATCAAATTCTAGTTTCAATCTCCTCTAAGCTCCAAAAAAAAACGAGAATTGGGCCTTTGGAAATGGACACATCTTTATACGGCTTTGGACAGCATACCACCGATACCGCGGTCACCCCGCCTACAGTGTGGTGAATACGATAAACCTTTCCAAACATGGTGTAGGCCTAAGTCTAGTCAGTTGACTTATTCATGTTGAAAACGACCTCGATAATTTATTTACCTTCAGCGTGACCGAACTGTAGGTACGTTTTTCCTGAAAGGAAAATTACCGGACCATCTGTATAATTAGAAACGTGAGCTATAGTAAGCTTTTAAGCCAAGGAGCCTCATTCATTGATGTTAATGCTGGTATTTTCGAAGCGGAACCAAGAAAATTCTACTTAACTTTATCTTTTACAGAGGGGTAACTGTGATCTCGGCTGTTTGCCTAATTATCTGTGCCGTGAGCTCAGTCCAAACAGAACTGAACGATGAATACGAGAACATCTTCGTACAAATCCGAAATCCGTTACTTATAAAAAAATTGAAGACAATAATTTGTCAAGCACCATAGCAATTTAAGGCGTCGTTTTTGACAGTTTACAACCATACTATAAGAGCTCTAGTAAGTAAAATAGGCTATAGAACTGCAAGGTAATACTGGAGAGTGTTTTACTAGTATAGAAAAACGGGACTTGGTGAGTGTATTTTTATACAACTTGATGAAACGAACGGATGTCCCACCTGATGCTATGTAGACAAAGCATTTTTCACTGGTCACACGAGTTAAGAAGGTGCTGAGCCTCATGTTATCATCATTATCATCATCAGCCTGTAGAAGTCCACTGCTGGACATAGACCTCCCCCATACGTTTTCAGGAAGAACGATTCTGAGCCCTTTTCATCCATCGACTTCCCACGGTCCTAACAATGTCGTCAGTTCATCGGGTAGAAGGACGTGCAACACTTCGTCTTCCGGTTCGTGGTCGCCATTCGAGAACCTTGATCCCCCAGCGGTTGTCGGTTCTACGAGCTATATAGCCTGCACAGCACTGCAACTCTAACTTGCTGATCCTAAGAGCTATGTCGGTGACCTTGGTTCTTCTACGGATTTCCTCATTTCTGATTCGATCTCGCAGTGAAACTCCTAGCATCGCTCTCTCCATAGCTCGAAGCTTCATGTGTGAGCCTGTAATTACACCAGCAACCACACCCTATGCTTCTGGCAATATTGATATTGTGAAGTAATAACAGAGGCTTAATTCTCGTGACCAAATATCAAATTCAAGTTCCATTTTCAGTCACCAAATAGTATTTTTCTTCATTGTCAGAATTGAACCTCAGTATAAAACATTAGACAATATATTTACAAGTATATCAGAGAGTACATAAAAGCCCAAAATACAAAACAAGAGTTAAGTAAAACATAATTCAAAACGATGTAAATATCAAGTCAAACAATGATTTGAAGACCGTTCATCTCAATTTATTCAAATGTTTACAGCATCCATCATTCTGAACACGTACTCGAGTAACGAGTTCTGCGGGCCATTGGAACAATAACTTGACAGATTAACTGAGGGCTCTCGAAACTTACGAGATTTCCCTTCGCCGTACTTAGGGCTCTACGTGCGTAGAAAAAGCTAGCTCATTGAATATAATTAGTTTCACAACAGTGGTGTTTGAAACTAAGCCAAAATCAAAAAACGAGTGTGCTTTAGACCACACGACTGAAGTAAAACTAACGTAACTATGAAAGAAAGAGAGAAAAAACAGAGCTTTCATACCCCTTCCATGGTAGTGTTAAACGTTTAACGCAACCTTGTTGGAAGTCGCATTAGAAGTATTACTTCAAAAAACATTTATTGAGTAATATCAGGGATCACCTTAAAATATCATCAGAGCCAGTTCCACGCGACCGTAACTAGAGGAACAGACAAAATACTTACGGTAGAATTTTTTTGATGACCCATTTAATAAAAATTAGTACTAATTTTTATTAAGCGATGACCGATGTGGCGCGGTGGGCGAATGTCCGCCTGCGACGCAGGGGTTGCGGGTTCGATTTCCGCCTTGGGATAAATATTTGTACGATCTGCAAATATTTATTCCGGGTGTTCTGGGTATTTTCTATGTATAATAAAAAATATCTATATATGTAATATAGTATTGTATTAAGTATATTAGTCATCTAGTACCCATAACACAAGCTCTGCTTAGCTTGGGGCTAGATGATGCTGTGTGGCTTGTCCAGCAATATTTAATTGACTAGCCTCACAATTCAGTTAGTAGCTCTGCCTTGTGCTGTAGGCCGTGGGTTCGATCCCCATCGAGGACAATTATTTGTGTGATGAACATAGTGATTTGTTCTCTTTCTGGGCGTTATATAGTATTCTTAGTATGTTCAAAAACTCGCATTAAAGTATCTTTTTAGCTCTCTGGTTTGCATAGAACAAGCTATGCTTAGTTTAGGGCTAGATAATGTTGTCTAAAAATGTCCACAATAGATACTTAATAAAGTAAATACTTAATAAAGTTCCAGTGTGTAGTGCCAAGCTAATTTAATAAGGTGAAGGCAAGACAGAGAAACTATGATCTAAGTTTAAAATAATTATGTATTTACATAAATACCTACGTATATTAACATATTATAATATACATACCTAGTACGTAATGCTTGGATAGTTTTTAGTTTATTTTTTAGTTGTATTTTGTTTTTTTTAGTGATCCAGCTGAATAGAAACAATGTAAGGGATGATTTCATCATAAACAAACGCCCTCCAACTTCGGCTGTAGCGAGTGAAAGTGTGCAAGTTTCTTTCGAGATTTTGGAAATTCAGAGGGACGCCGATATTACGACTTTGAAACAGCAAAGAAAAACCTTTGTGTCAATATTTTATGTATTTTATGTAGTAAAAAGTTTTTGTTTTATAATTTACGTTCCTATGAATTCATTTTTATGGGCGGCAGGTTACTTGTCACTGAAACATGATCTTGTAATCATTTTAGTATCAAAAGCCCAAAGTTATGCCTAATTCTGCCACCAAGCCAGCTTAATGTGTTCTGGTTTGAAGTGTGCCGGTGAAATTACAGGCACATGAGTCTTAACACCTGTATGCCTGTTTTTTTAATAATTTATTTATTAATCAAATTAAACAATCTAATGGCCCACCCGATATTAAGTCATCCAGTATTGCCATGCAGGTCGTTCGTTACGAGCGTGACCTATACGATGTACTGCTCAGCATGCATCAACCTAAGGCTTTCAAGTGCTGAGCCTCATATGCCTCGAATACCACCGGCAAACCCTTCAAACCGGGATACAGCAAGCTGTTTGGTTGCAGAAATAGGCATAGTGGTAGTACTTCACTAAGAGCTCTACTGCTGCCAAAAATATATATGTGAAAGGTTTCCAAAGGGCTAACTCTGTGCACATTCGTCATGATCATCATCAATAGCCTGTAGAAGTCAGACATATGCCTCTCTCACACGTTTCCAGGAAGAATGATTTTGAGCCCTTTCCATCCAACGACTTCCCGCGATTCTGAGACTGCCATCAGTCCATCAGGTAGGAGGGCGTTCAACACTTCGTCATCCAATTCGCACATTACGCATTCATTGCAGCTTTATTCTAAGTGGTACATAGCTACACGGCCATTTAATCCGCTCGAACATGTCTAGGTATCCCAAACTGATTGGTAGATAGTTTAAAATCAATTAGCATGCTGCCTACTGATATTGACATGTTCGGATCTGAATTTCATTGTGATTCCCGTGAACGCTTACACTGTGGCTTAATTTGAATAGACATCAAAGGTTCGGCTGAATATTAATCAAACCGTCCCACCCTCTGGTGTAGCAATCTGTATTATCATGAGATAATATATATTAGTGACGCTACAATTAATTAATAGGTTACGGGTAGGTGTTGCTGAGTTACGTGCTGTATTTTCTTTGTTACAGTCACTCGCTACTTAAAGTCCCTTAACCGGCTCCGGACCCAAGTTGGCCGATCTAGAAGCAACATGGCGAAATGGGGATACATCGACCAATCCCAAATCCAGTGTGGCTGCGGAGCCCCCACACAGGACATGCCTCACCTCTACTCGTGTCTAGAGTGCCCGACTACCTGCACCAAGGAGGACTTTATGTTGGCTACGCGCAATGGTGTAGTCTCCACTTACTGGTCCACTATAATTTAATGTTGAGTTTTCGATCCGAAAAGAAGAAGAAGAAGCTACTAAGGACCAGCGCACGGACGTGCTCCAAGAACAAAGTACATATTTTAAAATCAATGCATTACGGTTAAAAGAGTACCTAGGTCTATTTTACACATATGAATGTATTCTCACCATAGGTACTTATACTTTTATTCAAGGTACCTGCCGGGCTAAGATGTGCAACGCGAGATATGTTGCGCTCGACACGAGATACTTTTTCTGTTGATGGACATTTTAGAAATTATAGTTAAAAGAGACACAGATAAGCTAAACGAAAGAACGAGATAGATTTTTGGCACTGCCCATTTAGCACAGGAAGGTATAAAGGGATAACTCTATTTTGTACCTACGAGATAACGAGTAGACAAAATTTTGTCGCGTTGCACATCTTAGCAATCTAATCTAATAAAAAAGTATCTATATCTAACCTAGTTCAGAAAATTAAATCTTTATGAGTCTTTAATAGGCAGGTACAAACCAATAAATCTATCTACCGTGTTTAGGAACTCCTGTCGTCAGTCTATTTCAATTCCAAAAACATCGATGTTGGTAACTGTACCTACCCTTCAACACAAATTCATCAATACTTCAATCCAATCTAGTTCCACCCAAAGCCGGGTTCGGCAGTTAATTAGACAATAGCAGTGAATATCGGCGGAATGCGAGGCATCCACAACGTTTGTGCCAGCGGCCGCATGCCAACTGGTTGACGACTGGTAGTAACCAGCTGGGAATATTGGGAGAAGGCAGTCTAAGTTAGGCTTAGGCTTAGGTTATGCCTAGGCGCGTGGAACTAGAACTTTATTCACCTATCTCTAAAGTCATCTTTATGATTTTACTGCTTTTTTTCAATGGGATGTAGGTGGCTAAAGTCAGTAGGTACCTCACTGCATTCAAACTACTCACATTGTGAAATAAAGTTCAAAACAAAACGCTCTCATAAGGCGCTTGCAAAAGTCGAAGAGGTTAAAATATTTGTGTACTCAACGTCATCTAGTCCCAAAAGAATACCTAGCTTGGTACTATGGGAACCAGATGACTGATAGAATACTTACCTATAGCCTATAGGTACTTATATACTTTTTTGTATATTCGTACTTACTTAAAATATTATATAACATCACCCAGGCAGAGAACAAACATTGATGTTCACCACACAAACGTTTATAGGCTTGTCAATATGAGAGAGGAGTACCTAGTTTTTTTCAACAATTAAACAATTCGGTTAACAATTAAAACGAAATTACGTAACTTCATCCATTGTTTTTCTATGTAGACGCCTTGGGGCCCAACTTACGTACTTACGTAATATTTTTGAGCTAAGACGAGATTGAAAGAAGAATTTTATTGACAAAATTGGGCCTGTCAAAAATGACAGATTTGGAGATTGACATAATCTAAACATGAATTTGACAGGCCTCGGTTTCAAAAACCCGATCCACTTTTATTAGCTCCACGTGCACATGAATGATGCAATGCGGGTGAAAACTACCCTTCATTGACAGCTCCACAAGATCTGGATTTGTTTATGAAGATGCGCTACCACAGGGTTCGCAGCAGGGAGAGCAGGTTTGCTGGTTTGAACAGCGGGCAATCAACACAACAGTTTTATGATCATTGATTTGATTATTCGTTGGTCGGAATACTACCTACTGCAAAGTGTAGGTATAATAATAATAATAATAATGCTGGGCAACCCACACAGCATCATCTAGCCCCAAGCTAAGCAGAGCTTGTGTTATGAGTACCTACTAGATGACTGATATACTTAATGTATTGTACATTACACGCGTAGATATTTTTATTATGCATAGAAAATACCCAAAACACCCGGAATAAATATTTACAGATCGTACAAACATTTATCCCAAGGCGGGAATCGAACCCGCAACCTCCTGTGTCGCAGGTGGACATTCGCCCGCCGCGCCACATCGGTCGTCAAACCATGGATGTACCGGTATGTAGGTACCAAATGCAATATTTGGGTGTAACTACCTCTGACTACCCCCATTACACATCCTCAAATAATATTGAGTAGTTACTTACTTGGTATTAACAGATCTGAGAGGATATCTACATTAGGTACTTGGAAATTACACTACGTACACTAGTGAAATAATATACCTAGGTGAAAGATTTGTTTAGTAACTAATTACTTAGAAGTAGCTACCTACGTACCTACCTACCACTTTTAAATCATCCAAGTCTACCATAAATTCAATATTTTGACATTTTAAAAGCTCGTACCTACCTACCTATTCAATAATGCAAAAGGAATATGCTAAGCAACGAAATACTGGCATAGAACTTCAAGAAGCCATGAATAAAAAACGCGAGCACGACTCAAAAGTACTAAGAGAAATAATTTCAAAGCAACAGCGAATTTTCTCGGGCAAAGTTTGTATGGAAACGCGGAAATACTAATTCCACAAATGTATAGGTACCGCCCCACCACCGCCGTGCGGCAATCGTGCTGAAAATTATGTTCTAATGTGCTGGTATGCCGAAAGTTTTGAAAATTCCAAGCTTACCTACTTAAGTTTGCGCAATTATTTAGAAACATCAAACCTTAGATTAGCTATATTAATCGAACAAACTAAAGAATCAGAATCAGAATAATCTTTATTGTAAACTGTTGAAAGTATTAGATGGTAGGAATATAATTGTTATAGTACAAACAGTCTGCCCTACTCGAGCGTACAATAGATATGTTTAAAACACTTAACATAGGCAATAAAATTCTATGAGTTTAACAATAATAAACTAATTATCAACTAACTAACTTAATATTTTAAAGGAACTTTATTTACTTATAGTATAACTCTTAACACTTATTTAAATACTCTCCTAAATTATAAAATACTTCCGCTGTAAGCCATTTTTTTAAATTATTACTAAAGGCATTTCCGTTAAATGTTTTCAATGATAAAGGTAAATGGTTATATATTTTAATAGCCGAATAGTACGAGCTTTTTTGGAACATGCAGTTATTTACCTGTGGAATACAAATATTATGTTTATATTTGTCGCGCAAATTTCGTTTGGAAAAGATTACAAAAAAATATTCTTGATTATTTTTAACAAACATACATATTTCATAAATATATATTCCGGTAAGTAAGTAAGTAGGTACCTAATGGCGATGGGCTTACAACCTGTCACGTATGGAACACCAACTACTGCAAAATGTTGGGTAACGGTGTGCACCAAGAGTGAAATATTTGGACGTACGGCGACTACCCCCCTTGCAGATTGTACAAACATTTATCAAGGCGGGAATCGAACCCGCAACCTCCTGCGTCGCAGGCAGACATTTGCCTGCCGCGCCACATCGAACGTTAATTGCTATGCTATAACTATACACAAAAGTCAGGACCTAAGTAGGTACAGATAATACGCTGATGGATATCGGTTCTGTAGTACCTATTCATATCCGGTCAAGCTTACGTGGCACTTTCGAGAATTCTGTCGAGAGGTCTGGGCGATGACGACTTTGGAAGTATTAAAGCGCAAGAATCCTCAATTTGTGAATACAATAAACTGAAGCAATTACCGTCCAGACTTGTCAAAAATTTTCACATCAAAGCTTCCAAGAAAAACCTATAGAGACAGGGAGTAGACTTTGAGAAAAACTGTGGCTGAAGCTCAAGAAGCGGTCCGGAAAAGAAAAAGAGGAAGACTACCTACAAAAATAAGAAAAGGTCATGACAGAGAGTTAAATAGTAGGTACAAGAACAAAACAAATTAGGTAGTAATGAAAACACCTAGACCTATCGACGACAGAGTTACGTTTGCCTTGGGTTTTATTCCATCGAATGGATAGGTGAAGGTGAATAGAGGTAAATAGGTAGATCAAGTAAGGTACCTATGCTAAAAATAAAATGTTGTTTGCCAAAAATGCCTTCATCGATTTACCTACGCTGAAAAGGTGTTACAGGAAGGACGCTGGCTGTAGGTAGGTACCTGGATGATTTTCCCATTTTTATTGAACTTTTACGTTCACCTATCTGCGTTTTATGAGTCATAATAGATTTCAAAAGGGCTCAATCTCAATACGTACCCGTGTTATCTGCCTTTTAGCTAACTTGGTAGTATTTTGAGTAAGTAGTATGTATGTACAAGCGGATCTCGGCAGGGTAAGTACCTAGGTACCTATGTAGGTAGGGCGAGTACCTTGTTAGTTACCTGCCTCACTTTCCATTTGTAGGGTCGCAAAAGAGCTAGTGGGTGGGTAGGTGAGCTAGACCTAAGTCTACTCTTCCGTAATTATGGCTTGGGAAATAGCAAAATGGCTTAAAAAATGCGTAGACGATTTAGGCCACCCCATTTAGTCCTTATTCTTAGGGCCACCCTGTGGAGCACCGTGGAGCGATGACAAAATGGGTTTAGAATACACGACCATAGAATTGGATGCCAAAATGTATACAAATTCCTTGCTGTATTTTCCATGGTTGTTTAACCACAGCCCCCAATGGGTTAGGTTAAGAAATAAGAAATATAAATAGGAAGTAATAAGAAATTGAAAAAAAAAAAGTACGTTTTAGCGTCATCTATGAATTGAATATCAAACTCGTTAGGTAATAAAATGCCAGCAACACTTTTAGTAAAGCGACATCTAGTGATTTGTAAAAAAACTAGACTTAATGCTCAATTTCATATGAAAAGTTTGGAATGTAGTAGATAGTTCATTCTTGAATGAATGAGTAACAAAAACGGTAGGTAGGCACAGAGTACTTTTATAGACAGAATGCAAGCAAGTAAAGCAAAGTAGAGTAAACGAATGTGTGTACGTTCCGTTGTGGGCGTCGGCTATCATCTTGCGCTGCTGATAATTTACTGATTTCAAACAGATAAGCCCTAGCGCACGTCCTTAGTAATGAACTAGATTATAAATAGGGCATTTTCAAATTATTTGAACTAGTTTTGTCACTGGAGTACCGTGAAGTAAGCTTGCGTCATTCATTGTTTGGATTTGATTTTTGTTTATTTACTTACTCAAGTAATTTATTCCTAGTTTACCCAGTTTTTAAGCGAAAGTCTGCGATAAAACGAATACGCTAACTAATAACTACGACGTTTCATTCATAAAATTGCAAAATATAAAGTGCAAAGGCAAAAGTTCTACCTTGCTCGTGATTATGGTGACTCATGCAATACACCCCTGTAAACTCCCGTAATAATCCACTTACCTACCAGCATATCGTGTAAAGATGCTAAGAAATACATTCCTTACGTTTCTACTATGTACTAGTGCTGAAAGCCAGTCTAATAAAGATCTTTACAACGGACAAATTAACAATGAGTTCTATGGAGGTAAACAGGATGACTCTAGACAAACCAGACTTCCTAGCCCGGGAGATAGTGACTACAGGACTTACGTTTACAACAATAGAAGATATGGAGTGGACCCAACAAGATATAACCCATACAATCCAAATATAAACCAACCAGGAGGATTTCCCTATAATCCGCTGTACACCAATCCTTTGGATGATCAGTACAAATTTGTCAATGTAAGTTTATATACCTATGAATTGTTTTTATGCTTTCTATAAATCTGTTTGTGTAGGTAAAAGGTTGCAAAGTCGTAGCTCAATTAGTTGGCTTTTTGAGATACTCAGCACACCTCTGCCCAGCATATATCTAAGGACATGTCATCATCGTCAAAATGAGGTAGTGTTGGAGAGTGATCAATACCCTTACATGTGAAGAATGTGATTCAAGTTGAATACATTTTATTTAGGTACTTATTTGCAGCTAACACCTATTACTTTACTATGATCTGTTGAAATAATTTCCTTCAGTCATAGAACCTTGTTAAAATTATGTGAAAATATTGCACTTTGAGACTTATTTAGTAGGGCATGCTACACCGGTACTTGCATCATCACTTGAAGACCTCATTGTTAAGAAGCAGCAAAAGAGTTGGTGAGCATGTTGAAAATAAAGACAATATTGCACAAAAATTTAAACTTAAATGCATTAATAAATCCTCCACATTTAAATTAAAGCATAAAATGCCTCTGCCCTGGATGAATCATCATTATCAGCCACCACAATCTTAGCTATGTTGGTCCATTGGTTGGGAGGGCATCATATGCTTTGTCTTTCTATTCTCTCTGTATGGGATGGGAAATTACTTGTCTCAATCTTAGAGACAAGTAATTTCCCATCTATTGGATAAACCCAATTTAGACTGTCTTAGGGCTAAAAAGTGATGAAACATAATCTCCAATAATGAAAAGCATGTTGCACAAAGTAGACAGTATCGTATAGGAAGTTCATTTCATTTAATCTACACTTTTATTTTAGAATCGGGACCCAAACAACCCTGATGCCCTGTTTCCTGGTATCCTCGGTGGATGGAGAGAAGATCTCCAGGGTCGGGAGAGGCGAGACTCAAAACAGTTGAAGAGAGATATTTTTGTTACGACTAATTATGGACAGGTTCAGGGTTTTAAGGTACCTAGTAAACTTTCACCCTATTACAAATAAACTGTATAAAAAAGATTTACAACTTTAATCCATAGGCACGGTAGATATCCCCTTAGATCTCTCAGTACTATGCAGTACTTACTCAAGTTTCTTTCAGGATGTCTTATAGAGTTAGTCAGATATACATCCAAATATTGCATTAGGTACATACCCACATTTTATTCAAACTCAAATTAGTTCTAAAAATTTATATTGATGAGTATATATAATTTATACTGATGTTATTTTAAACCATTTTGTGCTATTTTAGGTATATCTATACGACAATCCTGATCCACAATCAGGGTACCGACCATGGCTGACTCCAGTGGAAAGGATCCAAGGAGAGGCTTCAGTATTCCTTGGCATACCCTATGCTAGGCCTCCGGTTATGGAGGGAAGGTTTAAGGTATGTGTAATGACCCCACCTCCTACGAATGTTCTATTCTAAAATCACACATTTTATAGTTGTGGGTGCCACACCTATAAATAAAAAAATAAACAAATATACATAAGACTGGGTAAACATAGGTACTAGCTACTCCCACTGGGAGTACTCAGCATGTATCTAATCCCTCAAGCACTCATTGTTGACTAAACATGCAACTCTAATGGAGTTTGTAAAAGCAGTTGCACACAATCCCTTTCTAAACGCTTACGGGTTTGAAAGTTTTTTATAATGCAGTGCACCATTTTGAAAGTTAGGAATTGTGTATAGCCTTTTTTATCCGTTGGGGAATCCTCATGGATATCCATTGGATTAATTATGTCGGATTCGTATCGGCGAAACCTCAATGGTGTCCTGCTTAATGCTCGTTGTCAATTTCTGTGGCTGTGGGTACAATTTTCATTCTTCCATGGCTCGGTTCAAGCCTCGTCTTTGCTCACCTGTGAGGGGTGTACATCCTAGTTTAGCTGACTGTACACACCCAACTAAAGGGAGTGATGAATATGAATGGGTAGAGGTAGAGACCAAAGAGATGGAGGAACTGTGTGAAAGATGACATCGATAAGAAAGAAGCTAGTTTGAATATGACGACTGACAGATCGGATCACATAGAGTGGGATAAGGATGATGAATAGACGTAACCGCTCAACATTCCGACGTCACTTTCCTCGTAAATAAATCCTTTAGAGCAAATTCTTTATCAGAAATATTAACTTGCAGAGGGCAAATACATTTGGTATTTATTGTTTGTAGCCTCCTCGCCAACACCCCGGGTGGCAGCTGATGCAGGCGGTAGACTGGGGACCCGCCTGCCCACAGCCAGTTCGCTTCACCGGCGCCACTAAGGGTATCCGAGACATGGATGAAGATTGCCTCTATCTTAACATATTCTCACCTAACGTAAGTACTAACTTATACTTGAAATCTACCGTCAGATCAATATGTACACAAATCAATTAATAAGCACGGCGAGCGAATGTCCGTCTGCGACGCAGGAGGTTGCGGTTTCGATTCCCGCCTTGGGATAAATGTTTGGACGATCTCCAATATTTATTCTGGGTGTTCTGGGTATTTTCTATGTATGTAATGTATTGTATTGAGTATAATAATAATCATTATTATTATACTTAATACACCATTATGGTGGACAATCCATCACAGCATCATCTAGTTCCAAGCTAAGCAGAGCTTGTGTTATGGGTACTAGATGACTGATATACTTAATACAATAAGTAATAATACGACTTAATACAATAGTATTAAGTCGTGGCATGTAACAAAAACTTTTGGAAATAAATAAATAAATAAAAGTAAAAACAAAAAAAAAAAAAAAAAGTCGCAGGCTTCTGTCTTCCTTTTGTCTTGTCTTCACTTTTTGATGTGAATAAAGTCTACTCAATACGTCAACCTGTAGAAAGCTAACACGATATATCTCGCATGGAAATACAATAGCCAGTTAAACTCCGTGACGCATGCACGGCAATCAAAAAGGCAGCTGTTCTCAATGCTAGTAATTATGGCTTCAATGGTCGGCACGGGTCATTAATTAGGCGCCTGATTGGTGCATAGCGCCGACAACAGATCAGCGAGTACGTGAATGACATAGTTCATACAGTTGACCTGTCATTGACTGTATTCAATTATTGTATTCAATTAAATTTTGACGACCGATATGGCGCGGCGGGCGAATGTCCGTCTGCGACGCAGGAGTTTGCGAGTTCAATTCCCGCCTTGGGATAAACGTTTGTACGATCTGCAAATATTTGTTCCAGGTGTTCTGGGTATTTTCTATGTATGAAAAATATCTATGTATGTATGTAATGTATTGTATTAAGTAGGTACATCAGTTATCTATACTCATAACACAAGCTTTTCTTAGCTTGGGGCTAGATGATGCTGTGAGGATTGTCCAGCATTATTGTTATTATTATTAACTAGCGTAACGCACGCGACTTCGTCCGCTTGGCACGCGACTTGGGGCTAGATGATGCTGTATGTATGTCTGGTAGAGATCGCTGTTTAGCGATAAGACCGCCCATTGTATGTAGCATTATTTTAAGTTTTTTATTTTTGTTTATCCTTAAGTTGTGATGTACAGTCAGCTGCACTAGAATGTATACAATTCGTAATTTACAGAATGGTTTTACAGCATTGCAATTCATATTTATACGGCAAAAACTCAAAAAATAAGTGAACTTATCAGCGAACTTCATGACTTTAGAGTTTTTACTGTTTAAGAGTTTACCATAAGGTTTTTATACCGTTCTGTAAGATACGAATTGTATACATTCTAGTGCAGCTGACTGTACAATAAAGTATTTTCTATCAATCTATCTATGGATTGTCCAACATTTAAAAAAAAACTATTTCTAGACGGAAACTGGCGCCACAGCTCAACGGTTTCCAGTGATGGTGTACATCCACGGTGGTCAGTTCATGTCGGGTGCCTCTAACCACTTCCCGGCGCAGATGCTGGCTGCATTCTATAACGTGGTGGTTGTATCATTCAACTATCGACTTGGTGCCTTGGGTTAGTATTACATAACTAACACTCAGGTTAACTGGTTTCAGCTGAAAATCAGCGTTAAGTGGTAGTACACCCAACATTAATGCTGAGCTGAACACCATTTTAGCATAGGGACCTACTGCTGACACATGAGCCGATGGGATACATTTTTTTTTTTTCTATTTTACTGATGTTAGGTAATAGAATCTGCCTACCTATACCTGTTTATCAAGTCGGGCTTGTGTGTGTTTGCCATTGTTAAATATTGTGAATTTGCCTATGCTAAATAAACGTATATTCTATTCTATTCTATTCTTTCTATTCTACTCAGATTTAAATTTATCATATAATTATTGAAATGTTTAAAATTAGTTGAATAATGAAGTTATGAGTAGACATTTAATTTTTACATGCTGGGCTTCCTAGCGAAATGTGTGGGCCTAATAAGCTAGTTATATAATTTCTCCATGTACCACATTTCAAGCAAATAAATAAATTTCATTTCATTTCATACGTAAAATCCACTAAATGGAAAGGCTATCAGTAGTATTTTAACCGCCATATGCAGATAAGTCCACTGCTAATTTTCCAATTTGTTTTTGCCGATTGGTCTGCAGTGACGGTGTTATATACTTACGAGATGGAAAGTGACGACCGATGTGGCGCGGTGGGCGAATGTCCGCCTGCGACGCAAGGGTTGCGGGTTCGATTCCCGCCTTGGGATAAATATTTGTACGATCTGCAAATATTTATTCTGGGTGTTCTGGGTATTTTCTATGTATAATAAAAAAATATCTATATATGTAATATAGTATTGTATTAAGTATATCAGTCATCTAGTACCCATAACACAAGCTCTGCTTAGCTTGGGAGATGCTGTGTGTTAGATGATGCTGTGTGGAAAAAAGAACAAGCAGATGGTGAACCATCAATATTTTATTTTATTATACAACTTGCTGATGAAACAAGCAGATGGCCCACCTGATGTTAAGTGATTACCATCACCTATAACAAAGCATTGCCTCGCAGGTCACGCTCGTTAGGAACGTCACCGACGATGCACTACTCAGCGTCCATCAACCTGAGGCATACAGGTGTTAAGCCTCATGTGCCTGTAATTACACCGGCACCCACACCCTTCAAACCGGAACACGCTGCGCTGCTTGGCGGCAGAAATAGGCATGGTGGTAGTACTTCCCCGGACGAGCCCTACACTTAGAGATCTACTACTACTAAAATAAATTAATATAGAAAATGCGTTCTACGCAGCTTGGTCACGTGGTATGTCAAAGGACAACTTGTTTGTCACCAACTATAACTAAAATGTATATTATTATGCGTGCAGGTTTCCTATCAACGGCTGATGAAAACTCACCCGGGAATTACGGGATGCTCGACCAGATAATGGCACTGCGCTGGGTGCACGAGAACATTGGTCCATTCAATGGTGACCCGTCGTCCATCACGCTGTTCGGGCCCGGCGCGGGCGCGGCCTCGGGAGGACTGCTCGCCGTGGCGCCTCAGACCAGGGAGATAGTCACTAGAGTTATAGCACAGGTAATTTGACGACCGATGTGGCGCGGTGGGCGAATGTCCGACGTAGGAGTTGCGGGTTCGATTCCAAATCGAAATTTCGATCTGCAAATATTTATTCCGGGTGTAATAAAAAATATATATGTTTGTAATGTATTGTATTAAGTATATCAGTCATCTAGTACCCATAACACAAGCTCTACTTAGCTTGGGGCTAGATGATGCTGTGTGATGACTAAGTTCCATGCTACCGATCTCTATACATTTCGATAAAACCCTGTTTTATTGAGAATTTGGAGAATGGAGATATTGGAGATCCATGCGTGGGCACTTTTCGAGATTGGCCAAAAAATGCTTTTATCTGTCAGTCTGTCTGCCTACCTAGTCGATTGGTTTCCTCTTTAGTTTGGTATCATTCGCACCACTGATACGGGATATCTACCGTGCTTAGGAATTAAAGGCTTGATGTTATTTCTTTTTTTTATAGAGTGGTTCAGCCTTAGCCGACTGGGCTCTTATAGAAGACAAATACCGCGTCCAGAACACATCCCTCGTGTTTGGGAGATTGCTGGGTTGTCCCATCGACTCTTCCTGGAAACTCGTAAACTGTCTCCGGCAAGGAAGAAGCTTCTATGAACTGGGAAATGCCGAGTTTCAGGTACTATAATTGTTTGAATTTTTTTTATATCTTGCTATTGGAAAAAGTATCACCTAATGTTTCTCTACTCTCCGTCCATAAACCCGAGGCATTCGTTATTCTGATGTATAAACTATATTATTGTAAAGTTTCATTAAAATCCATTCAGTAGTTTTTGCGTGAATGAGTAACATATATACTAACAAACTTTCGCGTTTATAATATAAGTAGGATTATTAAAATAATACCAGTGACTAGCGGCCGCTCGCAGCTTCGCCCGCGTGGCAGTTTTTTTCCCGTTCCCGTTATTTTCAAATATTTTTTTTCCCGTTTTTTCGAGTTAAAAAGTAGCCTATGTGTTGATTCGAATTATAATCTATGTTTTTTTCTAAATTTCATCTAAATCGGTCTACTGGTTAGAGCGTGAAAGAGTAACAAACATCCATCCATCCATCCAATCCATACTTACAAACATTCGCGTTTATAATTAGTAGGATAACAATTTTTGTATGTACTATTCCCAGCCTCATGTCGGCTTCATCCCGTGGGGTCCGGTGTTAGAGAACAACTTCACGTTTCCCGGGGACGGGTGGTATGAAGGTTGGCGCTCCCGGGACTGGCATTTCCTGAATGAGTTGCCCGAGGACCTCTTCCGCAGGAAGCAGTATAACCGCGCACTGCGGTATATGACCGGGGTCACCACTCAGGAGGCCGCTTATGTTCTTTGTGAGTATGCAACAATGCCAGTTGTAATCTTTTTGTGAGAACCACCATGTATCCACTACTACTACTGCACAACATACTGATGGAACAAGCAGATGGCCCACTTGATGTTAAGTGGTTACCATCGCCTATAACAAAGCATTGCCTCGTAGGTCACGTTAGGAGCGTGCCCTATGATGCACTGCTCAGTGTCCATCAACCTGAGGCATATAGATGTTAAGACATGAGGCTTAATTTCACCAGCACCCACACTCTTCAAACCGAAACAGCAATGCACACAGGTAGGTAGTACTTCCCCAGACGAGCCCTTCACTAAGAGCTCTGCTACTACTCACAGACTTGGAGTCAATTTTGTTGGTTTTTTTCTAAATTTTATTGTTTTTCAGATAACAACGAAAGCTTAGCGCCAACGTTCGAGGTGACTGAGAATTGGTTCAATCAGAAAGTATTTGAACTAGTACAGAGGTACAATTATACGTTGAACCCTCGCGGCGTGTACGAGGCTGTACGGTACATGTACACGTATCATCCACAGCCGCACAACACTAGCGCCATCCGAGATCAGTACATACATGTGAGTATACATATTATGCTATTGAGTAAACTTAGATATATGCGCTTAGACGTAGCTTAAAGTTTCACTTTAGGCAATGGCTCTCCATAAGAAAGAATAAGAATATCTTTGTTGACGACCGATGTGGTGCGGCGGGTGAATATCCGACTGCGACGCAGGAGGTTGCGGGTTCGATTCCCGCCTTGGGATAAATGTTTGTACGATCTGCAAATATTTATTCCAGGTGTTCTGGGTATTATCTATGTATAATAAAAAATATCTATATATGTAATGTATTAAGTATATCAGTCACCTGGTACCCAGAACACAAACTCTGCTTAGCTCGGGGCTAGATGATGCTGTGTGGATTGTCCAACATTATTATTATTATTATCTTATTACATATCTGTGTGCTTAAGTTTTATACCTAGTTAACATAGTTTAAGTTTTATAACACCTTTATGTACACTGTACAGGTGTTAAAAAACTTAAAGTAGGAGCAACAGTTTATTCATTTCGGACGTACAATATCTATAAACAACTTATAGTAATCTATACCAATTATAAGAATCTTTGTCCTGACTGACTGACTGACTGGGATATGGACAACTCATAGGCTAAACCACTGGTCGTAGAGGCTTGAAATTTTCAGAGTATATGCGTCTTGGTGCGTAGAGGTGTACTAAAGAATTTTCGAAATTCAACCTCTAAACGTGTACAACGGGGGTTGAAGTTAGTACGAGAATAGCTTCACGCGGACAAAGTCGCACGCGTTTTGCTAGTTTATTATAATAACTAAGATTTATTGACGACCCTAGAACCCTAACTTACTTACTGCCCAACTTTACTTACATGTTTTCCCATAGGTACCTTATACTCTTAGTGCCATTTTATTAGTTTGTATCCCTTATTTTTATTATAGCTTCATACGTATTGTGTATGTTGCATTGCCTACTCGTGAGAACCTGTAATTGGCTCTCTAAAGTTAATTTAGTGTTTATTTTTTAGTGTAAAAAAGCTGTTGGTTCTCCAATAAATAAATAAATAAATAAATAAATTTCAATACAAGCATTCACTACTTTGTTCTACTACTAGTTTTGTTTTGTTTGTGTTTGTTACAGCTTCTATCGGATTTCCTGTACCGCGCGCCAACCGACAAACTAGTCAAAATTCTTCTCGAACAAAAAGTACCTGTGTACATGTACGTACTGAATACGACCGTCGAAGCCTTCCAATGGCAGGCCTGGCGTCAGTACGGGCACGACAACGAGCATTACTTCCTTACCGGCGCTCCGTTCATGGACCAAGAGTTCTTTCCGAGGAGACAGAGGATAGATAGGCAGGTGTGGACGGGTAATGACAGAAATATGAGCCATTTCTTCATGAAGGCGTACTCGGATTTTGCTAGATATGGGTGAGTTGGATTCTTCGTCTTATTACTTATTTATCTTAGACGACTGATGTGGTGCGGTGGGCGAGTGTCCGCCTGCGACGCAGAAGGTTGCGGGTTCGATTCCCGCCTTGGGATAAATGTTTGTACGATCCGCAAATATTTATTCCGAGTGTTCTGGGTATTTTCTATGTATAATAAAAAAATATCTGTCCATGTAATGTATTGTTTTAAGTCTATCAGTCATCTAGTACCCATAACACAAGCTCTGCTTAGCTTGGGGCTAGATGATGCTGTGTGGATTGTCCAAAATTATTATTTTATGAACTGATAACAGTTGAGATTCAATTAAATTTTTGAACGAAAAATTTCCAATTGGTTTAAAAAAAAAACCATTTTTTGAGACGCACAGTTAATATCTAGTAAAAAAAAATTATTTATAAAAACAAACGAACCCACAACCTACAGCACAGAAGGCAGAACCTGTAAAGTCGGTAGTTATAATATTTATATTTTATATCTATAGAGCGCTGTTGGTCTATTGGAAGTGACCCCGCCTTCTGATCCTAAGTACGTTGGTTTGAATCCAGTCGTGCTTCAATGGATTTTTCTGTTCGAAAAATGTATGTGTGCAACACCAATGCTCTCAAACGGTGAAGAAAAACATCGTGATGCAACCAGTTAGTATTCTAGCAGTGGCGATGGGCTTATAACCTGTCAGGTACCAAATGTAATATCTGGACGTACCTCTAACTACCCCCTTAGACATCATCAAGGAATCTGGAGTAGGTACTTGGTACTAAGAGATCTGAGGGGTATATCTACCGTGCCTGGGAAAGTAGTGAAGTAATTTTTTTCTTTTATATCTAAGAAAACTATACAGTGTTTTGAAGAATGTAATATCTGGACGTACCTCTAACTACCCCCTTAGACATCATCAAGGAATCTGGAGTAGGTACTTGGTACTAAGAGATCTGAGGGGTATATCTACCGTGCCTGGGAAAGTAGTGAAGTAATTTTTTTCTTTTATATCTAAGAAAACTATACAGTGTTTTGAAGAAGCGTCTTCTTTACAGTAATCCAACCCGCTCTCGTATCCTCGGTGTCCATTTCGAGGAAGCAGAAGAAGGTCAGCTGAGGTACCTAAACCTGAATACGACGTACAACTCTTCGATCCAGTTGAACTACCGACAGACGGAGCTTGCGTTCTGGACGGTATACTTGCCCACTGTCATTGGCAGGGCAACGCCCACCTACCCCCCATTTACTGAGGTAACCTACGAATTTATATGTATAAAAATCTATTAAATAAAATAAAAATAAATAAATAAATAATGCTGGACAATCCACACAGCATCATCTAGCCCCAAGCTAAGCAGAGCTTGTGTTATGGGGATGACTGATATAATAGTCTCGTTCAAACTCAAAAATGGGTGGACCGATATGAATATTTATTTTTGTTTTGTCTCAGCGATGATTTATATAAAAAACAAGCGTTGGTGATACGAGTTTACCCAGCTTGTTTAAAATAAATCTTAGCCTTAAAAAAAGATGAGTGTCAGGCAATAATTTTGACGACCGATGTGGCGCGGCGTTCGAATGTCCGCTTGCGACGCAAGAGGTTGCGGGTTCGATTCCCGGCTTGGGATAAATGTTTGTACGATCTGCAAATATTTATTCCGGGTGTTCTGGGTGTTTTCTATGAATAGTTCAAAATTGAGTTTAACATTTAGAATTTTTACTTTATTTCAGTTTTGGTGGGAACCGAAACAGCCGCTACAGATCGCCTTTTGGTCAGTGTCGAGCGCGTGTCTCGTTCTCATCGTGTTGTTAGTCGTCTGTTGTATGCTTTGGAGAAACGCCAAAAGGTATGCACCCTATTGTTTTCGTATAGCCAGACCACCTCTATGCCTTAGGCGAGGCAATGCTTCGTTATAGGTGATACCATCACATATAACGAAGCATTGCCTAGCTTAACATCAGGTGGGCCTCAAAAAGTCGTATAAAAAACAACTCCCTCTAATTGGATTGGCAATGGGCAGGCTGTACAGATCGTAGAACTGACTATATTTAATCCATTAAATCAATATATAGTATTCTATTCAATGTAACATTAATTCCAAATCTAAGAATTCTTCGAATAATATTATGATAAACCCTAATTATATTTTTATTTATATTATTTCTTAAAATTAGAATATAATTAATTATACTATATACAAGTATTTTCTAAATATCTTAATAATCAATGTTCAACCAAAAAAAAGTTTGTTGTTTTTTTAAATGCACCAAAATTGGAAATGAAATTTAAAATGTGAATAATAATTTTGCGTGCATATTGATATTGAAATTTTCGTATGAAAAGCAAGAAATAAGACTTTTTTATTTTTATTTATTTTATTTATTTACTTACATAGATATAGATTTGTCGGTAAGTATCCTATGTTATTAACAAGCTACTAACTTATCTTAATCATCTTTAACAGGGCTGCGCCCCCGAAATGGAAAATGGTACCGGCAATGTAGGTGAACTAACATGTATTAACATTATTGTATTTGTATAAAGTAATATGACGACCGATGTGGCGCGGCGGGCGATTGTCCGCCTGCGACGCAGGAGGTTGCGGGTTCGATTCCCGCCTTGGGATAAATGTTTGTACGATCTGCAAATATTTATTCCGGGTGTTCTGGGTATTTTCTATGTATATTAAAAAAAATATCTATGTATGTAATATAGTATTGTATTAAGTATATCAGTCATCTAGTACCCATAACACAAGCGTTGCTTAGCTTGGGGCTAGATGATGCTGTGTGGATTGTCCAGCATTATTTATTTATTTATAATATGTTGTATTTGTATTAGCTTAATAATTTTGCTTGTAAAATTTTCGCTTTGTGTGGGATATGGTTGTGATGTTTACTAAGTATAAGAGAACTTGATCACGTAATATTTTATTATGCAAAAGGAAAAATTCCCCAGGCATGGTAGATATTCCCTTAGATCTCTTGTCTCCGCTGAGACCGGAGCACCGGTGGTCTAGTGGTGGTGACCCTGCCCTCTGATCCTAAGATCGTGGGTTCAGATCTGGCCGTGCACCAATGGTTTTTTTGCAAAATTTACAAGCGCAATACCAGTGCTCTCAAACGGTGAAAGTAAACATCGTGATGAAACTAGTTAGTACTGAAGCAGCGGCAATGGGCTTGCAACCTGTCACGTATGGAATTAACTACTGCAAAATGTGGGTACTTACCAAATTTACTATCTGGAGGTACCTCTGACTACTCTCCTTTGACATCCTCGAAGAATCTCGAGTAGGTATTAATGATCGGAAGGGATAACTACCGTGCTTATGGATTAAACTCGTGATGCTGTTTCTTTTTTTTCTCTTGTCTTCAGTCGTTTTTGATATGGTTCACTGTGGACCATTAGGTAGGCATCTATCTCGTCACTCCATAGTCAGCGACCAATCTGTAGCACTACTTTATTTAAAATCATATTATCCCTAAAAATACTTGCAACGTCCCATAACAAGATGCATTAGTGAAAAGTTGCCAGGCAAATGCCCATTCAGCCTATGACTAAAGCTCTCTGAAGCTGCACTAATTTAACTTCAATAATTTGACAGAGAGACGGATCGATTCTACGATGGTGATATATTCATGGTGAACGAGCTAGAACAGAGTGGGATAGAGAACGCGACGCGCTCTAGAGAGAATATATACGAGTATAGGGACGTACCGGTTAAACGACCTCATACGCCGCAGACGCTGGCGAGAACTGTAAGTTGCATTATTAGATTGCTGTCTCACGTTTATTAACTTTAGCTAGAAATGCCGCTAATGTCGATCTTTGTCTGAATTTATAGACAATAATAATAATGCTGGACAATCCACACAGCATCATCTAGCCCCAAGCTAAGCAGAGCTTGTGTTATGGGTACTAGATGAGTGATATACTTAATACAAAGCATTACATACATAGATATTTTTTATTATGCATAGAAAAATACCCAGAACACCCAGAATAAATATTTTCAGATCGTACAAACATTTATCCCAAGGCGAGAATCGAACCCGCAACCTCCTGCGTCGCAAGCGGACAGTCGCCCGCCTCGCCACATCGGTCGTCAAATAGATAGTTAGTGTTTAGCTGATCTGTGAAAGAGGTGGCATATGATTCATCTAAGAGTTAGGTGCTTTGCTTAGTTTGGGGCTAGATGATTTTGTGTAAAAATATGCACAAATATTTATTTATTATTAACTTAAGGCATACAGACAGGTGTTTAGCCTCGTGTACCTGTAATTTCACCGGCACCCTTCAAACCGGAACCCAGCAAGCTGCTTAGCGACAGAAATAGGCATGGCGGTAGTACTTCCTCGGCCTATTACCTTTTGCTATTTTAATTCCTGCTTATACAGTAACTATATTTTACAGATAAGTCAACCTACGACTCTCCATTCGTCTCGGCCTCCATCGGAAGCGTCCACGGGGTCTGCTGTATCCTTGAAGGAGGTATCTCGTGATCCCCAGCCCGTACCACGCGCGCGGTCCCGCACACAACTCGTACATGGAATACCGCAGACTACTGTCTAGCACTATACAACTAGCGGCTCGTCCCGACTTCGCACGGGTTTTAGTAAGGATCCCTAATTTTTTTAAAAATATAATATAGCCCATATCACTCGGGGATAGTGTAGCTTCCCAACGGTGAAAGAATTTTTCAAATCAGTTCAGTAGTTTCGGAGCCTATTCAATGCAAACAAATAATCAAATCTTTCCTCTTTATAATATTAATATAGACTAACAACCGCCTAATTTTATTCTATTGAACTGAAAAACAGGCCTCTAAACTATATAAAGATATAATGTATATTTTGTATCCACCGTTAGTATAAGTGATATTTGTTACAATGTGTATTACCTTTTTAGTATAAGGCTTTTTATTTTTACCACAAAATGTGGGTATGCAAATGTAATATTTGGACGTAACTGTGACTAGCCTTCTTAGACATCGTCAAAAAATCTTGAGTCAGTACTACTAGTAACTAATAAATCTGTGAAGATGAACCGTTTCTGTGGAACCGTTGTGAGGATGTTTATAAATATGTAACATTTATCAATTTTAATTAAAATCTGTAGTGATTTTTTTATCACTTTATCCATTTTATTCAATGAATTTTTTTGGTTTTTAATCACTTTTGTATGAACTGAAATAATATTACATTCCTAAGGAAATCACTTCGTCCTGTTTTACAAAAAGCTGCTTTATCAAAATAGATGTAGGTAATATTTTTGAAATTATGTGCCTGATTTGTTGAGCCATTACCAGTTAGACTGAATATAAATTTATCGATTCTGACCGCGAATGGGAATACTATAGAAAGAATTGTATTTCAATTTCAAGGATTTTATCAAATTGTACTTACGTTTTGAAGAAATCTACTTAGTTTTATAAATTGTGAATATTTTTATTCAACGAAAGTATAATAACTAGATTTATTTTAGTGTATGTAGATTATATAAGTCACCTAAATAGGTTAATTTTGATCAATTAGTTACCTCAAAGGTATAGTTTTTATTGTTTTGATTTTATGCTTTACGTGAAAGTAAACACTGCCAATATACATGATTTTTTATAGAAATAATCTGTCTTGTTTCGGTTTAAAAGATAAAAATTTGATTAAAATTAATTTAAAACCAAATAATTTAAAGTATTTGGAATTAGATTTTTGGCGGCTGATAAATTATATCTATCGAATAAGCGTAATGTTTAAGTATAAAAATTAATGTTTGTGATTGTCTGTCCGTCCACTTGTGCAATGTGTACTATTTTGTGACTAAAATAAGTTTTGATAGCTATTTATTTATAACAAGCATGTGTAATAATGAAATAAAACACTGAAACTTATTTTTGAGTATTTTTATTGATATCATAGTTGTGTGTGTACCTGTTTTCTACATCACCTCTTAAAACCTATGAGTTTCTGAGTCAGCTAATCGACCTACAAATAATTGATACAAACTTCACAAAAAAGAGCCTAATTATACAAACGTACCTAGATATAATAAAATGTATATGGGTAGGTATACTAACTAAAACAATTAAACAAACTAAACAAAAACAATTAAATTTATGCCTTATCGCCATTACCGTATTAACGCCATTAGCTTTACATTTTTAGATATTATTGATCCACAACCATGCTAAAAAGCTGTCTCTTTCTACTGAGTACCTACGTGTAGAAGAAAAATTCAGTAGTTTGGTTTCAAAACCAGAACAACACTGGAAAAAATATGTTACCCAAGTAAAGTATGTTTAACAAGTTTTTTAAACTTAATTAGGTATTGATTTTAATATTCCACTTCTCATAAAATAAAATATATACTAAACAAATAAATATTGACAAACATTCAAACAACGCCTTCTAGCCCCAAACTAAGCAAAGCTTGTACTATGGGAACCAGATAACTGATAAGATACTCAGATAAGATTAAAGTGAGATAAGAAAAACACAAATTCAGTTCATAAATGATATTTATTAACAATTTTAGCACAATAGACTCCGAACCAACAGCTTATCACTGCTCATTCTTCAATTGTCACACCGACAGACCTCAGGCAGCGTAGCGGCGGTATACTTGCCTATACAAACCGGGCCACACACCTGGCGAGATTCCACACTGCCAACAGGCAGCAACCTTCCCGGCTTCATCATCAGATCGACCACGTAGTTAGCGCGGAGGAGGCCAGCTGGGTAGTTCTCGTTTGATTGTTCACTTTCTTCCTGTAAATAGGTACATAAGATATTTTATTACTTTCTATACCAATTGTAGAAATCTTTGTCCTTACTGGACAGCCTAAACTGGTCGAAGAAAATTGAAATTTATTGGTTTGTCTTAATGCGCAGAGCTGTACTAAGTATGGATTTCCTTAAATTAAACTAAGGGGTACAGCGGGTTAATGTTTTATGGAAATAGTAAAATGACTACTACCAATGCTACTACCAATACTAATTCCTACTAATACTAGTAGGAAGTATTATTATTATTATTATTATTAACTAGCGGCTCGCCCCGGTTTCGCACGGGTTTTAGTAAAGATCCCTAGTTTTTTTTTAAATATAATACTTTTCAATTCGGTCTAGCAGTTTCGGAGCCTTTTCAATGCAAAGAATCAAATCTTTCCTTTTTATAATATTAGTATACATATAATTAATAATAATACTAGTTTTAGTAGTAATACTAGAAGTAAGTCTACAATACTAGTTACAGTTACAGCCGGCCCAAGCAGGCGCACATGAAACCAAATAGAGGTATATATAACATTATGACGACCGATGTGGCGCGGCGGGCGAATGTCCGCCTGCGACGCAGGAGGTTGCGGGTTCGATTCCTGCCTTGGGATAAATGTTTGTACGATCTGCAAATATTTATTTCGGGTGTTCTGGGTGTTTTCTATGTATAATAAAAAAAAATATCTATATATGTAATGCATTGTATTAAGTATATCAGTCATCTAGTACCCATAACACAAGCTCTGCTTAGCTTGGGGCTAGATGATGCTGTGTGGATTGTCCAGCATTATTTATTATTATTATTATGAAAGAACAATGACACAATGAAAGAATGATGAATGATTGATAAATTTATAAATAATGTAACCTAAATGCCTCGAGTGGCGCATTTTTGAAAAATTTTCATGTCCAATATGAGGATAGCGCAGTGGGCTACAATACTGTTTTTCTTGTAAGTAGTTTTTAAGAATGATTACTTTATATTGTATACTAGCGGTCCGTCCCGGCTTCGCATGGGTTTTAGTAAGGATCCCTAATTTTTTTGAAAATAATATAGCCTATGTCACCCGGGTATAGTGTAGCTTCCCAACGGTAAAGGATTATTCAAATCGGTCCAGTAGTTTCGGAGCCTATTCAATACAAACAAACAAAGTTTTCCTCTTTATAATATTTATTACTAGACCGTTGCTAAAAGCTTTATAAAGCTTTATATGAGAGCAGCGTATCCGTTTCCGTCGTATTTCAACCAGTTTTTATACTTTTAAGCCTTAAGCTTCCGGTCAAGTGGCGCCACCTGGCGGCCGCGCGCAGTTTTGCTTCGTAAAATGTACCGCGCCATCTTGAAACCATTGGCGTTTTGTTTTCCGTCGAAGCAACATGTGTCCAGCAGCTATCTCTGCGACGACAGTTGTTTTAAAAATATTTTAAATCTGTTTCCTTATAGTGTTAATCTATTTAAAGTGATATTGTACTCTTCATACTGTGCAAAGGAATAAATCGTGAGTACCTTCCATTATAAAATAGTTGCGCGTGATCGATTCTTTTAACGATTTTTTCGTTGTGATCACGTGTCTTTGATTTAAAATTAACCAGTTTACTTGTACAGGCTTAGCATCTGTAACAATTTTAAATTTTTATTGTAGTCAAACCTGTTCGATTTTCAGTAAGATAAATTAGCCTTTGCGAAATATCAAACGTATTTATTTTGCAACAAATTAACCACAAGATATGGCTCCTACTACAATTAGTACCAGCCATAGCTCGGGTTTGAAGTATTTCCAGCAGAGCCTATTGATCTAGCCAAAAATGGAACTCCCACTGTTTTTGCCGTAAGATAACCTCACAACGTGGTTCGAACCCTCAAAACATTTTTTGTCTGTTAATACGAATAGAAATGTCATGCTGAGGCTATAATTAGTTTGGGTTGTTAGCTGGGAAATATAAATGAAATTAAATCGAATCATTTATTTACTGAAGTATGGTGCTTACAGGTGAAATAACTTCCTAGACAGGCATTGTATTTACAAAGATTGTTAATGTTAAAGTTACGACAACTTTTATCAAGCTATCTGAAGTTCAGTGCTTTCCTTAGAAATTAAGATATTCTCGATATCCTAACGATGTACTATCATACTCTTCGGTAGTATAGTGGTAGGTAAGTATCCCCGCCTGTCACGCGGGAGACCGGGGTTCGATTCCCCGCCGACAAACTCCAGGTATAATAGACCTGGAAACAAACAAAAAGGGGAAAACGTCTTACGTCAGTTGACACTCGCTTATGCTTGTATAAAATAAATTTTTAATTTATTAATCTTTTAACAAAAATACTGCGGTATTGCATTTGTTATATTCTTAGGCTTTCCATGTAAGCGTTAATCTGAAGTATTAGCAAAGAGAAACCTTTATCTTCAACTTTGCTCTTTATTATTTTCATAAATTTTACGAGATCTTTTTTAACAAGTTTGCGGGTACTCAGCTAAAAGTAACAAATACATAAAGATGTTATTACAAGCATAAGTGAATGCGTCACTGAGTAGAATACCCGTACAATTCCTACATTTCTCGGTACTTACCTACTTGGGTGTTTGAGTGCGAGCAAACCTGGAAAAGGTGCAAATCTTTTCTGAGCCAAAACTGGTTCTGGATGGTGAAATCCAATCGAATTTAATAACGACCACCCCTCGCGGGGGTAAGGCGTTTGTACAAGAACTGTGTTCTCGAAGGTGAAATCCAATCGAAGTTAATAACGACCACCCCTCGCGGGGGTAAGGCGTTTGTACAAGAACTGTGTTCTCGAAGGTGAAATCCAATCGAAGTTAATAACGACCACCACTCGCGGGGGTAAGGCGTTTGTACAACTGTGTTCCATCGCTCGGAACTCAATGAACTTGTAATTATTCTGGCCATCTGAGGTACACAAAGACCTGTATCGTGTACATCTCATATTTTGGCCATCAATATCTGGTGGGTTCTTACTAGAAAATCCAAACCAAAAACGACCGCCCCTCGCGGGGGTAAGGCGTTTGTGTAACTGTGTTCCATCGTGTGGAACTCAATGAAGTTGTAACTAATCTGGCGTTCTAATGTACGCAAAGACCTGTATCGAGCACATCTAATTTTTGGCTATCAGTTTTTGGTGGTGTCTCACAGGAGAAAGCCAACCAATAACAGCCGCCCTTCACGGGGGTAAGGCGTTTGTACAACTGTGTTCCATCGCGTGGAACTCTTTAAACTTTTAATGACCCTGGCCTCCTGATACACGTACATACGTGTATCAAGTACACCCTCGCGGGGTTGATGTCACCATAACCACTTTCAATACAAGGGTCAACTCTCTGATGCTCAGTTTGAAAACTGTAAGTACACTGGCATAGTTTTATTTTATAATAAGAGGCTCGTCGCCCGTGGCGCGTGCCTTAAACATTTTAAAAGCGTCCCAAGTAAGCTCTATGGCCCCGAGCGGGGTTAGAAACCAACATATAACATCTAGTAATAGTTGTTACTCGTAATGTTAACAAGAAAGCCAGTTAACACACTTCCACTCTCAATGAAAAGAAAGCACTAAAATAAAGATTGAATATAAGCGTTGCCTTGTTTATGCATACCTCTTTTACACACTGTAAAAAATGGGTTACACATTTTAAAAGCATAGTACTTACAGTACAATGCTTTCACTTTCGTCATTTCTATTTCTAGTGGTGCAGTCTGATAGGTCAGCCTATCATCATCATCATCATCATCAGCCTATATTAGTCCACTGCTGGACGTAGGCCTCTCCCAAGACGTGCCACTAAGCCCGGTTTTCGGCTCTTCTCAGCCATTATTAGCCTTAGTATAATCCCAAAGCGCTACACGGTCATTTCTGTTTGCCAAGCCTTTTACCTGATAAGTATAACAAAGATTCCGGATTTTGTACAAAAACCTGGCGTATTATACAAAGTGAATTTTTCACGAGCGTACTTCAAGGTAGTAAAGTCCTATAGCTACTTTTTACACCTTATACAAAGAATTTGTTGAAAATACTTTACTTTTGTTGACCAGATGCCAAAATAATTTTTTGAAGATACTGTTTTTACCGAACGAGTTGGATGGCTAAGACAAAAGGTTAGCCGTTAATCGTGTGAATCTCTGCGATCACAAGTCAAAGTCATGAGGCATTTATTCCATGAAATCATAAAGATAACTTATAATTGTGCTAGAGCTAGGTGAATCGCATCAAAGTGTTGCCATGCTTTATTGAGATAGATAGATACATACTTTATTAAAATTGTATAGACTATAAATTTAAGAAACGCAATTTCTTCTAAAAAAGCTATCAGTTTATTAGATCAATTTCAAAGACTGATTTTTCCATATTCATAAAATGCATTTTCTGGGAAAAAAAAAAAAAAAAAAAAAAAAAAAAAAAAAAAAAAACTAGTGCCTGCTAGTTATTATACACGCTAGTCAGAGCCAAGCACCAAGCACTTACCTAGGCACAGTGCGACAAAAGGATTCACTCCGAGGACAATTCCGAGGAGGGAAAATTTACTAAAACATGAATAATTTCATAGGTAATCATGATTGTCCAAAATGTTCTAAGGCAGGTATCAAATCATGCTGATAATTTTTAAGCCATCGCCGCATCCAGTATGGTATTTATTACCGGTCGGTGTGGTTTGCTAAGTGGCGAAATTTCAAACACTGACTTGTCCGGCTCTAAATCCGCATATTGCAATCTAGTGTAGACTACCTTCTCTTTATTATCTTATGAACATGTAATAAATTTTACAAATAGATTTATTTTAGTAAAAAATACGTGAGGATAGTACAACTATCCTTGAACTATTTCATGGTGCGTTCAGTGTTCTGCGAAACTATACTAACTCGCATAACAGCTCACATCATTTTACTATCATAAATATCCCTCGTAATATTTCCTCATGGGAAATTACATGTTGACGTGCGAAACTCAAAGTCTAAGCTGTGGAGAAAAATCTAGTTTACAGGATTTTCGTTGATTCACTGTAAGTGTGGGAATACGAGGAGAAATATGAAATACAGACCAATTGGTGTAATTACTGCCGCGCACTGCCATATACCATACATACCATACTGCCATATATTTTTAGCTCATGTATGCTTCGATAACATGTGGCGTGAAATCGTTAGTAGTACTGCATATGTTAAATTTATCTTTGTGAGTTATGATGACCCAGACGCTTGTCTCTTAAACTCTTACGTTTAGTTATACAACTGATTTTAAAAAAGTTTCCGGTTTGGGACGCTGACAAACTTACTTATATTTCAAATGATTCTATTGTCATTTATTAAAATAGTCGCACCACGCACCCTAACTCAGGAAGACACTTATATGATCAGCCCTTGCGATAAATCTTACTTGCAGTTGATCCTGTTCCACATTGGATCTAACAATAGTTCAAAATTAATATCCAAAATATATAATTTGGTTTTAATCATTACACTATTTACTGTTAATTCTAAACTCAAGATGAATCGTATTCACATTGGATCCTATTCCACATTAGATCTACTGATATTATCACTTTATTCGACAGTCGGTTCAAAACTGATTGCAGTAATTATTATAAATAATTCCGTTGAAAATTATTATCAGAATTACTGATAATTCTAATTCCAGTATATTTAGGAATAGAAGAAACTATAAGTGGAATAAAAGGCTTTACTCACTTATTATTTACAGTAGTAAAGTATAACATAAGGCCGCATTACGCACCGTCATAGCAAGCTAGGTCAAAATGTTGTATAGGGAGACTGCTACATGACACTTCCGTACTTTAGATCCACGATATCTACTAAGTGGGATCAAATATTATTTCCCGACAATTTTTTTTTTTGCCTGAGGGGTTTATCAATCAGATGGTGGGTACCAGCACATTCACATGTGATAGGTTATAAGCAAGTACCACTCCATTCTTACAAATCGTCCGGTTGAAGCAATAACTGAGCTTAATAACCCTTTCAAATAATAAAGTGTTAGTAGCATGATGATTTACAAAAACTTTCATTGTTTCTGATTATAATAAAATCTGATCTTATGCAAGTAATTACACATTAATTACACATTACAATTACAAGTAGTTATTGTAAATAACTGCAGCGATAGTAACTGATCTGTACACTACATATCAAGTACAATATATGATGTGTTAATAAGTTAATAAAACATAAATTTTAATTTTCTATTCTTAGTAGGTACCTACCTACTTACTATTGTAAAATATTTTAATGTCACATTGGCGCTAGGTTACCACCTATTTCTTACAAGTGGCGACACCAGGCGATAACAAACAGGTCTCATATAAAGCTTTATAAAGCTTTTAGCAACGGTCTAGTAATAAATAGCAACGTTTTACCTGAAATAAAACGTATATTTAATACTTACCTTGCTAAAAGCTTTCACTTTTATCTCTGCCTGGTGAAATTAAGCCAATGGTTTCAAGATGGCGCGGTACATTTTACGAAGCAAAACTGCGCGCGGCCGCCAGGTGGCGCCACTTGACCGGAAGCTTAAGGCTTAAAAGTATAAAAACTGGTTGAAATACGACGGAAACGGATACGCTGCTCTCATATAAAGCTTTATAAAGCTTTTAGCAAGGTAAGTATTAAATATACGTTTTATTTCAGGTAAAACGTTGCTATTAGTATGATATGATTATAATTATATTATATATAGTATGAAGTATGATTGTAGCCGTTTGTTGTCCCTGAATAAATAAATAAATTACCGGATCTATCTCTGGCACGGCTATCTGGCACCACGCGTGCGCACTGGAGGCGCGGTGTAATGCACACGGCAGCCCGATGCGGTCCGCGAGACTCTTGTACAGCAACGCACGCTCCAGGGCGCCTCCGCATCGCACCCAGCCGAGCCCGACCACCGGCGAGCCTAGGTCATTCTGCAAATAATAATTATATTAATAATGGTGTTTTCCAGCACTGGAATGATACCAAAATGTATACAGCAATACCTCAAAGTAATAGATATACCCGAAAACACTTATTCGCTCGCAGCTTCGCCTGCGTGGCAGTTTTTTCCCGTTCCTGTTATTTTTTCGGGATTAAATCATAGTAGCTTTATGCATGCAAAGTAAGTATTTATGCCCGATCGGTTTAAAATTGATAAAGTTTCAGACAAACTTTCATCCCCTATTTTATCCCCTTGAGGGTAGAATTAATCAAAATCCTTTCTTAGCGGATGCCTACGTCATAACATCTACCTGCATGCCAAATTTCAGCCCGATCCGTCCAGAGGTTTGGGCTGTGTGCGTAGATAGATCACTATGTCAGTCAGTCAGTCACCTTTGAGTTATATATATATTTAGATAATGGTGCTTTCCAGCACTGGAGTGGTACCAAAATGTATACAGCAATACTTCAATGTAATATATATATGCGAAAACACTTATGTAACTATGCAGAAAGTATCCTGAATACATGTTGGATTGTCAGAAAATTTCTGCAAGAAGACGCAAATCATTATTCGCACTTGGCTTAAGCCCATGAGCTTCATTATTACCAAAGAATTTATATTTTGAGAAAAAAATGAACACTTCATAATAATAATAATAACGCTGGACAATCCACACAGCATCATCTAGCCCGAAGCTAAGCAGAGCTTGTGTTACGGGCACTAGATGACTGATATACTTAATAAAATACATTACATACATACATATTTTTTATTATACATAGAAAATACTCAGAACATCCGGAATAAATATTTGCAGATCGTACAAACATTAATCCCAAGGCGGGAATCGAACCCGCAACCTCCTGTGTCGCAGGTGGACATTCGCTCGCCCTACCGCATCGGTCGTCAAATTTTATCGTCAAAATTGTTTTTCTAGTGCTCGTTTAATATTTTTAAAAGAATGAAAGAGACCTACCATTAAATCAGCTATATGTAGATTGACGCTCGGCATAGAGCAGTCTCGCTCCTGCGTCAGACCGCACATTTGCTGCGCGACAAACTCTGCCAACAGCTGCGCTCGCTGCTTCAGAGACGCCGACACTTCCTCGCATTTATCCCGATACCGCACCTCGTAGTGAGCGTCCTCTATCTCGAAGTAGTGCATGGATTTCGCTCTAGAAACCATACAATATATTTTAATAAACATATTTTTTTTATACAAATTGTGATGGAACAAGCAGCAACAAGGTTTCGTCAGTGTGCCGAGAGTTAGTTAATATTACTTAGTCAATTAATATTACCAAAAATGTTATACTGCTTACCCTACAAATTATTTTTCTGCATTACATTATTGCATGCATAATTCTTGATAATGAAAGATCAATTGACAAGAGTAATACAAAATAATAATAATGAGGTTCATTATTATTCAAGGTCTCATTTGTTTCAGTTTTACTTATCTGGATCAGTTGAGCTACCTTTAGATCGTTTGCAACGGTCTGTAGATAGCTCAACTGTTTCATATGTATTTTGTACATACCAATTATAAATACTTGTATTAGCTATAATTTTCTTCGTAAATAAATGTATCTACCTTACAAAAAAAAAAGTTTTACTTATTTGTATCTTTCCTGATTTAAGAAATATTTGTTTTCCAAGAAACAAAAAATACTTAAGCTACCTGAATTTAAGCTCCAGTACCTCATGAACAAGCCTAGAAAAACAGGCAAGAAACTTATAGCTTAGTTTCTACCGTTTTTTAGGGTTCCGTACCCAAATAATAAAACAGGACCCTAGTACTAAGACTTCGCTGTCTGTCTGTCTGTCCGTCTGGCACCAGGCTGTATCTCATGAACCGTGATAGTAGAGAGTTGAAATTTTCACAGATGATGTATTTCTGTTGCCGCTATAACAAAAAATACTAAAAAACAATAAAATAAATATCTAAGGGGAATAATGGTAAGGAACCCTTCGTGCGCGAGTCCGAGTCGAACTTGGCCAGTTTTTTTGATACTAACGGGTCACCGAACCATATTCGCAACTTGAGGAGGTAGCAGCGAAGGTTGACGTCATCGGGAATCGGCGGGAAGCGCAGGCGGCCAGAAGAAGACACATTCAACTTCGAGTGAGATTCAGTATCTGTATTTAGAAGTTTTAGTTTGTTCAAGTGTCCAATCGTAAATAATAGAGTCCTATATTCGAGTCCATAGTTTAAAATTTTAGATTTTATTTTAAGATAAAATCACAGATCAGCCATCGCCACTCAACCACTTCAACACCCCCAATTTTTTCTGTTCCCTTTACCGCCCCCTCTAGACCTCCAGCGCCCACAAGGGGGCATTATCCAATAAATGGCATAGCCCGTTCCTCGAGCACTGACATCGGATAATAATGAAATTGACGACCGATGTGGCGCGGCGGGAGAATGTCCGCCTGCGACGCAGGAGGTTGCGGGTTCGATTCCCGCCTTGGGATAAATGTTTGTATGATCTGCAAATATTTATTCCGGGTGTTCTGGGTATTTTCTATGTATAATAAAAAATATCTATGCATGTAATATGGTATTGTATTAAGTATATCAGTCATCTAATACTCATAACACAAGCTCAGCTTAGCTTGGGGCTAGATGATGCTGTGTGGATTGTCCAACATTATTTATTTTTATTGATGAAATAGTTTCATCAATAACTGGATTGCAGTGCTTGAAATTATTATTATTTTTGTAATACTCAAACTAATACTAACATAGAATAAGTTTTGACCAACATATGGACCTAAAATTAGATAGATAGAAAATTCTTTATAGCACAACTTAAAATAAAAGTACATAGGCGAACTTAATGCTACATAGCATTATACCAGCTAACCTTTGGGTAGTAGGTATAACAAAAAAAAATTAATAAATAAATTTTTGTGTTGTCTGAAATAAATAAATTTTTAATTATCGCCCACTTTAAGAGACTGTTTTACAAGGTAGTACTTACATGGTGATCTGATATCCAATCCCGAAACGGAACCAAGCGGTGGTTGATGGAACATGACGATATAAGTCGGGTTCTTGAAAGGCGGTCGCTGGGACATTATTTCCGACATGGTAGCAAATGTACTACCTAGACGCTTCTGGACGTAGAATCCTTCCTGAAATACGTTTTTTTTTTAATACAACTTGCTGATGTAATAAGCATAATGACCCACCTGATGTGTCCTTAGGAACGAACCTACAATTTATATATTTACAAAAAAAGCATAGAAGTATTCTACCAGTCATCTAGTTCTCGGAGTACAAGCTATGTTTAGTATAAGAGTAGGTTAGGTACATGATGCCCTCAAATATATATTTTTTTTAACAAAAGGCCGGGTGTACAAGTTTAACAAACACAGACACAGGCAGTTTAAGAAACAAATGAACACAGTATTAATATTGTGCATGGTTGTATAACAAGATGGACTCCTTGATTTTTAAACTCAGTTAAACAACTTGTGTTTTGGGAACCAGTGACCCACCTCTAAGCACAGTTACCTATTGGTCGAACCGTCATAGTTTAATAATTTGAAAATATATAGAGTTTTGTAAGCAGCATTATGTATGCGTGGGGGTGGGTGGGGGGGTGTGTGTGTGTGAGGGGGGGTGTGTGTGAGGGGGGGTGTGTGTACGTGGGGTTAGGATGTGCGTAGTGAGGGGAGGTGTTAGTGCGTGGAAGGATATGTGTGTGTGGTAGTCTTACCTGAGTGAAATCGTTAATGTCCAATCTTCCAGTGTAAGCGAACTTGGCGGAAGGATGGTGGCGGAATATAGCCTCCAGAGCTGGCTCCCATGCGCCTACCACGTAGCGAGCCTGCTTGTTCTCAACCATGCTAGAAACAACACAAGCTTATATGAGTAAAGTAGCGAAACGCAACTTTGTCAGCATGAAGTTATTTTCATACAAACTTCAAAGACTTCAAGCCCTGCTGTACAAGTTTGTAGTAGTAGTCGTAGTAGTAGTTGTAGTAATAAATA
This sequence comes from Electrophaes corylata, assembly GCA_947095575.1. NCBI lineage: Eukaryota > Metazoa > Arthropoda > Insecta > Lepidoptera > Geometridae > Electrophaes > Electrophaes corylata. The sequence goes on along the minus strand of OX352699.1, from coordinate 13,317,702 downwards.
AATAATATAAATAAATAATGCCGGACGATCCACACAGCATCATCTAGCCCCAAGCTAAGCAGAGCTTGTGTTATGGGTACTAGATGACTGATATACTTAATACAATATTATATTACATACATAGATATTTTTTTTTATTATACATAGAAAATACCCAGAACACCCGGAATAAATATTTGCAGATCGTACAAACATTTATTCCAAGGCGGGAATCGAACCCGCAACCTCTGCGTCGCAGGCGGACAATCGCCCGCCGCGCCACATCGGTCGTCAATCGTCGTAGTAGTACCTAGTAATCGTAGTAGTAGTAGTAATTGTAGTAGTAGTAGTCGCAGAATAATATTAGAAGCGGGTCCACACGTGTCTAATAATATTTCTTAACTTACTAGTGAATGGTCCCAAGTTCGAGGTATGCGTTTGCGCCGTCGTCTGTGACGCTGGTAGCGATCAGCGTGCACAATGCTGTTCTAAGCCCAATATGCTCTATATTCATGTTATTTGACACTGCCTGAAAAATAGAAAATTACAAATGAGTTTCAACCAAAAGTTGTCACCCTAATTCTTTTTAGGGTGTGGGTGTCGGTGAAATTACAAGCACATGAGGCTTAACACTAGTATGCTTCAGGTTAGTGGACGCAGAGTAGAGCATCGTAGGACACGTACAGTCAGCTGCACTAGAATGTATACAATTCGTAACTTTCATAATGATATTACAGCATAACAATGACCTCTTACACCTCAGAAACTAAAAAGTTATGAAATTTGTTGATGACCTCACTTATTTTTTGAATAATTGTGATGTAAATATTTTTAGCCCCGCTGTAAAACCGTTTTGAAAGTTAAGAATTGTATACATTCTAGTGCAGCTGACTGTACCTAACGTGCGAGTCTCAAGTCTGGTGAATATTATAGTGACACGGCGAATAAGGCGAGAATTTATATACAAACAGACGCTCACAGAATATAGGAACTGGGTATTACAGCTCTATACTACTCTAACTACTATTTTCACCAAGCAGTCTGTGCGAGCATGAAAGAGACGGGTATAACTCACTTCTTCTCCCATTCGCGAGGTGAATAAATCCTTTGCTATATCTTCAGCCATGAGTCCTGATAGCACGGTGCACGTCATTATCTTGAGACTTATGTCGATGCGCTAAGGAACAAAATCAAATAACTATTTACTCGGAACCTTGTAAGGTAGGCTTGAGCACCTTTGCAAACTTGCTTGCTTATCTTCGATCAATGATACCCCTAGATGACGGGTCACATACAAAATCATAGCTAAAAGCTGTCCGCGTGAATATATACTTTGACAGCTACATTTGTTTAATAACGGAGTGTTAAAAACATGATAAACAGTTTTTAAATTCAACCTTATTACAACCATGTCACCTAGTAAATTATGTCACCAATTGTCAAAACAAAATAAGAGCGCAATTCTCAAGTGAGCTTATTTACCGAGACGGATTTTTTGCGCCGACTCTATATCCAGGGGTATCATTGATCGAAGTAGTACACATTCTACAGCTGAATGTACGTTGTAATACAGTACATATATAACACAAATGATGTCTGACCGTCAGTATGTTGATAAGTTCTTGCATGAACTCCGCATTTAGCATAGCCTTCGTACTGACGTGGTAGTTTTGAAGATTTATGTAACACTGCACGGCCAACCGCTGGGCTTCTATAGGGTTGTCTTTGACTGCAATACATAAGTGATACTTTATTAGGGTTCCGTACCCAAAGGGTAAAACGGGGCCCTATTACTAAGACTCCGCTGTCTGTCTGTCTGATGTATTTCTGTTGCCGCTATAACAACAAATACTAAAAAACAGTATAAAATAAATATTTAAGGGGCTCTCATACAACATGCTGATTGTGATTTTTTTGCCATTTTAAGTAAAGATATGGTACGGAACCCTTCGTGTGCGAGTCCGACTCGCACTTGGCCGGTTTTTATTTATATTGTATACGACCGTTGTGGAGAGATCTGAGGTGTGGAGAATGCCCACCTGCGACGCCGGAGTTTACTGTACTAAGAGATCTGAAGGGATATCTACTGTGCCTGATGATGAAAGTCGTGATGCTTTTTCTCTTTCCTTTGAATAATAAATTTGATTGTATTTAATTACATTTCTTGTTGATAAGCCTCAAGGAAGCGAAGGTCTTCGGCTCGACGAGACTGAAGGCCGCCTTCGGGATGATTCGGCAAAGCTCGGCGAGCGCTCGCAACGCGTTCATCCGAATGTAGAACCATGCTGCTGCGTCATCGCCGAGAATTGCTATACGTCAATACAAAATAAATAAATATTTGTGGACATTTTTACACAGCATCATCTAGCCCCAAACTAAGCATAGCTTGTACTATGGGAACCAGAGGACTGATAGAATACTTATATACTTTTTTTTTGTAAATACATACTTAGAACACAATATAACACCCAGACACAGAATAAACATATACGTTTATCACACAAATGTTTGTTCTCTGTGGGGATCGAACCCACCACCTACAGCACAGAAGGCAGGGCTACTACGACTGAGCTGTGACAGAGAAAGATATCTTTACTTTCATAGCTCCTTCACAACTGCGGAAGTAATAGTTTGTGAAGAGTTCGTCCGTGGAAAACTGCCTATTTCTACCGCCAGGCAGCGTTATTGTGCTTCGATTTGAAGGGTGAGAGTGCCGGTGTAAGTACAAGCCTTCGATCAATGATACTCCTAGATAACGGGTCACATACAAAACGCACCAGTAGATGGATATCAGCATGTCTTGAGTTCTAAACACCATCACTACGGCCACCAATCTGCCTGTCAAGCATGGCAACTACGGCAAACCTCCCAAATATGGGGCTTATGCCCAGCCTATTGGCCTATTCACGTATTGGCTGATGACGTTTACAGTAAGTCGAAGTTCAAATGATACTAGTGTTGAAGGTTTCTTACCACAAAGTGCTTCAATAATATTGGTATCGGACATGCGAACAGCAGCTGGCAACAGTTTGGTCATGTTCGCGACGCCCATCGCAGCGTCAGCCAGCAGTTCCACGTTGGAGCTGAGGAGTTGCTGGCAGAAGACCAGGTCTGTACCTGTCTCGAATAACGCCTGCAAACAAACCATTTGATAATCTGTAACAATTTTAAGAATCTCTGTCCTGACTGACCAACATAATATAGACAACATTCAGCCTAAACCGCGAGTCAAAGGGATTTTATATCTTCAAAGTATATTTACCTCGATGCGTAAGATACTCTAAAGCTTGCAGCGAGGGTTAAAGATACAACGAAAATAGCTTTACGCCAAAGTCCTAACAGGAAAAGGTAATTTTTTCCAAGGTCACTGACGAATTTCAAGCTGAAAGGGTTAGACAGGCTATATAACTTGTAGAACCGACAATCGCAGTCCCCAGCAAATAAAGGTTCCCAAATGGCGACCACGAACCTGAAGATACGTAAATGCATTCCCAAAAAGTTATGGGTAAGTAGTAGATTTCTCAGGCTAAGGATGACTATAAAGGGATATCACTCACATCTCGACCATTAGAAGTGAAGGACATCTTCGTAAGAACAGCCAAGCAGTGTGGCTTCATCGCAGGTAGAGCCATCTCGAGGTAAGCCAACAAACGCAGGATGCAGCCAGACTGGTAGAGATGAGACGCGTTCTCTTCTGTCTCCACGTAATTGCGGAGAACTCCTAAGACTTGGGTGTGAACGTCTCGGAATTCGTAGGACTGTTAAGAAGTGAATCATTTATATATATGCTAGGCATATCCGATGACCTTTATGCACTTAATATAGGATACAAAATACAAATATGGATCATATTTTAATCCTTTTTTTTTCTGGACAATCCACACAGCATCATCTAGCCCCAAGCTAAGCAGAGCTTGTGTTATGGGTACTAGATGACTGATATACTTAATACAATACATTACATACATTATTATACATAGAAATTACCCAGAACACCCGGAATAAATATTAGCAGATCGTACAAACATTTATCCCGAGGCGGGAATCGAACCCGCAACCTCCTGCGTCGCAGGCGGAAATTCGCCCGCCGCGCCACATCGGTCGTCAATTTTTTTTACGTTTTTGTAGATAAAACTAAAAGTAACCTTTTAAAACCTATACAGTAGAACTCACTTTGCAAAGACATATCACCGGCATCCAGAACCGGAAACGCAGCAAGCTGCTTGGCGACAGAAATAGAAATGGTGGTAGTACTTCCCTGGACGAGCCTTTCATTAAGAGGTACAAAGAACAAACTACAAACTTCCACTCACTGTTTTTTGGGTATTGTGTGCTCGGTTACCTAGTGGGTTTTAAAAGGAGTCACAAGGCCCGCTATCGCTTATCGTGTCGAATTTCTCTACAGTCCGGCGCATCCAGTAGAAGTGCACCGCTAAACATATACCACAGCTATGCAACATTTTTCTTTGAAGATTTTAGACCAACCTCCAAAATATCACACAGATCTAGCACACCTGTGGAAGCCCTGAACGTCTTCTGCACCACCTGGTCCTTGTACCGACATATGAGCTGGTCAACGGTCCTTAGCGCTGCGTGCTGTATAGCCAAATATTTGCTCTGCATCAGCGCTAGTAGAGACGGCCAGCTGAACTGTTGGTTTTTGGTGACTTCTGACGCGCAGATTGGATCTTCTAGAAGGTTGCTTAAAGTCTGCAGAAGAGTTCGTTATACCTATGAGCCATTAGATCCGCCGCAGTTTAGTTTATACTCTAACCTAGAACGCCCTTGCTTCTCCATATTTATGACTAAAGCTCTACATGAGCTTTTTTACACGGCGACTTTTTTAAGCACGTCAGCCACGTGATGATACCGCTGCAAATAGGATGTGTACTTCGAGACGCCGAACCCCGCAAAATGCGTTCGTGAAACGCACGTTCACACGTGTCGTTAAATCATGTGCAGGTAGACTTTTAAGCCACAGATAGAATACTCAATTATAATACTTAAATTACTCATTCTATCTCTTTTCTTTTCTTTTAAAACTTTTACCTGAAGACAGTTCTTTTGGACGTCCGGGTCGAGGCTGTTCTTCATTCTCGAGAATAAGCTGCTGAGAATATTAGCGGAGACCAGTTGTTCGCAGCCAAGCGGTTCCCTTGTCAGCTCTGCTAGAACTAGAGACGCAAATTCCAATACGAACACGTCTTCTATCTGTGAAAGAAGACGTAGGTATTGGTATTTAAATCATTATTAAAAACAATACAAGAAAATTAATAAGATTAGAAGCACACAAAAATAGCATTACCTTCACCAGCATAAAGGCTATTATCCTCAGATTCTGAGAGTTTACAAGGACTTGCTCTGGGCCTCTCGGTAGCTGACACAGCTGAGCCAGGGCCTTCAGCGCAAATCTTCTGATATTCAGCTCACTATGCTCTACATGAGGTAGGATAAAGCGGATTGCATCCAAATTGAAAAGGACGAACCTATTCATCATGTCTTGAGCGGAGAATTTCGTGATTGCTCGCAGAGTCTGAAAAAGTCATGTGTATTTATAAGAGAGAGCCACCGAAAGACAGGGTCGCGAGGTCGCGACTGATAACTTTCAGGCAACTAAATATAACAGAATTGTATGACCAAATTAAAATAGAGCTGGGCAACCCGGCAAGACAAAATATTAAAAGTTTAGGTAAGGCGCTAACAGAATGACGTTCAAGTAAATAGAAGCGCCGGTCGTCCTGTGGCAAGATGGGCTGATCATGTGGCTAACATGGTAGGCAAGGATCGTAAAAATTGGCCATAGACCCGCAAATAGTAAATAGTGGGTTGGATCTGTCTGTTGATGATCATGTTAGTCAACATCCCTGCCTTTAGCAAACTCTTGTCCGATTTGATTTCTTTGCTTCCTCTCTTACCCATTCCTTATATAAGCCAACTTTAAACGTGGGCAAGAGTATCGAAATTTATAGCTAAGCGGTTACCTGGCATAGAATTTCAGGTTCAGCAGATTCGAGTAATAGGATCGATGTATGAGCACTCTCAGGAGTTATGTTATATGCATGAAAGGTAAGGTCTTTTTTATCAGCAGAACGGTTATCCCGCTCTTTTTGCAAAGGCTTAGCCATGCTATCACTGAAGTGACCAAAATTAACAAAAATCTAATGCTTGCCGATGTTGTTGTTTACTATTTTGGTTAGGATATTGATCAGTATATAAAAAGTAATTTGTGATATTGCTGACAGAAATTGTCAGTCACTAAAACTGACAAGGAGAATTTCTTCGAGTTATTCAAACTTCCTCCTTCGTGTCAAAAAGACAGCGCCTCGATGTATATTGTGACACTTGCCAAATATTATACAATCGTACAAAGCTGATATATTTTTAAGTTTTTATCTTTATGCATAGGAGGAACATAGTCGTGCGTATTATAGGCAGTGTAGCCAGAAAGTTCCGGACAGTACAGGAGGTATGGATTCTGCCGTGGTGGGGAAATGGGTGGTTGGCGGCAGTACCGCTTTGGGCGGTCGATACCATGGTGCTGATAGCCAAGATCTGCTCAACTTGTACTATGGCAGTTATAAGAGTGCTGATACCTCCAGTTATGAAGAGTTTGCATGGAGAAACTGTTTTGGTAACTAACAACTAAGTAGCGGTACTCATTTAAAGCAACATTATTTTACTTCTTCCTAAGTCTTCACACCCGCCAGTCGTTTCATTGATATCATTATCAACATTTAAATAAAGCAGAAAAATTCGCATCCTCTTAATATTATCTTGGTTTATGGTATTCTATGCTTGGTCAACTGAATTGAGGTGACTGTTGTTTATCAGATAACTGGAGCAGGTCACGGTATAGGCCGCGAGCTGGCGGTACAGTTTGCAGAACTGGGAGCAACCGTTATCTGTTGGGACAGCGATGCACGACGGAACAATACCGTAATTGACGAGATACGCAAGAAAGATGGAGAGGTTTGTATGCGACTTTGTTCAGACCATAATTTAAGTTTAATTTCATGTCATCTCCACCATTTTTATAATTTTTACTCGTGAAACGCGCGTGATTTCAACCGCTTGAAGTTATTTTCATAAAAACTTCAACCCCCACCGTTTAGGGGTTGAATAACGGGAATTCCTTTTTAAGTACACCTCTACGTACTAAGAGGTATAAACCCTGAATATTTCAAGTCTCTACGACCAGAGGTTTAGGCTGTGCGCTGTCTATATGTCAGTCAGTCAATCAGTCGGTTAGGAAAAAGATTTTTATAATTGGGATAGATTATAATTCAAAAACTACATGACAAGGACTATTATGAATATTTTCTGCGTTTTCAGTGCTATGGATTTACAATAGACGTGACAGCGCGAGAACAGGTGTTAGCCTTATCTCTATGCATTCGAAGGCAGCTTTCCGAAGTGTCCATAGTCATCAGCAACGCAGGGGCAATGACCTACGCACCGATCAGCCATATCCGACCGGAGGCTATCGCGAAGCTAATCGAGACCAACTTACTGGCACATTTTTGGGTAAAAAATAATTATATATCAGAAGGGTGTGCAAAATTGAGAACTCAGAGAAAAGTGAAAATCAATGCAATGGCCAATGGTGACATCGCATTGCACTGGTTGCAGAAAGGTACTGTGTAGGGCCAACTAAGGCTTTTTTTACGTTGAGGAGTGCAAATGTAAGTAAAATATCTTTGTGTGAAAGAAAAAGGATATTGTGCAAAATGTGCAAGATAGTTAAATGCATGAGAGGTGTATAGGATTTTCCTAGCACAAACTTACATGACTTGAAAATGTAATTCTAGAGGTATGACGGTATTCTGTTTTGATTGCACAAAGCTCGTCTTAACTTATTTGTTTGTAGATAATCCAAGCATTCCTGCCGAGTATGATTGAGAGGCGCCATGGGCACATCGTGGCCATCAACTCGAGTGCCGGTTTGATGCCGTGCGCAGACATGATACCTTATTGCGCAGCTAAATTCGGGCTAAAAGGTAAATTTAAGCTACAAGTGTAATATCATAGCAACAACTGATCTCCAGGCACGGTAGATATCTTATTACCAAGTACCTACTCGGGATTCTTTGAGGATGTCTAATGGGGGTAGTTAAAGGTACGTCCAACGTATTACATTTGTTAGATACCCTACATTTTGCAGTAAGTATTCCTTACGTGACAGGTTGCAAGCCCATAGCCGCTGCTAGAATACTAACTGGTCTTATTTTCCTTCACCCTACGAGAGCCCTAGCATTGCGCGCATAAATTTTTAGATCGAAAAATCCGTTTGTACACGACTGGATTCGAACCCACGACCTTAGGACCAGAAGGCGGAGTCACTCCCACTAGACCACAAGTGCTCCATCAGTAAGTGTTATAAGAGAAACCTTTTCAGGGTTAATGGACTCGATAACCGAAGAGTTACGACTGGATACATGGACGAAGAATATCAACATAACGTCAGTGTATCTCGGAACCGTCTCCACAGGGATGTATCCGCCGCCGACGCATCGGTTCACTTCTTTGTACTCTGAGATTGCGGCTAAGGACGCAGCTAGAATTATCATTGAAGGTACCTTTCCTTTTGAAAACTTCTTTGTTATCTATAATATTGTGTTAGTCTGACTTAATCACAACTGAGCCACTTTGCAATGCAGGCCTAGTTTGACTTGGCATGAGGTCGTAGGCCTGCATCAAAAAGCAGAAACCAGACAGACAGAAACTGAACAGAATTCAGTTGTGAGTTTTAATTCCAGTCAACAAACATTTTTCCGGTTGCATGTACAGTCAGCTCCACTAGAATGTATACAGTTCGTAACTTTCAAAACAGTATCAAAACCTTTTATACCTAGTAAACTCTTAAACAGTAAAAACTCAAGTTGATAAGTTCACTTAGTTTTGGAGTTTGTCCTGTAAATATTAATTGTAACGCTGTAAAACCATTCTGTAAGTTACGAGATTGTACATTGTATGAAAACCGTGGATGGCCTAATTGTTTGTGAACCAAACATTCTAAGACGCTTGATCGTGAATGGAGTCTCTTGAGATGAGGCACATTTAATTGCTTGACACCCTTTAAAATTTTTTGCCTTTTGTAACTAATCAGCTTTAGTACTTTTCATTTAGTTGTATTTTCATATAACAGGAGTACGGAAGAACCGCAAAACAATCTGCATACCTTCATTTATGAAATACCTGATTGAACTTAGCAACCTTATGCCATACAGAATAAGGATCATTTTCACAGACTTCTTTAATTTTGCCCATAGGGGATGGTTTTGTTTCTGTTGATGCAAAATTCTAGTTAAGTTTTGATGTGTTTACTTACTGATTTGTAGCAATTTAGAGTAGACTAATGATTGATATTTTAAGGTTTATTTATTAGGTGCTTATTTGAGTTTAATAAATCAAAGTAAAAATGATGCCTTGTTTTAATGATTTTAATTAGGTTCTTCTTAGTATCTAAAAAGTATCACAAAGTTGTAGGTATAAAAACAACCTCACTTACCAGACTAGTGGGATTCTTCATCACTCTGGTTCTTCAACATGTCTGGCTCTTACACACTTTAGAACCCACCGACCATGTGAAGAAGAATGAACCATTATAAACAAATATGACCCTTAACTTCATAGACTTTAACTGTCATTCCGCATTTATCACACATAACCACATCATTGTGCATCAAGATATGTGCCTCTTTCTCTTTCAGGCTTTTCAAACTCTTATCACAAATATTGCATTTGAAGGCTTTGTGCTGCTGTGAATGTCGCATAAGAATGCCGTTGGTAGAGAAACTTTTGCCACAGGATTCACAGAGGTGTCGAGATGGCTCTGGTTTGGCTGTGTGCCCTTTCACATGGTTGTACATTTCTTGGTGGTTTGTAGAGGTCAGGTGACAGATTTTGCACCTGAAATTTTAAGGAAATATATCTTTTCATTTTAGTCTGTTAGGTACCATACCATTATAAATTATGATTCTAAACACTAGATTTATAGGAAGATGGTAGTTATACTACTGGTAAAAATTCTCATAATGGTGTAAACGTAACGGCGGGACTTTTCATGACAAGTTTAATCTATACCAATTATAAGAACCTTTGTCCAAACTGGCTGACATGTAATGGTTGTGCCTATAACTAGTCATGGAGACTGGAAATTTTCAGGGTATATTCATCTTAGTGGGTAGAGGTGTACTAAGAGAGGAATTCCCGAAATTCAACCCTAAACTGGTACAGAGGAGCTGAAGTTTGTATGCAAATAACTGCATGTGGGAGTTTCGCTAGTATTAATATATATTTATTGAGTGAACTCTTTAAGTGCCTCTGGCTACCTATTTTAGACATCCTCACAGATCCTCAAAACGTCACAGAAGTTCTGGTCATCCATGCCCTGGTGTTACTTAAGAAGTCTTTTTCATATCTATTATTTGAGAATTGTAGTTTACTAAGATATCTTATGGGAATTTACATACCTGTACATATAGCCATTGCTATTTTCATGTTCCTTCTTTTTATGCTTCGACAATGCATCATTGCCTAAGAAGATGTGACCACAAATATCACATTTTTTTTCATCCTCTTTTATAATGTGTGTCCTTGCATGTCTGTATAGCTGGAACCTGTCTTTTGACATCTCTCCACATTCCTTACACCGAAATGTGCAACCTGTGTTGTCATTGTGGCAGATTTTCTGATGTTGTATAAACTTTTCTTTGGTAGTAAATTGCTCCTTGCAATTACAAGTCAAAGTTAAAGATGTGTGCGAGACAGAGTGCTCAATCATCTTCTGTCGAGAGTCAAATAGTGTGTCGCACTGTACACAGCTTCTAGAAGCAATATCACATGTGCTCACATGTTGGCATAACTTTTGGATACTTTCAAATTTAATTTTGCAACCGTAGCAGGTGTGGAAGTCTTTTTCACTCTTTGCAGGCTTAGCCGCTTTATAAATTATACCTTTTACTATTTCAACATCAGAATCAAGGACATCTATTTCCATTGCTATGTCCGTAGTTTTTTCTTTCTTCTTTGGACTCTGCTGTTTAATAGATTTGAAGGCAGTGAGCTTGCATGATTCAATTATTTCATTCTTATCCAGCATATTGACTATAGATGGAATATCTTCCTTTCCTAAGTTGTTTAGATACTCTTCAATATTTGCGGTATTATTCAGGAACTCTAGAAGCGAATCTGAGTTATACTCCGAGTCAGGTAGCGGTTGTACAGGTGCTTTTGAATCTCCAGCTTTTTTTGACTTTTCATGTGAAGAAGACGCCAACCACTCTTGAGAGCAGCGAGCGTTTAGTTGGAAATGATAGAACTGACTTAGTTGCGAGACACAAGACATGCAGATATCAGTCGGGAGTGGGTCGTTGGGTGCCACGATCAGCGAGAGGCAAGATCTTAAATGTAAACTGATAGTAGGGTCTCCAAAGATGGAAACATGGCTAGATTCTGCATCTAAGCACAACCTACAGCAATTATGAATATCGTCACACATTTTTAGACCATTTTATTTGCAAAATTCAGATGATAAAAATAACAACCCAGCCAGTTTTTTCAAAACATTGTTTTGTTTGACAGTTGGTTGAGTCAAGTAAAATTTTTAAACAATCAACAGCTGTTGCAATCTTCAGTGTCTCGTCATTGTTTGTCAATGTCAACTTGGTAAGATTGGTGTCAGCCAGTCAATCAATGTCAAAACATGACAAGCGTAGTGCTGCCAAGTTACCCATATTTTGGCTATATCTAGCAATATATGAAATATTATTAGTAAATCAAGGGGTTAAAAGAAATGTTGATTGGCAAAATATTTTAGCCACAGAAACAACTTTTAATCATTATCAAGCTACAAAAGGTGGCTGAGCTCTGAACTGAAATTTCTGAAACTTCAGAAATTTCAGTAAAAATTCCTTTAAAAATGAAACCTTTTCAGCAAAAATACTAGAAAGGTTTTATTTCAGAAGCCAAAAAAAGTTTTATAAAGAAGAAAATAATATTTTAAGCTGCTGCAACAATGGTTCACATACACACTTGCAAAAAATGGTATAGGTTAATGATACCTCTTTGGATTATTATTATTATCATTATTATACTTACCTAGGTACCTATACTTATACTATAAAGAATAAGAGATAATCCACCACTACACGACTATTTTTGGTAGGTAATATTTATAAAATGCCAACTCGAGCAGTGTTGGGTAGATAATGTTAGAAAGCAAGAAAAAATATATTTCCTTGCTGTAAGAACTCGAATTCATGACGTCATCAAAGTTATGAACTTTGGCCCCTTTTAGTTACCAAGGGTATGTTTTTGACATTCCAGTGATTCCATTGGCCATTTCTGGTTTCATATCCTGGCAGCATTGGACTGGACTAGAATGGAATCGTCCTGCTGGCTGCCTGTCACGCCTTCCTTGCTGATTTCTTAATTTTGTGTTGCGTTTTAATTACAATACAGAACAGACAGACAGTCTCGCTCTTGCTTTGCTTCACTCGACGGACGAGGCGAGGCACACAGAGTACTATAGTACCATATACGAGGCACCGTGCCCGCTCGTGATCACGAAGTAGGTACATTTCTCTTAAGAAATCTGGAGTATTCAAAAGTAAAAAAGAAAATTTAAAATATGTGATCATTTCTGTGTTTACCGAGGTCGATAAGTTCAAAAAGCAGCTTACTTACCTACCTGTAACTTACCTCGATACGTTTTCTATTGACACGAAAAGTAATTGTTTACTGACATGTAAACGCCGTCCACTTCACTGATCTAATGCGACAGGACACCTAACACTTCAAGGATTAACAGTGGCCGAGATGACATCCAAAGAAGCTTCTCCCGAATCCCCAGGGGTAGAGGCTCAAGAGTCTCTTCTGTATTCTGCCAGGCATGGCGAACTTTCTGTAGTAAAAGCTTTGCTGGAAGCTAAGAATGAAGGCAAACTCAATTTTGATGTAAACTGTAAAGGTAAGTTTTCCTGATATAAAACCTAGATATAAAATTAGAAAAAGACCCGGTCAATAAAATTTTGACCAACTTTGAAACCCTTAACCGTCTTAACCTGAAGTAGATATTATTATTGCAAATGTTGTGCAGGTAAATGGTACACATTCTATAGAATTTTATTATCCTAGTTGCATTATAAAATGTAAATTATGTTGTAGTGTTGGCGTTGCCTAATGAATAAATAAATAAATTATTATAGCTTCCTTATATTTACATCTTACATTTCAAATGAGTGATACAAAAATAAAGTGTTAGTTTGGTATCCCTTGAATGTCAAAGCCTCCTCTGGGTTGCTCCATACTTCTCCATAATGTGCAGTGATAAAACACCTGCATGCTGGTCCATTTGTTTTTTGGTCTACTAGTTCTTTGAATTTGATGATATCATACAATCTTTAATCACTATTGCATTCCTTTAGGTGTTTAATTTTAGAAAATCCTTTGTTAGCACCTTTACACACCCTAAAAATTTTAATATACCCTGAAAATTTCAAATCTCTACGACCAGTGGTTTAGGTTGTGTGTTGTCCAAATATAAAAATTTATGACTTTGACTTTGATAGATAGAAATGGTGGTGGTACTACATAAAAAGTCCAACAGTTTTTCTCTAACACCTTAACCAGTGTCTTTGAGATACAACTATTTATTATAATTAATGGGCAAGGTTACTCCTAATATGAAATAACCATGCAGCGATGAGGTAATTTTTATGTAAATAAAAAATAATATTATTTATTTTATATTCAAGCTAGGCGAGATTAAATCTGAATGAGAGAATGGCAAGTGGCAATTATGACTCATATCTACATCTAAGTGTTTTATACCCACAAAGTTATGCCTTTGACTCAGATACTCTCTAATTTAATGATTAAACAATAAATTTATCAAATCCTTGAAGTACTTACAAGAAACTAACATTAATCATACCTGAGTTAGCTTTTTTTTTTGTACTTAATGGTTTTTTTTAATTCATTGACCAAGCAAGTGAAGGGTCTCAGTTTCGAGATAGTCCAAAAATGCTATTGTCTGTCTGTCTGTTTTAGCTAACATGTCGCATTTTTCGGGTTCTTCCCGCTTGTCCCCACATTTCGTCCCCAGGTGCGTTCGTCCCTATTTTTTATATATAAAAATAAATCAAATAAGTTATAAAATTTTGAACAATATAAATTAAATCGAAAGAGACAAACATGGCGTAACTATTCCGAGGATACACTGAGTCTTAGTAGTAGGGTTGATGTATAATTTACGGTGGAAACTTCGCTGGTTACTGTATTATTTAAAATAATCATTTAATAATTATTATTCCCAAGTTAAAATCAAATATTTAGTACACTTCATATGCTAAAGCCTAAATGAGTCCACAGCTATACAGAAGCCCCCTATGTTACTGTATTGTAGATGTACTCTTTTATTTAACAGGTAAAAGTAAAAGCAACTTAGGATGGACACCACTGCAGCTAGCAACATACTTTGGACATGTAGATGTGGTGAACGCTCTACTAGAGGCCGGGGCAAGTGTGGACGAGGTTAATGAAACGGGAGATACAGCGTTACACAAAGCATCATTTATTGGAAATGAGGTGAGATTTAAACTACGGAATAATAATAATTCTGGACAATCCTTACAGCATCATCTAGCCCCAAGCTAAGCAGAGCTTGTGTTATGGGTACTAGATGACTGATATACTTAATACAATATATTACATTATATTTTTTATTATACATAAAAAATACTCAGAACACCCGGAATAAATATATACAGATCGTACAAACATTTCTCCCAAGGCGGAAATAGAACCTGCAACCTCCTGCGTCGTAGGCGGATATTCTTCTGCCCCGTCACATCGGTCGTCTTTACCGACGACATTGTGTAGATCCCCAGAAATTGGTGGAAAAGAAAGAACTTTTCTCTTTTAAGTAGTAGCAGAGCTCCTTGTGAAGGGCTCGTCCAAGGAAGCACTACCACCATGCCTATATCTGCTGCCAAGTAGCTAACTGTGTTCAAGTTTGAAGGGTGTGGGTGCTGGTGAAATTACAGGCACACGAGGCTTAACACCTGTATGCTTCAGGTTGATGGACGCTGAGTAGTGCAGGGCACGTTCCTAACGAACGTGACCTATGATGCAATTCTTTGTTATAGGCGATAGCAACCACTTATCATCAGGTGTGCCATCTGCTTGTTCCATCAGCAAGTTGTATAAAAAAAAGTACTACTAGAGATTCTTAGAGGTTGTCTAATGGGGCTATTTGTATGGAAAAGAGATGAAAAAGACTAACTTTTACAGTTGTCATCAGTAGACATTATAATGTATTCGTATATTAGCATAACCAGTGGTCTAATGAAAGCGACTCCGCCTTCTGATTCTAAGCCTCTAAGGTCGTGGTTTTGAATCCGGTTTTGCACCAATTATTTTTATGCAAACTTATGGGTGCAATGCCAGTGTTAGGCAGATAGATAGATAACTCTTTATTGATTACCAAGTAAAGTACACACATTTTATAAAGAATATAAGGTATCAATGCAGTAATACAATAGGCACCCTCATCGCTAAAAGCGATCTCTACCAGTGTTCTCAAATGGTGAAGGAAAACATCGTGAGGAAACCCGCCGCAACATATAAAACTGAAGAGTTTTGGTTATGAGAGCATTTAAATTGCTTACACGGGAGACTACTTCTTGTCTCGTTCTTTCATCATCATCATCATCATCATTGGCAGCTTGTTCTAACCCACTACTGGGCATAAGCCTCCTCCCTCAGACGCCACTCATTACGGTTTTGGGCTTTTTGCATCCAGGTCTTTGCCTGTACAGCAACAATGTCATCCACCCATCTAGCTGTTGATCTGCCAAGGCCTCTCTTGTGCCCTCTAGGCCACCACTCTGTCAGAGCCTTACTCCACCTGCCATCACCTAATTTGCCAAATGTCCTGCCCAGCTCCACTTGAGTTTGATAATACGGTCTCCAATATCAAAATTCTTTCATCAGGAACTAGTTATCCTTTTGCTCAACTACAAAGCTGATGTGAATATAATGAACGGTGAGGGCCGGACCGCCTGTGACGTGTGCAAGACACGTGATGTCCAACGGCTTCTCGAGGCAGCTCAGAGGTCCGAGAGGAACGAGAGGGAACGGAGGTTGCTAACTGCTGCTAAGGAGGGCCGGATTGAGGATATACAAGAGATGGTAAGTAAGTTAAAAAGTGGTAAGTTTATTAAGAGTCACTTACCTACTTATGGCCTTATTTATCTATATATATAAAATGAATCCCTATTTCCCTTGGTCACGCCATCACGCGTGAACGGCTGGACCGATTTCGCTAATTCTTTTACACAACCAAAAGTATTTGTTATCGTCAGGAGAAAGTTCTTATGCAAGAAAAAATTAAGAAAATTGCGCGAAAAATTGGAAAATTTAAGAATACTTAACCACCATATCAAATTTCATCAATCTAACCTTTGCCAAGCCAAGTGCGAGTCCAACTCGCACTTGGCCGGATTTTTCTTATATGTCAAAAGATAAACAATGTTTCAATTATAACCATCTCTTACCAATGAGTAATGTCAAAAAGTGCCACGATTTTTATCAATATTTGGATAACGTTTATAAGTGTGTCAGTTGGCGTCTAAGGGGATGGGGTGAATCTGGACACGAGTTAGATTTCATTAATTATGCTGAGATTATGCTGAGATGGGACCCTTTTCAGCCCATGCTCACTCAGGGGGACTTGACACAGTGTGGCGCCGCGTACCTTGCCTCCTCACAGTGTTAGTTAGGCTTATAGTATTTTACATCTACTCGATAAACTTGTGAGCTAGGTGGGTAGGTAGGTTTTAGATTAAGTGTGTATTGTAGATAATTTAGTGTGGTTCTGTCTCCTTGTGTTACATGTGCTGAATAAAGGTATATTCTATTCTATTCTATTCTATTCTATTAAGTATTTATTTACAAAGAAAATTATAGCTAATACAGGTATTTATAATCGGTATGTACAAAATACATATGAAACAGTTGAGCTATCTACAGACCGCAAACGATCTAAAGGTAGCTCAACTGATCCAGATCAGTGCCAATCGGAAGCGTTCTCAAAACACTGGCTGCATTGCCACGCTGAATGGCAATGCTGATTCGCTGTGCCAGATACTCACCAGCCTTCGGGTCACGCGTCGGTTCGACCAGACGCCCCGCAAGAATTTTAAAAACCCGGAGGGCCTCGGTACCCCACGGACCCAGAGTCTCAAAGATTTCATTAGTAAAAATTATTAAGTCTCACGTCAATATTCACACTACCCTGGTTCTGATAGTCATGTCCTTATTTTAACAATTCTCTTAATATATTTCAGCTTAGCAGTCCACACCCGCCTAACATTAACTGTGTGGACACCCAAGGCAATACCTGTCTGCATTGTGCGGCGTACAGAGGACACGCTCGACTGGCAGTGTTGTTATTGCAGAACGGAGTTGATACTACTCTCAAGAACAACAGCGGTTAGTCATGATTCATAAGTTTTCAAAGTCAAAGTAAAAAATCATTTATTCAGTAATATCCGCAGGGATCATCTTGAAACGTCTTAAATCTAGGTGAATCTAAGCGCCAGTTCCTCGCGACCAAGCCTAGAAGAACCGGCAAGAAACTTACGGCTTGGTTCCTACCGTTTTTTTGTATGATCCTTTTACAAAGTAATAATAATGCAAATAATGAAACTCCAGTGTGGTGCACTCCAGTTTTGAAGCAATACTTAAATAAATAAATAAATAATGCTGGACAATCCACACAGCATCATCTAGTCCTAAGCTAAGCAGAACTTGTGTTATGGGTACTAGATGATTGATATGCTTAATACAATACAATATTACAAACATAGAGTTTTTTTATTATACATAGAAAATACGCAGAACACCCGGAATAAATATTTGCAGATCGTACAAACATTTATCCCAAGGCGGGAATCGAACCCGCAACTTCCTGCGTCGCAGGCGGACTCGCCCGCCGCGCCACATCGGTCGTCAAACTTCTAATGCGACTTCCAACAAGGTTGTGTTAAACGTTTAACGCTACCATGGAGGGGGTATGAAAGCATTGTTCTTTCTCTCTTTTTCTCATAGCCAGTTACGTTTCGTATATAAAAAGAAGTTTTACTTCAGTCGTGTGCTCTAAAGCACACTCGTTTTTTTTTGTTTTGTTTCCTCCGACTCAGGTGTGATTTATATAAATATAATAAAAACTAGCGGCCGCTCGCAGCTTCGTCTGCGTGGCAGTTTTTTCCCGTTCCCGTTAAACTTTCCTCCCCTATTTTATTCCCTTGGGGATAGAATTAATCAAAATCCTTTCTTAGCGGATGCCTATGTCATAACATCTACCTGCATGCCAAATTTCAGCCCGATCCATCCAGTGGCTTGGGCTATGCGTTGATAGATCACTATGTCAGTCAGTCAGTCAGTCAGTCACCTTTGAGTTATATATATTTAGATGGTTTGTGATACGAAGTTCACCAAGACAGCTAGCTTTTAATATTTTTGTACAGGTCAGCTAGCAGTGGACTTAGCTCGGGACTCAGACATGCGGGAAGTCCTCAGTGTGCGACCAGTGCATCAGTTACAAAGGACCGCGGCGAGGTTCGAAGGCCCACTACTGAAGCGGTCTCGCTTTCTAGGCTGGCGACGTCTTTGGGTAAGCAACACTACAAGAATTTATTTTTAAATGAAATAAATGTCATCACGACTTAAATCCGGTGTAAATCAGGCACACGAGGCTTAACACCTATATGCCTCAAGTTGATGTCAGAAAAAAAAATTGTTTACAAAAACGTATACTAGTATTCTATCAGTCATCTGATTCCCATACAAGCTATGCTTAGTTTGGAGCTAGATGATGTTGTGTAAAAATGTCCACAATATTTTTTACAGTTTTTAGCTTAACGTTTGACCTCACCTGATGTTAAGTGATGTAAATATTTATCTATACTAATAATATCATAAAGAGGAAAGATTTGATCGTTTGTTTGCATTAAATAGGCTGTGAAACTACTGGACCGATTTGAAAAATTCTTTCACCGTTGGGAAGCTACACTATCCCCGGGTGACATAGGCTAATTTCAAAAAAAAACTAGGGATCCTTACTAAAACCCATGTGAAGCCGGGACGGACTACTAGTTATAATAATAATCATTTATTCACCAAAATAAAGTTAAACTTATAAGTACGTTACAGTTATAGGTTCCTACTTATAATAATAACGTATGATGAACACTAGCCCCCGCACTAGGATTTCCTAGTAGGACTAGTCTCTTCCGTGCTGTTGTTTAAACCTAACAATTAGGTAGGTAATAGGTTAGAGGAACTCATACTATTAACTAAACTAATATTGCTTGTATCGCCGTACTTCGTACAATGTTTCGCTGTCACTCATCAATGTAATAATACCGATCACTACTCGTTCTCCTGAGACCCAAGATACAGGCTTTTCGCCTAGTTTGGGCCTCGCCGTTAATCTACACATATACTCAAAATTATCGTATCTTATAACTGTCTATTTGTTATCATGTGACTCTGTTTGGCAATAAATAAATATTCTATTCTATTCTATCTACAACTACTATACCACGAATTTATTGTATGAAATTATAGGCAGTACTCCAAAGAGGCGTATTACTGTACTACGGTTCCCGCGCAGAGGCTGCCCGGGGCGACGCAAGATGGCGCGGGCGTAAGTACCTCGACGGAGCGTCCGTGGCGGCGCCCGACTCGGCGGCCTCGCTGCTCGTCGTCAGCTTCAGCGACGGAGACACGCAGCGGCTGGCGGTGCCGGCTGAGACTGATGTCGCAAGACAAAGGCAGGTGAGCAACCCCACTCAGAACTAACTACTAACGGACAGCCGTCACAGCTTATTAGCAGCTCTACCTTCTGCGTTGTAGCTGGTGGGGTTGATCCCCACCGGAACGCCGTATAAAACTGCGCCCAATTCGGCTGTATAGAAGCTTACAACTGCACTATCCGACAAGAACTACAGCCAAGAGCTATATAAATAACGCTTTCATAGCTCTTAAATCACCACTTTGTACTTAGGCTATAATTGGTGTAGATTAATTCATCTATAACATAGAAACTTATGTGGTTTCAGGCTTGGATAACAGCATTTAACGAGCATATTGCCTACTCCGGGCATTACCTCTGGGCGGGCGCGTCTCCTGACTCCGCGAAGGAAGCCACTGAGGAGTTAGACGACGAATGCAAACCTTTAGGTAAGATATATGGAGATTAAAGCAAGTGACGACCGATGTGGCGCGGCGGGCGAATGTCCGCCTGCGATGCAGGTGGTTGCAGGTTCGATTCCCGTCTTGAGATAAATGTTTGTACGATCTGCAAATGTTTATTTCGGGTGTTCTGGGTATTTTCTATGTAGGTATAATACAAATATCTATGTATGTGATGTATTGTATTTAGTGCTATGGGTACTAGATAACTGGTATAGTCATCTAGTACCCATAACACAAGCTCTGCTTAGCTTGGGGCTAGATGATGCTGTGTGGATTGTTCAGCATTTTTATTATTATAGTTATAAGAGAGCTATGCTGAGTGTTTCTCTACGAGATTATTGCTTAGTATGATGCACGAAAGGAGTCTTCAAGGCGCACTATAATCTTTTCACCACACTGGTTCTTAAGAGCTAGTGACACGACGTAGTAGTAGTACTACGAGATAGAATTAGAAATCAATGTTCCGTAGAAGTTCCAAGGTCACTTACATAACTCTTAAAATCAGTTATAATGGCGGTGGGTAGACCGTATAGCTCGTAGAGCCGACAACGAGGAGGATAAAGGTTCTTGAATGGCGACCACGAACCGGAAGACGAAGCGTAGGGCGCCCTCCTACCCGATGAACCGGCGACATTGTTAGGATCGTGTGATGTTAGTGGATGGAAACGACTTGACTTTGACTTTGCTCAAATTCTTCCTGGAAATATGAAGAGGCCTTTATTCTCTAGCGGTTGTGGGTTCTACGAGCTATATGGTCTGCATACTGCCATTTTGACTTCATGACTCGGAAAATTGTGTCGGTGACCTAATATATTTTTTTTTTATATCCAGGTTCAATGCAGGACGCATTGACAGCTGCTAGTAACCACATGGCGCTCCTGGAGACACAGCTGCGGGAGTGTTCCGCTATCCTCGCCGCGCTGGACAATTCTACCACCATGGCGTCTTCATTACACCATTCTGCTTATATGGTAAACTATATATGCGATTTTATTCACATAATGATTGGCCTTATCATAATCATAATCAATTTATTAATCATTAAAAATTATAAGTCAGGGTACAAAAAAGAAAATAATTCATAATCAAATTTAACTTACAGCTAAATCAATTCATACAGGAGTAGGTAGATTGGTAACTACCTAATAAAAATATCCATATTTTAAAAACAATAAAATCAATGAATAGTGAATTAATAAAATGAATAAATTACAAGGCTACAATGCTAAGTATTCTTCCACACTTATTTCATTTATGCAGGGTGTCCCAAAAAATACTGTTAAGCGGAAGGCCAATGATAGAAGACCCCTTAGGGTACCCGAATCACTCCCATGTATGTTCCGCGATTTTTCATACTTTTCTTGTTATGATTTTTTTCTGAATTTTTGGAAATTGTCGACCTAAAAAACTTCTTTTTTTAGGTCAACAGTTTAAGATGATTCAGTTAGAGAAAGAAAACATTTAAAGTCTTCAGAAATATTGTAACAAAACCCTTGTATAACTATGTATATATAGATGTACTTTAAAAAGTATTGAAGTACTCTATAAAGTATCAGGTATTCGGTTAATCAGTAACAACTTAGTTTGGGGCTAAATGGCGTTGTTTCAAATTTACGTCAGTGTTATTTATTTGTTTGTATTTATTATTTATTTGGAAACATAGGTTAACATAATAATAATAATAATAATGCTGGACACTCCACACAGCATCATCTAGCCCCAAGCTAAGCAGAGCTTGTGTTATGGGTACTAGATGACTGATATACTTAATACAATATATTACGTACATAGATATTTTTTTATTATACATAGAAAATACCCAGAACACCCGGAATAAATATTTGCAGATCGTACAAACATTTATCCCAGGGCGGGAATCGAACCCGCAACCTCTGCGTCGCAGGCGGACATTCGCCCGCCGCGCCACATCGGTCGTCAACATGGTATGGGACATGTCATTTAACGAGAAGAGTGTCAGATATGAATGTGGATGGATATGTGAGTAGGGAAAGAAACGATGGATAGATTGTGTGAGAAATGATATGGGTAAGAAAGAAGTGACTACAGAGATGACGGATGATAGAGGTAAATGGAGGGAAAAAACCTGTTATGCCGACTCCACGTAAAGTGGGATACGGGCAGGAAGATGATGATGATGATTTATTTGTTTGTAGCGGTTTCAACACGCGTGTGGTACCGGTCAGGAGGCACTATCGTCGTTGCGGCATTGTGCCGCGCTGGTCGCACAAGCGAGGGACTCCGACGCAGGCAGGCTCAACCGAGAGGTATGCATACTATGTATCATTTATCTAAGCCCGGGCTTGAGCATGCTAAATTATTTTACTAGTAAGCTTTGAGGAATACGGAAAACAGTAATTAGAAGCAAGACGAAGTTGATGCTCTTCAATATGCTCAGGCTTTAAAATGGAGGTGGGCAGGCCACTTAGTACGAACACAAAATGACGGATGGACGCAAACAACGACCCTATGGAAGGGTCCAAATGGCAAGAGAAGACGAGGCAGACCACAGGAAAGATGGCAGGATGATATAGTGGAGGTAGCAGGCATCGAATGGAAAGAAAATTCTAAAGAAAGGAAGGAATGGAAACTGTTGGAGGAAGCCTATACCCGCTGAGGGTTCCTTAGTTTGTTCTTAAGAATTTAGTTTCCCTTTTATTTAAAAATGAAGGAATAATAAAGGCTTTTTTATTTTATTTTATTTAAGGTTTGAGCCACTGTGGTTCCTATTTAGTATAGAACCCCGCCATTACCTTCGATAGGTTCCATTCCTGTTATCCTAGGATTGGGGAACTGATAACTGAATAAACTGGTAATATCAACTGATAAATTGGTTAGTATCATAGATTTATCAGTTGCACCTGTTTAAAACTGTTTAAGACCTCTGCGTACGTATATCTCTCAGATATAAGTTTATTTAGTATTGTACGTATTTTACCAACCAGCTTTTTAAATAATTATTTAACAACTTTTTTTTCCACAATACATACATAAGGTTATCTGGAAGGACGCTTCATAGAATTAAGTTCGCCCTTTTGATTTTAATATGTACCTTATTTACTCAGATTGAAAGGAACAGGGTGCTTGAAGAAGCTCTCGCTGCTTTGGCCCGGACGCATCACGCTTTGGAAATGTCTGTTGCGGAAGAATTGACTAAGGTAAATGAACAAAAACATAAATATAAGAATCATATTTGAAATCTATACCATTTGTAAGAATCTTTGTCATGACCGACTGACATATAGACAACACACAGCCTAAACCACTGGTCGCAGAGACTTGACATTTTTTAGAGGGTTCGTCTTGGTACGTAGAGGTTGTCCAGCATTATTATTATTCTTCGAGGTAGTCTAAAAGGGGTAGTCAGAGTTACATCCGGATAGTACATTTGGTACATATTCACTTTTTGCAATAGTTAGTATTCGGTGACAGGTTTCCGTGCGACGATGGGGTTGCAACGTGACAGGTTGCAAGCCCACGGCTGCATTTTAAGTGGTAACGATCACATATAACTAAGCACTGCCTTTTAAGTCACGCACGTTAGGCCCTACGATGCACTACTCTAGCAGTAGCAATTCCTGAGTGCCTGCAAGTGTGCTACGACCTTAACATTTACTTTCTTGTTGCAGAGCAAAAGAAAGAAAAAATCAAAATCATCATCTACACTGAACGATTCAAAGGAAAACTTTTTTGACGTGTTTGAAGGTAATATAATGTTTACTATGTGCATCAGTTTAGTAATCATATTACGTTATTAGTAAGTACATTACTGGACAAAGGCCTTCATGCTTGGTGAAGTTTGCCATACTGACGATGCTTGGTAAATAGACATAGGTCGAGAGATCCGTCATTTTGCGTCCTAAAATCAGAAACCGGCCAATTGCGACTCGGACTTGCGCACGAAGGGTTCCGTACCATTATCTATAGTAAAACCGGCAAAAAATCATGTTTGTTGTATGAAAGCCCCTTTAAATATTTATTTTAGTCTGTTTTTAAGTATTTGTTGTTATAGCGTCAACAGAAATACGTCATCTGTGAAAATTTCAACTCTCTAACTATCACGGTTCATGAGATACAGCCTGGTGACAGACGGACAGATAGGCAGACAGACAGAGGAGTCTTAGTAATAGGGTCCCGTTTTACCCTTTGGGTACGGAACCCTAAAAAGGACACTCATACTAAGTTGACTACCAAAAGTCTACTCAATTAGTCGTCATGGCATAGAAATACCATTATGATTTGTGTGAAACTGTGTGAAACGAAAATGCAGTTTTATATGAAAAGCTAAGCCATTTTATCGTGAACAAAATTATATTATGTTAAGACAGACAATTGGGTGTTTCAGCCAAATTGGTCCACCCATTTCGTTCAGTGTGGTTAAGCTACAAATGTTCATATATTTAAAGTAGTTTTAAGTAGAGTATAATATGAGTAGATGTTTTGAACAGAGTCGGAGGATGAAGACGATACCTTGGTAACAGCAGGGCTATCGAGTCCTCTCGGTGCGCTCAGCCCTTGGGGAAGCAGTCCCGACCTCACCAGGAGAACTCCGATCGGTAGTGTCGATGGTAAGTTTAACTTAAGGTGACACTTGTCGACGCGAACTTGTTCATGGGCGGGGCTAACATTGTATGCTATCACATGCCATTATTTGAGTAAGGGTTAGAAATTATTGCGCGCACAAATAAACGCACTACGCAATTAAATAAAACCATTGGGTATAAGAGCAGGAATATCATGATGAGTTTTTTTGGTTACTTATATGAGAATATTCTGAATAAAAATCTCTGCTGTTCAGTTGTTTCAAGATTTTGTTGGTTTAAATTATATTTTACTCCCCCAGGTGATATAACACCCACAAATGAGGAACCAAATGCATATCCCCGACGGTTATCCGGCGCGTCCGAGTCATCCGGCTCGAAGGACTCACTGCACACAACGGTCAGCCCGACCTCATCCCGAGGCACGCTTGTGTCCCAAGGGGGACATGTGTACCGGAACGCGAGGCCTTACCGGAAACACACGAGGCCCAGGTACCTATTGTGACAAAGTCTATTAAAAAAATATTCTTCTAGGCAGTCGGCGAGTTAAAAAACCGCTGATTGAATATATACCAGAAACTTATGACAAAGACGAATACGAACAGATATCCTTTTGACAACTGTATGGAACACTCCAGGTGTGTAAGTAACCCAGGATATCATCCGGCTCGAAGGACTTGCTCCACGGTGCTCCGCTGGGGACCAGACCGAAAGTCTTACTGGTACCACAAGAGACCAGGTACTGCTAGACATACTAGTATATAAGCTTTGGCATGGGTGCTACAATGTTAGCACAGGTAAACGTATAGAAATATCTTTATTTAGACAGCATTTTGTAGCGTTGCATGTCTCGCCCTGCTGATGTTGAGTGGTAACCATATTGCCTCGCAGGTCACGCACGTTGGTAACTTACCCTACGTCCATCAACTTAAGGTATACAAGTGGTAAGCTCATGTCCCGTTATTCATCGGAACACGCTTCAAGCCGAAAAATCAAGCTACTTGGCGGCAGGAATAGATATGGTGGTAGTACTTCCCTGGACGAGCCCGTCACTAACGCCCGAATACTCAAACGCAACTTAAATTTAATCACGTCCCAAGTCGCAGTTTTTTGGCAGTTTGCAATGAAAGTCTGTCAAAAATTCGTCATTTGAGACGTGATTAAATTTAAGTTGCGTTTGAGTATTCGGCCGTAAGAGCCCTATTTATCCAATTTTATTACTTTTTCATCAACCTTACTTTGTTGATTTTATTCCCTCATTAATTTGCTTTGTTTATTTTTGTTTCAGTTCCGAATGGTCGGTTTGAGTGTTAGTATAACTAAAATAATTTTCTGGTCAATACCTACTTAAAGCACAACTTTGACTAGCGCTTTAAAATGACAAGTGCCATGCACCATTTTTTGCATATTTTTTAATTATATTTACATATTTATGACGCTTATGGAAATACGCACCTGCTTAGGCTTAAGTGCGAGTTTCTTAAAAGATTATTATTTTTTATATTCCAAAGAAACAAATGTACAAAATGTGATCTGAAGAATTTATTGTGATTTAATAATAATATTAAATATTATTCTAATAAATAATTAGGTAGATAATTAAAATATGATGACAAATTACAATTAAATAATGATTGCCTGGGGATTTTGTGAAACAATATATATATTTTAAAAATTATGCATTTTGCTAATTTTTTTATCAAGGCAAAATGTTGAATATTTTAAAATTGTTAATAATAATAACGTGATCATTCCATTTTAAAGTTATTTAAATATTAATAAATGAATCAAATAACAAGTGTAATTACATATCAAGCATTTATTTAAAACTTACCTGGTACCTACAATCTCAATTTTAAAATGCTTTATTAATTTTAACTCGAATAATTTGGAGTTTAACCCCTGAATACTCAAATGGATCTCAAATTTAAGCACGTCTCAAGTGACGAATTTTTGACAGATTTTCATTGCAAACTGTTAAAAATTCATCACTTGAGACGTGCTTAAATCTGAGATGCATTTGAGTACTCGGCGGTAAACCTGACCGAATTCAATCAAATGTGATAAAACTATGACATTTTATAGGTTATTTTTAAGCTTACTTATGTGACTCATTTTGTTTTTGCTTATTAAATGTATATTATTTTTCATAATTTGTCTTATTTTTTGTTTAGACACCTTTTGAGTTTTTCATTTACTTCCTGTATCTGAAAACACGGATGGATCGTCGAAAATGTTGTCTTCTCAGTAAAAATAATAATAGTAATATTAAATATTTGTGGAGATTTTTCCACAGCGTCATCTAGCTCCAAACTAAGCATAGATTATATTATGGGAACTATCTTGTGGTAGATAATGGTCGTGACTACATTGGTGACTTGTAGCTGAATTTCAGTTTCCCTATCAATCCCTATTTTAAAGAGGACATTATTTACCCAGTCTGAATAATTAAACGGTAAAAAGAGATAATGCGTACAGTCTATTAGACGTATCTTCTCATTCTCATTGGAGTCGCCTTGACCTTGAAGCTTGCAGCCGGTTACCTATAAATCATTAACTGCACGCTGGTCCCACGTTGGGCGCCAATGCAGGTAGTACGGCTGCGCAAGGCCCATAGGGAGGTTGCAAAAGGGGGAGACGTCGCCCAGTCTCGTAGCTTCCAATCCAGCCAGTTGCGCCGCAGCGTCTGCCGCGGAGACACGTCTGTGTAGCGCCCGCGTTCACATCACCCACACATGGCGCTGACACTGATTTATTCGTGAGTCCTTGTATTTGATGAATTATATAATTGTATTCTATTTTACCAATAGTTTTTACCTTACAAAATGTGTATCACTAAGCTATAGAGATTGACGCATTGGCACGTTGTTTTTTTATCTAAAACCGATTTATTATAATGATACCAATTTAGTTTTGACAGGTAACATTCAGCTCGATATGAATTTGAGGATTTAAAACTCAGTATCTGTATTCCAAAACATTAGACGATTCTTTTACGTCGCGCGTCGGCTAGATGAATCATGCAACAAAAATTGGCAATGTTTGGTATTTTCCATAAAAATCAATAAACCTTTGCCATTAGGCGACATATAGATTATAGGGTGCTTCAAAGTTTTATTTCTAAAAGCGTTAATGGTAGTACCTACCTTATCGCTACATATTTCATCGTGCTCGTAAAATAATCGTAACATATGATTGTAGTCTATTATTGCTAGAATTATATAATAATGCGTTTCACTCCGTTTTGTTATATTTTTGGGAATAAATATCCTCTTAATCCTATTTGAGAAGAATAAGATGTTTTTGCCTAGTTTTAGTGACAGGCTTTCAGGTTATATTAGGTCAGTTCACTTAAACTGCAAAGGTTAAATGCTAAAGTTAAAATGAGTGTACGAGTGGAAATATAAACAGAAGTTTGTCACGTAAATGAGTTAAAAAGTTAGATTGACAATTCCGACCCGCAACCGCTTTGGGATTTGCTCAGTTTTGCACTGTTCTAGTTTTGGCATACATACGTAGTTTTGCGTAAAACGTCCACTCATTAGCACATCCTCGGGGAACATGCCTTTTGAAGTAAATAATGCAATTGTTATAAGCAGAGGTAACCACTCAACATCAGGTGGATCTAATTTAGTAAAGATGTAAATTTTACCAAATTAGGTATTTGTTACCATACCGTTTTGTAGTGGATACCTAAGTATATTGCGTATCCCTGGATAAATGGAGAAGATGGAACGCCGCCGAGTGTTGTTCCCCGCCCACCCTAATAATGACACTATTCTTTTACAAATAATGGCATGAAAACTGTTCGTTCTTGTATCAGTAAACATACCAGACGCTCTACAGTAACGCGGTAACTTCAATAACATTTTAAAATAGTCTGTCGGCTCCACCGCCGGAGGGCGTTCTACTTTGCCGACCGTGATCTCTACTTAAGTTTTCGTTTGGTGGTCGATACAACGACTACTTACAATAAAACATACGTACAAAACTAGATAGCCCGGGATCCTGAAACCAAACAAATGAAAACGAACCATAACCATGCGGTTTATGCCCAATTTGAACTCTCCTTTTCAACCCAAATTCTAAAGCCTTCTTATCCCCTTGACCTCAAACTCTTCACAAGGACGCTACAGAATGTTACTGGAGAAAACTGAGCAAGATGTAGGCGCTGTTACACCCTTCCTTAGAGATTTGTCGGTCTTTATTATTTTGACTTTTATAACTTTGAGAAAATATAATCATTTTTACTCTTTTTATAGGTAGGTAAGAACGGCCGTTTCTTTCGTCTTTTTATCAAAATATTTTGTATTCTTTTTAAATACAATCGGTAAGAATTACGTTTAGCTCAAGGTTCGTAGGCTATGTCTACGAGCACCTACGGCGTAGTGTTTCTGGTAGCTACATAAAAAGTATATCACGC
Source organism: Electrophaes corylata (assembly GCA_947095575.1). Classification (NCBI taxonomy): domain Eukaryota; kingdom Metazoa; phylum Arthropoda; class Insecta; order Lepidoptera; family Geometridae; genus Electrophaes; species Electrophaes corylata. The sequence continues at coordinate 13,288,476 of OX352699.1, read as the reverse complement.
ACAAATCAAGCCACCGCGGCACCGATAGGTTAGGTAGTGTATAAATACAATATTGGGGGACATATTTTAAAGAATGATTCGACAAAGATGAATGACAATTAGTGACATAATTTACTAGGTGACATGCTTGCTAATAGGTTGAACTTAAAACTGTTTGTAATTTTTTTCTAACTTCAGTTAGTAAACAAATGTAGCTGTTCAAGTTTATATTCACGCGGACAGCTTTTAACTGTGATTTTGTATGTGATGTGACCCGTCATCTATGAGTATCATTGATCGAAGACTTCTGCGCACCAAGACGAAAGTACCCTGAAAATGTTCAGTACAATTGGCTCATGACATATAAGTTAAGAAGAACGATTGAGTCACTAAAAAAGGCCAACACCTACGGTTTAAAATAACACAAAGAAAATAAAATTATAAAACAAAGAGCCGAAAACAAGCATACGGGGTCTTTCGTTGTTTGTAATTAGGCCTTCAGGAAAGCCCGACGTGCCAGTTCGCCAGTTGGCGAGATTAAAACAATCCTTGTACGGTCAACGACAAAAGTTAATATACATACATATGCAACTTGTTATATATATACCTATATAACTTGCAGATGGCACACCTGATATTAAGTGTTAACCATCACTTATAACAAAGCATTACTTCTCATTCATTAGGAACGTGTCCTTCGATGTACTACCCTGCGCCCATCAACCTGAGGTATACAGGTGTTAAGCTTCATATGCCCGTAATTCCACTGGCACCCACTCTTTGAACCAAGACGCAACAACAGCAGAACTAAGCATGGTCGTGGTGAATATTATTTCTGGCTTGTAAAGTTCAGATATTTCTTATAACAGCTCAGTTTCAATCGAAATGTATTTGATTTATTTATTAAAGATTCGCCTTGACATGGATAACTTAATAGACTAGTAATAACTATAGTTGCAATTATCTGGTTCGTTTTAGTTTTTTTTTAATTTTGTGTATATTTATTTCGGTTTTGTCTGAGTACCTACAGACAAAAAGGACATTAAATAACTGAAATTGTGATTATACTTTTGTCACTGACTGTACCAACGCGCTGTGTAGGTACCTATACAAGAGGTAATAGTGGTTTCTTGGGAATATTAACCTCTAAGTGGATTATGAGGGAAGTACCTAAGTCTCACGGTTGTAGAAGTTTTTGCTTGGAAGTAAGTAATAAAACCTTCTTAATAAAGAACTGTATTAGCTTATTTAATTAAAATTAAATAGGCCTTAAAGAATTCTATTATTTATTTTTATTCAGCAACGAAGAAATACAATCTTTCGCGATTTCCACGTAAAGTGGATTGAGCATGACTGAGTAACTAAAGTAGGTAGCTTTGTCCGACTGTCTTGAGTTTGAGTAAACTATAAGTATGTAATACAGTTCCAGCGAACTGGGTCGAGAATTGTGAACACAATTCTTTAGAATTGCGTGCTCTTTTGGGAATACCTTGGAAGACGATTTATATATTTTATCTGCAGAAAGTATAAATATTTGCCCGTGATACATTACGATAAAAGAGATTTTTACTGTGTAAAGTCGCGTGAATATTTTACGCAAGTAACACGATTGGTTGTTGACGAAGTGATTACAGGCACATGAGGCTTTGCGCACCTACCTAAATTTTTCAAACGGAAAAATTCTTAGATCACGGCCGGATTTGAACCCATAACGTTAGAATCAGAAGGCTGGGTCACTCCCACCCACTAGACCACCGGTGCTACTTTTTGTCGTTGTAAATATTCACCTATATTATATACCTACTTGCTCTACCAGCAGCGCCACATGACGCGCTAATGACACATATATTCAACCTAAATCTCGTTTAGCCCCTATAAAACTTTTCAACTGACGGCCGACATCGACCCGTCTGGTGGCTAGGCCGGGCTGACTGTAATTATCGCTGTGGTTGACTGTATAGTGATTTTATTATTTATTGCGCATTTAATCTGATCTGAAACAAATACAAGAATATTTTTCCACAAATATTTATTATTTATTTATTTTATTTAGTTATTCTGACGAGTTTTTGAGGTTAAATCCTCGTATTATTTTGAGGTAAGACAAGATTGAAACAATAATTTGATTGTCAAAATTGAGGCTGCATAAAATGACAGTTTCAAAAAATGACATTTGGGGACTGACACGATCGAAACATGAATTCGTGGGGACCGTTTTCTGTCATCTTTGGAAGCAACATTGTATTTTCATTTTAATTGTTTATCTAGTGTTATTTTATGTTCTGATGGGTAATTTTGGTGGTATTTTAACCATCATTACTTGAGGTCTTAGCACAAGTGTGAACAATTAAAATGAAAGTGTGTTATGAAGCATCCTGATTTGAACGAAAATGTTTCCCTTTGGTTTTGAAGAAAAACGCCATCTTTTTTTTTCAAAACCGATGACAGCTGACTTTACTTTTTTTACCGACTCGACTTGAATAAAAATAATTTATTTAACCCACTTGACCTTGGCAAAAAACATGTATTCGTCATATTTTATTACGGGAATTGGGTCCCTGACTCACTGACATAAAGACACCGCACACTAGGTACTGAACATAAAGACTTGAAATTTTCAGGCTATATTTGTTGAGCCTAGTGCCCCACACATAGGCTCGATCATATTTCAATCCACAGACAGCCGCTGAAAAACCTACCCAGATACAAATTTTCCATTGTTTTCTGTTTTTGTTATAATTATTGATGATTATAATTATGATTTATGGTGCGTAGAAGTATACTACGAAAATAATTCTCAAAGTGCACTCAAAGTTAGTTTTTTTGCCACTACCTGGTGGAACACGCATTTAGCCCACCTGATGTTAAGAGGTAACCATCACATATAACAAGATATTGCCTTGTATGTCACACACGTTAGGTACAAGCACTGCGATGCACTGCTCAGCGTCCAACCTCAGGCATATTGAAGTTAAACCTCATGTGCCTGTAATTTCACCGGCACCCACACCCTTCAAACCAGAACACAGCAAGCTGCTTGGCGGCAGAAATAGGTGCGGTGGTAGGTAGTACTTTCCCGGACAAGCCCTTTCACAAAGAGTTCTACTACTACTACTACTGAAAGTAAAAATCTAATCACAACAGCACAGCGATTAATCTTTAACGCTTTATGTTTTAGTTTGAAACTCTTAAGTTAAAACGAGTTAATATTCCCCGATTGAAAACGATTAAACTTTGTAAGTTATGTTTAAACTTGTTGACAAAGTCGAAACTCGACAAAGGTTTAGAAATGCGCAGGTTCAAAATTGATTTTAAACTTTATGCTAAGTATATTTATACTAAACGTTGTTTTCGTAAGTAAGTAAGGAAAGGAACCTAGGTACTCATCTAAGTTAATAAACTTACAAATGTATTTGTAACTATGTCGTAACTTATCGCAGTTTTAGATTAATAGGACATCACAGGATTTAATAGGACAGTTTTAGATTGATATTATAAAAAATAAAAGGTAAAAAAGGCACTAGTAAACTCAGCGTAACTTTGAAATAGTTACACCATGTTTTGTCATTTACTTTGTCAGGAAGATTAAAATTAGGTCGAAAGAGACATTACACTGCGTAACTATTTGACCGTTACGGCATATCGTTGACAAAAACCGGCCAAGTGCGAGTCGGACTTGAAGGGTTGACGGGTCGACGATGTGTTCCGGACCGCTATCTTTGATCAAAACGGCATTATAGCCTAGTAACAGACGGACAGACAGGCGGAGTCTTACTAATAGAGTCCCGTCTTACCCTTTGGGTACAAAACCCTAAAAAGCTCATAATTGAACGTGCCTAGATTCACCAAGTAGGTATATAAGACTATTCAATGTTGTCATTGTGACTCTAATAAATACCGTTTATGCTTCTTAAAAAAATGGTGTCCAAAAGGTACTTTATTTTGTCCGTAGTTATACTTTTGTGAGATAAATGATTGGAACAAGCACATCTACCACCTGGTGGTGAACAGCTACTCTGTCTATAACAATTGAATACACTCATAGAGCACGTGCATGATTATGCCCTACGTCACTCATAAACAAAAATACTTGATGATTATGCAAAGGCCGACAAAGTTGTATTTATATTTAAATATGTTTTATTTTTATTTAATAGTCACTTATAAATCAGTGTTGGTTACAGAACTATTTCATCACAATAATGGATATCAAATAAATACACCTTATCACTATTAACACTGGGACTATTTTAGTTTGCATTCATAGTAAAGTGTTAGTAAGGTAAAGTGAAGTGTTAGCAAAGTGGTAGAGCGCCGACCGTCGCGACGGACTGAAGGCGTGTTGGTGTAAGATGGAAGAGAATGTTGGCAGCATTTGTAACTACAGGTTAGTGCCTTTTTAACTGACTTCAAAAAAGGAGGTTCTATGTATGTTTACTGATTTTTCGCTCAGTTGTGGATCGATTTTGTAAATTATTTTTTTGTTTGAAAGGGTATATTCTCACAGTGGTCCCATTGTCACCAAGTTAGACCTGATCAAGAATCCCATAAGAACTATACTGGTTCTGACCTTGATACTAACTTCAGACCGATCAGTAGCTACCACATACCAATCTTATTATAATTATAGGTTTGGATAAAAAAAAATCTATAGTGTAATGACTTTATGAGGTCTTGTAAATTACTTTATCTTTTGAAGTACCTATATTTCAATTCAACTCAAAATCAAAAAACAATTAATCAGTAATATCCAGGGATCATTTAGGCCCCAGCTCCTGAAGGCTTAAGGGGTTGGCGACAAACAAGTTATCTTCTAGCAAAAGTCAAAAAACATTTATTCAGTAATATCCGCAGGGATCATCTTGAAACGTCTTAAATCTAGGTGAATCTAAGCGCCAGTTTCTCGCGACCAAGCCTAGAAGAACCGGCAAGAAACTTACGGCTTGGTTCTTATCGTTTTTCTGTATGATCCTTTTACAAAGTAATATAAATATAAATAATGAAGCTAGCAAACTACGTCTGTATAAGCTACTCGTACGTAGAAAGTTTTTCTTATGATAACAAAAATATGAGTTTCATGTACTCCATATTATTTATAATAACATTTTGTTTTTTGAGCCTCAAGCCTTGTGTGTGTTTAAGGTCACTGCCTCAACTCATGAATAAAGGCTTTAAATATTTTATCTAATCGGGTTTCGCTGGCTCCCGCCTACGTAACCAATGAATACTGAATTTCAGCAAATGCGTTCAATGAATTTTTGTTTGTAATCAACATAAAGATTAAACTTATTATAGACTTTCTTCTTGAGGTTTGTGGTATCTGTGACGAGAAGATGTCTCGTAATTCCCAAACGCTGCCCGTCCAAGTTCTCATTCGTCGGCTGACCTCTGTCAAAGTTGGACGTACCTATTTAGGTCGACTGACCCAAATAAACGTCTACACTGAGAAAAATAGATTTCGAGCATCTTACACCGTTGAATTGTAATTACGCTGGGCGAGTTTGTGACGCTACGTTGGATTTTACCTTTCAAAGTGAATATGTCAAAATGATACCGTCTATTACACTTACACAGAACGACCGGAACAATTTTATAAGGCGTTTTTGATCATTGTTACGTTTGGTCGGTTTTTCGCCTTCATACGAACAAAATCGCCGTAATAACGGCACTTTTGACTTTTCATTTTTCTCAGTGTATAAAACATAGTTTCACGACTTTCAATGCCAGGCACAACAGATATCCTCTTAGATCTCTTATTACCAAGGGCCTGCTCAAACATTCTTTGAGGATGTTTAAGGGAGATATTCAGATGTGCGTTTGGGCATACCTACCTTTGTCTACCCCTTAGGCTTTTAACGAACTGGCGCTTAGATTCACCTCGATTACGTTTCAAGATGATCCCTGCGGATATTACTGAATAAATGATTTTTGACTTTGACTTTGACTTTGACTAACGGTCTTGAGTATCGCGGGATCTGAAGGATTACCGTGCCTAGGAATTACGTGAACCTATATTCTTTTTATTTTTACCGAAATATGTCAAAATTGGTACCTATCTAGAAGTTACCTCTTTAGTAACCTATTTTTGTTGTAATATGCAAATAATGTTTGTGTAATGTTATTTCCCCTACGTTCCTTACTTTCGCTAATTGCGTGTGGGAGAAATCCCAGTTGCCAAACGAATTATAATTGGCTTTTGAGAAAGTTTCAAACTGCTTTATGTAATCCATGATTAAACCCAGACTGAACCGTTTAATAGTTCATCATCAGTAGCCTGAAGAAATTCACTGCTAAACTTAAGCCTGATTCTTGTAACGAAATATATATATATTTTTTGTACAATTTATAGGTAGACGTTTGACCGCAATCTCACCTGATGTTAAGTGATGATGCGGTCGGATTTAATCCACGTTTCAAGATTGACACAAGTTTCGAGAATATCAATCTATAAACGGTATTCTTCGAAGCTCATTATGACAAGAAAATCGTAGATGTTTATTTATTTTATGTCAGGATAAAGAGTATTCATCTGTAGAAAATCCATTACCGCGCTCGGAGTAATTTTCTTTCAAACCTTCATCAGCCACTTAATACCCTTTTAGGGGTATTCTGGGAATTCTCTTTTGTATCTTTTGACTACAGAATTCCTGCTAAGTGTTTCTATATAAACCACTAGCGGCTCGTCCCGGCCTCGCACGGGTAAGGATCCCTATTTTTTTTGAAAATATAATATTGCCTATGTTACGGGGATATTATAGCTTCCCAACAACGGTGAAAGAATTTTCCAAATCGGTCCAGTAGTTTCGGAGCCTTTCAATGCAAACAAACAAATGAACATATAATCAAATCTTTCTTCTTTATAGTATAGACAACAGAATAAATCGAGCCAAAGTTTCTTTACATCGTATATTATAGTAGTTCTATTATAATAATATTAGTATTACATATTATGTAATACTAGCGGCCGCTCGCAGCTTCACCCGCGTAGCAGTGTTTTCCCGTTCCCGTTATTTTTTCGGGATAAAATGTATCCAGGTTACAATCTATATCTAAGTATTCCAAATTTCATCCAAATCAGTCCACTGGTTAGAGTTAGAGCGTGAAAGAGTAACAAACATCCATCCATCCATCCATCCATACTTACAAACTTTCGCGTTTATAATATTAGTAGGATCAAGCAAGGCTTATCTATTATAGGCAACCACAGCTAGCAACGACAATATTTGCTGCGGATCTACGAGCTACGTCATTAAGGGAGGAAGTCCAATAGCAAACACGACATTAGCGATAACGAGACCATTATGATATTTCTGTAATGAATGATTACGAAGATTAAACTTGCTTTTGTGGGCTAAATTTATTTTAGAAAAGGTATTTTACCACCAAATTAATGTTTTCAAAATTGTTCAACATGAAAAATCTTGGGTAGGCACCTCTCTATTTTATAGCCACTACATTTTTATTTAAACATTTTATTCGTATCGTTATTCGTATAATTGCGTATCACCAACGTTTTTTAATGCATCCCGTGTGAGGGAACAAATCAAAAACAAAACGGAAATAGCTCCAGCCGTTTTTGAGTTTTAGCGAGACAGCGCACAGGAATTGATTTTGTATATAGATTAGAATATGATTCAAAGTTCGAAGAAAGCTACGGCGTAGTCACTACGTTACTACTACTACGTCAGTCTAGGCTTGGTCGAGAGGAACTGGCGCTTAGATTCATCTAGATTCCAAGATGATCCCTGCGGACTTTACTGAATAAATGGTTTTTGATTTTTACTTTGACTTTGAATCAGCAAGTTAAAGCAGCAATGGGCAGGCCATACAGCTCGTAGAACCGACAAAAAATTAGGTGCGAAACCCAACACCGTTCTACGACGTATTGACTCTCATCATCATCATCATCAACCTGTGGAAGTCCACTGCTAGACATAAGCTTCCCCCATACGTTTCCAAGAAGAACGATTCTGAGCCCTTTCCATCCATCGACTTCCCGCGGTCCTAACAATGTCGTCAGTCCATCGGGTAGGAGGATGACCTACGCTTCGTCTTCCGGTTCGTGACCACCATTCGAGAACCTTTATTCTGTGTGGTTGGTCGGTTCTACAAGCCACTTCACCTTGCCCACTTAAAAACTACGCTACGCTAGCTGAATTTATTATACTGAAACCCCAGACGGTTCAAGGATCTTATAAATTGTTTAAATGAGAATTGCATTGTGGATCTGCAACCTGATGCATATAACATGAGCCGGAATAACGAGCTTCAGTAGTAGGTACAATACCCAGACCAAGACAGTTTGTACCTTATACACACCACAGATAATTTTATTATTTTCTGTGTCGTGCATCATGTATACTATTCCAGCAGCAGCGATGGGCTTGCAACCCGTCACGTATGGATTACAAACTACTGCAAAATGTGGGCATGTACTAAATGTATCGTATGTATCTGGACGTACCCCCGAATGACTCCGCTGTCTGTCTGTCTGTCTGTCTGTCTCGGATCGCGCGTCACTTCGATCAGAAAAAAATTTAATAAGCGAGGGCCTAAGCATATACATAATTCAATAGTTCACATATAAATACAATAACGCTAGCGTGGATACACCACGCTAGCGTTATTGTATTTGTATTTGTGTGATATAAAATATACTTGAATGAACTATATTATAGTACGAGTATAATAATACTACATAATATATATGAAACATTTCATTCATCGCACAAATGTTTGGAATCGATCCAACCCACAACCTAGCCAGGGCAAAACTGAGCTGGGACCAATCAAATAAACTCCGCCATTTCTTACGGAGTGCCGGCAATCTTTTTTTGATTAGCCCTACAATTTAATTTTCACCCTGTAGACTACTTCCCCCTCTTCTTCCTCTTAATGTGGGGGAAGGGGCAGGGGTAGGGGTTCAACACACGAATGTATTCATCAACTGTAGGTACAGTTAGCGACACTAACATATAACTAAAACGTCGTAATTTTTGTGTTTCCTGGTTTGTAATAAGCGAGTCCCTTTTATATATAACTAGCTTTTGCCCGCGACTTCGTCCGCTGGCCTACCCGATGTATTCATGTAGAGAATTCTTTTCTTAGTACAGTTTTACGCACCAAAACAAATAAAGTCTGAAAACCAAAAGTATGTAATAAATGTGTCATGTATTAGTTTTAATTTTGCCCTAAAGATTTCTGTACCATCCCAAAAATCATTCTCTCAAGCATGTAGATGGATCCACGGTCGCTAAGGTACCGTATTAAAAACATCCCAGAGCTTATTTCACTCAGGTAGGTAGAACTCTTGGTAGTGCAGTTGGCTAGCGCATTCCCGTATCAAGGAGAAGGGGTTCAAATCCCACTCGAGGGAATAAGTTTTGGGATAATATAAAAATCTAACTTTCATGTGATTTATGTTGGTGAATGTACTGCGGCTAGCGGGAAGTGAAGCGTTAATCCAGACTTAACGTGAGCTGTTTAGCAGGCGTGTTGTATGTTGAATGAAACTGGGAATGCTTTATCAAAATGTTCCACGAAAATTCACAACGAAATAAAGAAAAGAAAATATAATGAGCACGATATTTCAAAACGTAGGTACATATCCATAACTTTACTCCTCTCAAGTAATACCAAGAATAAAAAATCATCCTGGCCCTTATTCACTAAGAAGAAACGCCAAACAAAATAAAGATTAACTTTTTAGTGTATATCAACTCCGATAACAGTGTTTTAGGCCGTCCCACTGCCTCCACATTGGCGTAAAGACTGCTAAAAAATAAATTAAAAAAAACTGCATTGAGGACTAAATTATGTAAAAATATATACAATAATAATGAAGTCCTATAATCGGTAATGTTATCGCGCACAGCGATTTCTACCACGCAACCGTTTCTAACCTACATCTCAAATACAAAAAATCCAAACTATGGCTCTGCCGCTCCCGACAAAGAAAATGAGCGATCCGGACGTCCACCAACCCCTGAACTATAGTGTTAGACTGTACCTCAGTTGTTAGCTCCATCCATAAGGCCCTGCTAAAGCTGGAACCGACAATCGATAACCTTACATGCCCTTCAAACATGTCTAGCCACTAACGACCACCCACCCTAGAAGTGACTGTGCAGAACATTTGTTTAACATTCAATCGTGAATTGCTATCACAATGTAGTTATTAAACATCTCAATTTGCTGTGATGCGGTGGTAATTTCAGTCATAGAAATCTCGGTCATCAATATATAAACTACTCTCTTATTGCTAAAGCAGTATTCCAGTATGTAAGAACGAGAATATAATGATGAGAAAAATATCAACGCTTCTTTGTAAATATGGCGAAGGGTCTATTGCGATCCATCTCTCCCGGCTTACCAACCCGTGTTATCCCGGAATAAGAGATAAATGAGCCGTATTAATACAATATTATTAATTATACTTAGAGACCTTCATATTTGGTGTTTTATGTACAGTAGAAATGTATTTTGTTACAAAATTGAGGTTATTTGTCAAATATAATATTTGAACGTAGGTACCACGACAATGATAGTGATTACAAAATTACCACCCATCAACACGGACAACTTTTTCCATGGAACTAACACTGTGAGAGCAAAGTAAAAAATTCTATTCTATACTATTTAGCTTAGTAGTTATTGAACTGTTAACTTAATATCAATATGTACATCAACTGTTAACTTAATACAATGTTAGCAATATTGTACTGCTTATCAGTCATCTAGTACCCATAATACAAGCTCTGTTTAGCTTGGGGCTAGATGATGCTGTGTGGATTGTTCAGCATTATTTATTTACTAGCTGCCGCTCGCAGCATCGCCCGCGTAGCAGTTTTTTTCCCGTTCCTGTTTTGGGATAAAAAGTAGCCTATATGTTAATCCAAGTTATAATCTATGTTAATTCCAAATTTCATCTAAATCGGTCTACTGGTTAGAGCTTGAAAGAGTAACAAACATCCATCCATCCATCCATACATCCATCCATTCTTACAAACTTTCGCGTTTATAATATTATAGTAGAACTAGTACGAGTCCCTGAAGTTTTTAGAAATGGTCTTATTACAGCCTGTACGGTGGCTTAACTCTTGTGGTTTTCTTTAGAACCATATCGTTGTACCTAACTTACCACGATGGGTCTCGATGGACAAGCCAAGCGATGGGTAGGTACAATAGCGATGAGGAAACAACTGTCAAATGCTGTCAGACTCTCGTATCTTCATTGTCCGTCCGTATCAGCGATACGCCCATATCTCTGTGTAGTGTTTATCACAGAGTACAAATAATAATCTAGATTGGGTAAAACTGCGTTACAACATATATAAACAATACAAGCTTCAACTCTTCCCTCTGCACCCTTTTAGGGGTTGAATTTCGGAAATTCCTTAGTACTCCTCTATGCACCAAAACGACCCTGAAAACTCTACAAGTCTCTACGACCAGTGGTTTAGGCTGTGCGTTGTCTATATGTCAGTCAGTCAGTCAGGATAAAGGTTCTTAAAATTGATATAGATTTTATTACGATTTGGGTCGCAGTCCCATTTGATAAAGCAAATAATTACCTAAACGACTCCCAACGGAGGATTCCTATTTTATTTTTATCTGCCTCACCTAAAAAGACAAAGTAAAATACGTTACTGAATCGTAAAACGGCAAGTTTTTTTCAATTATCGATGGTCCATTAGTCCCGTGGGCAAGCGTGGGCAAGCAAACAGCTGGGGTTGGTCGTAGTCTACCTGACATTGATTCGAGACCGCTGGGTTCAACTGAGAATCTATCAAACCAATTTAAAAGTATTATACACTTAGCGGCACAATTAACCGCCCGCAGTTGTAAGTTATTGGACATAAATTTTTCAAGTGTGAAAGATATTTATGAACTAAAAAAAAAACAAAACAACCCAAGATAGCTGTCATTTATTTCTTATTCAAAAACACGGTTAAACCCAATTACAACAAGATAAGTTAAAGATACAATCAAGATTGACCAAAATAGATACTGGAATAAATAAAATTAAAAACTGTTTACAGAATTTGCAGTGAATCAAATTCGTCGTAAATAGATATTATATGTATAAGCACCGAATGGTTTGCAATCTGTCACATCTGGAATACCAACTACTGCAAAATGTGGGTTATGCACCAAATGTAATATCTGGATGACTACCCCCCTTAGACTTCCTCGAATCTCGAGGTACTTGGTACTAAGAGATCTGAGGGGATAGCTACCGTGTTTGGGGATTAAAGTCGTTAAGCGATTTTTTTCTTTGTTTTTTCATTATTATATTGTTTCAAACGTCAGTGCTTGTGATTACGGACGCATCGGTTGGTCCCTGACCGTTGTCTGAGAGTTGGTATCGGATTGTATTGATCGGAAAGGCAGCCTTGAACACCTCCCGGTCCCTGGATGTCACGCATTTTTACTGGGTATTTTGAACCCCTGTCGGTTGGCTGGAGCGGGTAAGATAAAAGGGTAGGTAAGGTAACCTTGTGAAACAAAAGGATATTTTACGTGAAACAAAAGAGAATCATGATTATAATATAACGGGCCTTTAAATCTATTGTTGATAATTTATCCACCATTAGAACGTTTTCCACCCTGTTTACGAGACGCTTTAAGTGCTTGGGGACATGATTAATCTTTATTAAAATAAAACTGTAGAGGTCGAAAGTCTGTACATAAAAGACATTTTTCTGATATCTTTTCTATACCTACTTAAAAAACCTAAAAAGACGACATTGACTTTTTTATTCTTAAAAGACTTCAGTCACTGAGCGATTATGTTAGCCTTATTACGTTACCTACTTTAAATTATAGCAGAATATATTAAAAAACCAAAATAGACTAACAAGATTACTAAAAGTAAGTAAGGTACCTAGGTTTATCTTTTGCGTGTATCCAAAGCTAAGAAAAATATCGAATAGTTGTAAAAGTCATGAATTTTTGAGCTGTGTGTGGTGTGCGCGTGTTTGAGTATACCTACCGATTACTTTAGAATTTAGTCGTGGCATACCTACCTTCTTGATTGCATGCCCAAAAAGTATAGCCAAACAAACCTTAGCTACAAGAAATACGTAATAATTAAAAAGGTTCAGTGGAGCAGTAATTACTTAGAAGCAGGCTGTGAGCGAGCGTGGGAGGTCCCTTGTTATCAGGTTTCAAGAGGCAATACATCTTTTCATTTATTCAGTAAACCTCTGGCTTCTGTGCCATCTGGCTCTCATGATAGTTGCTGTATTACAGAACTCTGATTTATACTCCATTATCATATTAAACTTCTGTGTTAGGTTTATGATACTACCGGCTTAATTCATGATAACATTTTTAAAAAGCTCAAAATTAATAACAAATTATAAGTGTTAGAGTATGAACTTTTTCTATAGACACTATGACCATTTATAAGAGTCGTTGTCCTGACTAACTGACTTAATTATAGACAATGCATAGAGATGTCGATACATGCCATAAAAATAGGCCAATTCTCATAACGAAATATCGTCAAATTCAAGTTTCAATTGTATTTATCTGCAAATGGTATTCACTGAAACTGACATTTCAGACAGGCCCAATTTTGACAGTCAAATTCTGGTTCTAATCTTGTCTCAGCTCAAAAAATTTAGCAGAATTGGGCCCCTGGTACTAAAGAGTCCTGAAATTTATTTTAAATTAAATCAAACTAAATTATACTTAGATGATTTCAACACTTTGATAAAGTCATACCGGCAGATCTACTCTTAGAAACGATAAACGAATAATATAAAAAAAACGAATAATATTTTTTGGGATAATATAAAAATCTTTACGATAAACGAAGTTTTGTATTGTCGTTTTGTAATAATCTGCAGGGCAACTTGGTAGCCGTCAAAAGTAAAGTTGTCGCTGCCTGACATGCCGCGTAGTGTAACTTAAAACGACAATACCAAACTTCGTTTATCGTTTCTAAGAGTAGACCTGCATGCAGTAATTGCTTCTCCTCTGTTACAAATAAATATAGCGCCCAAGGGGTACAACGATTAAAGGGGATTATACAAGTTTGAATACTCGTGTAATCGTAGTTACTAAGAGCCACTTTGCATAGAGATTATCAATGTTTGTCACAAGATCAATGTTTGATCTCAATGGTTTCAAGAAACGACAATAATTTTAGCAAATTTTATAAGATTGGACGATGGGTGAGATCAATAAAAGGCAACTAGAGACAAGTCTGGACTTCTATCTACCTAGATAATCCAGACTTGATCGCGAGGAACTGGCGCTTAGATTCACCTAGATATAAGACGTTTCAAGATGATCCCTGCGGATATTACTGAAAAAATGCTTTTTGACTTTGACTTCACTTTGAAATTAGATACAACTATTTCTCTCAATTTTGACCCTCAACGGAAGACGTTCTAAACTAAGGGTAGGTTCGGGTCGCAACATTACGCTAAAGCGATGGCTTACAAACGATTCATGGGGGTAGCTCTGTCCTTGGCCTCATTCCACGGCCCTTACCAGAACCAGCTGCGGTTATTTGAATCACAGTCGAGCACAATGGACAAAACTTTTACATAAAGTGCTTGCTTCAGAAATTTTTTTATTTATTAGGAAAAACAAACAATTTAATATGAAATTTCTGTTTTCTACCAATACTTAAGAGTTATTTTATAATGTATTAGGTGTTGAATATTTGAGTAAAATAATGTTGTAGATAAGTTATATAATATGTTGATAAAAATATGATAATAAAACACTTACTAAATTTCTTTATTTGGTTATTTAACTACGATTTACTATTATGGTGTGTGCATTAAAGTTTTTCTATATTTTATCGATATCCTATGCAATATTTTCGGTAAGATGAAATATTGTTTGCTTATACTTTGCATACTTGTGGTAGGTACCTATGTATAGCAGAGATACCATTTTATATAAGTAGTCCCGCCTGACTGAGTCGAGATACGAAATGTAACGGAATATCTACGCGAATATTTTTCTCATATTTCTAAACCTCATTTTTAGGGTTCCGTACCCAAAGGCTAAAACGAGATCCTATTACTAAAACTCCGCTGTCTGTCTGTCTGTCCGTCTGTCACCAGGCTGTATTTCATTAACCGTGATAGTTAGAGAGTTGAAATTTTCACAGATGATGTATTTCTGTTGCCGCTGTAACAACAAATGCTAAAAAACAGAGTTAAATAAATATTTAAGGGAGTTCTCATACAATAGACGTGATTTTTAAGCCGTTTTTACTATAGATAATGGTACGGAACCCTTCGTGTGCGAGTGCAACTCGCATTTGGCTGGTTTTTATTTAATACCTATCCAAAAAATGTTCCATACGCACGAAGGTGGATTATAGATGCACGATTACATTTTATTTGTTCTAAACTTGGGAAGAGAAATAGGCACAAGTGATTCCAAGGGAGTGATAACCTTGGCCCCTTTTTGCGGGTCGATAGCATTCACAAGTCGAGACAGCGTGGAGGTTAGACTGGTAAATCGATGGTAAAGGTTAGTAAAGACATGTATTATGTAAAAATATGTGGCTTATCACTTATAATGTTCTGTATGGGACGGTAACGGGAATGAAAACTTGGTGTAGGTAATTAGATTTACGCATATTATAGTTCAAAATAAGCAAGAATCGCTGTTGATAACTTCGTAGGTAGGTATGTAGTACTCGAGATCTTGTAGAATGTATCTAGTACCTCTATGTATCTAGTAACTATGTACTACTATCATGCTTTGACAGCCTCAAGATAATCTTGGATTGATGCTACTTGGTAGAGAGGGCTACCTAAGATACCCTATGGGCCTATACCTAGGTACTGATCCTGGGGATTAAATTCCTGAGACTGTTTTTCATAAATAATAAAATAACTTTGATATTTTTTGTCATCAGGACCACACTACCCGTCGCTCAATTCAGTCGCGGCGACTTCTCCCTTTGGTCTGTGCTGAAGAACTGCGTTGGCAAGGAACTCTCCAAGATAACCATGCCGGTGGTATTCAACGAGCCCCTGTCGTTCCTCCAGCGGATGCTGGAGTACCTTGAGTACGCGCACCTGCTTCGTATGGCGTCCGAACAGACAGATCCTGTGGCCAGGATGGAGTACATTGCTGGTAAAGTCCTAATTTATCTAGAAAAGTTACCATCTTACAACTGCTAAGTGTGTTTGCGTGACAGTCAACAGTTGTCGGCCTTTACTGCCATCTCTTTAAATTGAGAAGAAAGTGACAATAAGTAATATATTTTAATCGACAGGTAATATAATTTATCTATAGGTATACTAATTATAAGCATCTTTGTCCTGACTGACTGACATAAAGACAACGTACAGTCTAAACCATTGCTCGTAGAGACTTGAAATTTTCAGGATATATTTAGGTGTGCTAAGAAAAGAACTTCCGAAATTCAATTCAATGTAATATGTAACTAAAATAGCGCCAAGGCGCCAAGGAATTCAATCTGTAATGTTACTTGAATGAGTGAATTGAAATTGAAAAATCCCTGAATATAGCGGATGTTGAAGTTTGTGTGAATATACTTCACGCGAACGAAGTTGCGTGCATTTCGGTATGAGAATATAAGCTAAATGTCCAAATCTGCTAAAGAAGGCACCGGTGCTAGTTATTCTCCGAATGTTCTTGTTATACTCAGCAATGTCTTTCAGCTTTCGCTGTTAGTGCCCTGGCATCAAACTGGGAGCGTCTTGGCAAGCCCTTCAACCCTCTGCTTGGAGAAACTTACGAACTGGAAAGACCAGAGTTTCGAGCAGTTTGTGAACAGGTATTTTACTCGCATTCAGTTTTTTTTAAATGGTTTGTTCTTTAAGAACAAAAAATGGCCCACCTGATGTAAAGTGTAGGTCGCGTTCGTTAAAAACGTGGCTTAAATGCACAACATTTTTTAAACCTGAGGCATACAGGTGTTAAGCTTCATGTGCTTGTAATTACATCGGCACTGACACCCTCCAAACCGGTACACAGCAAGCTACTTGGTGGCAGACATAGGCATGGTGGTAGTAGGTGCTTCCCCGGACGAGCCCTTCACTAAGCTCTACTACTATAAAAACTATTACTAATACTTGCAAGAATCCTTGCCGAAATTAATTTTTGAGTTCAAACTTAAGCCATTTACTGTGATGTAAGAGATAATGTTGTTCTGATATTTCTATTAGGTATCCCACCACCCTCCAGTGTCTGCATTCCATGCTGACAGCCCACACTTTGTGTTCCACGGCTCCGTGCACCCGAAACTCAAGTTCTGTGGCAAGAGTGTCGAGATTCAGCCCAAAGGACATGTCACAGTTGAACTACCCAGGTAACGGCTCGGTTTTTTTTAAACGAAATTTAGAGAAATTACTTCACAACTTGAATCCTGAGGCATGGTATATACCCTTCTCCGAACCCACAACCCACAATGTCCAAGGCGGAGCTACTACCAAATGAACTGTGAGGCCAATAGATAGATCTCTTTATCAAAAGATCTGACAGGATATCTAAATTACTTCCAGCTGGGGTGAAGCTTACACCTGGAGCAACGTAAACTGCTGCGTCCACAACGTGATAGTTGGTAAGCTGTGGATTGAGCAGTATGGACCCATGGAAGTGGTCTGCCATGGCGGAGCGGGTCTGAAGGCTAACCTGTCCTTCAAACCAGCAGGGTTCAACAACCGGGATTTGCATCGAGTGGATGGATTCATTGTTGATGCTAAGTAAGTTTCTGGTGCCAGCGATTTTGAGCTAAAGATTCTAAGCCTTACTTTTTGTATCAGTGGTTTAGTTTCATTTTTGACTTGTGTTTCCGAAAGTTTTGTAAAGTCAATTCGCCAAGATCTTCTAGATTAGGATTTTTCACAAACTCTTGTTTACCTATCTGTAGTGTAAATAGTTTATCACGTACTAGATGCTAAATATCTAGCTTTAGAAAGCTGTTTGCAACAAAAACTAAAGTAATTTTAAACATCAGTTCTGGAAAGAGTTTATAAGTAATCTGATTCAAATCTTGAAAAACTGCTCTGCTTTTCCAGTAAGAAACGCGTCCGCTTCCTCTATGGCAAATGGACAGAGTTCATCAAGGTCTGCAGCTCAGCTGCTCACGAGCAATGGGCAAAAGAGAGAGGCGATGAGAGTAGCTCGCAGACACCCTCTCATACACCAAAGAAGGTCTTAGCTAAGCTGAACAGCTTCAAAGTCGGGGCTCTGCGTTCCATGTCTATACAAGACGTGAGTATTATTTTTCCTTGCTTATTTTTTTGAGAAATACAGGAAACTCCGAGTGCTGAGTGTAAATTTCGTTCTAATTCAGTATGAATATTACCGTACCTACTGTTTTAAAATTCCAGAACGATGAACCAGAAGGATCTGACGACATTCCCAAGGCTGATGAATCGTACAACATTGACATACCAGGGTCTGTGACGCTGTGGGAAGCACGCCCAAGACCGACCAATAGCGCACAGGTAGCCGATAAGATTTATACATGCAATTTACATTAGTCTACCATCATTCTGGTAGCTAAGCACCTTAACTCTAGTTTTCAAGATATTTCCCTCACAAGAGCTTTTACTAATCTCCCAATCGATCACCCGATCGGTTCATCCAGTTATTCGTCACTAAGATACTTGTTTATCTACACTACATCAACTAGTTTCTTAAATAGTTAAGGTACCTACTTTAGAAGTGGATGTCATCATTGAAGCCTTTAATCCATCAGGAAATAAGCCTTACTAAAAACTTCCTTTCAGTACTACCAGTTTACCGAGTTTGCCATGTCCCTGAACGAGCTAGAACGTGATATGAAAGGGCAGCTGTGCCCCACGGACAGTAGGTTACGACCAGACGTGCGGCTGTTGGAGCAGGGAGACATCGATGCAGCCGCTACGGAGAAGACGAGGCTTGAAGATAAGCAACGAACCAGCAGGAAAGCGCTTAAGAAGTCTTCAGAGCCGTGGCAAGCGAGGTACTTAAGTTTCTTTCCTAGTTACTGTGCGATGAATCAGTGAACTCGCTTGAAGATTTTGGAGGTGCCACTTCAGAAATTTTAAATAAAGCACTTAAAAGTCTTGGTATACTGCTTGCTGGTATAAGTTCTTTCAACTTGTCATTGGTTAGTCATTCAATCTAGTATATTTTCTTTTACAGGTGGTTCAGCCAAGGTCAGAATCCTTACACAAAGCAGGAAGACTGGCTTTATAACGGAGGCTACTGGGATAGAAACTATCAGCATTTGAAAGATGTCGACATATTCTAATAAAGATACCGATACTCCGTATGACCTCAGTTGGATCAGCGATATAATAAAGCGAATAATAAATGGATAGACCAAGAGTTTTATCAGTAGATCATTTGAGATGTACATACATGCAAATGTTTTCTCTTTTGCAATAAACGCCTAGTAGTAGTAGTTCTTTGTAAAGGGCTCGTCCGAGGTCTATAACACCGTGATTATTTCTGATGCCAAGCAGCGTTGCTGTGTTTCGGTTCGAAGGGGGTGGGTGCCGGAGAAACCATGAACAGAGGTATACAATCTATTGTGTACAATAGAAGTATAGACGTAGGGCAATGCATTGAGCACTGTAATGTAATTGGCAGATTTTGTAAAAAGAAATATCTATAAAAGTTAAAATTTCTATCGTCTTGGCCTCTTCATTTATTTTTCACTATAATGTAATCCTAGAATTTGTTGTACTGTTGTTTGTGGTAAGTAGGTTCTAGTCTTGTAAGTGTTTTGACTGTAGATTCTGTCTATAATATAATTGTAGGTATCTAATTTATTATTGGGAACTCTCGAGAAATAATATCTGCAAATAACTGTCATAAGCTATTCTGAAAAAGTGGTGTTAGATTACTTATACCGAGATAAGTTGAATTTGGAAAGATCTCTGTCTATAAGTAAGGCATAACACACGAGTAAAATAAAACAAAATAATTGACTAAACTAAATGAATAATGTATGTTGTATTGTAATAACTATGGATTTTTTATGTACATTTTGTTATTTGTCTGTCTAGGACCACCGTGATAGTTAAAGAATAAATGCTTTTTGGCTTTGTATACTGTTTAGCTATGCTATTTGTATTTGTTGTAACATTTATTTATTGGGGAAGTATTATTCCTATTCCTTTTCGCTTCCATGGAGTTTCTAGTCAGGTACCTACGTTAATATAGGTATATGTCAAAAATCTAAAATTCAAAAATCAACATTTTGATAGCGATTTGTAGAGTACCTAGTTAAAGCCAGGTAAAGAATCGATAGATTTAATTCAGTTAAATCATAAAGATGATTAAACTAACTGTATTGGGGCTGCCAGTTCCAGGAGGTGAAGCCTAGACTAACTTGCATCTACGTTACTTCCTGCTACAATTTTAATTTCAATGAGTGCTTCCAGTTTATTAATTAATTTATTAGTCTTTATTTGTTAGTTTTTATATTGCTGCATAAGTGTAGGTAGCTCTTAAGGAAATCGCAAAGATTTCTATATATTATCCTAAAAAATCGTAAAACCCACTCGAGGGATCAAATCCCACTCAAATCAGTCGTGGCTTCAAATCCCACTCGAGAAAATAATTTTTAGGATAATATAAAAATATTTGTGATACAAACTGTATTGTGGTTAATATGGTTCGTAATATATGGTTGGTAATATTACACATGCACAAAAAATGTCGGGAAAAACATAAATTGTTTTTTTTTTTCTATTAGCTAAAATACTTAAGTCTTTTCCTATTTTAGATAAGAACTATAAATATTGGTTGCTATGACGAACATTTATATAAAATTATAAGTAAAAAATATTGAGAAAGAAAAAGTCAATTACTATGTATGGTAGTATGATCTATTTATAAAACAAGCATTGAATCAGTAATAAGAGATACTTGAAACTATACTTGATACTGATAAATCTAGATTAAAATAACCTACAACCAACAAAATTCATCCCTATAAAAAGTTAAATAGTTTTTATTCATTAGAAGCAATATATTATATGAGTGTGTATCATTTTTATATAAAAACGTATTTAGGTATTGTATAAAAATTATCAGTTGACATATAAAAACTTTTGTAAAAGGTTAGAGTATTTATAATAATTATTATAATATTCTGGTAACAATTAAATGTCTTAGTTAAATACATAGATACAGTCAGAAACTAAAATTGATTATCTTGAAAATTGTTTGAAACACAATCTTTAAATACTAGCCAAAATGTTGACCATGAGGTTATGGAGTTATTTAAAATGGTTATGATATTTCGCTGCCGACTGTACCTACTATAAAAATTATTTGATTTATTTAGGTCTGACTGCGAAAAGGCATGAGTAATATGAGTATAACTGAGTTTGAGAGTAAAATGTAATATCCATGATTATAATGTAATATTAAAATTCGCTGTATTTTCTGTACTTAATGTGGTTGTAAATAGTATTGATGTGTTGTAGATTGTTATACCGTAGCTATATTAGTAGTTCTTAAACTAAACCGAAGCATAAATATATATGTTAAACTAAAAAGGTTCAGCAGTGTCGAAAGATTAAAGATACTATATAATAGCATAACTTCTGTACTTTTAATAAAGTTTTATAAAAATAGCACCAAATTGCTAACTAATATGAGCACTCTACTAAATGAAATTTTGGAATGTGATAAATATATAAGCTAAAATAAACCTACGTGGAATAGTAAAATCTGTGTGTCGTAGAGCTTTATAAGTAGTATTAAATTATATAATTTATATTATTGGATGTGAATATAAATAATAACCAAATTGTAACTTGAAAAATTAAATAGTAAATGAACTCTAAATTAATTTTATTTGAAACCTACAAAATGATTTATTACAAAAAAAAAAACAGGTCCTCTTAAGTAATCGGTAACCTTAGGTAACTGTCAATATTTTTGACCTCTTAACCTTGTGGCCACATTTCTAGGAGCCTGGCTGTAATGCCAATATGTCACACGGTCCTGATTACTGAATGGTGGGCCACATGTTTTGGTTATCTTAAGATTCAGGCCGGCACAAATTCTGAAATATAAACCAAACAGCGTCACTAAGCCGGCATTAAATATTGGCGTTGTAGCCAGGCTCCTAGAAATGTGGCCACAAGGTCATTTCAATAATAACAAAACTTAGTCTCGCAGGCCACGTATATTAGGAACGTGCTCTACAGTGCCCTACTCTTCCAATAACCTGAGGTATATTTAGGCATCACTGCCCGGCAATTACATTAGTATCCCAGCCTCTCAAATCAAAATATAGGCACGTTGCTTGACAGCAGAAATAAACATGGTGATAGTACTTCCCCAGGCTACTACTACCTATAATACCCATGTGTTTTATATTTATTATATTTTTATTTGTATTTATATATTTTTATTTTTAAGGGTCGAAGGGAGAGATGAACAAAAACTGTTTTTTTTCTACTTCTGGTGGAATAAGCATATGACCCACCTGATGTTAAGTGGAAACCATCGCCTGTAACAAAGCATTTCGCTAGTATTTATAATCTAAAAGAAAACCGATATTTTTTATAAAAGAAACAACTGATAATTTTGCTTCATTCCATATTTAATTTAATTAGGTACTTACGTCACACACATACTCCTTATATGCTATCATCACAAGCTTATATTCAAACACGCTGAATGAGATTCAACTTATATACAATATTAAAATACAAATCCTATTTTTTTTAATAAATTTTGTAAGTATTTAAAAATGGCACTATACAGTATACACATCAAAGTAATATTTTTTTTATATAATAAAATGCATATTATAATTAGTACACACTGTCTGGATATACGATAATAGTTACGGATTGCCATAGTTTATAGTTTATTTACGGGCAAGAAAACACTACCATCCAAAGTAAAATCGAAGTTACATACTAATTTTACATTATTTATTCATTTATTAACCCTACAATACGTTTTTAAATATTTATTACCTATTTAGCATATTCACAAACTTATTATATGAAAGTTAATGTTTTCAAATTATTTGGTATTCTTTATTTGGTCGCATAAGATTGATTAATATTATGCGAATAAATTTAAAATACCATTTATTCTGTCTTCCGTTTTTCTCTTATTCGTAGGCTTGCAATCTTGTAAAAATATAAAAGTTTAAAAATAAGAAAAAATCGAAAACAGCATAAAATAAAGTAGAAATGTTTCACAAATTTCCGTCATCAAGCTTGGTTCATACTAAGAAAGCTGATGAGGAAGAATTGAAACTTGATTATTGCCTTATAGCCTATTGTTTACTGACATATCTTTTAGTAAAACAGTTTCTGTACAACTATAACTTTTTTGTAACCAATTGCTACAATTTTGAAAATCGTGTGTCCTGTTTTTTTACATAACATGTTTTTTCAAAGAAGTTTACATGTCCTTTTAAATGAGGTTTCTTTAAATTGGACAATAACTTTTTGCTGTACATTCACAAATTTTTTGAAAAGACTACAAGAATTTGCATTTTCATACGAAATTGTAGGATTTATTGTGGGTCAAGACCCGAATCCAAAAAGTCTTTGAGGTAAAGTGGCACTTCCCTCGGGAAAACTCTGCATATCTGGAATTAGTAAAATTATAAATAATTAAATAGTAAACATAATACAATTTGTATATACGGCATAATTTAACAAACTAAGCAAATACTCTTCACTAAGCTCAAAATGGTTTTTATGTAACTTGTTAATAGTACAAGCCGATGGCTCTGATGTTAAGTGGTTACCTCGCCTCGCATTTCACGTTTATTATTAACGTGCCCATACAATGCATTACTCTGCGTCCATCAACCTGTGGCATGGTTAAGCCTCGTGTGCCTGTAATTACACCAGGACCTACTACACCCTTCAAACCGGAACACAGCAAGCTGATTAGCGGCAGAAATAGGTACCACATAAAAAGTAGCCATGTTTTATTCTAGATTACAATCTATATTGACTAAACGTACAATAAGACTACTTGCTTACATACTATACATAATTTATTTGTATTTCACTTTCAAAATTTTGCCCATAACTTAACTTCTTTTTCTTAACTTAAACTTAAACTTTATATAGCAATAACACTGTCTCACAACAGCTTCAAACGAAATCTTACACTTTTTCTTAGTAATCTGTGGATAACGTAGTGGGTTGTACATTTAATCAAACAAACCTAGATACTATTATTTAAGTAAGACTATAGTGTATCAACTGTTTGTTGTTCCCAATAAAGTAAAAATAAAAAATAAAAATAAAAAATATATTTATTCCTAATTTCATCCAAATCGGTCCACTGGTTAGAGCGTGAAAGAGGAACAAACATCCATCCATCCATCCAAACATTTGCATTTATAATATTAGTAGGATTGTTACCATGTTGACGTAGTACTGCGAGCTTGGGATGGTGATCTCGTGGTAATTTCTCCGGACGGCGTCGACGATGCTGTCCGCAGCCTCCTGTGGTGTCAGGATCTTCATCAGCGACGGGAATTTGATCTTAGGGTTCTTGCAAAGGCCGGTGTCCACGATGTACGGGCATATCGTTGTGAATTTAATCTGCATAATGTTATTTCTTGATAAATTATTTTATGGGTATTGTGTGTAGAATAAACAGAATTTTATATAATAATAATAATGCTGGACAATCCACACAGCATCATCTAGCCCCAAGCTAAGCAGAGCTTGTGTTATGGGTACTAGATGACTGATATACTTAATACAATAATAATTACGTACATAAATATTTTTTAATATATATAGAACATACACAGAACACCCGGAATCAATATTTGCAGATCTTACAAACATTAATCCCGAGGCGGGAATCGAACCCGCAACCTCCTGCGTCACAGGCGGGCATTCGCCCGCCGCGCCACATCGGTCGTCTATGTAGACTCTTTGAGCACTTGCACACAAAAGTACAAGAGATATACGAAAGAAAGACAGTCCCTACCGTGGGCTCTTATAGCACGACTGCAAATCAGCCAAGATGCAATCATCAGCCTAAATGCGTCCACTACTGGACATGACCTTCCCATATTTAGGAGGGTTTACCATAGCCACCATGCTTGGCAGACGAATTGGTGACCAGAGTATTAGTTTTTATCTTTTTATTGGTCTCTTATGACATCCATGGGTATGACACTAATAAAGAGAAACTAAATAAATTTAAGAGTGATTACAGTAACCCTAAAATGAGATGAACTTTGAAGGAAAAGTTCTTTGAAACTCTAAAGATTTAAAAATAGTTTACGAATTGGAAGACTCATGCCTTCTCAGGCTTACGATCATGAAATTATATCAAGCTAGGGACGGAAACTTCAGGGCAAGAATCTCATTGGAATTAATCCGTTTAATTTTGACGTATACCACTTACTCCACTGTAGTCCTTCTTATCCTCTCTCAGTTCCTCGTGCATGGCTTCCATCAGACCACGCACCGCGAACTTGGTAGCGCAGTATGGCACCAGATTCCGTAAACCAACCACGCCAGCCATTGATGACATAGCCACGATGTGCCCGTGGTTCTTCTCCATCATTGATGGTAAGAAGCTTTGGAGAAGCTGTAAACATTTTTTAATTTAACTTTGTTAAAAAAAGCTTTGCGAGATTATGTTGTTCGGTTTAGTTAGAAGGTATAGTTTTTTAAATAGTCTTCATTTTCTTAGTGCTAAGGTTAGAATTTTCACCGACCGATGTGGCGCGGTGGGCGAACGTCCGCCTGCGACGCAGGAGGTTGCGGGTTCGATTCCCGCCTTAGGATAAATGTTTGTACGATCTGCAAATATTTATTCCGGGTGTTCTGGGTATTTTCTATGTATAATAAAAAATATCTATGTAATGTATTGTGTTAAGTATTATCAGTAATCTAGTACCTATAAAACAAGCTCTGCTTAGCTTGGGACTAGATGATGCTGTGTGGATTGTCCAGCATTATTATTATTATTATTAATATAAGGTTTACACTAGTTGTTCTGTGAGAACAGAAGCGTAGCCGGAAGCCTTTACAACTACACACGACAACGTGGATGTAACTTTGTGGATAAATAGTTTAATATGTTTCTAAATGGCATAAACTAAAATTACACACCCAAATATGCGCAATGATGTTGACTTCAAACTCAGCTCGGACTTCCTTCTCAGTGTGAGAAAGGAGAGGCTTGCACGACATGATGCCAGCGTTGTTCACCAGCATTGTCACCTCTCCTACTTCATGGCGAATCTTCTCAGCCAAGGCGATGATTGCCTCGCGGCTAGTGACGTCACCTCTGAAAAACAAAATTAATAGTAGATTGTTATACAAGGAGCTAAAATGACCCATTATAGCGAGGGAGTAAATAGAAACCGAGTTTTAATGGGTTTTAGCTCCGTGTGTTACACTATACTTTTCACTTCTCTTGCTCAAAAAGGCCGTCATTGTAGCATACCAATATTTTCACTATTGTAAAATTAATTACGGTCACTACCAATTCAATTTGCAATTAGAGAAAAATTATAAAGATTTCACGCCAATGTTTTTTGTTTCTTCTGTAGCCGCAACACATTGCATGCATTCTACCAGAGATCGCCGATTTTAGTTCCATTTTCAAAATTAAAATGAAGTTCTTTTTTTATGAAACAGTAATAAGTTGAGTCTTTATTCATGATTCTACTTATGACTAAAATAATCATATGTATTACAGGTTTTAACAAACCCCTTTCAAGCTCCAGTCCCTTGCAAAGTGGGTACGTTGTATGTTGTTCCTTTTGTCAGTTAAATCCTACACTCTGTATTCACATCTACCTATCTAGGTACCAACATTGTAAAAGGAAATAAATGAGTTTTTATTATTTATTATATTCTATCAGACATCTTGTTCCTATATCATCATCATCATCAGCCTATAGAAGTCCACTGCTGGGCATAGGCCTCCCCCATACGTTTCCAGGAAGAACGATTTTGAGCCCTTTCCATCCATCGACGTCCTAATAATGTCGTCAGTCCATCGGGTAGGGCGTCCTACAAGTTAGTTGTAGTACGTCTTCTAGTTGCTGTTCTTATAGTACAAGCTTTATTTTGGTTGTGGCTAGATGATGTTGTGTAAAAAAATGTCCACGAATTATTCATATATTTATCTTTTGACATTGACTTTTTGACTCCGTAATCTTTACGATAGGTACGGTGTTTCAGGCCATTTAGATCGTTTATTACCTATAAAATAATGTCTTCTAGTCCTGTTATTAAACTATGAACCTATTTACGTTTTTATCTGATTGCCAAGGTACTTGTTTACATGTAGTCGCATACATTTACAACACAAACATGTACGTGACAGGTTGCAAGTTCATCGCCACTACTTAATACGCTATTTTTATTTTTATGTATGTCTAAGCTTGACTGTTCTAAGATTTTTTTTTCTTTGCGGCACCTGTCTGAAATCTTTGTGATTTCCTTAAGTGCAGGTAAGGCACTATAAAACCGGCCAAGTGCGAGCCAAACTCGCGCACGATGGTTTCTGTACTATGATACATGATATAAACGGCAAAAAATCACGTTTGTTGTATGAGAGCCCTCTTAAATATTTATCTTATTCTGTTTTTGTTGTTATAGCGGCAACAAAAATACATCATCTGTGAAAATTTCAACTCTATTACTATCACGGTTCATGAGATACACCTTGGTTACAGACAGACAGACAGAGGGCGGTGGAGTCTTAGTAATAGGTTGCCGTTTTACCTTTTGGGTACAGAACTCTAAAAACTAACAAATTACTTAACATTTTAGTAAGTAACTAATAATTATAAATTTATGATACAGGTAAAATAAGACCTAGTATCTCTTCTATTCTAGGACCACCGACTGCTAATTATGTTCTAATCGTGAGAAAATATCTGCAGTTTTTATGATAACTAGGTAATTATTACTATTACTATGGTAATATAATTATACAATAATTTTTTCTAATTAAAAAAGTATTGTAAAATAAAACATGGTATTTTATGATAGAAAATTGCTGTCAATAAATAGGTACATAATAACATAGACAGATATAATAATTATATCTTGTTTGTGCTATAAATAATATTCCTTTTTTTCCTTGATTTTTCCTTAATTTTTCTTGAAGTTTCCTTTCTTAGCGGATGCCTACGTCATAACATCTACCTGCTTGCCAAATTTCAGCCCGATCCGTACAGTGGTTTGGGTTGTGCCTTGATAGATCACTATGTCAGTCAGTCACCTTTGAGTTATATATATTTAGATACTTACATATAAAAAACTCTTCTAAATGAGATAGACGAGATAGGTATACAAACACAGGTAAAAAATAGGTATTCAAAGGACGTCTAAGTCCTCGTATTATCTTGAGTTATTACTACTTGGTACTGTAATATCTAAAAGGATATCTACCATGCCTAGAGGTTAAAGTCGTGAGACTGTTTTTCAACTAGGTACCAAACGTTATATTTGGACGTACATCTGACTACCCTTCTTAGGCTTAAAGAATTTCGAGTGTAAGGCGCATAAAGGCCAAGTTAAGGGGTTAAAGAATTCATTATTATAAGTAATTAGGTATATCTACAGCCTTATGGCTTATTCATACAATCCAAAGTCCTTGCTGTTCATTTGATGAGTACTCAAGTACCATAATCATGTTTCTTAATTTGTGATAAGTGCGATCGGATTTACACAGTCAAAATTATTTCAAAACGTTTTTCACACCTTCAATATCAAATATTTGAGTCTTGTATACAGAACTCTATCGATTTACTCTAAGTAACCTTCGATTCACAAATACTAAGGTAGAATCACGTTGGATCCGTCCCAAAGTGTCGTGTCAAAAGCCTCGGTCCTATACGCTAAATACACTAGCTAGCTATTATACTAGAGAAAGAAACACTAGAGAAAACACTAGAGAAGAAAACGGTGCGGGTTTGCTTACTCTATCTCTGTCTGTTTCATACAACATGTCTGAAACTATCAACGCGGATCGTGTCTTGATTTTGCCTTTACAGACACTACCTAACCGCCGCACGGTAGGAAACAGGCACCTCAAGCATTACTGGGCTTGCATAAGTTTCAAACCCATCCTAAGTTTAAAACCTAATCCATAGCACAGAGTCAATATGCCCATAGTAACATGGTTTGACCAGAGTCTTATTCTTACTTTAAGCCGACATCCTACACTACCGATCGACAACTGTATCTCATCTTGTGTCGAGCATTGATTAGATTAGATTAGAAAATTCTTTATTGCACAAAAAATAAGCACATAGGCGAACTTAATGCTGATTAGCATTTTCTTCCAGTTAATCTTTGTTTGATTGATTGACGCCATGGCTATTAATTGAAGTTACATTTTGTCCTTTTGTCTCTCGATGATTTCACAAGAGTTTTCGGCGTGAACCGGTTAACAACATGGCCAATCTTAGAAATTATTTTTATAGACATTCTGTCTTAGGTTTGTTGTGAAATTATATGTTCAGTAGTAAACTGTAGATAAAAAAATGTATGAAGATTTGTACAGCGCCTCTAGCGGATAGATGGGTACTAAAATGCGCAGCATGAGTCACGTAGTTAACTATCCTACGTCACTGTGTAGTAAACTATACTACAACGACTGTAGATTGGGCTTCATTTGCTTACAAATTGGTACCATGAGTTACTAATTTGACAGATGCCATAGTAACGTACTATTACTACTGTAGTTACGGCACTCACCGATGTTTTGCTTCGTGAAAAGACTATAGTTTGTGATAGATTTTGTGATTTTTTAATTTAAAATGCTTAATAAAGCACGTTTTGTCTTGGAATTATTCTGCCGAAATAGAAGATAAACGACGCGAACAAAGAAAGTTTCAAAGTGAGATGCGTGTTCTTCCACTTCAAACTATTAGTGATACCAAATTTGTGAAATTTTATAGACTAAATAAAGAAACTTTTGAGAAATTGTGTGATTTATTGCGGCAACATACGGATAAAAAATCAACACAGAGAGTCTCATTAGAATCAAAGTCGTTTGTTTTATTTAGATTAAAATGGTTTTGCAGCTCATTGAAACAACTAAGTAGGTACCTACTTAATTAAGTATGTTTTGTAGGTGTTATGTGCTCTATTATTATATGCTTACGGTGATTATCAACGTGTTGTTGGAGAGGCAAACCATTTTTCTCAAGAAGCGATGAGTTCATATATTGAAGAAGTAGGTAACTGCAGCCCTAAACCAGCCAACTGTTGTGAATATGTTTTTTTAAGTTTCCAGCATTTTTAAGTTTATAAACACTACGCACGCGTGCATCCCACCGTCGTCCTCGGTCGTGTAGTTTGACTAACTTGTAGCTAAAGTAAACAAAATGCGAGAGCTAAATGTAATTGGAACCGTTGTAACACGAATAAATTTGGGCTTCATTAGATTGAATCGAAATGAGTAAGTCAGGCGACTCTCCACATTTGTCAGATAATAGTACTTTGTTATTTTATCTTCGGTCTCTATCATCGTGCATTACTTAAAAAGAGATGAAAATATGCAATGCATCGTTTGTAATGATGCCAACCTAACAACGCTAATCTACATAGGGTGTAGTTGTAACTATATCATAAGTGTCAAGCACCAACACTACTCATGGTACCGCTCTTTATGCTATCTATACAATCTGCGTATTTACGTAACTACGGTAGTAGCGTCAGGTGTTTTTTCTGTGAAAACTCATGGTAGACGTACTGTCTAGAGAAGCGCCACAATTGAATATTGGCAAAACGATGTCGTTTTAGTCTTGAAATCTGATTTCCTAAAATTCAATTCTTAAAGAAGCAGGGCTAAAATTTGTATGAAAATAGATTCGCGGACAAAGTTGCACGCGTTTTAACTTGTATTATAATAAAATGTTTATATCGAGCAGCTGGGTGTACAGTCAGCTGCACTAGAATGTATACAATTTGTAACTTTCATAACGGTATTACAGCAAAACAATAAACTTTTGCACCTCAAAAACTAAAAAGTCCTAAAATTAGTTGATGACCTCACTTATTTTTTAAATAATTGTCGTGTAAATATTTTTAGCACCGCTGTGAAACCATTTTGAAAGTTACAAATTGTATACATTCTAGTGCAGCTGACTGTACCTATACCTACCTATAGATATACCCAGTAGGTACTCAGTACCTATATTATGATGATACCACAGTGTACATAGGCACTTATTTACTCGATTATGTAATGTACTATCATGTCATGACCGCAGGTAGTTTCCGGTATAATCATAACAACTGGTTTATAATATCAAATTAAGTATAATAGCAAAGTGATCAACCAGACATAAAAACTGGCCAAGTGTGAGTCGGACTCGCGCACGAACAACACACTATCTAAATCTAAACCATTGGTCGTAGAACCTTGAAATTTTCAGGGTATTATATTTTGGTGTGTAGAGGTGTACTTAGAAAAGAGTTCATGAAATTCAACCCCCTAAGTGGGTATAACGGGGGTTGAAGTTTGTATGAAATAACTTCACGCAGACGAAGTCGCGCGCGTGTTGCTAGTCACATAATTATATACCTAAGCAATAATAAATTTGCATAAAAATCCTGATTACAGTTCATTTAAACAGCTTAAAGAGCAACTTTTTACAATCATGTCCCTTTTTTATATTGATAAGGTAACTAATTATTACTTATTACTTGCGCGGTGGGCAGTGGGTTTGCTGTTTTTGTTATGTTGATTTAAATACCACTGAAATTACACAGACAGAACTTAAAATAAGACTAGAAAAAAAAAAATGAAAAAAAGCTATGACGCTTTCAAAGATGAATTATATACTGCGAGTATTTGGTCAACATTTTTTTATGCTACTGTTGGTGGAACAAGCGTATGGCCCCCCTGATGTTAAATGGTAACCAACACACGTAAAGAATGTGCATACGATGCACTACCATGCGTCCACTAACCAGAGGCATACTGGTGCTAAGTCTCATGTGCCTGTAATTGCACATGTCTACATATGGCCCGTAAACTGCCAACACGAGCAAGTAAAGAAAAAGAAAAGAAAGAAAACTGAGAGTCAAAGGCGTTTTAGTCGTTTGGCGTAGGTATGCGTCATTCTGCGTATTGGCATTTGGCTTAGTATGTCATTATGCGTATTGGTCATTCTGAGTATTGTACATTTCGCGTTTATGTGTTTGGTCAATATGACAATTCGGAATTATAGGCTTTCTGGTTCTGACGCATAACGATAATACCTAATACGTGAAAATAGACGCATAATGATAATTATGATAATGACGCATAATGGTCGTAAGACTTGAATTTAGACAGTCTAATATGTCCTGTTTAAAATTATTCTATAATCTAAATTCATTTTGTGTTTGCTAGTAATTTACATGACTTTATGACTTTAAATACTTGTTAATTAGTGTAATTGGTGTGTTTTGTGCCGTTTTTATTAAATAAATAAATAAATAAATGTCTAATGGGCAATGTCTAGCAGTCAGAAGTACAGCACACAGTAAAAGATCTATTTTACTGTTAAAACGCCATGCAATCTTAAGTAACTTACTCGTATCTATGGGCTTTGCCCTTCTGCTCTCTGATGATGTCCACAGTTTCCTGGTTCCCTTTCGCGTTGATGTCCACGCACACGATGACACCACCGAGCTTTGCGAACCTCAATGCGGTTTCTCTGCCGATGCCGTGACCGGCGCCTGTGATCTGGAAAAGATTTGTTTAGAAATATATAAACGATCAATGTGGCGCGGCGGGGGAATGCAGTAGGTTGCGGGTTCGATTCCCGCCTTGGGGTAAATGCTTGTACTATTTGCAAATATTTATTCCGGGTGTTCTGGGTTTTTTCTATGTATAATAAAAAATACCAATGTACGTAATATATTGTATTAAGTATATCAGTCATCTAGTACTTATAACACAAGCTCTGCTTAGATGATGCTGCAGTGGATTATCCAGCATTATTATTTTAAACTCACCAATATAATCTCCCCCTTTACACTCTTCGGTTCCGGCGGCACCACGAGCAGGTAGAGGCAGTGGAACCAGGTGAGGGTCATCTTGATGTACAGCACCAGAATCTCCAGCGCCAGCGCAATGCCGTTGTACACCTTCATCGCGATTCCTTGTTCGTCAGTCCTGGAATAGAAAAGTACTTACTAAGTTATTTATACAAAAACTACAAGAAAAACGGTCTACCCTATGGGTACGGAACTCAAAAAAAAACTATAGCAAAAAAATTGCATCACGACTTTCGTCTCCAAGCACGGTACATAGCCTCTCAGATCTCTTAGTAGTAAGTAACTCGATACTAAGAGGGTAGTCAGAAGTACGTCCAGTTACGTCCAGTAAAATAAAAAGCTTGTAATAATAAAAACTCCCCTAGCTGTGACAATATTTCCGTATAAAAGACATCGACGCGCTGCTAGCAAATATTTCTTTAAACGCTTTTTTTATGACATGATAGTAGGTACAAACAGATAGTACTTAAAAAGGGGCCTCCTTAAGTATTTACGATCACACTCATAACATCAGGTTTTAACATCAGGTGGGCCATAGGTATGCATGTTCCAGCAACACATTATATAAAAAAAAACACTCGATGGAAATTTGTCCTGCACTGCTCTGTGTTAAAGAACCTGAGTGTCCCTGTAATTTCCCCAGCACCTCCATCTTTCAAACCGGAACACAGCAAGCTGTTTGGCAATAGAAATAGTCGTAATACTAGAAGTATTACGACCGATTTCTATTGCCGGAGGAACCCTTAACAAAATTCTACTACTACTAAAACGTTTCTTATTTTTCTCAGTCGAAATTAATGCAATGATGAACGCATTGTTTTTTTTGTTAGTTTTTATTCATAACCTAAAGAGAGGAAAAGAATATTAAATAGATAATAAAACAAGATTTACGCTATGATAGCCTTTGATGGCGCATTCAGGAAAATATGCGAGAAAAATACAAGATTGAAGGCAATCTAGGATAATAAAAAGTTAAAACGTACAAAAACGGCCCAGCGCGCTGTTTTCTAACGCAATTCATAACAAAAACCATATAAAAGTTAAAAACTTTCAAAGAAACCAAGAAAATTAAGAACTTCTTTTGAAAGAAAGAACGAAAATATAGATAGATAGATAGATAACACTTTATTGTACACAAGGAAAATTTGTTAAAAACAGACAAGGTTAATAAAATAAAAGGTTGTTGAATATATTTATTCAACAACAGAAAACCGATGTAAAAGTTTAAAGAATTATAAAATAATGAGGAGAAATAATAATATCTATAAAATAAAGTAACATTTCTGCTGCTGAAAGGAAAGACTCAGATTCTATGCTTAGTCTCAAAGACCAGCAGGTCAACTCTTAGAAATCAGATTTAATTACTACTATTAGATTATAATTGATGCAATAATGAATTGATGGTTTCCCATGTAGCATAAATCAGATTGTTTGTAAAAATAAAACTAAGTACTTAACTATGTTAAAACTATTGGTAAACCTTTAAAAAAATAAATAAAAAAATAATAATAATAATAATAATAATAATGCTGAACAATCCACACAGCATCATCTAGCCCCAAGCTAAGCAGAACTTGTGTTATGGGTACTAGATGACTGATATACTTAATACAATACATTACATGCATTATTGTTGGCATCCCAACACAAATAAATATAAAAAGGTAAATTAACTATGTTTATTTATCTACGTACCGTGTGTTTAATGAATATTATAATATTTAGTGTCAAAGGTTATTCTTTTATCTACCCACCTCGAAACATGTTGTCAAAAGGAACTTGTGATAATATTTTTTTGTTGAAGTTTAACCATAAATTCTCTTTTATACCTCTTTTTCTTTTAACAATTATTAAGTATTGCCTCGTAGGTCATGCTCGTTAAGAACGTGCCCTATGATGTACTTTTCGGCGTCCATGAACCTGAGGCATACTGGTGTCAAGCCTCATGTGTCTGTTATTCCACCGGCACCCACACCCTTCGAACCGGAACACAGCTAGCTGCTTAGCCGCAGAAATAGGCATGGTGATAGTACTTCTCCGGACGCGCCTTTCACTAAGAACTACTAAAAACATTGCTAGAAAAATGACTTGACTACCATCAAATCTGAAGGAAAGTGTGCATGTAGCCTAATGTGTGATGATGTCTCATAGGGTTAGTCAGAGGTATGTCCAAATATTACATTTGGTACCTACACATAGACAATGCAGTCTAAATTACTGCTTATAGAGACTAGGTTATTTGCGGGGTATAATTTTAGACCCTTTAAATATTTATTGTGACACTATGACACTTTTTAGAAAGTATACGTTTTAGTGTAGCCGCCTGTACAAGTAAATGTGATATTTAGATAGGTATTTTTACTTCATACAAACCATGGCTCGATGGCATTGAGCATTATGAAACAGCAGGTGTTTCGTAGTTCGTGGTGCAAGATGAAATCTTAAAGTTGCGCAGGAGCAAACATAACATTGGACCAGTTATTAACAAGCTGGCGCCTGCGTCCTCTATACACAAAAACCAATATACCCTGCAAGTTTCAATCTTTATCTATAATGTCAGTCAATCAGTCAGACAGGATAAAGAAAATAATAATAATAATAATACTGGACAATCCCCACTGCATCATCTAGCCCCAATCTAAGCAAAACTTGTGTTATGGGTACTAGATGACTGATATACTTAATACAATACATTACATACATATATATTTTTTATTATACATAGAAAATACCCAGAACACCCGGAATAAATATTTTCAGATCGCACAAACATTTATCCCAAGGCGAGAATCGAACCCGCAACCTCCTGCATCGCAGGCGGACATTCGCCCGTCGCGCCACATCGGTCGTCAAATATCAATATATACCTACAGCAAACTTCCTCCCTTTTCCAGCCTCCACTCCACTATTGGAGTAAAAAAATTTAATAAATCCAGGAACTTGTGTGTCAATTTATTCAAAATCGGTTTAAAAAAAGACGACCTGTAGACTAGAACAGGCAAAGACTGACAGACAAACAAAAGTATTTTTTAGCCATCATGAAACAGAACGCTTTAGCTCGTTCAGTCAATAAATAAAAAATATTCAAACAATGAAGCATCACAGTACCAATAAAATTGTTCAATAGTATATAAGAGTGTAGTCCTCACAGCATGAAAATTAGTTCGATATTTTGTAATAATTTAACATGACCGGTTGTAGCAAGAGGTTGCGCAGGCGCTTATTTCACGGCGCAGTGCATTTCCAAGATCAAGGACAGTCCATGGCCACGGTACGTACAATGTTGTGACGACCGATGTGGCGCGGCGGGCGAATGTCCGCCTGCGACGCAGGAGGTTGCGGGTTCGATTCCCGCCTTGGGATAAATGTTTGCTCGATCTGCAAATATTTATTCCGGGTGTTCTGGGTATTTTCTATGTATAATAAAACATATCTATGCATGTAATGTATTGTATCAAGTATATCAGTCATCTAGTGCCCATAACACAAGCTTTGCTTAGATTGGGGCTAGATGATGCTGTGTGGATTATCCAGCATTTTTATTATTATTGTTATTATTATTGTAACAACGCACATACCTACATACATAGAACATCTCCGTGTTTAAAGGTAATTCATCCAACGTTTTTTTAGTTGATTCTATAAGATAACATGCATCTATTCTATTCTATATTATAATACTTAACTATAATACTTAACCATAGTATAATAAAACTATAGTGGTCAAAAATTCTGTACATTGAAGATATATTTCGGAAATCTTGCTATACTAGATAGATGATATAGTACTTAAAAAAAGAATAAAAAACAAAATCGGTTTAAAAAAACGCTTGTATACAAACATTTGTACGATTGTTTGTACGCGCATCACGCAAAAACTACTGAATTAATATTGATGCGGTTTGCAGAATTAGTTGAAGTTCAGCTTAAACTTAGTATGTATATTTGTTATTGAATAAATGATTATGAGTTTCATTGAACTGCCATCCGTAAACCAGATGTGAAAGCTTAAACCACAAAATGATCACCTTTAAAACGTGGCTCTTAAAAACGTTTAATTACTCCGGTTTGTTTTTTGTTTTAAATGATTATGCATACAGAAATAAAACCTTGACTAGATCATTTAAAAATAATTTAGCATTTTAAAAACCGTCGGCCATTTACTGGATACATTTCGAAGAGTGTGCCGAAGAAGTAGTTCGTCTAGGGCTAAAATGTGCAACGTGACAAAGTTTTGTGTACTTGCTGTTACGTGCAAAAAAGAGTTTGTTTTATTTATTTAATAAAAACGCTTACAGGCAGCCAATTTTGATAAATGCAAATCAATTACGAGTATGCTAATTTAATTTATTTAAAATTCACTCAGACATACAAGAAATTATAATCTTAAAAGGAATATGAAAATGTAATAAAGAAAAAAAAACATTCAAACAAAATTCAAAAATACATGTCAAATTAAACAAATTAATGAAAACAGAGGAAATAAAAATGTTTAAATGGGTAATAAAAAAAACAGAGATCTCTGTATGTCTTTATCTTGTTTTACCTAATAAAAAAGGCTTTTGATACTCACAATAGATTTTATTATCGTGTTAATTTGCTAAATCTTTATGTATCACTAATGCTGTGAGTCTTATGTCTACAATTTCTGTAGCCAATAGACAAAATGTCTTGTATTATATTCCATTATTATCTGACCACCAGACGTAAGGAAAAGATACCATTTATGGTTGAATTAACATTTACCAGCAGCACTTTGCCTCAATTTAGCCAAAAGGGGAATTCGTTACCAGCGTCTGTTTTACCAAATACTTATAAATTGGATGTTTTCAAGAGAGTAAACGGGTATCATATGGGTAAGTAGCGATAGGCTTGCAACCTGTCACGTACGGAATACAAAATACTGCAAAATGTGCCAAGCAGCTTGCTGTGTGCTCCGGTTTGAAGGGAGTGGGTCCCGGCGACATTACATGCACATGAGGCTTAACACCTGTATGCCTCAGGTAGATGGACGCTGAGGAATGCATCGTAGGGCACGTTCCTAACAAGTGTAACTTACGAGGCAATACTTTGTTATAGGCGATGGTAACCACTTAACATCAGGTGGGCCTTCTGCTTGTTCCATTAGCAAGTAGTATAAAAAGTTTTAATATTTGGATATATCATGACATGTTTACTCCATTACATGCTACTAATTCTGAGGAGAAACCTACCGTGCCTCAAAGTTAAAGTCAAAGTAAAAAAAAAACTTAAAAAAAATTATCCGCAGGCGTCAAGGTGTTTTTTTTTCCTGTAAGTCAAATAAACGTATATTCTATTCTATTCTACTTCTTCGCACTTGACCGGTTTTTATTTATCTTTTCAATTTCTTATTTATATAATAACGCGCTCGTAAGATGAGTGCGTTTGCGAAAAAATTGGACTAATGGTAAGTGGTCTTATATGTACGCTAACCGAACCTTGATCTGCATTGTATGGTACCGTTACTTTTAACCTTCAATTCCAGTTACCATAATGATATAAAAGGTTCCCTAACTGGTTTAATTCGAGTGTATACCCTAATTATAGCACATGCAAGAACATTTTTGTTTACTTAGTTCTGCAATGTAATTGAACATACAAATATAATTATCTATGAACTAAAATTTTGTTTACAACATTCGCACATTATTTTACACAAATGTTTAACACCTAATATTTAAACTAGTGGTAAACACTGGTCGTAAAACTTGACATTTTCTAATAACCGGATATCTACCGTGCTTGAGGATTGCAGTCTTGGTGAGAGGTTAACAATTTCAGTTATTCAAAGGCCAATTATTCTGGGATTCACAAAGAAATGCTTTACAAATAGTTGTAGCTAATAACGGATCTTCAAATAGTTCAAATCTTTATTCAAAGGTGAGTAATCTAAACGTAACAAATCAGATATTAGAAAGAAAGAAGAAAAGAAGAAAGAAAACTATTTATTTACGACACAGTTATAAATATTAATTACTTTGTGATGGTGAGGCTAGTGTATCGAAAACTGGTCTCTGACTCAGCATTATGTTGGTGTCTTGCAACCAACGCTGGTCTTCCGTCAGAGCCGTTCGGTGATGCCACGGGTAACGGAACGGCTGGACCGATTTCGACGAGACTTTCACTGGCAGATAGCTGATGTAACAAGGAGTAACTTAGGCTACTTTTTATCCCGAAAAAATAACGGGAACGGGAAAAAACTGCCACGCGGGCGAAACTGCGAACGGCCGCTATTTTATGCCGTATACCCTCTATTAACGCCATCTGTTGGTGACATCAAGTACTACTTCAGTTAAGATTTGTATGTAAAAATGTTTACCGCCCAACGAAGTGGGCACGGGTCAGCTAGTAAACAATATAAATATATACCTAAATACACAAAAACACATTAATCTACTTTTATAACTGACTGTACCTATTATGATACTTTATCCTTCGCTAGAAACTTTGTGTTAAATTGTTTATCCAAAGATCACTTATGGCGTAATTGGTAATCAATTATGTAACCGGTATCCTGCAGCAGACGGATGGATCTCGACCTTGCCAGTTGGCCATTAATTAGGTGCAGAGTGTTCGTAGAAGATACGATTTCACATGCAATCTTCCTCTTTGTTTTTCTGGGTGTAAAAAGATACCTCACTAAAATAAAAAAATCGAAAACCGAAAAATAACAGCATATCTTATCTGTTCTTTTTGGATTTGATCGCGTGGAACTGTTAGTGTTCCTTCACGGAAAGTTAAAGTATTTACAGAAAAAACGTATATCAGTGTTCTTCATTCATTGGTTTTCCAAAGTAGAAGCTATACTTAGTTTAAAGGCTAAACAATGTTGTGTAAAAATGCCTACAATAGTTTTTATTTATTAATTAAAACCCTAAGGTGCATTTTGAATGGTCTTAGAGCTAGATGAAAAGGCACAAGTCTGACCCGACCAACCCTTAGAAGAACTGGCAAAAAACTTGATTCCCACCGTTTTTTGTGTAATGCTTTTTACAAAATAAAAAGCTCTTACGAGTTTGGTCTTTTTACACCCTGCATACAGCATACACGCAATGATCGCTCATAATGACGGCGTACATTATCATATACATATTTAAGTACTCATTAATGGTTATCAATAAATCATTGATACGCGTTTATACTCGGTGATGAGATAATTTTAATTATTATTTAGATTGTTTTTTTTTAAATTATTTATTTTGATTATCTACAAAAAAACTATTGAAGTAATAGTATGCTAATTTGGTAAAAGGCCTGACGTGTTATTCTACCACTGAATCTTCTCCAAACTTATGTAATTCAGGGAACTAGGTACTATACTTCTTTACGTAACTAGATCTAGCTATTAAACCTGTGTAGTATGTGCTTAGAGGCTGTATTACCAGTCTTAAAACCTGTTTGAAAACCTACACTGTTGGTCTGACTTGCATAAAGCCCAAGGAATAGTGTAGGTAGGTGTCATCTAGATTACTAAATGACGTTGTGCTCTTAAGGTCAGAGGTCAGACGTCACGGTCAGGTTCAGAGGATTTAAACTCAACGAGAAAAATATTCCCGATTTAGACATAAATACTTTTTTTACATCAACACTATACCCAAAAATTTTGTGGCGGAAAAGTTAAACTTGTGAAAAAAGACTAAGAAAAGCTGTTTTATTAACTTCTAAGATAGTTCCGGTTTTTTAAACCGGCGTAAAATCATAAAAAAAAATTGTTTTTATTCGCGGCGCTAAGCGAGTTAAGCGCATGTTATTTTGATTCATATTTCAAGGACATTACGTCTGTAATTGGAAATTGTAGGCGTTGAAATGCTCGGTTAAAAGGCGTGGATTTATTTAAATTACTAGTGGTACTACACGCGACTTCGTTTACGTGATACTATTTTCATACAAACTTTTTTCATACAACTGCCGCTGTTGTAGGGATAGAATTTTAGGAATATTTTATATATGTCAATACTCAGGATATGTCTTCATGGATTTTATCAAATGCCCGTAAACATCGCAAGTGTGAATTTTTATCAAGGTTAGTTTATAGATAATTTAGTTAAAGTATAGCCTAGTCTTAAGATAATTAGTGGATGGATGATTTCTTTGCAAAGACGAGCAAGGTCGTTTGTTGTTTTTCCACTTCGAGTATCACATGCGCTTTGAAGGTATGCAAATAAAGAAATGGGTGGAACTAGTATTCTTTGTACCAAGCCTCGGCTTTTGTACACAATCAGGCATTGTCCACCAGAGACCGCTATTAGCAATAGCCACGCCACCTGTATTTTTAAAAACATGGCTTTCCCATGAGAGGCAATGAAATCTAATACGTAATCTTGGTATTTTCAAGGTCAATTTCGTCATAAGTACTCACTCAAGAAAAAATAGGCTCTCTCCGGTTTTAGCGAGCAGCGATACGTTGAACCACATAACACGATCACTTCATATCACCCAGCAGAGTGAGGTTAGGACCGCGCCAACGCTCCCGCGTGACTGACTTTCTCTGCCAATTGCGAACTGATGAACAATGCGTAGATAATTAACGGATGCATTTCGAAAATCGGCATAATTATGACGCTGTATCCTGAGCTACATCCTGCGATGCGCTGTGCGCTCGACCGTCAATGCACTTATTGCCACTTAGGCCCAATCCATATTGAGACTAGCGGCTGCGGCGAACTGGCGATTAGATACATTTACGAACCAATTTGGACGTTATTGACCGAGCAAGCGAAGCGAGCTGAACGTCTCTGTTTCGAGATTGGCCAAAAAATGCTTCTGTCCGTCTGTCAGTCGTGTCTGTTTTCGCCTGCAGGTCCGGTTTTTCAACCGATTTTGATAAAAATTGGCACACAAGTTCATTAATGTAATTTTTTAATCGATGCGATTTTTGACGAGTTATAGGGGTATTTCCCCCCCAATCAATATTCACTGTTATGAAGTTGAAGTTTTTTGAAGTTGTTGCTGTAGCGTTATATAATAGATGAAGAGCTCGCGAGGTCTAGTGTTCTCACAGAACCACTAGTCTATGCTGTAAAGAATGCACTTTTTTATATCTGCCGTCTCAATGTGAATTGTGCCTTAGACCGCTTTTTCACAAAGCGGTGACCGTATCTTGACGGTAGTTTTTTTTTCATTACTGATGGAACAGGCGGATGGCTCTTCTAATGTTAAATGGTTACCATCACCTATAACAAAGCATTACCTTGCACGAAGGGTTCGGTATTATTATCAAAAATAAAAACGGCAAAAAAATCACGTTGGTTGCATGAGAGCCCCCTGAAATATTTATTCAATTCTGTTTTTGAGTATTTATTGTTATAGCGGCAACAGAAATACATCATCTGTGAAAATTTCAACTCTCTACTATCACGGTTCATGTGATACAGCCTGGTGACAGACGGACAGATAGACAGACAGCGGAGTCTTAGTTATTAGGGTCCCGTTTTACCCTTTGTGTACGGAACCCTAAAAACTAGCTAAGAACCTCTGTATATCAGACTGATAGACAATTTCCTTTTTTCCAACAGCGTTCACCATGTTATGGTACAGCTTGCTTACACGATCTCCGATGCTTGGAGACCCGTGGCCTTAGATCGATACTGGTTCAAACAGCTATGTAGGGTATTAGGTCGTTTGAGCATGGAGTCTAAACTGGTATTCTTAAATCGCCTATAGCCCCGGCACGTAATAAAGTAATGTCAAATCAAAGACCCCTCCGTCACCTTCCGTGGTTTTTAAACTACTTCTGGTACAAGCTTATGGCCCACCTGATGAATAAATGAATGAAAATACTTTATG
The DNA here is from genome assembly GCA_947095575.1 of Electrophaes corylata. Taxonomy (NCBI): domain Eukaryota; kingdom Metazoa; phylum Arthropoda; class Insecta; order Lepidoptera; family Geometridae; genus Electrophaes; species Electrophaes corylata. The sequence continues at coordinate 13,245,706 of OX352699.1, read as the reverse complement.
CCACACCTTACAAACTAACAAAAAGAAATACTTACAAAACAAATAAATACATGTACAATGGGTGGTCTTATCGCTAGCTAGCAATCTCTTCCAGACAACCTTTGGATACTAATAAACTCGCCATAGCGTTGAAATAGTTACACCGTATTTTATAACCTACTTTGAAACTTTAACCAAAATCGAAAGAAGTTTCAGTATTAGGGTCTGTGTATAGACTGCACTATACTGAGTTTGTACTGACTGCAAGAAAGGTCAAACAACAGATTGCATGAAGCAAACCGTTTATCTTCTGATTGAGACGGCTGACACCGGAAGTCTTGGTTTGCAGTCAAGGTCATGATCTGTCAGTCTACATATAAAGACAGCCGTCAGTAAAAATTCCCACAACTTAGCCCATTCCACATGTTCTCCTTCCCCGTTTGAGCGCAAATAGATTTTTAGGGTTCCGTACCCAAAGGTTAAAACGGGACCCTATTACAAAGACTCCGCTAGTCTGTCTGTCTGTTCGTCTGTCACTAGGCTGTATCTCATAAACCGTGATATTTAGAGAGTTGAAATTTTCACAGATGATGTATTTGCCGCTCTAACAACAAATACTAAAACAGAATAAAATAAATATTTAAGGGGGCTCTCAAACAACAGACGTGATTTTTTTGCCGTTTTTATAGTTAATGGTACGGAACCCTTCATGCGCGAGTCCGACTCGCACTTGGCCGGATTTTTCAAATAGAAAAATCATTGGTGCCCAGATTCCAACCCACGACCTTAGGATCAGAACAATGCACACTATGCTAATGCAATTTACAATCTCAGTATGCTAAATTCATTTTTGGATAGATCGTCTGTCTGTTAGAAAACAATATGATTCATCTACGGAACGAAAGATAAAACTATTTATCGCATTAATAAACCTAATTCCAACGTCATTAAGTTTTATTTACATTGTAATTAGTGTCAAGCTTTGAACCTACAATAAAGACACTTTTATTACAAGTATGATTGACGACCGATGTGGCGCGGCGGGCGAATGTCCGCCTGCGACGCAGGAGATTGCGGGTTCGATTCCCGCCTCGGGATAAATGTTTGTACGATCTGCAAATATTTATTCCGGGTGTTCTGGGTATTTTCTATTTATAATAAAAAAATATCTATGCATATGTAAAGTATGTATTGTATTAAGTATATCAGTCGTCTAGTAGTAGTAGTAGTAGTTGATGGACGCTGAGTAGTGCATCGTAGGTGACGTTCCTAACGAGCGTGACCTGCGAGGCAATGCTTTGTTATAGGTGATGGTAACCACTTAACATCAGGTGGGCCATTTGCTTGTTTCATCAGCAAGTTGTATAATAAAAATATATATATATATATATTACCCATAACACAAGCTCTGCTTAGCTTGGGGCTAGATGATGCTGTGTGGATTGTCCAGCATTATTTGTTTATTTTGTTAAGTATAGTATAAAAACTTATTCAGTAAAATGCCCGTATAAACGCGATAGCTAGCTCTAGGAATGACTTTGGGACTTCAGCATGGAGATTTTGACTGATTTTCTGGATGTATATGATCATGGCTTGTGGAAACAGTTTCCTGGTACTCGTCAGGTCATCAACCGGAGTATAATCAGAGAACTGAGCTCAAATAATGTTGAGTATGTGGGCACAATGAGATCGCTTATCATACCTACCCGCTTATCAAACCAGTCATTAAACTCGTCATTTTGTTTAGGTAGAACCACTACTTTTTGTTGGCATGTAGACATAGATATAGACAGACATAGACAGACATTTATTTGCTGCACACACATCACAATGTTACAAAACTAAAAACAATAGACATTTAGAGACTGATAGGTAAGTAGAAATAATCAACAAGAAAAAACAAAAACGAAATTGAAAGATAAAACAAACATTAATAAAGTTACTAAATAAACAAAGGTATATAAAACAAAACATACAACTATGCAATAATACAAATAACGTTGTGTGCTACTGCAACAAATGCATGTATTACTATAGTTTTGCGTTTTTATTTAATTTTTTTATTTGACTGAGCCACAAACATCCAAACATACAATATACTAGCAAAACGTGTGGGACTCCATCCACGTGAACTTATTTTTATACAAGCTTCAACTCCCATTACCTAACCTGTTTAGGGGTTGAATCTACGCACCAAGATGAATATACCCTGAAAATTTCAAGTCACTGCGACCAGTGGTTTAGAATTTGCGTTGTCAGTCAGTCTGTCAATTAGTCAGTTAGGACAAAGATTCCTATAATTGGTATAGATTGATGATATAATATTAAGAATCTATACCAATTAAAAGAATCTTTGTCCTGACTAACTGACTGGGATATAGACAACGCACAGCCTAAACCACTGGTTGTAGAGACTTGAAATTTTCAGGGTATATTGGTCTTGGTGCGTAGAGATGTACTAAGAATTCTCGAAATTAAACTTCTATACGTGCACAGCGGGGGTTGAAGGTTGTATGAAAATAGCTTTACACGGACAAAGTCGCGCGCTTTTCGCTAGTCTTTTATAATAAGGTAGGTAAATGGTGGGTATCCAAGTAACTGATGCTGCCAGTACATAAAAACTCATACAAGTAGGTCATTTTTATGTTGTGGTCAAAATCATAATCGTAGGTATAGAAATCCGTTATTTGGACACACACAATAGGGTACAGTGCAATAACTCACCTATCCATAACTAATGCGAATCTAAACAAAGAGTCTGTGTAATCGCGCGAGTACATTGTTCGCGGTGAACAATACTCATTGCTTTAATAGTCTTCAATTATTTGCGATATTCACTCACTTCGTACGTTATTTGAATTGAAGTCAAGGTAGGTATAATCAACCAGCACACCAGCATACAGTGTTTGCCAAAGTGCCATTGTAGGCGATACCGCTGCTTGAAAAATACAAATAATCCTACTAATATAAAAAACGCGAAAGTTTGTAAGTATGGATGGATGGATGGATGGATGTTTGTTACTCTTTCACGCTCTAACCAGTAGACCGATTTAGATGAAATTTGGAAAAAACATAGATTATAATGGATTACATTTAGACCACTTTTTATCCTGGAAAAATAACGGGAACGGGAAAAAAACTGCCATGCGGGCGAAGCTGCGAGCGGCCGCTAGTAAATAAATAATTGTGGATATTTTGACGTAACATCATCTAGCAACAAACTAAACATAGCTTGTACTATGAGAACCAGATGACAGTAGAATATTAAGTACGTTTTTTTGTTGAACAAATATCTATGTTCATCGCACATATATTATGTTTGTTCTCGGTGGGGATCGAACCCACCAACAAATAGTGACTGACATTGTGACAGTCGTCATAGCTTATCAGCTCAGCGAGGACAAACATGATTAGTTTTTTGTTAAAAAAAATTTCTAGTGTTATTTTGGGTTCTGATATGTGGTCGCGGTGGTATTTTAAGAATCACTACCTGAGGTCTTAGAACAAGTAAACAGTTGAGATAAAAGTGTGGTATGTGACATCCTGATTTGAACGCAAATGTTTCCCTTAGGTTTTGAAAAGAACCACTTTACAGACAACCACTTTTTTTTACTGACTTCAAGTTGAGTCTAAGAACTATAGAATCAATGCACTTTGACATCGGAGAAATGGTCTGTCGAATACGGACAAGTCACGATCGTTAGGAACGTGCCCTACGATACACAGCTCTGCGCCCATCAACCTCAAAAAAAAATTATCTAAGTAGGTCTTAGCATTACTTACATACACGATCATAACTCGAGTTTTCAAAACTAGAGTTTTGATCGTGTTTCAAAATTCAACCTGTCTGAAATGTCAGTTTCAAAGAATATCATTATAAACACGATAAAAACTTGAGATTTGATCGTGTTTCAAAATTCAACCTGTCTGAGATGTCAGATTCAAAGAATACCATTATACAGGTACTGTGAGAATCGGGCCTCAGAGTAGGCGCGGTCAAGGAAGGATATCCTTCGAACCAGCTATTTGATAGGAAACCACTCGATTTAAACAAGAAAGCACGCATACAAGCTATTTATATGACATTACATGTGTCGTTACACAAGAAACCATAGAATAAAGAATTGCCAGTAAGAGTTTGTGGGCACGTTCTATCCATTGACCTTTTACGTGACTCGCAGTGACATTGAATGATAGACTTTAATCTCATAACTATGAAGTCTATTTGCCGTAGCTATAGAAAGATACCATAGATTTTAACTTGTTCACATCATATCATAGGTACCTCTGCGTTACATACTTTTACCAAGTTTTCTATAAGTGTTCACTTGCGTAGAATGTTCACAACATAGCACAAGGGCGCGTTTATACGACGCGAAAGATTTGAGAGGCGGATGAGAAAATAAAACGACGCGATGCGATGCGGCCACGCGGCCATGCGGCGACTGCGCGAATTCTTTCGCATCGTCTAAACAATTGCACAAGCATGGATGTATCGAAAGATGCAATTTGACATAACTTCTCGATCAAACCGGGTTTTATCGAAATTTGAGATTGGTAGCATGAAAGGTCGATAAATTCTAGAAGTTTTCCCGAACAGACAGCTGTCCACAGGGAAACCACTCGATTAAATATGTCAAGGCTAGTTTTTTTTTTTTTTTTTTTCTGTCCTAGCAGCTGTAGTTGGCTGTAGTAGACCGAAGTTCCATGGTCGCACCTGGCTCGCACTCGCTAAAAAGGCCTCTGTTGCCTTATCTTTTTGTTGACATGAAATTGACAGTGACAGTTGCGTTATGCAGTCTTTATGCGTTACGCACCTTCAAATCCGAACTTTTTGTTCCTGTTTCGTCAATCCTCTGTGAGTCTATTACTTTGTGTCATAGCAGACAGCGATATCCATCTTTTTGATCTTTTTTTTTTTAATAATCTAAAAACATAGAGCTAGCAAACACTATCGATAACAATAAAATAAAAAAATATGAATAGGTAGTTTACTCTGAGAATAACAATAATGCTAGTGTGATTTGATATCTCACTCACACTTTAGGTTCGAACCATACAGTTTCTCCTTTGCCTTCAGTAGAAGTTTGGTGATTTGTATCACAGGTTTTTTTAAGCCTATTTCAGGCACCTGTTTCTCATAAAAAAGGTTCTTATTCTAAGTTATTTCAGTTAGTACCTATGTAACTAACAACCTTTGTGAAAAGAAAATAAACCGATATATACTACCTAGTATTATAGTAGTTCTGCAAACAAGAGTAACCGTGAGCTCGATAGTTTGTTTGTCTAATTATCTACACCGCGTGAGCTCAGTCTGAACAGGCCTGAACAGATCCGAACTATAGATTTGTATCCATAGTTCGCAGAAATCGTACTAATCCAGAATCATTTAACACAAATGATCTAAGTCCGTTACCAAATAAAAAAACCGGCCAAGTGCGAGTCGGACTCGCGCACGAAGGGTTCCGTACCATTATCTACGATAAAAACGGCAAAAAAATCACGTTTGTTGTATTGTTTGTTGTGATAATGCAGTCAATACAATATATTTACAATATTATAGGTTAAATGTAATTAGATTACAAACGATTTGCCTGTAACTAAAATGTTTAAAGGTTTGCCTGCATGGTTTTATTTATTATTGGCCTTGGCATTTTCTTATCCATGGTAGCAAGGTTCAAACACGGTCATGTACAGTGTAGGTATTAAGGCGGTTGCTGCTGTGCTAGATTAGCACCTCGTTGCGTGCAATTATCGTCGAAATTAGTGAAGAACGAAATAACATACGGTCTTGAAAGTTTTTTTCATGATTTGATGCAAATAATGCGCCGTGCCGTGCCTCTTAGACAAAGAGATACCTAATATTATGAAATAATATTGACATACATTCACACAGCGCAGTCTATCCCCAAACTAAGCAAAGCTTGTACTATGGGAAACACATAACTGGTATAATACTTATATACTTTTTTTGTAATTACATACTTTGAATAATATACCTAACACCCAGACACAGAGCGAATATCTATTAGGTTCATCACACAAATATTTGTAATCGGTGGGGATTGAACCCACCATAAAACGCAGAAGGCAGCGTTACTAAGAACTAAGCTGTGGCAACTGTCAAAATGCGAAAATACCACAGGTAAAGTCGCACGTAAGATTTGTTTACACGAAGCACGTTTGAAATGAGACTCCTCATCTAAACAAACGGTAGTTCTAAACCAGTCATACATCCTGAGCAATAAACTGTTTCCTTAATATTGGTGAAACTATTAATACATTATAATTTAAAACAGCGTGACAGCCGTCACAGCTCAGTTTGTAGTAGCCCTGCCTTCTGTGCTGTGGGTGGTGGGTTCGATCCCGACTGAGAAAAAACGTTTATGTGATGCATGTGTTTACAAAAAAAAGTATATAAGTATTCCATCAGTCATCTGGTTCCTATAGTATGCTTAGTTTGGGGCTAGATTATGTGTAAAAATGTCCTGACATATAAAAAAAACTGACTTAGGTTACTGATTATGACTGAGGTTATGGTTACTGATTTAGGGGTTTCCTTAAGATATTTTGTTTGCTAAATACATTTTTTCTGGCACTGTTTTACATTGAGCTCTGTTGCAAAAATGTATATTTTATACCTCGTCGAGCCTTTGAACCTGACCGATGCACTCGCTCGACGGCCTTAAGTGATAAAAGAATGAATATTTTATTTTTAGTTTGCTTGCGAGGCATCTACGAGTACATCTGGCGGAGCAGCAATTATATTTTTCTCTCGTTTTGCATTCCATGACGACGTTGGTTTTGTAAACTTGCGTGTGTTTGTATAGGTGCAGCGGTTTTACTATCGACGCCCATAAAAGTATTTATACAACTGGTATTTTAATCGGGGATGTATAGTTTATTGAATATTTCATGTTTGGAATTTTAGATTTTTTCTTCTCTCAAACATTCAATACCAAAGTACTTTGGTAGCTACCTACCTATTATACACAGAGTACAGAGTGTGTCTTCCGTATACAGAGTGTCTTCTTCGACTCATTAGTCTTATACACAAGTTCAGCGGGCTTTGGTGAGGAGCTACTACTGACTAGCTGATACTAGCTGATACTGGAAGTTTCAGAACGTGATAGAATCAGAAATGAAGAATTTAGTAGTCATGCTCAGTGAAAAGCTTGAAGTATTACCACCATGCCTATTTCGAGCGCCAAGTAACGTGAGTGACCTACAAGACAAAGCTTTGTTACAGATGATGGTAACCATTTAACATCTGGTGGGTATTATGCTTGTTCCAAGTAGCATAAAAAACAGAGTTATTGCTGCCTATTAACGACGATGACCACTTACCATCAGGTGCTCCATAAGCCAGTGTGCTTAGCTTATTAAATAAACAAAAAAAAACGAGTGTACTTTAGACCACACGACTGAAGTAAAACTTCTTTTAAACACGAAACGTAACTGGCTATGAGAGAAAGAGAGAAAGAACAGTGCTTTCATACCCCCCTTCATGATAGTGTTAAACGTTTAACGCAACCTTGTTGGAAGTCGCATTAGAAGTCTTCAATAACAAACAGACTTTCAATGGAAGGAAAGTATTGTGAAATGTACATGACATGAGTCATTGACCTCATTATTCATTTGGGTTAGTGACAGACGCCGGCGATTATTCAGGGCACGCGTGGATCTGATTATCTAGGAGGGTTATCTTTAGATCTGACACTCAATTGAAAATACACGAGTGTTTTCCTGTAAAGCAGCTATATTATAGTAGAAAATGAATACTTTTCTTCTTACTTACTTGCTTTACTTCAGTCGCGTGGTCTAAAGCAGACTCGTTTTTTTTAAGCTGATGTTACTATCATTTCAATAAATAAGCCACATCCTTATCGGCTTTTTTAGCTAGTGGAGCCTGCAGTATCATTTGCGTGGTACCCGTATAAAATGTAAATAATGATTTTTATTCCGTCACGCGGCATTTTGGGTTCCGTAACACCAAACTGCGCTCTCTGACCCAAATCATAGACGTAGCTTCAAAAGCCGCTAAGCTAAAGTGGGATTGGGCTGGCCATGTCTGCCGCATGCCAGGTGAGCTGTGGGCAAAGATAGCCACCGATTGGCTTCCTGACATAGCGAGAAGGTGACGCAGCAGACCCAAACGGAGATGGCGGGACGAGCGCGATTGTTTTCAGTGGAACTGGCAAAACTTAGCACAGGATCGGAGTGTGTGGAGGGAATGGAGGGAGGCCTTTGCCCAGCAGTGGGACACGGAGGGCTAATAATAATAATTCCGACATGAACAATTTTATCAGATTTCTAGATTTGTTGGATAGTAGGATCAACTTACCATGGTGCTTTTTCAACTAAGCTGGGAGCTGCTCCATTTTTGGTTTCCACTGAAGTCATCTTTAAATCTGAAAGGATTATAAAATATTAGATGATGTTGTGTAAAAATGTCCACACAAAATTTTTTTTTTTTATCAAGGTTCAGTTAGATCAGCGAAAAGATACCCTAGCTACTTTCAAAGTTTAGTTACAAAAACATCGATAAAATATATCAAGTTCGATAAATTGTATTTCACAATAGTTTTCTCATAGCAAAATTTGGTTTTGTTTTACGTCGCCGCGTCGTTTGGAAATTCGTCTTTGTGCCATGAAAAAGTTAGCTGTTTTAACAATCAACTGACCTCTAAACTCAATTACGATTTGGATGTGTTGAACTTGATGTCAAACTGCTTGTTACGTAAAAATAAAAGTAGTTAAAACCTACGATGGTTAAAACATTTAAACATTGCCTATATAAATGAAAGCTTAAAATAATATAAATGAAAATGAATATAAATGAAAACTTTTTTGAAGTAATACTTCTAATGCGACTTCCAACAAGGAGGGGGTATAAAAGCACTGTTCTTTCTCTCTTTCTCTCATAGCCAGTTACGTTTAGAAGTTTTACTTCAGTCGTGTGGTCTAAAAAGCACACTCGTTTTTTTAATATTTTTAGTGGGTTAACCAATAGATCTAAAAAAGTTTCGAAAAAAAATACTGTTACTTTGTTATAATGTGTAGAATACGATTTTATTATGTATTTCAATTTGAATCATCTTGTATACCTTACCATATATAAATTATCTTAACATTTAAAACTCATAATAATTATATGTCGATGCCATTAGTGACCGTTATGTACCTATCTATTTATTTGTTTTATAACTAGCTTAATGCGTCCATTACTTACCTAGGTAAGTACATATTTATATAGCCACCCAGCACGTCTACTCTTAGATACGATAAACGAAGTTTGTCTGTCGTTTTGTAATACATTTTGGAGCTATTTCTGAGCTCAAGTTGACAATGCCTGACAAGGCACGTAGTGTACCGCAAAAGACAATACGAAAATTCGTTTATCGGTTCTGAGAGTATACCTGCTGGATACAGAATAGAATAATAATAATAATAATAATAATAATGCTGGACAGTCCACACAGCATCATCTAGCCCCAAGCTAAGCAGAGCTTGAGTTATGGGTACTAGATGACTGATATACTTAATACAATACATTACATACATAGAAGACACCCAGAACACCCGAAATAAATATTTGCAGATCGTACAAACTAGGCGGGAATCGAGCCCGCAACCTCTTGCGTCGCAAGCGGACATTCGCCCGCCCCGTGCCACATTGGTCGTCTAAAGAATTAAGTTTAGAAATAAGTTATTAGGATCGTATCTGCATCATAAATGTTCTTTAGTATTTTTTTAAGCATAATAGTAAGTAGTTAAACGTTTAGCATGTATTAGTTTACTAGATTTATTTTGTTTTAAATAATATATTATGTATTATGATTTGTTAAATTGTTGTGTTAGGTACCATAAGTATCTTACAATATATTCTATTTTCCAGTAGTAACTACACCGCCGTCAATTCTAGCTAGCTATTTTCTTTCCGTGCAAAGGTATCCTAAAAGAGATCGATTTCAGCGATAAAATCACTCATTGTTTTGCCAAATTGTGTATATATCCTGTGTTATGTTTTTGTGTGGTGAACATTATAGAGTTATCTATCTATCTATCTAATGCTACCGCAGGCAGGGTCTCGACACTCACGCTCATTTTTGAGTTATATACCAACTATAATACTTATAAACGTTATATATACAGCGTCAAATATCTAAAAGTTATCTACTGGAGCGCCATAATGTATGAGGGGAAGGCGTTCAAACACTTATATCAATCAACATAGACTGCAAATAAGGTAGGTACAATGGTATTTGTAGGTAGGTTAGGTTTTATTTATTTTTCCGTTGATTGTTCGTCATCGTGTTGGCTTCTATATGAGGTGGTTATGAATACGATAAGTATCTAAATGCAAATGTACAGAGGTTAATAAAACACTTGGGAAGTGAGTATCTCTGATGGTGTGCTAGCGGCCGCTCGCAGCTTCGCCCGCGTTGCAGTTTTTTCCCCGTTCCCGTTATTATTTCGGGATAAAAAGTAACCTATATGTTAATCCAAGTTATAATCTATGTTTATTCAAAATTTCATCCAAATCGGTTTACTGGTTAGAGCGTGAAAGAGTAACAAACATCCACCCATCCATCCAGACTTACAAACTTTCGCGTTTATAATATTAGCAGGATTATAAGCGATCACTTTGATTCTATGCAATAAAATGCCTTTTGACTTTGACTTTTTCTAGGTAGGTAGTAGGTACAGTCAGCAAATTTAAGTGTTGACAAAAAAAAGTTTAAAAGTATTCTATGAACTATATCTGGTTCACATAGTGCCTACATGCTTTGCTTAGTTGGGGCTAGAGGGTGTTGTGTGAATGTTTGTCTATACTTACTTTTTTTTAAGGCCTATCACTTTGTAAATTTTGGTTAAATCTTGATGTTTCTTTTTATTTTAGCACATCAAAAGTCTAAGCAGTTCTTACCATATATATACGGGAACTATTTAGAAAATGAAATGAAAAAGCGTTTAATAAAACTTAAATTTTTCATCAACTCTTGGTATGACTGTACTTGCAAGTTGACATTTGATAAGGTACTTGTGTAACTTTGAATTTTAAGTTTTTCCTCTTTAGTAGATTAAAGAGAAAAAATCTTAACTTTGGTAGGTAAAAGTTTTGTTAATATGTAGGTGGGTAGGTACTTAGATAAATAATACGGGAATCATAATTTTCACTCAAAACAATAACTAAAGAATTCAGTCACTTTTGCTGTCACCGTTTACAGTAAAATACCGTGATACCTACTGTGTAAAAAAAAACCATATACCTACTGGAGTTTTTAGCGATATTTACAATAGAGAAACACTATCACTAAGTAGCTTATGATATGTATTATTATATTTTTACTGCACATTATTTGCCTAGGTAGGTAGGCACTTAGCGTCTGCAAGCTCCAACCCGATTAGGAGCCCAAGCTCATTATAAAAAGTATAGATTCAAAGCTATCCAAATCTGTTGTCAAAACCTTGAAAATGTAAATAAACATTAAATGAAACCTTCTTTGATCAAATAGACGTCGCAAATATCCATACTCACATTTTTTAAATATATTTTAATTCGAAATTAGAATTTGCACAATGTCAAAAGAGCGGGAAAAGTTTTGAAAGCGCGCCGCGTCCGTACCGCTCTCGATGTCGTGAATAACTACCGCACCGCAAAGACTCACTCACACTGTTGGAGAAGGTGAGTACCTAAAGTACAGATTCCTATTTGCATTTTACTACCGGCTTCATTTATTATGAGGCAGCTACTAAAAGTAACCGCGGCTGTTTTACCATACATTTAGGGGGTTTTTGAACGCTTTAAATATTTTCAGGCCATATAATTATCTGGGGTATAATAATGAGGGGACTTGTTTGGTTCGCAAAATACATGAATAATGGGTAAATGCGGTAGGAACCTATCCCAATATGTGGTTGTTTGTTCTGTGTTTAGGCGTTATATTGTGTTCTAAGGAATGTATTTAGAACAAAAAAATATATACCTACCTACGTATTCTATCAGTCATCTGTTTCCTATAATACGAACTATGCTTAGTATGGGGCTAAATGATGTCGTGTGAAAATTTTCACATTTATTTCTTATTATTTATGAAGTATTTGAATATGCTTCGAAAAAAATTAAATCAAAGGAATTCCATTTCGATGTCAGGGAAACTCAAAATCAAAAAGTGGCAGCACTGAACTTGGCTTAGCACAGATATAAACTGACAATATATTTGAAAAAACATGCGATTCACTTTATGTTTGTTTATTAAACATACACAGAATACAGTGTTCTGTGTGCGTATGACAGTAGGTACTTGAGTTGATTGACCATGATGGCCTAACCATAAGATATTTGCTGTTGCAAAAATGCAGGTACAGGGCATAATTGAATGAATACCTACTTTATTTGTTACCTACCTTTTGGTTAGTAGACAGGTTTGATGTTTGATTTCCACCAAGAACGAACAGTTGGGTGAGTTTATTATGATATTATTTTGATATTATGTTTACATAATATACCAACTAGCGAAACGCGCGCAACTTCGTATTTTCATACAAACTTTAACCCCCGCTGTACACGTTTAGAGGTTGAATCCTAGAAGTTCTTCTTAGTACACCTCTACGCACCAAGACTACTCTGAAAATTTCAAGTCTCTGCGACCAGTGGTTTAGGCTGTGCGATGTCTATATCCCAGTCAGTCATTCAGTCAAGACAAAGATTCTTATAATTGGTATAGATTTATTCTACAGGATGTTATACACATAATAAATAGAGAACAACCATCTATTCATTACACAAATGTTTGTTCTCGGTGGGGATTGAACACAATATCTACTGCGCAGAAGGCAGGGCTACTACGAACTGAGCTGTGACGGCTTTAGGTAAATTCACATATTAGGTACGCGTATGTACGTGTATAGTGTTTTAGATTATACGAGGAAAATAATTGACGAATTCTTTGACAGAGTTGCATAAAAACTATAAGTACTCTTCATTTTTAAACACGGCACACAAAAACTAATTAAATAAATTTGAATAATTATATTATTCTGTCGCTCGGCAAGATACTTAGTTGGACAAAAGTACCTAATAACGTACAAAATATCAATTCAGGATTTTTGAGTTTCAGCTCCAGCAAGCCACGACAAACCCAAAACGAATATCAAAACATTAGTTTTAATTTTTAGTGGATAAATCGGTTATCAGAAAGACGTATAGGGCGTTTAGGCTATGAATATTCTGATACGCTCGAGTATTTCCATGTGCCTGTTTTTTTTTCTACTATTTTGGAAATTTGCACAAACTCTCCGAGATAGTCGGGATTGTCACGGGGTACTGCTCACTTAACAAACACTTATTTAATTGGGGTGTCACAGGTAGTCCATTTTAGCAGAGGATGTATACGAAAAGAGTCCGCACATGTACTCCTGGAGGGCGGCAGTGTGACAACTCCACGAGCATACCACCTCGGATCACCGGGTACGCCTAGGAAGGCCTGTGCCGATATGAGCAAGCTGCTGGCTTTCCTGGAGGGTGGCTCAACAAACACCACCCGTTACGCAAAAAGGGCCCACCAGCGGCCTAGTTGCGACAACCAGTCTGCTCACTAAGTACCAAGTACCAAGCAACGCTGCTTGGCGGCAGATAGTTAAAAACGTTTTAGATATTGCCAATATTGTTCAAATTAACATCATTAACATCAAGGTATCTGTCATTGCGCACATAGTAAGGTAAGTAAGGTAAGGTCGTAGGTTCGAATCCGGATAAGCACTAATAATTTTTTCGAATAGAAAAATTATTAGTGCTTATCCGGATTCGAACCTACGACCTTAGGATCAGAAGGCGGTGTCACATCCACTAGACCGGTGCTCTTATATATATATATATATGAACACAAAAATAGCATAATGCTACAAACTAAGGTGGCATGATGCTATTATAATAAAACGGAGATGATAGTAACACGAGCAAAGTCACGGGAGAAACTAACGATCGATTTGTAGGTTAGCTGTTAGCCTTGCTTTAAAGCAGTCAGCTTAAAAATTTAAATTACAGATTAATTCCAAAACCTACAGTTTTTATTTGTGCTCAGTTTCAATTCTATTTTTTTGTTTTTGAGTAGGAAGGTATGTAGGTAGATGTATTTTGCATCTTTATGCGATTACCTGTATTTCAAAGTTTAACGCATTACTAAGTATCCTTGTAAAATATATACATAATATACAAAGAAAAATACTTATAATATATTAGTACATTTTTTTTAGGGTTCCGTATCCAAAGGGTACCCTATTACTAAGACTCCGCTGTCTGTCTGTCTATCCGTCTGTCCGTCTGTGGCCAGGCTGTATCTCATGAACCGTGATAGTTAGAGGGTTGAAATTTTCACAGATGTATTTCTGTTACCATCAGATAATAATTCGCTAAACCAGATACTCAACAGCCATTGAGTCAAACGTCGCTTCGACCAGACGCCCCGAAAAAATTTTAAAAACCCGGAAGACCTCGGCCAATGGACAAAAGTCTCGACTCTCAAACTATCAAACATCGAAATTAAAACAGTAATGATAATCAGCATTATGATAATACATAAATATTAGATGCATTTAGATGCTGATGGCTGATATTTTCTTCCTGGTCAAAACCTAGAACTGATAAGAAACTTACGGCATACGGTCTGACTGTTTTTTTATAAGATTGATAGTCTTCTTCTCTTCTCTATGGTACTTATACCAATGTAGAAAAAAAGAAATGCCATGAAAAGAATCTACCAAAACAATAATAAACTAGGGGCGCGTACCGGCTTCGCACGGGTTTTAGTAAGGATCCCAATTTTTTTGAAAATATAATATAACCTATGTCACCCGGGGATAATGTAGCTTCCCAACGGTGAAAGAATTTTTCAAATCGGTCCAGTAGTTTCGGAGCCTATTCAATAAAAACAATCAAATCTTTCCTCTTTATAATATTAGTATGAAAGTGTGGATAAATTGCGAGTTGACAAAGGTACACATGCATGGGGCCTCAAGACGAATAGTTTTATTTAACCCGTTTATTTTTAATTAATAATACTTTGTACCTATTATACAAAGTAATAAAAAAATATGACTTCATTATTTTAATAATTAATAATTAAAACCCTGACTTTAACACAAATAAAACGAATGGCGGAATAACCAAAATATTATACCTACCTAATTAGACCAGATTTCGTTCAAATCCAGTTTGTGCATATCCTGACTCGACTCGCCCTTGGCTGTTGTAAAAGTAAGCAATAGTAACCTGCTTCAACCTCTACTATAGAAGTAGAGGTTGAAGCAGGTTACTATTGCTTACTTAAACTGTAACGAGGGCGCCTGCTTGTGGTTACATTGTATGCGGTAAGTAGTCCACCAAGAAGGTATATCTGATATAATATAATTGCAAAAACATTTTGTTATTAAAAACATAAAAATGCTATGTAAAAAATAAAGCCGTCGCGGGGTTTTAATACTAATTGAAAAGTAAAATAGAGGGTGGCCGAAACAGCACTCCACGGCACCAAATAGTAATATTTGGGTAAAAAAATAATAGCAGGAGGTTGCGGGTTCGATTCCCGCCTTGGGATAAATGTTTGTACGATCTGCAAATATTTATTCCGGGTGTTCTGGGTATTTTCTATGTGTAATAAAAACATCTATGTATGTACCCATAACACAAGCTCTACTTAGCTTGGAGCTAGATGATGCTGTGTGGACTGTCCAGCATTATTATTATTATTACAGGTGGGTATTTGTCATGAGATGTATAAAGCTTAGTACCTTCTCTATCTTATCAGCACGAGCAGCAGTTAGGAGCACACGCGGACGAATTCGTGGGCGGATTAAGTGTATGCGTCAACTACATTTATTTCCAGGAAGGGCGGTTTTGAGCCTTCTTCACAAATTATAAAATGTCGTCGGTATATCCGGTACTTCGCCCTAGAATCGTTCCCTCAGCGATTGTCGCTATCTATACAAATAAATAAAATTGAAGTGTCTGTTTGTAATATTAAAATAACCGCTTTTTACTACATGCATATGAATGTATATGCGATACATATTCCAAAATAGCATTTTTTTTAAATTTTGTCTGTCTGTCTGTCTGTCTGTCCATTTGTCCCGGGTAATCTCTGGAACGGCTGGACGGATTTCGACGGGACTTTCACTGGCAGAAAGCTGATGTAACAAGGAGTAACTTGGGCTACTTTTTATCCCGAAAAAATAACGGGAACGGGAAAAAACTGCCACGCGGGCGATACTGCAAACGACCGCTATTTTATGCCGTATTAACGCCATCTGTTGGCAACATCGAGTACTACTTAGTTAAGATTTGTAAGTAAAAATGTTTACCGCCCAACGAAGTGGGCACGGGTCAGCTAGTACTTAATAAACAATAAAAGCAATTTACAAATCACACTGCTTTTAAGCTCGTTCAGGCGTCTGATAACTTTTTATTTCTGCATTTGTATTGTTTTTAGTTTAAACCAGTTCAATTTTGATAACAACAAACTTTACTGGAATCTCATGTTAGGTAACCAATATATTGGCTAATAATTAAACTTGGCCCATAAGGATTATCTAGGCACACGTATTATAACAAAAATAATACAGCATTAATAATTAAATTTACATAATAATGTACCAGTAATGGGAGAAGACACTGACTTCTGTAACACAGGTCATTGTACCTAGCTCAGTAGTCAGGGACTTCATAGGAAGCTGTAACAAAAAACTTTATGTCAATAACCAAATTTTATTATTATTATTATTAGCATCACGACTTTAATCCCCAAGCACACTAGATATCCCCTCAGATCTCTTTATACCAAGTACCTACTCGAGATTATTCGAGGATGTTTGAGCGAGGTAGTCAGAGGTACGTTCAAATATTACATTTGGTACATATCCACATTTTGGATAGATAAAATAAAATAGTTGACATGCATAATCACAAAAAAATTGCATTTATAAAACGTGTTTCAATGCTTATTCGATTAAGAAAAGTATAATTAGAAATCTTAAATTCCTTATATACTTTACTGATAACACAAGCGTACAGCACAGTATTATCAGTAAGTATATACATTATCTGAAATATTAGGTTACTGCTCCCGTAGATCGTCTTCAGCTAAAGATGAGTACTAACCTAGCGGTTTTTATTTCAGCCATCTACCCTAGATTTTTTT
Source organism: Electrophaes corylata (assembly GCA_947095575.1). Lineage (NCBI taxonomy): Eukaryota > Metazoa > Arthropoda > Insecta > Lepidoptera > Geometridae > Electrophaes > Electrophaes corylata. Next base: position 13,228,529 of record OX352699.1, on the reverse strand, counting down.
TTATACAATTTGCTGATGGATCAAGCATATGGCCCACCTGATGTTAAGTAGTTACCATAGCCTAAAACAAAGCATTGCCTTGTAGGTCACGTTTGTATCCGTATTTCAGCTATTCTTTGCAAATATTGTATGATTTCCAGCTAAAAATAATAAATATTACAGAGAAAAATATTGTAGACATTTTACCGTGTCATCTAGCCGCAATCTAAGCATAGCATTGTGTTATGGAAACCAAATAATAATTGATGGTATACATAATTATATACTTCTTTCTATTTACTACCCAGATGCAGAGAAAACATCTATGTTTATCACACAAATGTTTATTCTCGGTGGGGATCGAACCTATAACCTACAGGGCAGATGGTAGAGCTAACTGTAAAACCAGTAAAAAAAACCTGGCGACTTAGTTAAGCCTGTATCGTGTCCGCCAACTACATATTTCGTTTTCAGCAATTTGACAGCGAGCCCAATATTGGCGAGTGTGATTCGCACACATGCGCGCAGGTTACCCACCACAGTACAGAGTAATGATGGCATAGAGGTATTTTACCCTTTGAATTTTTATAAAAAAGTCTTGGAAGATATACAAGTTTATCCTAAATAAATGTTTTTTAATGATAATACTAATATTTATTATAACAATTAGATTAGCTGTTTAATTAAAGACTAATAAGACTTGTTTGGTTGCCCGAGTTAGTTACTACAGCAGCGAAGAAATTTGGATATCTAGCGTCAGTAACGCGAGTTTGTGGTAACATAACAAATCTTTGATAGTGTGTTCTGGCTTTATTCTCTCAACTCGAGTATCTCTTATCGGTCAAACAAACAACTCTCTTGTAGTACTTCTCTTCATCTTATGATGAACGGTCAAGTAATTTTTTTGTTATTAATCGGGAGCCTAGACTACTTAGTTACTAAAACTCTGATTGTGCAAATACTTTAGAGATTAGACTCCTATGTAATATAGTGATAATCGATATCTACTCGATAAGATATTTGGAGTAGGTAATATTAGAGCTTCAACAATACAGTGCAAAGGACGGACAACATGTAAGTCTTTGTGTTAATTATTAATACATGATTGGAGACCTGATGCCCAATTCACATAACAAAATATCGTTAAATTCAAGTTTCAATCGTGTGATTCTCCAATTAGCATTCTTTAGAACTAACATTGCAGACAGGCCGAGTTTAAACATTTCACGGTTTTTTTTTCTACGATTTACTAATAAAACAAACAATATCTAATTATTGTATTAAGTATATCAGTCATCTAGTACCCATAACACAAGCTCTGCTTAGCTTGGGGCTAGATGATGCTATGTGAATTGTCCAGCATTATTATTATTATTAATGTCACCTATGAAGAATCACGTAATGGGCACGTTCGTTAGGAACGTGTCCTACGATGTACCTACTGCTCTGCGTCCACCAACCTGAGGTATACAGGTGTTAAGCCTCATGTGTCTGTAATTACACCGTACCGTTATTACTTCCCCGGACCGCCAGCACTCATCGCAGTCAATGAAAAACAATCAAATGACAAAATATTTAATCAAAAATAAATAACGGCTTGCATTACAGTAATTTGGGATGTTGTATAGACAAGAGGGACATTTAGTTCAACGTGGTCTTGTTACACAACGTGAACGAACCCCAAACTAAACAAAGCTTGTATGTCCTATGGGAACCAGATGACTGATAGAATACTTAAATACTTTTTTTTGTAAATACATACTTAGAATACAATATAACACATAGACACAGAACAAACATCTATGTTCATCACACAAATGTTTGCTGTCGGTGGGGATCGAACCCACCCTTACAGCGCAGAAGGCATGGCTACTACAAACTAAGCTGTGACGGCTGTCCAACCAGATTACTGATAACAAGTTTATGTCTTGTTGTGTCTCTGTGATAAGAAATTAACTGACCTCAAGGGTACGATAAACGAAATGTAGCTAAATACAACGACCCTAAAACATCAATATACCATAATATTATTTAACAGTCAAAAGAGTCAAAAACACATACCAGATTTAACAAATCTGAATTCAACAGAATTTACAAGAATAATTTTTTTCGAATCTTTTGCCTATGCTTGTTCTTACTCTTTTGCTTACGTTTGTTCATGCTGAATACTTATTAGATCTTTGTAGGGGTTTTTGAAAAATAAAATACCTACTAGCTAAGCGAGTTATTGTTTAGCTAATATTTTCTCCTATACCTAGAAGTAATCATTTTTAAAATAGGTTTATTTATTGAGTTTATACGTTTTAAAAAACATACAAAAATCAAATATTTTCTCTTATTTATCTCTTATCAATAATTTGTTAAGTACACTACCAAACAAATTAAGCTTGGGTCGAACTAAGTTGATATTCACAAAGATTTTATACTATCCCATAAATTTGTTTTTTGTTTATTTCCTCAAATGCAGGTAAGCATTCAAAACGAATTAAGTTGCTATTTACATTGATGTAAGTTACTTAATACCAATTAATTTATTCCAGGGCTTGTAGTTTTAGAAATCTCGTGAGGCGAGTTTTTGCACCCTACGATATCCTTTTTAACATTCTCTCACTCCTCAGCAGTTATATAGACTGGAGTTCAGACTTGTATGCAATACTTATTTTTTCAGGGCCGAGGAACCGCAGGTGATCGTCGTGTTCAGGATCATATTTGAGGTTATATGGACCTTGCTCCGGCTGAACTTCCAACTCCTCAAGGCCTTCATTACGTGGATCGTTCCAGCTGAGCCTAAGGATGTTAGCGAAGAAATTATACTGGTGAGTTCATTACCTACCGTTAAATATATTATTTTAAATATATTGGGTTTCTTTCTTATTTGTCGTTGTTTCTGGACTGTTGAGTCGTTTAAATATTTTTTCAAAGGGCTATAAGTACATCAAAGTGCCCCCGGACAAGTGCAAGTGCATACGGACCGGGAAATTGAAAGGCGATTTGTGAGATAAAGGCCGCAGGCGAAATATACCCGTACGCTTTTGAAGAATATGAAAATGGGAAATTAAAGGGCGTTTTCGGAGAAAGTACCTCGTATATTTTCTCGTACGGGTATATTTCGCCCGCGGTCTTTATTGCACAAATCGAACCAAACGTGTTAATTTTTCGCATATCCTAAAGGAATGCATCTCTGTTTGGATATGGAAATCCATAAGTATCGCAAGTAAAAAAATGCATGGCGTTCCAATCATTTTATTTATTTATTATTTATAATATCCTTGTGGAATCTCTTAAATATTAGGGACCATCTAATTATTTATGCACCTTATCTTATCTTATACACTAGCTATGTAGATTTGATATCCTTATCAAACTGATTTATATTTATTCTTAAAAGTACTACTTAGTATCATACCTAGGGTGTGGGTGCCAGTGTAATTATAGGCACATGAAGCTTACCATCTATATGTTAATGGACGCAGAGCAGTGTCTTGTAGGTTAGGGTTCCTAACGAACGTGACTTACAAGGCAATGCTAAATACTTAGGATTTAAACGTATAGCCAATAACAGATTTACATTTTAGGTACAATCAGTGGTGGATTTACCCTAAGGCCACCCTAGGCCCGGGCCTAGGGCGGCCAGATTTAGGCGCGGGGCGGGGCTGCTGTTATGCTGAGAAAGGGGTGGCTGATGGCTTGGGGCCTTAGGGCGGCCGAGACTGCAAATCCGCCACTGGGTACAATACAGTCCTGAGACTGTAACATATTTAGGTACATGTATTATTAAGATGTCCACCGTGCATTGAGTTTCAGTCATTGTCTGTTTCACATTCAGATAACCGGTGCAGGCCACGGCATGGGTCGTGAGATGGCGTTAAGGTTTGCCCGGCTCGGTGCCGTAGTAGTGTCAATTGACATCAACCCAGCTGGCAACGAAGAGACCTACAAAATGATCAAGGGGGAGAAGGGGAAGGTTCACAAATACGAGTAAGTCGATTTACCTAAAAATAGAAGTACACTGATCTAGATACTAAATTAAAGCTTTTAACATTGGGTTATGCTAACTACCAAAAAGGAGAATGAGTTCAGTAACTTTCGTGGAACTGGTGTAGTATTCAAGCCAAAGGGCAGTCAGATAAACTCACATAACTCATTATGCCAAAATTATGAGTCGGCCCACACTTGAGAGTGACCGACAAGCATCTTGGAGCTCAATATGCTCGTCAAGTTTAACAATGTGGAAAATAAAAAGGGTTCCAGTCAATAAGTAATTAATAAAGCTATATGTTTAACGATGACGCATCAAGTGCACAAATTATTAGATTCAAATGGTTTTTATTTAGATGTGACGTCACCGACCGCGCAGCAGTTTTCAAACTGGCTGAGAAGGTCAGCAAGGAAGTAGGAGATGTGACAATCCTCGTGAATAACGCTGGAATTATGCCTTGTAAGCCTATACTCCGACACACTGAGAAGGAGATCAAGAGCGAGGTTGAGATCAACATCAATGGAAACCTTTGGGTAAGAAGCTTTTTGTAATAGATAGTACATAATTGACCAAGTGAGCGAAGCGTCTCAGTTTTGAGATTGGCCAAAAATACTTTTATCCGTCTGTTTGTCTGTTCTTGCCTATAGATCGCATTTCTCAACAGATTCTGATGAAAATTGGCATCCAAGTGCCTTGAATTACTAAAATTTTTTTGTAGATCGCCACTTTTTATTGGGAGGAAAATAGGGGGCGAAAGAAGGGAAGTTACGGGAGTGTTATTTATCCAGGAATTTCAATCAAATTTGAAAGTCACAGTAAGGACTTCATCAAATCCAAAACGGTAGTTTAATTTTTTTCCGAAAATTACCAATCAGCCCTTTTTGCCTTCATGAGACACTAAATTCGACATTCTAAGACCAAGGAAACGCGATTAATCGCTAAAACTTGTACCTATCATTAGCATTAAAATTAGGGTTAGAAACGTCGCTAACAAAAATATTATTTGTATTTTCTTCAGATGATTCAAGCATTCCTTCCATCGATGTTGGAGAACAACCACGGACATATTGTCGCCATGTCCTCCATGGCTGGTAAGATGGGTCTTCGGAACTTGGTGCCTTACTGCGGCACTAAGTTCGCTGTCCGAGGCATCATGGAAGCTTTAGCTGTAGAGCTATATGAGGACCCAAGAGACACTACTGGAGTATGTATTCACGTGTTTTTTTCAGTTTCTGAACAACCTAGTTTTTCATACAACCAAACAACCACATTATTTCTTTTATATTTAGTATTAACTTTGATTTAAAGATAGAATAAGATTTAACATGGAAAAGACGCGTATTTTCTGTGTTAAATTTTGTTCTATTTTTTTAACTTACTTTATCTTATGTTGGCTTGATAATTCCATAGGTGTTTTAGTCTAGTCGGTTCCCATAAAAATGCTTTAGTAAATTTTATTCCAACTCCAAAACTTTCTAGATAAACCTGACCACCATCTGTCCGTACATTGTGAACACGGGTCTTTGCCTCAAGCCCCGCATCCGCTTCGAGGCCCTCATGAAGACTGTAGAGCCAGGAGACGCCGCCGACCAGATCGTGAATGCTGTCAGGCGAAACTACTCTGAGATTACTATCCCTAGCGATCTGTACTACACTAATAAGGTAGGAGACTAGTAGCAGGTTCGATATAGTTCATTATTTGTTAGAAGTACGTGTTTCAGAGCTTGAACGTTATCTGATAAGCTTCGGTTTTTTTATAATTCCTTAAATTTGAAGTACAGTGTGTGTGTATCTCTGTTTATAAAATCTAAAACTGTAGCTGGATGCTAGCCTTTTTGTTTTGCAATCAGACTGAAGTTTTATCGTGACCCTATTTTCAAGAATGAATCCACTGCTGAACGAGTCTACAGAACATAGGCTTCCCTAGATTTGGAAGGGTTTAACGTTGTCACCACGTTTGGCATAGATTTTGGTGACTGCAGTGTCGGTGTTAAGTACCCAGGAGATGATACTACCTATCCACTGTTTTCTTAGACGCTCTATACGAAGTACACCCACGGAAACCACTGTAAAAAGAAGAACCACTGTGGAAGATTTGGAGTCAGAATCTATTCTATTCTGACTCTGAATCTTTATTGTCCAACCTCGACATTAAAAATGAAATATTACCCGTATAAAAAGCCACTGAAGAAAATAAAAGCTGGAAACACGATACTCATAAGCAAGAAAATAAAGATTTTCTATAAGCACTCAATCATTGAATGGAATGAAAAGAATAAAAGAATAATAGGCTGTCTAAGGTGACGCTACGTTCAAAAGTGAATTAGTATAGTTTAATGATGATTGATAGCTATTTTCTGTTTCAGATCTACAATCTGATGCCTCCTAACGCCTCAAAGGTGATGCTAGATTTTGTCCAAACTGGATTGGACCCTCATGACTAAGCATCTATGGAGACGATGTAAAATAACCACAGTGAAAAACTGGTTTTGATTTCATGTCAAAGTCAAAATCGAAAAGCATTTATTCAGTAAAATCCGCAGGGATCATCTTGAAACGTCTTAAATCTAGGTTAATCTATGCGCCAGTTCCTAAGCGCCAATAGCTACTGTTAGCTGAGTTGTAGGACCAGTTCATTTATGATTACTTCATTTTGTACCTTCTGATTCTTATGTCGAAATGTTATAAAAAATAAATACTTCACATTTGTACTGCATATTTTTGTTATGTCCTGTACACTATACATTCATTTAAATTAACTCATAACACAATATTTCAGTAATTTTTCTTATAACTAGTTTGTACTTATTTTACGGCTATTACGGCTACTACGGCTTTATCTAATAAATATTGACTTATTAGATTTTGATTTCCAAAAGTTGCTTCTGACGCTCTATGAAGATGCAAAAGCTTTTTTTAATAAATATTGATAAATATTTTTTATGGCTATTTACATTCCAACTAAGTAAACCCCAAGATAAGAAAAGTACATTAATTCAATAGTTTTTAAAGAGCTTGTAGCAGGATAACTTTAGAAGCCTGGAGTACCTTCTCCTACTTTCTTGGGTTCCTCTAAGAAGACTGCGTTATGATTTGGTAGAGAGCGTTTTGAGGAAGGTGGCTGAATGACGTTTTGTGGGCAGGCACTGTCCAAATGCTTCTAGGAGTAATGGTTCCTGATCTACTGCGTTCCTGAAAACATAATAAAAAAGTTCTATATAATTATAATAATAATAATGCTGGACAATCCACACAGCATCATCTAACCCTAAGCTGAGCAGAGCATGTCTTTAGTTTAAAGTCCAAAAAAGCAGCGAAAATGACAGAACACTGACCCTTTGGACTTGCCATTAAACAACTAGAAATCTTATGACTAGTATGGTCCTAAAAATTTACTTGTAATCATCGACTGAAACTTTTCCATCCTGATCCACGTCCAGTTTCCTTAGAACCAGCTCGACCAGCTCCCTAACACCTTCATCAGGGTCTTCGTCACCTGGTTGTTTCAGCAGGGAGTTTCTGAAAACAGGTTATATCATAAATTGTACTTATGCCACTATCTTAGATTTGTCTTGCTTACAAGTTTCAGTCCTAAAGCCTGTCCAGCATGTTCTTTTAGGCTTGGTCGCGAAGAACTGGCACTTAGATTCACCTTAGCTTTAAGACATTTCAAAGTGGTCTCAAAGTCAAAGTCAAAAATCGTTTATTCAGTAATATCCGCAGGGATCATCTTGAAACGTCTTAAATCTAGGTGAATCTAAGCGCCAGGTCCTCGCGACCAAGCCTAGAAGAAGTCTGCGTAAGAATCCCTGCGTGAGGTCCCTGCGTACTAAATAAATGCTTTTTGACTTTGACTATGCAGAAGTTTTAAATAGTAAATATTTTAAAAATAGTTTGTGTTGTAGGGTAAAGGGTTTTTTAGACAAAATTAAATAATTCTTCCATGTCATAAATACTAAAAACTGCAGTAAAATCTGACGCTCTATGCGACGCTGGTAGAGCCTAGATACAAATACTAAAACGACTACTTAGCTTACCTTAACAAAGCAAACATCTCATCCTTCGTTATAAACCCATCAGCATTCAAATCGTACACATTAAAGCAGTGGTTCCTTCTCTCCTCATTCGTTCCCTTTAGCAGGATGCTCAGGCCGCGAACCCAGGGCTCAAACCGTAGTGCTCCTTCCCCCCCGCTCGTCCCTCGCTCCCAGGTTACCCAGACGCGTTCCAGAATCGCATCCTCGGTGACCAGGTCAAAGGTGTTGTGCATCACGTCTCGGAACGTGTTTTGGTCTATACCCTGGAAAGAGAGATGGGAGTTTGTGTATGCGTGACAGTAGTTGAATTCAGCCATCGCTATATAGGTAAGTATTTTACTGAATCCCATAGTACAAGCTTTGCTTAGTTTGGGGCCAGATTATGTTGTGTAAAAATGTCCAGAAATGTTTGTTTATTTATTAAATTTCAAAAGAATGGTGGCGTTTCTTTTCAAAACCTCAGGGAAAAATTTCGTTCAAATCAAGATGCCACATTCACTTTCATTTCAATAACTTACAGTTGTGTTTACGCAACAGAATTAAAAAAACACGAGAAAAACAAGTAAAATGAAAAAGTTTTATTTCTTCGAAAGACGGCAGAAAACGAATGCTTAATTTCAAGAGTTAATTTCAATGCACAACGAATTGTTATATCCATGGATATTGTTCTAACAAATAAATTATACTGAACTTAGTTCGAGTAATGACACCAAAGCCATCATTATATATGAACCAAAGAAGCCCATCATTATATATCTACAAATGTCTATTACAAGCTTGGTTTTGTAGTTCTGTGCGAAAGCAGGTGAAAACTAATCACAAAACAGTTTAATTCGAAAGCAATAAAATTACTCCAAATGTTGCTAAATTGTTCCAAATAATGTGAACCGTTTTACCGATTTTGTGAATTGCGTGCGTCCATATTGTATAGGGGAGTGTAGGGTGGACAAATTGAGCACAAGCATGCGAAGGTATTCAGGTATGTACTTAATTGTTTGAGAGAATGATCTTTTTTTATAGTTTGTTTTATGATATTTGTACTGATAGAAGTTTAATTTGATCTTCATAATTAATTAACCCTTTATCTGTAACACAGCAGATTCTAAAAGTTTCACTACGTACGTGAGAGAATCAGAAATGAGGATCAAAGTTATCAGTTACGCTGGTAACTGGTAACTTCGGTCCTCATTAGAACTCAGAATCAATATGTGCATGCCTCCAGCTTCCAAATCTGACGTTACAAAAATACATACATATTTTTTTACTAAACATAGAAAATACCCAGAACACCCGGATTCATTATTTGCAGATCGTTTAAACATTTTATTCCAAGGCGGGAATCGAACCCGCAAACTTCTGCGTCACAGGCCGCTGCGTCACATCGGTCGTCAAATCAACTATTTGAGTACATACAAACCCAATTTCCTAATTAGGTTCCTATTTATTTGGTTAAACTAGACAAAATAAAGTACCTATTTAGTAGTACCTCGTACCTATAATACCTGTTCTGACAAGACTCGAATAAAACTATCGACCTACTAAAACTGAACTGGCAACACACGTTGTATCCAGAGACAGATATAAAAACAGACAGAGAACAAGCATAATGTTCGCTCGCTATTGTAGCGTGCAGAGCGGCAACGCCGCGCTTTTATAGAAGCGAAAACTGGTTTGAATTTGTTGACCGTTAAATGGTTTTTTGCTTCTTGTGATGTAACTATTGGTCCTAGAGACTCCAAAATTTTGGTGCCAAGTGCACTAATTCATATTGACATCTGGAGATATCAACCGAATCTCTATCTCTTACCGTTTCTGAGATCCAGCATGTGTCAGCTGGAGAAACGTTTCCCCAGCTTACACGTTGCTAAAAGCCTGTAGTTCAAAGAGTTTTGAACCTAGAAGCCTCAAATATTTGGTACCTTTGGCACCAATTGTGCACTGAATCTGGAGATATCAACCGTGTCTATAGCTGCAGCCGTTTCAGAGAACCAGCATGTGCGTGCTGAAATAACGGTACGTCAGCTTACACGTTGATGAAGTCTTATAACTCCGAGAGCTTTTTAGCTGCAGGTTTGGAAATTTTGCTACCTAGTGCACTCATCTGGTACTAAATGCTAGCGTTTGTTCTATAACTCTATCAGCACTCGTTTGCCCACACTGAATGAGGAAGCTGGTGGCATGTTACTTCAGCTAACACACCTTCAAAGGCTTGTAGCGTCGTTGTTTTTTTGGCACCTAAATTATGGTTGTAATCTATGATGGTACTAAATATGAACTAAATATTGGCATTTTCAGAATTTGCATTTTCCATATGAGGAAGCTGGAGGCATGCACATGAATCAATCGAAGGGGCAATGAGTAGGCCAGCTCGTAGAACCAACTACCGCTGGGAAATAAAGATTTTCGAATAGCGAGCGTAGCGTTTGCTATGTGGTCGCGCTACGTGAAACGCCTTTCCACTCGATGGACTGTCGACATTGCTAAGACTGCGTTAATTAGTGGATAGAAAAGACTCAATCGTTTTGCTGGAAATGTACAGGGGAAAAATCCTGTACAGCAGTAAACTTCATCAGACTGATGATGACGAGGTACTATATAAATAGTAATGATCAAACAACAAACATTTAGTACGAAGAAAAGTACTGAACATAGGTATTGAATCATACAAAAATATCGCCTTATAATATAATCGTGTTTATGGTTCAGATACGCGGATTTGTGGCAACTTTTCTAGTACTTACGAAAGAATTTTATAGCCCCGTCTAGAGTTTACAACACTAGACGTTGTAAAAGTCAGAATGTTGTGTAAACATTTTCTTTGTAGCAAAGGTAAGATCACTTTGAAACCTACCTTAAAAGCCACTCGCTTTCAGTGTAAATGACTCTACATTTTCATAAATTAGATTATAGAACGGAAAGTGTTAGTAGCTGAGGCGAAAGGTTTTAGATCACTTATGATAAGTGCGAGTGATTATATTTTCCGAGAAGTTCGCCAAAAGAGGTGTAATAAAGGCTACCCCGATCTAGATCAGAAACTCAGCTTGTACTTTTTCTAATTTGTTTCATAACACCTTGGCTTCAAAATTGAGCTTAGCTCGTGATTACGATGACTGCTGAAAGATGTGCAAAAAAACCGTTTTCCAACTATTTCTTCCATTTTTCATTGTGTGCAGAAGTGGATTGGTAGAGATCGCTTTGTATTACTGCATTGTTTACTTTAATTTAGTTGTGTATAAAATGTGTGTGCTTTACTTTTTGTGGGTAATCAATAAAGAGTTGTCTATCTATCTAAGTAACCAATATTTTTATGAAAGTTGTGTGTAAATAAATCAAACTAGTTACGAGATGCACTTTTTGAGGAAAAACACAGGAATATTGTACATTTCTTGTAGCAAAAAGGTTTATGAAAATTGATAATTTCTATGATATTTTTTTAGTCTGTCTGGTAAAAAGTAGATTCAAGAAACAGCATTTAGGCAAAAAAATAACTACCTCATTCTTAGGTGGTTGTCCCATGGCCGTCGCTGGCGCTGCTGCCTGAGCTGCGGTCACCAGGCGACGGTACATGCTGTATAGAGCTTCCAACTCATTCCTGAAGAAAGGAAATTAGTAAAAAAGCTTGAAATTTTGCCACAGCACAAGTCAACAACCGACCTTACAGTTAGGTTAAGCAAAGAGACTTTCTACAGAAGAAAATAACTGATTGACTCGAAAAAAAGAACACCTAGATAAATTTAATTATAGTAATGCACTTTCCTCGTTACGGTTTTCTTTGTGGTCTATCGCACAGCGTACCAATCACTAACCCTTGTTGCCAATAAACCAGAACTGAAAACCGGTGAACGGAAGGCGAAGCGTTGGACGCCCTCCTACCTAGATATATTCTATTCTATTCTATTCTACCTGTTAGAACGACGATATTGTTAGAATCGCCGGAAGTCGTATGGAAAAGGCCCAAGATCGTTCTTCCTGGAAACGTATGGGATAGACCTTTGAACAGCAGCGGACTTCGATAGGCTGTTGATGATGATGATGATACCAACGGGTTTTTGTAGTTTCTGAGAACTTGATTTTCTATAAGGGTATGCAATTTAACAAAAGCCAAGGCGAAGTTTCAGCTGACTTGTTCCGCCATGTAATATATAGCTATTTAAAATATAAATAACTCCGCTATAACGTAATTCACACACAAAAAACTATAGTAAAACTCTTCAACAAACAACAACAACAGAAAAAAGTTTTTCTAGTTATAACCACAACAAAGAAATAAAAAACATTCATAAGCTGTCACTCGCACCCTCTACACCTTTCATAAAAAAGAAATCACAAACTCTTGAAAATAATTAATTTTGCATGCAAACTCTTCGCTCACTTGGAGAAGTGCGTGAGTTTGTATAAACTTTCTAAATGCTTCTCTTTCAGTTTGCGAGTCGGCATGCTTCGCGCCCCGCGGTTACCCGCGTACTGAGCTGATATGAATCCGATGATACACAATGTACAGGGGCTTAGGGCTGAACAAGGGTTGAAAATGGGGTGGTATTTGACCTACTTACTACGCAGTTACTACGGCTTTTATAACCGATGACTTTCTAAAGTGTGCATTTAATCTACATGCTTTTTATTTGCATGTACACTTTGAGTCAGCTAAAGTAAAAACATCTTCATGATTATAATCCTTAGATACGATAAACATTAAAAATAATTTAGCTGAATAGATAAGGATGCGAGGCGTCTGGTCGAAGCGACGCGTGACCCGAAGGCTAGTGAGTATCTGGCACAGCGAATCAGCATTACCATTCATCGTGGTAATGCAGCCAGTGTTTTGGGAACGCTTCCGATTGGCACTGATTTGGATCAGTTGAGCTACCTTTAGATCGTTTGCAACGGTCTGTAGATAGCTCAACTTTTTCATATTTTGTACATAACTACCAATGATAAGGATTGATGTTCCGAAGATATAAAAAAAAATAGAAATAGCCTCACGACTTTTAAGCCCCAGGCAGTAGTACCAAGTCCGTTTCTTTGAGAATATCTTAGGGGGATGTATATTTAGTATATTTCATATTAGTTTCACAGTTTTGAGATACGACCAAGACAATAATAGGTCCACGACCAAGATCAAGAAAATAAGACTTTTAGCAGGATACTTCTGTATCTTCAAACTTATACTTCTGTAAAAGTGCCTGACAACCCTAAGCTGGTTTGGCTTTTCCACCTCAGCCAATTTTTTTGACGAATTTCTTTATCATTGTGAGTTATGCTTCACAACATAGCAGGCATGTCGGAAGTAGAGCTAAATAAGTAAATCATTTCCCCTTTCCAATATTTCTTAGCAAAAAATAAACCAAAACGTTCCTTTTCATGTCATATTGAACCCTCAGAATTATAACTTATTTGGTTGAAATTCGAGAAATGAATCCACTTTCGTGTTTGTAGGCTCAAGTACTAATGCTTTGAGTTGGTAGACATATCTAACCGACAGTTTCAGGTTTAAGTGAAATTACAACATGAGGCTTAACTCCTGAATGCCTCAGGTTGATGGACGCAGAGCAGTGCATTGTAGAGCATATTCTTAACGATCGTGACCTGCAAGACAATGCTTTGTTATAGGTGTTGGTAACAACATAACATCAGGTGGGCCATCTGGTCGATCCATCAGCAATCACATAAAAAAAAGGTGGCCAATCTATGACCTCGAGGACCTTCGAGGATATTTAAGTAGGTACAAACATAAATTTAGCAGTAGTTGATATTCCATATTTTTAATTATGAAAGATTAAATATTGCCTGTACCTATTTAATGCTGATGTTGGTTTGAGCTTGGGTTTAGTTCAGCTACCACCCATCTAAACCTCAGGAATATAGACCACGAGTCGAAAGAGTTGTTAGTCTATTTGCCACATTTTCTTTATGTTACTTATTCTTACTAACGGAACAAGCAAATGGCCCATCATCTTAAGTGGTAACCATCACATATTATTATAACAAAATATTGTCTCGCAATTCATGTTCATTAGGAACGTACCCTTTGCACTACTCTGCGTACAGATGCTTAGCCTCATACTTCAAACCAGAACTCAGCAAACTGCTGGCGGCAAAAATAGGCATTAACTTACCGATTGAACCTGGTTGATTTGAACAGTAGATCAAAGACCTTTTGCGGTGGTCTGGCGCCTAATGCTGGTGGCTTGGGCTTCGGCTTTGGTTTTATTGCAGGTGGTGGTGGGGCAGCTCGCGAACGCTCGACTGCTGCTCGTCCCGCTGTCAGGAATAGACGCACGCCGCGAAGTGCTATGACACTGGCTCCCATGCTGAGCTGCTTCGAGTCTGCCTTCGATCCCATACTTCAGAACTTGTCCAAAATCTTGATGATAAACTAAGAAGACAATTTTTTAATAATTCAAATCTTAGTTAGCCTCAGCCCGCATTTTTTTTTTTTTAATGCTGGACAATCTACACAGCATCATCTAGTCCCAAGCTAAGCAGAGCTTGTGTTATGGGTACTAGATAACTGATATACTTAATACAATATATTACGTACATAGATATTTTTATTATACATAGAAAATACCCAGAACACCCGGAATAAATATTTGCAGATCGTACAAACATTTATCCCGAGGCGGGAATCGAACTCGCAACCTTCTGCGTCGCAGGCGGACATTCGGATGCATGTACTAAAGTTTTTGAGTAGTCCTACCTAATGTTAAGTGGTAACTATCATCTATTACAAAGCGTTGCCTCGCAGGTTTCATTCGTTTGAAATGTACCGTACGTATCCTTTGTCTCATTTTAATTAGTCTACCCGATAGGATTGTATCTAGGATTGTTATCATTTTAAGTCTTAGGTATTAGAACTACTAATTAAGCTATTAGAACTAGCTACAGCTGTAAAATGTGATCATAAGAATTACCAATTTGTAGTCACTGGTAAAACGACACACACAATCTCATGCGAAAAACTACGCATTGATTTGAAAACACATTGAAAGTTCAATGCAAAACACGCAATAGCTACGACAGTGCTACGCCGCTACGCAGGTCTACGAAATGTTTTGTTACTTGTATTCTATTGAAAATGATATCGATTAGGTAAAAGGGGTATCCATGAGCTCGGTAGTTTGTTATGCCGTTTTACGTATTTTGAGCCACCAAATAGCTTGTGTGAACAGGCCCAAGCAGATGCGAACAGGCCAGAACAATGCATACTTGAGCATCTTCTTACAAATGGGAGTGGGGCACTGGTGTCCTGTAGCACAGGTTTTTCCATAAACCTATTTCAGGCACCAGTGTCTCGCAAAACAGGCTAACTTTTTACATAGCCCAACACAAGTTTCTATAGGTAAGTTTGTAGGAAAAATGCTTTACTAAGTATGTACTTACCTATTATTATGTCCATCCCTGTTTGACCTACCTACCTATGCTCGTCATATATTATACAATACCTAGATAATAAGTTAACCTTTTGTTGAGAGAAAATAAATAAACATTTGATTTGATTTGATTTGACAAATCCAGAATCCGTTGCAGAAAGTTCGTTTTACGTAATTCGTCGGCTGTGTGGGTCGTCCGGCATTATTTATTTATTTATTTATAATTCTGATTCTAATCTATGCACAATAGTAATGATAATTTTGGCGTCTTGGTATAGGAGCTCACAGTAGAGGGGAAGCTCATGCAGGCTTACGGTAATCCCAAGTTACGGTAGACGACCGATGTGGCGTGGCGGGCGAATGTCCACCTGTAATGCAACGGTTGCGGGTTCGATTCCCGCCTTGGGATAAATGTTTGTACGATCTGCAAATATTTATTGCGGGTGTTCTGGGTGTTTCCTATGTATGGTAAAAAATATCTATGTAATGTATTGTATTAAGTATGTCAGTCATCTAGTACCCATACCACAAGTTTAGCTTTGCTTGGGGATAGATGATGCTGTCTGGATTGTCCAGCATTATTATTATTATATACGTCTGATGTAGACGACCCGTAGACGACGATCCGTCTTCTTTTAAACAAATAAACGATGAA
Organism: Electrophaes corylata; assembly: GCA_947095575.1. NCBI lineage: Eukaryota > Metazoa > Arthropoda > Insecta > Lepidoptera > Geometridae > Electrophaes > Electrophaes corylata. Next base: position 13,212,506 of record OX352699.1, on the reverse strand, counting down.
ACGAGCATATGCACACGAAAAAGCGATTATACTTGTGTTTAAAGTGAATATCTATTGGCAAAGATAACTTTCTAGTCAATTAGCTTGTTTAGTTCTAACCTAGTTTCTCCTAGACCGTACCTTGCACCACCGCTTTAACTTTACTTCTTCTGCTAATTGCTTCTGAACCTTTTCACATATACACGGAGAAACCTTGGACACAACGTAAACGTTGAGGGAATACAGGTTTAAAACCCCATAATATACCTAATATCCCATTAGTTTACGCGATTTACCTAGACGATTCAAGATGACCCAAAATGGTTTTTGACTTCGACTTTGATTCTATTGCGTGATTATACCACACTTCACTTCAATTTTGCACACAGCTTGTTAATGGAAAAAGCAGATGGCCCACCTGATGTTAAGTGGTTACCATCACCTATAAAGCATTGGCTTACAGGACACGCACTTTAGGAACTTGCCCTACGATACACTCCCATACGTCCTTCAAACTGAGTTAAACAGGGGTTAAACCTCATATGCCTATACTTTCACCGGCACTCACACCCTTCAACCCGAAACACACCAAGCTGCTTGTAATCTAATTGCGTGAAAAATGAGGACAGCCGTAGAAGAACCAAGGCCACCGATATAGCTCTCAGAACCAGCAAGTTAAAGTGGCAATGGGCAGACCATATAATATAGCTCGTAGAACTAACAACCGCTGTTAATAAAACAACCTAAGGGCGTGTGAATGTAAAAAGGCGGTAGATACCTCCTTAAATTCCATTAGTTTGGCAGTCGGTAGCTCTGTAGGTGCAAAAACGGCAGTGAGTCAGCTTTAATTACGTAAAAGCGTGATTCTAGGGATTCAGCCATTTTGGGCGGTCATTCAGAGTTATATTATATACTAGCAAAACCCTCATGATTATTCTGCACAAGCGTCAACCTCTACTGTACCCGTTTAGGGGTTGAATTTCGGAAATTCCTTTCTTAGTACACCTCTACGTACTAAGACGAATATATCCTAAAAATTTCAAGTCTTTACGAGCAGTGGCTTAAGCTGTGCGTTGTCAATATATCAGCTAGTCAGTCAGACAGGCAGGACAATGATTTTTATATTGGTATAGATAGATAGATTAATGGTTCTGAGGTACAAGGCCTTGAAATTCAACTTTTTTGATTCGATCGTTTTCAGTAGGCAGGTTTATTTTTTGATATCAATATAATGTCAATTTACGATTTACATGCTCACGTGCTATGCCTAGTGGTGTTAGGCAGGATCACTTTGAAAAAAGGACAGTTGAAAACCTATGTAATTTTTTTGTTCTTAGTTCACATTCCAATAGACTAGTAGTAGTAGTAGCAGTAAAGCTTTTTGTGAAGGGCTCGTCCGGAGCAGTACTACCACCATGTCTATTTCTGCCACCAAGCAGCTTGCTATGTTCCGGTTTAGGCACCTGTACGCCTCAGGTTGATGCGACGCTAAGTAGTGCATCATAGCGCACGTTCCTAAGGACCTATGAATCCTAGAGAATCCATGGCGACCAATACCTATACACATTATACCTATTATAAAGGATCAGATAATAATAAAGATGGAATATGTTATAATAAGCCTCTTGGATTCGTTTTCTGTCATCTTTGGAAACAAAATAGCTTTTTAGTTTTTTTAATTACAGGCACATGAAGCTTGACCCCGTATACCTCAGGTTGATGGACGTAGGTTGAGCAGAGCATGGTAGGGCAAGTTCCTAACAAGCGTGACCTACGAGGCAATACTTAAATATGGCGATGGTAATCTCTTATTAACATCAGGTGAGCCATCTGCTAGTTCCAGCAAGTTGTATAAAAAAAATATGACAAACGTTTTACGTCTAACTTAGGTTTTGTACAGAAACATCATATTGATCTTCAAAACCTATCTAACTTTTTTACTAACTCAACTCAACTATAAACGATATATTGACAAAATTGACTGTCGAATGACAGACGCGATAAAAAAGAACGAAGAAGAATAAACCTCTCAACGTACAAGTAAAGCTATAGAAACCTTTATCAACATGATAGACCCAAAAATAAATGATATATCTATGCACTTATTTCATGACATGATGCCCCTACATGCACGCTAGCTAAAATCGATAAGATTAGCATATTTTCAGAATGTTAGCATCTACTATTATGTATCTATATTGTTTAGGTCTAAGACAAACCAATGTTATGCAATAATTTCCGCTTGCGAAAGAAATACGCCTGAGTATTGTACCAAGCTTGTAAAGTCTTAAACAAATGCCTACGCGAGTCATTTAACCATTTAGCTCCTCAGTTTTACAACAACCTTATTTTCTGCATGCAATGTTGCCTATCAATCCACAATTAGCTACCTCAAATCTGGTACCGTGCATTCCCCTACTGTTCTATACTACACACATGTAAATATGTATAAGCAGGATAGAAGTTTGTACATATGAGTAATATCTACGTAGGTTGAGTACTCACGTGATCGTTTACAATGTACCAACTCACACACACATAGAACTTATTAGATGTGATTTATTACACTTGTGCGTAGATTGTATCAACTTATTTGTCAGTTGCTATGATACCATTTTGGTGGTATTGAGTTTTTTTCGGTAGCGAAGGGTGCGTTTGGGGATTTGGGTTTTTGTAGAGGGTTGCTCTAATTATTCTACCAGTACTGGTTGTATTTTAGCTAGATTACGAGCAACTGAAGTAAAACCAAATAAAGGTACCTACCTACCTACCTACTATTACTTTTAAGTGATACGTTTGTCAGTTAACGAATTCTAAAACTGGTAGGTTATAGACCCAGTTATTTTGAAAATAAGATAAATAAATAAAAATAAATAATGCTGGACAATCCACACAGCATCATCTAGCCCCAAGCTAAGCAGAGCTTGTGTTATGGGTACGAGATGACTGATATACTTAATACAATACACTACATATGTAGATATTTTTTATTATACATAGAAAACACCCAGAACACCCAGAATAAATATTTGTAGATCGTACAAACATTTATCCCAAGGCGGGAATCGAACCCGCAACCTCTGCGTCGCAGGCGGACATAATATTGGTTATACCTACATTTTTAATTTCTTCAAAAAAGAGACTTAACATTTTTGGATTGGTTAATAAGTTTAGCTAGAGTACGTTTAGGAACTAATTTTTGGATTGGTTAATAAGTTTAGCTAGAGTACGTTTAGGAACTAATTTTTGGATTGGTTAATAAGTTTAGCTAGAGTACGTTTAGGAACTAATTTTTGGATTGGTTAATAAGTTTAGCTAGAGTACGTTTAGGAACTAGTTTTTGGATTGGTTAATAAGTTTAGCTAGAGTACGTTTAGGAACTAATTTTTGGATTGGTTAATAAGTTTAGCTAGAGTACGTTTAGGAACTAATTTTTGGCTTGGTTAATAAGTTTAGCTAGAGTGCGTTTAGGAACTAATTTTTGGATTGGTTAATAAGTTTAGCTAGAGTACGTTTAGGAACTAATTTTTGGATTGGTTAATAAGTTTAGCTAGAGTACGTTTAGGAACTAATTTTTGGATTGGTTAATAAGTTTAGCTAGAGTACGTTTAGGAACTAATTTTTGGATTGGTTAATAAGTTTAGCTAGAGTACGTTTAGGAACTAATTTTTGGATTGGTTAATAAGTTTAGCTAGAGTACGTTTTGGAACTAATTTTTGGATTGGTTAATAAGTTTAGCTAGAGTACGTTTAGGAAGTGTACTATATTTTTTGGGTTCATATTGTACGTCCATACAACAATATGAACAAAAGGACTTCTTGACTACTATTGACTAATGACTATCATAAAAAACCGGCCAAGTGCGAGTCAGACTCGCGCATGAAGGGTTCCGTACCATTATCTATAGTAAAAAGGGCAAAAAATCACGTTTATTGTATGAGCCCCTTTTAATATTTATTTTATCCTGTTTTTTTAGTATTTGTTGTTATAGCGGCAACAGAGATACATCATCTGTGAATTTCAACTTTCTAACTACTTACGAGAGAGTATCACGGTTCATGAGATACAGCCTGGTGACAGACGGACAGACAGACGTGTCCGTCTTAGTAGGTAATAGGATCCCGTTTTACCCTTTGGTTACGGAACCACAAAAAGACGCAAAAGCGTTAGTGTCAGAAAGTACCTACCTAAATGATAAGTGACAACAGTTCAAACGTATGTTTTGGCAATAGTAACTATTAAATAAATAAATATTTATGTTCATTTCTACACATTTGTATTAGCTTAAGCGTCGTATCTAACAGTCGAACTTTAAATAAACCGGTAGGCATATCTTCAGTTAGCAAGAACGCCGTATCCATCTGCTACGGCGTAGCGCAGCGTAGCTCAGCTTCTACCTGATTCCCATACCTACGTTACGAGCGTCCGTTAGTGGAACTACAGTCGCTGTCTGTCAATGTCGGATAAATACTCACCTCATAGGCTTGTGTTACCTGATACAGTATTATTAGCCACTTAGCTGAAGGCTTCGACTAGCAACTATTCTTAGTAATACTAACGGACGCTTATCTCTCTATAAAAAATAATTTAAGAATTTTTGTCCTCACTGACATATAGACAACGCACAGCCTAAACAACTTGTTGTAGGGGCTTGGAATTTTCAGGGTATATTCGTCTCAGTGCGTACCTGGAGGTGTAATAAGAAAGGAATTCCTGAAATTCAACCCCTTAACTTGTACAGCGGGGGTTGATGTTTGTATGAAAAAAACTTCACGCGGCCGAAGTCGCGTGCGTTTCGCTTGTTTAGAATAAAGTAACGGCACCCCCAATCAATTTTCAATAAACCTATCAACATGTCATCTTGTTCGTAGGTTTTTAACAACCTGAAATGAAAACAACTCTCAAACTATTCAGTATCAGCACCATCTATTATTTACCAGGTATAACAATCATCATCTCAGTTTGACAAAACGCCGTAGGATGGCGCTAGTATACTTTTTTTTTTTATTACTTGTAAGGGCAGAACCGTACAAAACTTGTACTGCTTTATCGACAGTTGCAGTATTTCAGTCCACAGAGTGCCTAATTAAGCTGAAATGACTTCTGTCATGTCAGTCGTTCTGTCTGCGATCAGTCTAATCAAAGTCAAGACGCAAGGTAACGAACTATCAAAATTGACATAATAGTAATACATAAAATTCACAACAAACGCGATTGGGATCACGTCGAAGTTTTCGTGGACGGTTTTTTGCGTAAATAATCGAATATCTCTATAAAATTAAATGAAATAGGCTTTTATTAGTGCTTTCATCTTGTTCTATAGATTCAGTAAATCGATTGATGCGGCGCTATCCATAAATTTCATCGTCTGCAAGTGACTTTCGTGGTTCCGAAGGTGAGTTTTGTTTCTATTGTTTTGTTTAAAGTTTGTAAGACCTCCTCCGATTCCTAATTTTATATTATGAGGTCAAAGTCGGTAGCAGGTTCCAGATAATTTTATCGAATTAGTTGAATTTTTACCTGTTGTACAAGTCTTTGCTACATTTCGGAGGTATTTTTTGTACCTACCTACCAAAAGAAATAAGTCAGGTAGATAGGTAGGTAGGTACTTACTTAAGTACTTAAAACAAGCTAAATTGATGCAGATACTTATTTTTAAGAGTGCACATGGTGTATAAACATGTGTATGTTTTTTTATTGATAAACTAGCGGCTTGTTCCGGCTTTGCACAGGTTTTAGTAAGGATCCCTAATAATTTTTGAAATATAATATAGCCTATATCACCCAGGGATAGTGTGGCTTCCCAACGGTGAAAAGTTTTTTTAAATCGGTCCTGTAGTTTCAGAGACTATTCAATACAAACAAACAAACCAACAATCAAATCTTTTCTCTTTATAATATTACTAGCGGTCCGTCCCGGCTTCACACGGGTTTTAGTAAGGATCCCTAATTTTTTTGAAAATGTAATATAGCCTATGTCACCCGGGGATAGTGTAGCTTCCCAACGGTGAAAGTATTATTCAAATCGGTCCAATAGTTTCGGAGCCTATTCAATACAAACAAACAAACAAATCTGTCCTCTTTATAATATAATAGGTAGTATAGATACTTCACACACATAGTGAGACCTGAAGTCTCTCAAAACCTTTGCGAGACCTCAGATCCAGGTGAAAGTACTTAGGCTAGAAAAGAATTACCTATGGGAAAAGTAACTTAACTGAACCTTGACGCTTTATACCTCAGGTTCAATGCAAGGCATCATTTATTCCATTTAGATAATTAGAACGGCTAGAGAGCCAATTACACTAATTTCTTATGCATTATGTGAAATCAAAATTTAATAAATAAGAAACAAAAAGAAACCTTAAACAATATTAGGAAATTATAGTTAGGAACATTAATAAAATAATAAAATTAAAATATCAAAAAACAATGTCGAAAAATTTACCTACCAACAAATTAATATTTAATTACCATTAAAAATGACAAAATTAGTAATAATAGTAAGCTTATAAAATAAAATTTATTCTAAAGCACAAATCACAATTTAAAAAATCAAAAGTATCATTCACATGTTGGTTGCCTCACTAAACCTCAAGCATTCAAGTACAAATCAGAGTGCACATTCTTAACGGGTGTGCTTTGTAATAGGTGATGATAACCACTCAACATCAGGTGCGCCATTTGCTTAGCAATACTCATAATGAAAAGAACAAGTAGATGTTTTTTAAGCTTATCAGATTGGAGTCTTATAAAATTGAGCCAGAGCAATAAAACTGTTACCTAGCTTGTCTAGAATAGGGAAAGAAAATTATAAGATGCTCCCACACAAGGAAAATAATTTTTGGGATGGTATAAAATCTTTGTAACTAGAAAACTAACTATAAAAACTAACAAATTATGGTAAGATGCTGTTAGCATTCTACTCTCAATTCAATTCAATTGTGTCAGAAAATTCATACCCAGTGTAGTTCCGTGGTTAAAACAATTTATGGCGACATCGAGAAAAAGCCAAGCAACAGCAACAGTGACATTGCAATACTGAGAAACTCTTACCCTAATAACTCTGCTCATTCACTACTAATAAACTCGGCGTAACCTATCGTTATTTTTACGTATGTGGCCAGTCTGACAAAACGAGAGAAGTATGAGTTCTGTTCCAGACTTGGGATAGATTTCTGCTTGATCTAAAATTATTTTATTAGGACCTGGATATTTTAGTATCATTATTAACTCTTCTTTTTTTGATTCTCATAAAGATTTTTTAAAGCTTAATATACGTCCGCTCACGTCTCTGCTCTCTCTACCTACCTACAATCCGTTGAGCTGTTACTGAGGTCGGAGGTTGATGATTACTTACTCACATTTGCAGTGATTGATATCACAAAGCGTGATAGCTAAGTGAAGTGGTTAGTTGGAGTGGTAATGTGCAGGCCATATAGCTCGTAGAACCTACAACCGCGGAATAAAGATTTTCGAATGGCGACCACGAACCGGAACACGAAGCATAGGACGCCCTCTTACCCGTTGAAATAATAATAATAATAATAATAAATAATGCCGGACGATCCACACAGCATCATCTAGCCCCAAGCTAAGCAGAGCTTGTGTTATGGGTACTAGATGACTGATATAGGTACTTAATACAATATTATATTACATACATAGATATATTTTTTTTATTATGCATAGAAAATACCCAGAACACCCGGAATAAATATTTGCAGATCGTGCAAACATTTATCCCAAGGCGGGAATCGAACCCGCAACCTCTGCGTCGCAGGCGGACATTCGCCCGCCGCGCCACATCAGTCGTCAATGACGACATTGTTAGGATCCCGGGAAGTCGGTGGATGGAAAGGGCTCAAAATCGGTCTTCCTGGACTAAGGGCTGATAATGTTGATAAATGATAAGATAATTCAAACCGATTCTTCAGTACAACGAATATTTAATACATCAACTATTTATGTATTAAATCTTCGTTGTACTGAATTTCTACATCCATAAACTACAGTTCAATTTTGTTACTGAGTGGTTCCCAAGCACTGGTTCCTATAAACTGGTATAGGGTACCGGTCCTTGAACCCTAGCGGATATCCAAGCTCCTACTCACAGGTACTTAATGACGGGATATTGGAGCAAGTTTCTAGAAATTATCGAAGGTAAATAAGTGCTTTTCGAAGTTATGAGCTTGGTATCTCGTTAATTGGTAGGAAGGCTGGTGGTTCCCTGGGGTAAGCGGATGCGTTAACTGAGTTCTACAACACGCGTCTTTTTCTGTTAGTTTACCTATCTACTCATTGGATCCGCTTTGCCGCGCGGATTGCCTAATATTGCAGCCTTCGTACGCGCAAAACTATTTTCAGACAAATTTCACCCCCCGCTACTCCCTTTTAGAGGTTGAATTTTAGGAATTCCTTTCTTAGTACACCTCCGTGCCCCAAGGCGAATATTCTCTAAAAATTTGAAGTCTACGACCTGAGGTTTTAGCTGTGCATTGTTAATAATGTCACTCAGTCACAGCAGTACAAAGATTCTTGTGGTACAGATATAGGTGGATGTTTTATTTTGCGCCTACCAAAATCGCTGTACACAGTTCATAAGGATGTCTTTTAACGCAATAAAGCGACTGAAGTTATCTTCGATGCTAAGTACAATCTATAGCAGCTATAAAAATATTTACCCAGACTTTACTGACGCAATTTAAACCGCTAGACTTAATTTTGCATCGTATTTTTGTCTTGGTACGTAACTTGGAAAATCATTTCACGCGAACAAAGTCGCACCCGTTTATCTATCTAGTCTTACACAAAATAACGCTAGAAATTACGCTGAATTAGCAAGAGTTTGACCTACTTACAGGCGAAACCTTCGGTCAAGGACTTCGAGGCTCACTCGTTAAGCCTTATAAATTTAATAATTTGTCCAAAGTTTGCAGGTATGCTTTGAAGTTAATCAAAGGTGTGCTCATATAACTAATTGAAAACCGGTATAATTTATATGTTAAAGAGGAAATGAATTATTTTGAGTAGAGGTGCACGCAGTAAGACGAATTAGAAATGAATAGAGATTGATTTGAGATGGACAGTGAGAGTTGTAAAAAGAGTACGGAAGCCTTTACCCTGCAGTGGGACAGAACAGGCTTAAAATAAATAAATATAATGAGTAATAATAATGATGAGTGATGGCAATACAATTAATTATATATTTAATCTTTATAACTCAAACAGTAATCGAACGTGATCGATTTTACCCGCGTTTCCATATTTTCCGGAATCTAACTGATGACATCAAAGCCATATTTATAACTCATATAGCTCATTGCTAGCATCCATTATTGGGATTACCACTTACCAACAGGTAAGAAGTATAATTGTTTATCGACTTGATAGTTAAAACATACTGATGTTACAGTAATAAGGTTTTTCGTGTTGGACTTGTCTGTACCTACTACCACCATACCTATTTCCGCCGCCAAGCATTAATGATGTGTTTCAGTTTGGAGTGTGTGGGTTTCGATGAAATTACAGACACATGAGACTTAAGAAGACACAGACAGACACATGAGTATGCCTCAGGTTGATGGACGCAGTGCATGCGTGATCTACGAGGCAGTATTCTGTTATAGGTGATGGTTACAATTTAACATCAGTTAGCTCAAAATAGTAATAACAGCCTTCCCATATTTTGAAACAAGCATAATGCACCAATTTTCTACAAACCAAGTAAAATACAAGACCATATCATTACGTGTAGTTTTTCAGTGTGTTTTTTTTCTAAAATTACACCTATTTTCGTAATACCGAGGTAATGAGCCATTGTGCGCGGTTACACTGTCGTACAATCTGGTCTATTGTTGGTGTGATTATATCGCGCAGAGGAAATCTGAATTCAACATAAACTTAAGGATATTCTTTACTTTGCAATAAATGATAACATCATAAACATGAGTATCTGAAGTATAATGCTGAGCTGACAGAACTCGAATAATAAGTATTTTTGAATTCTTGGTTCGTTCTAATCTCGGTCGGTTTAAATATGAATAAACATTTATTTTCAAAGAAAATTACAATTGGTAATGTACAAAATACATATAAATAAATAAATAAATAAGTGGGCGTGACTTCGCCCGCGTGAAATTATGTTTTAACAAACTTCAATCCTCGTTGTACGCGTTTAGGGTTGAATTTCGAAAACTCTTTTCTTAGTACACCTCTACGCACTAAACCGAATAAACCCTAAAATTCCAAGTTTACGACTAGAAGTTTAGGCTGTGCACTGTCTATATACCAGTCAGTCAGGGCAAAGTCTTCATTTCAGTTAGGTCAGATTTTTTTTCAAAATAACTTTACGTGTTAAAATCGAGCGAGTTTTCGCTGGTATATGTGTATAATAAAACAAGAGTAGGTATTATAAAAGGTATCCGTGGTCATTTTGCTTCGTAGGTATTCCAAGTTTCTGCTCATTAAACTATGATTAGTTGCTCTAGCTTGCTTACCAACTCCAGATTATTTCCTGTCCATTACTATCGGAACGCGGTCGAGACAATGCCACCTGGATTTATCTGATCGACCACCGACGCTAACGATGTCGGAAAGAGATGCAAAACCACAGATCTCTTGTTAGACCGAGATAGAAAATTTCTTAGAAATAATTGACGTAACCCCGGATGCAGTAATTGGAGGACGTGACGAAGGACCCGGAGTCGACAAAAAGTTGATGCTGAAATGATTGGTTAGGTTGCGGCGCGGCGATTCGCTCGAGACACTACCAAAACTGATTTATCTTCTGTGTAATTGTTGGAACGGCCTTAAAGGGTTTTACGTATTTGTTTAGGAAAACCAAAAGAATTACCATACTTGTAAGTATGGGAGTTTTTTGGATAATAGATTGCAGTCATCAAATAAAGCACCATATTAGAGAATCCAATACTGCTCAATATTTAGTGGCATTCTTTGTTTAGCAGAACAGCCCAAAAATCCCCTGCGTTCCCCATATTTCTCTGTTTATACCCAATAGTTATGACGGGGAAAAAATAGTCAACCCAATTTAGCATTTTCTATAGGATTTATACTTTTGATTGACATGTAATTTATCTATTAAACAAACAAGTGAATGTTTTGCAACTGTAACTGTGATGTCAACCTACTCGTGACATCATAATAAATACTAATATACATTTGACAAGTCAATTAGCCCCACTAAGTAAAGCCTGGATACATTTTTTCGTGTTGTATGCTCAAAAAAATTTCATCAGTTTCCATAAACTGGATGACTAATAAAATACTTAAGTAATTTTTTGTTGCAAATACATATACATAAAATGCAATATAACACCCAGACACAGAACAAACATCTGTGTAATGAACACAAATGTTTGTCGTCGGTGGGGATCGAACCCACAAACTACAGCACAGGAGGCAGAGCTGCTAGTCACTAAGCTATAAGGTGAACAAATCCAAGAGTCTACTCAACATTTAGTAGCTTCTTTTATTCAGCAAAACAATCAGCCAAAAAATGATTTCTCGTTCTTCGTTCAGATATCGCCTTGGTCATTTATTTTATTACCAATCCCACACGTTTCCATTTAAATTCCTTCTTCCAACACATTCCCATTGCAACTCTGAACATTCTAGGAAAATGATACTTTGTTAGTCACGAGTACCAATAGCCATCATTATTATTTCTTCACTATGTCCGCGTCAGATCTGCTAACAGCATGTTGCTTTAAACTAGTATTTTTAATGTATAAATACTAGTCTAGACTTCGCGTCAAGCCATTTTCATACGGATTCAACAGCTGCACTAACTGAGAAATTCCAGAAATTCCTTAGTACACCCTTACCATACCTAGTGCCATAAGTTATCATAGACAACACGCACAAAGGTCCAATTCTCAATCGACGACCGATGTGGCGCGGCGGGCGAATGTCCGACTGCGACACAGGAGGTTGCGGGTTCGATTGCCGCCTTGGTATAAATGTTTGTACGATCTGCAAATATTTATTTCGGGTGTTCTGGGTATTTTCTAGGTATAATAAAAAATATCTATGTATGTAGTGTATTGTATTAAGTATATCAGTCATCTAGTACCCATAACACAAGCTCTGCTTAGCTTGGGGCTAAATGATGCTATGTGAATTGTCCAGCATTATTGTTATTATTCTCGTAAAGAAATATCTTCAAAAGGTTCCATCCTGCCAATCTCCAAATGGAATTCTTCGTAACTGTCATTTCAGACAGGCCTAATTTTGACAATAAAAGTCCAGTTTCAATCTCGTCTCAGCTCTAAAAAATACCAGAATTGAGCTTCTTGAGTTATAGAGTATGCCACTATAACAAAAGGTCCGTCTTTTGCCTCTTTCAATCTAATTTGGAACTTCCTAACGATGCAAATACGGTGTAACTATTTCAACGGTAGGATGAGTTTATTTGTATGAAGATACCGCAGTGGTGGTCACTGAGCTAAGGCTAACAAATCCAGATTGCCTCCTTCCGTGTTTTAATGAGCCACAAGCTTGCAGTCTTCGCATTCTGTTGCGAAAAAAAACATGCGGTATTGGAACTTGATCTAGAATCGGAAGCGTTCTTTATGGTATCGGAAATGACAATCTGTTATAAATGCCTATTTTGTCATTATCTATGTTGGAACATACCTACTATTAGCCATCCTTGGCTTCTTTTTCGTGTCGATGATATGAATTTTATATATTATATTATAATGTACATGTTATCCTATTTTAAATACCACGACAGTAATTAATATATTGGACAACATCCTAATGTCGCTGAAAACGGTGACGAGAGAAGACTCAAAATCGTTCTTCTTATAAATGTACGGAGAAGGCCTATGTCCAGTCAGATTTCTGTGGGCTGATGATGATGATGCGTTATAAATACTACACAACTATACATTGTATATTAGTAGCTTACTCTTAGCGCTCAGTAAATAATAATGTACACTTTCCCATCTACCAAACGAAATGGTAATTTCTCAGAGACTGTTTTTGCGTTTGATGTTTTATTCTGAAAGAAAGTAGGCAACAGATCCAGTTTTTCGACACCATTTCACGGTAAAAACTAGATGGGCTACAGAAAGTCGTAACCTAGATCTAGCACTGTTTTTAGACTAGCAACCCTTTTTCGGTCGGTGATCTTTTTTGGGATTTATATTCGTCATACGCAACAGCGTAGTTTTAGCTCTTACTGTGAACGGTTCATCCGGGAAAAAACACCACTACTATTTCTGCCGCCAAGCAGCGTGCTGACAGGACTAATCTAATACAATAGCGTAATTTTGTATATTTACGTTTCCTATCTACTATCTCTATAAACAACGTGGCCTTCAAGATATCTATGTTCTCCGCTACTCGATTGACTATGTGCATGGTGCACGTAAGGGGCGCTTTACCGAGCAAGTCTGTCCTGCCTCGAGGTACCTCATGTACAATGTATCTATCTTGTTTATTCTCTCACACATAGGTTACAGCGTTTTTAATATGGGTACATAATTTAGGGGTTAAGAGCGGTAAACCTCTTTTGTGTGACTGGTATATAAGTACCAGAGATAGGTTAAAAACCTGTGATACGGGCTTAGACGGTTTACTCGTCTAAGGATACGGGTCACCAGTGCCCCAATCCACGGATATAACAAATTGCATTTAACCAGTTACTAAAGTTTCTTATAGGTAAACAGTTCAATTGAAAATGACATCTGCTGAGATGAGGCCGATATCTGCATGACTTCTCAACTTCAATTGGTTAACAACCTTACATGACTAGTAGATTATCGCGTGGGGTTGATTGGTGTTATGAAATTGATTACAGGTGCAGTTTCCCCCCATTTTCGCTTAATAATAGCTTATGTCGGCATTTCTTGCTGTGCTACATTGTGAGATTTACTTGTTGAGGAAATATATTTGCGCGTGTTTAATGCCTGACTACAATTTTGTCATATAGTCTTGCATTCTATTTCATAATACTTTGGTCACCGTTAGATTTTAGCCGTTTGTTTTTCTAAGATATTTTAAGCTTGTTATCTTAGAGACACGGTTCTCATTAAGAAATAATAATAATATAATAATAATGCTGGATAATCCACACAGCATCATCTAGCCCCAAGCTAAACAGAGCTGGTGTTATGGGTACTAGATGACTGACATACTTAATACAATATATTACATACATAGATATTTTTATTATACATAGAAAATACCCAGATCACCCGGAATAAATGTTTGCAGATCGTGCAAACATTTATTCCAAGGCGGGAATCGAACCCACACAACACAACCTTCTGCGTCGCAGGCGGACATTCACCCGCGGCGCCACATCGGTCGTCAAAGAATTAAAGAATGAAAGAAAGAAACAGCTTCATGATTTTAATCCTCAGGCTCGGTAGATATCACCTTAGATCTCTTAGTACCAAGTATCTACTCGAGAGCCACGTTTAATTTTATATTTGTCACATACCCATATTTTGCAGTAGTTGGTGTTCCATACGTTACAAGTTACAAGCCATCGCCATTTAGAACCTTTACCAAATAATTTATTCAGAACTTGAGTAGGTACAGTCAGCTGCACTAGAATGTATACAACTTGTAACTTTCACAACGATATTACAGCAAAAAAATGAAGTCTTACACCTCAAAAACTACAAAGTCATGAAATTAGTTGATGACCTTACTTATTTTTGGAATAATTATCATGTAAATATTTTGAGCACCGCTATGAAACCATTTTGAAAGTTACAAACTTTATACATTCTAGTGCAGCTGACTGTACCTAACCTGTTCCCTCCGGGCTGAAACAAGAATATAATTTCTGTTAGCGTTATCAGCGAACCTTCTCATAATGTATTCCAAGCCACGAAAACGAGGTGAACGATTGTTCATAGGATATTTTACTAAGTAATTTCTGAGGAACTATCGATCATGAAGATCTACTTTTAAATAATAAACAAAGTTTCGTATTGTCGTTTTGTCACTGCGTTGCATGTCAGGCAGCATCCACTGGACTCTAGACTATTTACAAAAAAAGTCACGTACCTAAGGTGCGTGATCTACAAGGTAATGCTTTGCTACAGATGGTTACCACTTTACATCAGGTGAAACATATGCTTGTTCCACGTGCAGTAACATAAAAAGTGCTTTTCCATCGCCTACTCTAGTCATTTCCTTCACCCAAGGAAATCTATTGTTCTTTGGCATAGTTTACATCGTAACCTCAGCTTGGCTTAGACAATAACATTCACAAGGTACTAAACAATATCTTAGGCGATCAGTGATCTATCGAAGTGTGATAGACTAAGAAATACTAGGATTGTGTTCGTAATTACCCAGATTAGAATCTTTACAGTCAGTGTTACCATAACGCTATAACTTTTCTATACCCGCGCGAATTCGTCAGTATGTACTTATTTTAAAGATTAAGTTTATAATAATATTATTAATGCGAAAGTATATATATCTTTGTAGTGCAATCACGCTCTAATAATAATATTGCTGGACAGTTCACACAGCATCATCTAGCCCCAAGCTAAGCAGAGCTTGTGTTATGGGTACTAGATGACTGATATACTTAATACAATACATTACATATATAATTTTTTTTTTAAATTATACAAGAAAACACCCAGAGCACCCAGAATAAATATTTGCAGATCGTACAAACATTTATCCCAAGGCGGGAATAAAACCCGCAACCTCTAGCGTCGCAAGCGGACATTCGCCCGCCGCGCCACATCGGTCGGTCGGTTGTATTTTAATACAAACTTCAACCCTGCTATACAAACCCCATACCTTTAGAACTTGAGGCGCTTTCCCCTGAAACCCTAAAAATGTGAAGTGTCTACTACCAGAGGTTTATGCTGTGGTTTATCAGTTAGCCACTTAGGACAAAGATTCTGTAAGAAGTATAGATTTTTAAATAACGCACCATGTTATATTAACTAAATAGCTATCTAGTTTCTCGGCAGCAGTCGCTCCTACAGTGTAAACCTTTTTTTGGGTTCCTTTCTTCCCGTGGGAGGCACTTTGTCAACTGTTTACACAAACTAGAAATATTCACCTATTTCTGTCGCTTACCGTACTCGACTTTCGTCCAATATATAAAAAGTTTATGTATGATGTACAAAATCTCAGTGAAACTAAAATGCTTTCCATACTATCAAAGGTTGGTCGCACTTACGACAGTATTTTGCATTCTAATTCAGCACAAACTGTTTTATCGTTGTTCAGTTTCGACACAACCTAAAGTCGCATACTAGTATCATAGTTTGCAACGTGTGTGGTGGGTAAATACAATGCAAGCGTTTTCACAGCAGTCCGGGGAAGGCACCTGGTTCATTACAACTGAAAGTTAAAACAAAAATAGTGATTTTTCAGTTCTTTGGTAGGGGAATCAAATCAAATTTTCAAAGTAGGGGAATCAGGCGCCTGGTCTTCGAGACTAATTAACCCACAGGAGGATTGAAATACTCTTCCTCTTTTATTAAGTAATGATAAGGTTAGCGTGGTACAGCGTGGCACAGGCGTGTGATGCTGAGGAAGTAAACATAGGTTAGTGTGGTATGGACATGTTATATGGCTAGCAGAAGACCATATGTCAAGAAAGTGTTAGATATGGATGGTCACAGAAGATAGGTAAGTCAAAGAATGGATGGTTAGAATGTGTGAAAAATTAGTAAGAATAGAGTTAGCACCGAAATAACGACTAATATAATGGAGTGGAGCAAGAAATTCTGTTTTATGAGGTCAGGAAGATGATAATGGGTCTCATAGGCCTGATCTGCACTACTGCAGATGGCCCTTCTGTTGATAAGAGGATACCATCTCTTATAACAAAGCATTACCCATATGATATCTTAAGATTCTCAGATCTACGTCCATCAATCTGAGGCATACAGGTGTTAAGCCTCATGTGCCTGTAATTTCACTGGCACTCACACCCTTTCCACCAAAACATAGCAAGCTGCTTGACGGCAGAATTATGCATGGTGGTAAAACTTCCCCGGAGGAGCCCATCACTCTACTACTAGAATGACTATGATATGATCAAGGTTACATGTAACCTAGAGGTATTTCTTCAGGCTGTGTCAATGCTCAATGGCATTACATGCTTGGATCGTGTCGCTAATTACCTAGTTACTGATAATTATTCATACCTCATGTTTTTCTTCGTGGATAATTACAGACGATTGTTATTTAGACGGTTTGTTTTTGTAATATGTGAATTAATTCAATGGGAAATGGATGTTCCGACAAGTGTCAATAGAACGTTGGCATTATTTCATACATAATCATGGATGCTTGTTCGCGTATGTTTTGAGGGCACTTGAAAACCTAGCGCTTAGATATAAACATCTCGCTGTCACCTGGACATCTAGACCGCTCTAAACGTTACTTAAGTTAAACTAGTAGATACTCGGAAAACTAAGTTTTATCTTTTCGAGTTACACTGCGGAACAACTCGGTCACTATTCCTTATTCAAGTTGTCGCTGGCATGCCGCGCAGTACATATAAATAAAAACCATAATTATCAATCTTTGATCATCACTGTAGCCCGGTAACGCTGTCAGAAATCGCTAGGTTATACCTGGGCCTCTACTCTTAGAAACGATAAACGAAGTTTCGTATTGTCGTTTTGTAATATACTGCTGGCCAACTTGGTAGCCGTCAAAAGTCAAGTTGACGCTGCCTGACATGACGCGTAGTGTAACTCAAAACGACAATACTAACCTTCGTTTATCGTTTCTAAGAGTAAACCTGCTGCATTTTAGTCCGTGCGAAAAAATACTTATTTTTTGGAGTAGTACGTTGTAAGGCACGATGTTTACGTGCGTGATCTGCGAGCCAATGCTTTGTGGTGGGCCACATATATTTATCGTCAAAAATCGTGTAATAAAGAAATAAGTAATAGCTTCCGCAATCGTGTCTAATATAAAAAAAACTGTCTATTTACTTAATTACGACTACAAAGCACTACCCTGAAACTCAGAATGCAAATATGTTCTTTGAGACGTCTCTGAACCCTTATCGTTTACTTTCTACGTTCTCTGCCTAATCTCAAGATTTTTGTAGAATGCAAGTTACCTATGCAGCAAATTGTTATTTTGGTTGTTTTTATGATATTAATCGCCGTAGAAATACACACTGTAGATTGTATGTTAGTTACGTATCATTTACCCTCGTCGCGTCGTTCATATTCGACTTCCTCGCTCCATTTGCTGAAGACAGCTGACATTTCCAATAGTCTTCAGTTCTGGAAATGTTGTTTTTATGACAACTTACGCAAGATTTGTACTAGATTTTCTAGCAGCAGGAAGTAATCAAATCAAAATCTATTAAAACCAATACTACGTCAATATAAAATGTCGACTAGTCTATCCACTGATGCAATTCAAATTTTATTTCACCACATTATAAATTCTAGACCCTCAATTAACCCAAGCTTATTACAACACTATAACTCAATTTGCAAGTTTATACCTCCGAAATTGAAAATGAAATCCCACGGCACAATACAAACCCTTCGGCTAATCCTGTTATACAGACCCTTGGGACTATTACTACTTTTGAGGCTCCAACTAGAATATGAATAGGTAAATCTTTCATCGTAAACCTTATTTAATATTCTGCTGTGGCTGTAACTTTACGTACCATAATTGTTGTTCCGTTCCGTGGTCCTACAATTATTAAATATGTCCTATTAATGATAAAATATGAGCTATTTTTCATCACAGGTTAGTCTGCCATTGATGCCAAGTTTTCTCTAGTAAAAATCGTATACAACTGAATTCATTAAACAAAGATAATGTTGAACTGTTTTTAATAAATTCACGCGTATTCCTCGCTAGCAAACTTGGGATGAAGGCGTTGGCAAGCATGTAATAGGGAGTTTCGTGTTCTATTTAAATAGTTTGGTCTATAAGCAAGCATAGCACAGATGTTACGAATACCGACGATATGTCATCAAACAGTAGGAATCTATAGAACGGTACGCAGCTACCAGTATGTTCCATACTCGTATCTACATCCTTCCATTAACTATGCAAATGTTTTCATAAATTAACTACGAATGTCACTGATACATTAAATACTTGCGATGCGACCTTCATAAAGGACATGGAACAGGAACCAATACAACTGTTTTGCAACATTCAAGTTACCTACTCACCATACTGTCTAAATTTGATACAAGTTACAAGCTTTACTTAGTTTGTTGACCACAAATATGTATTATTGTAGAAGAAAGAAAACATATTTATTTGCAGACACTCAGTTAACAAAACGGGCAAAAATTCGCAAAACAAAGACCCGTCATTTATGCTGAGCTGTAGGTGTAGGTTCTGCGCTGTAGGTGGTGGGTTCGATCCCCACCGAGAACAAACATTTATGCGATGAACATATTATATGCTTTTTCTGTATTGTGCTGGGTGTTATATTGTATTCTAAGTATCTTTATTTACAAAAAAAAGTATATCAAGTATTCTATCAGTCATCTGGTTCCCATAGTACAAGCTATGCTTAGTTTGGGACTAGATGATGTTATGTAAGTTAACTTTGCTGATCAACTAAAAATATAAACACCTCTTTATACCTATTTCCTGATCTCATGCATAGTAGTCCTTGAATGCAAGTCCACATCTAACGATCAGTCACACTATCAAATGACTTGGCTAACCGAGGAATTGTATACGATCACTGCAAGCACCGCCCTTGACTCCACAGCCGTTCAGCCGAGCGTGGCAGAAACTAATCACTTTTCATTAGACACAGTTGCCTCATTTAGATAACTTTTTGTCTATTCTTCGGGAGACAAAAACGTGTTGATTTGAGGTAGCTTTCTCTGTTTTGTATCATGATCGATTTTGTTTTGTTTTATTTCTATTCTCTATTATTTTAAGTCAACAAAAATGGTTGGTAACTTCTTCAAATATTTACTTTGTGGATGATATTTTGTGAAAAGGTTTCGCATGTCTAACCAAATCTTGAGTGTTGAAATTGAAACCGACACTTCACTTAATGCTTACGTTATGGTCTGAGAAAGGTTGATAAAAGTATTTCCTTCGGTTTTCAGAACGTTTTCATGTTTAGGTATTTTTATTCGCGCGCGAATCTATACGGTTCTACAAAACCTTTATCGTTCACTTTATATTACTTTCTTCACACATTCGTTATGCGTTGACCTATCTCTAAAACGTCTAAAACTATTATCAATTTCGCTAATAGCACCGAATAAATAACTGTCAAATTGGCAATACCATCCTCCTACGTACTATTAGTCTTGTTCAGTAGGTACGACAATCAGAAGTTGCTGTTTGGCAATTACACACTACCTGGTAATTTTCACCGCTCCAACGCACGCTGCAATTAACTCAATTGACATTTTGGCAAACGTATTGGTCCAGTTTCACAATCAAGTTGACTGTGAATGTTTTTCCCGCACTTTATTCGTATTTTGAAAGCCCCTATTGTATGTGTATATGTACCACTTTAATATTGTGAAATATATTGTTATAGTGTGACGCATTGCCGTAAAACACATGTAGTAGGTACGGGTTTTATCACGCAACATATTTTTTCTGCTTCATATATGTTAGAATCATTGAAAAAACCTGTTGTGCCGACCCCACGTAATGTGGGATAAGAGCAGGGAAATGATGATGATATGTTAGAATAATTTTCATGTTTTTGTTTATTTTCAGGTACAATCACTGTCAAGGGCAACTCGTAAGGTAATTCACGATTTATTCTAACTAATGGTAAACTGGTCTTGCAAGGTTTCTGGTTATTAGAAGGGTATATTTTTGCAATTACTGTTAGGTTAGGTTAGTTCATTTCGTTCACAGACTTACAGCATAAACCCATTTGTCCCACACAGCCATAATTAATCCGTGAAGCTCTACGTATTGTCTTCGTTGACATTGGGTGTAGTCCTTTCGAACCAGGCCAATGTAAAATGAACTCTCTTTTACTAAGGAATCTGAACAAGTCTTTGACTCCGAAGGATCACACTAGCTGGTAGAAAAAGTTGGAATCTGATTACTAAGTGTTATATCCGTTTAATCCGTCACTTTGTTGTCTTCCGCCCTTTGCGATCTTTTGAAGGTTATATAATGTTGAATGAATTGTTGAATAGATTGGATTCATTGTAAATGTTTATGATCACAAAAATACATCGAACAAGCCTTTGTCGTCAGGCCTTTATCACTGTCCCTATGGGATAAGAATATAATTATAGTATCTAGTGTTCGAAAAGTTACGCTCGGCAGTGTTTTTTTTGTTACACCTTCCTTTGTTCTTTGACAAAGTTATAGGACAAGAAATCAGATGGCGTTGTGAGTTTAACAAGCACACACTCTTTCATATCTGCGTCAGCTTGATTAAAAATATTGACAAAAGTTGAAGCAAACATCTCCCTAAGTAGACTTAGTATTACGGAGTGAGCGTCTATTAAGTAGACTTAAAAGTTCTCAATTTCTCAGATATTAATAATCTGGTTGCGTTGGACAATATCGCGAAGTGTATATACATTAAAGATCACCAGAGATTAATGATTTGCCAAATGATGCACAGAAGTCGTGCATTGTTAAATATTGTGAATTTGCCTATGCTAAATAAACGTATATTCTATTCTATTCTATTCTATTCAATACAAACCGTGTCTTGGAACAAATTGTGCCTCAGGCAATCCGAAATGTCTGAAGTCTCCCGTGTCGCAATACAAAATGTCACAGTAAAGGTAACGAAGAATGGTTGGAATAGTAACGTGGTTTATCACCACGATAAATGCTGTAACTGCAATCCATGACTAAATGTCGTGGATCGTGAGGCTCTCCCATGACTATTGACACAGGATAAGAAATAGTTACTACATTATTGGCAAAACCGTGAAATATCTGTGCACTTCGTGGTATTTTGATCTTTTCATTTCTCTCGCAATAGGTTGAATAATAGCTTTATAGGATCACAATTGCTCCTAAGTCTTGCAGCTACTAAACGCCAAAAGGTTGAATGAGTTCGGCGACAATCACGTTTCTTCAGTTTGGTTTAAAATTTTATTCCCAATGCTGACATTAGCAATCGATGGTATAATTAAACACCATGTTATTAGATTATTCATTACTTTAATCATTACCGGTTAATCATTTCAGACTAACTTCAGCCCCCCTTTAAAGGCAAATTTTCAAGAATTCCCCCATTCACCAAAATGAATATAGTCTCTGCGACCAGTTGTTTAGTAGGCTGTGCGTTGTCTATATGTTAATCAGACAGGTCAATTTTTTTTATAACTGTTATGTCGAAGCAACGGGCAGGTTTGTGGGCAGCAACTGGATACTGGGAGCCGCTGACTGGGCTCTGTAGTGCCCTATATGAGAACCAAATGTCTTGTTCTGAAAGTGATAATAATTATAGGATTAAAAAGTAGAGCATTCTTTTAAAATCATGTTAATTATGTTTTAGATTACAAGTAGGTTAATGTAAAACAAATGCAAATGTTGGGAAGGCTTCATAACCTGTTTGATCTGCCTGACATTCTGAATTTATATTTTTATCAAAATAATTTAACTGTTGCTTGCTTTAATAATCATTTGTTTATCTAGCTGGATGAAAATGAAAGAGTAATGTTCAGAAAATTATAGAAGTTTTGAAAGTCCTCTAAAGGACGGTCTCATTCATTAATTCTGAATCAAAGACAAATCCTCAAGTTACGCCGACCAACTTTGCTCATTATGGACAAGATTTAATCCCGAAAGGAACCCAAATTCGGGATTAGAAATCTGTTGAATTAGCAAATGCAAAAGGTTTTGAAAATTTTAGAAGTTATAAAGTCGTGTTTATGATAAAAGCTTTCTAGCAAGTATTCGTACTTAATTTTATTTATTAATTTGCTATAATGTGGTTACAATAAGTATTACTAGATAATGGTCAGCACATTACTGTAATATAGCATGCAAATTTTAAATATCAATAGACAAATAGAAATAGAATTAGAATAAGAAATACAATAAAAATAATTTACAATAAGTAGGTACATAATTTATTAATTTTTGATGACTTCTGTAGCATCTTCAGTTTTCTTAATCTTACATTTTATACTTATCTCACACTCATTAATTTTACCCATAGCTAAATGTGACTAGTAAATCGTTTAGAACCCCAACGCAGCCTTCACCTACTATGTTCCCCTTTTCCGGGATATATCGATCGTTGTACTCTGTAGAACACCTGCTGTCAGTTTAACTATGTTCCCCTCTTCCGGGATGTATCGATTGTTTTATTCTGTAGTCAGTTTCTACTCCACATGCAGATATTCAGTCGTTCATGCACACAAACAATAGCAAATCTATTCATTAAATTCATACTGTGTCCGCGTTTTAAGCTGTATCCAGTTATACTACCTACAAAAACACCAGCTGCTGTTAAAAACCGCTTTTGATGATTCTAGTAAGCCGTTTTTAGTACGACTGTATTGTTTTATTTGGTTCACAATAACGCATCGACAACAACTTGATGTTGGCTGCTACAAAAATCGAGCGGGTTGCGCGTCATTCAGAATTAGAAATTGCTTTATCGAAGTTACAAATAATAGCCGCTATTGGAACAGCTAGTTTCAGAATCTGCTTCAGTTCCGCCTTATAAAAACCCTGCTATAATCCACCACTAACATATTGTGTCCACATGCGTAAGCTACAATATTACAAAATATTTATTCCACAGTGTCGAATCCACACGATGCTGTAACATTTCACAATAGCGTCACACACAAACAATAGTCCAACGACCCAATTCACACTGAGTACTCTCCATTACCGCTATATTTATGCGACAACAATTAATTATACATTAGAGAGAGCAGTGGACAGGCGATGGAAAGTGATAAAGCAAAGTAACGATGTGATATACTTTTACTCGAGGACTTATTAACCTAGTTGTTTGAAGACTTGCAATTAGATGTGAAGAGAACAAAGAAAAAGTGTCGCTCTGGCGTTCGCTTCGAAAATTTGGTGGTGTTTGTGGTTTTGGTATTTATAGATTTTTGCTGTAGATATTATCAATTTCGTGATTGTTTAACAGATAACTGTGGGCCTTACATATAAAAATCTGATAAAAGTAAACAATGCTTGAAGAGGCCGGTGGAAGAAGAGTGACCATACAAACGCTAAGGCAGAATCATATTATTCACGAACCACTTCATAATAACTTCTATACAAATTGCATGAGACTGATAAGCTTCTATGAGTAAAGTACCTTTATTCTCAGGTCTTCAAGCCGATAAAAAGTTCACGAATTCTCATTTTTTGTCATAATATTAGTTATCTTATTTAGTAAAATAAAAAAGTAACAAATTTGTTCTTGAGACATTGCAAGCTGCATGGAAGGTTAGTCATGGAGGTGATGCTAGGGTGAAGTCAGGTATAAAAGACTATAGTCATCGTAATCGTAATAGTATCAAATAAGTTTCACCTATCAAAAGTGTCAAGCACATAATATACTTGGTAAAATTAGGGTCATACAAAATGAGGAAGTGAGTGCTACAAATATAGTTAGCCGTATTGACAACTCAACTAATACTCTTGCTTAATTACATACACGAAAGTGTGTGCTACATTTGATGCTGACACTACTGTATAAATTATCTCATTATACGATCAAATTACTATAATCGATGTTATAGTTATAATAAAACCAGTTCAAATATTATGTAAAACGGAAGTGGATAATGTCAAAATTACAAAAAAACTCGTACGTCGTAAATTTGATACGGTTAACATTGCGTCAGTGCAAACAACTTTTAGTTGAGATAGTTTCAGTGCGGATTTGCATGAACTAGACGTGAAGTGCATTTATATTGTGAAACTAGGACTAGATATTTGGATAGACCTCTCTAAAGAATTTTGTTATAAAGACAAGTCAAAGTTAAAAAGTATTTAGTTAGTAATATCCAGGGATCTTGTTAAAACATCTTAAAGCTAGGTATTCTAAGCACCAGTTCCTATAGCGACCAAGCCACAAGATACAAGTCCAATTCCAAGATCCAAGTTCTTCTAGAGCAGGCACAAACTCATGGCTTGGCTCTTACCGTGTTCTTGTATGTCCCTTTTAATGAAGTTCCAGTGTGGTGCCTGTATAATTTAATAATGCGAAGGCTGACAGAAAACATGTAAAGGCAATCATACCAAACCTTAATATACCACAGCCGTTCAAAATACAACACGCGCTACGCTTCAACTAATAGTAATGTTTACAGTCTAATGTATTGCAAAAATATATGCTAGCTGCCGATGGGTAGAGTGACCGAAACATAGAACTACGCAAATACACTCATGTCATGCAGTAAAAAATTTCAACATAATATCTTGATATTACGACAACAAATTCCGGAGATTTCGTTTTTGTGATAAGTATTGTAAGTCTCAGTTCAGCCAACACTTCTTTAAATGACTTAATGTAGATGTAGGTGAAGAGGTTACTTACCTCAGAAAGATCCTTCGTGTAAAGGAAAACATGTTAATGCATAATGTTTGACTCATACGCGTAACAAACACATAAACCGCACCATTTTATGAATCGAATTCATTAGAAACCTTGACATGTTCAATTGTCCATCCTCAAATCCGGCCGTAACTACACGGACGTCAATAAAGTATGTGACCAATTATACAGTGCATACCGTGTTGCACGGAAGTTCACAAAATGTGCTACTATTGTTTTATGTAGTTCCACTGTTCTTTTACTTTTCTTTTGGTTTTAATTCTCTTCCGCTGGAAATTGTTCACCAACTCATATATATCGTTAATATAAAAAGCTAGGATGCTTTTATAGCCCAGTTTGCCTGTGTATGATATTATTATATGTCTGAGACAATAAAGTAATTTTATCAACGTATGCGAAGGTATTTCAAACTTTTTCGAAATGTTGATAATAGGCACCAGGCATGGTACATCCTCTTAGATCGTTTGAGAATTATTTATATTATAAATGTATGTAATGTGTGTATTGTATTAAGTATATCAGTCATCTAGTACCCATAACACAAGCTCTGCTTAGCTTGGGGCTAGATGATGTTGTGTGGATTGTCCAGCATTATTATTATTATTATTTTATCAATACCCTGAGCAAAATTATTCAGACTACTGTCCTTTTGCTTTTCAACTATGGATTCAATTCATATTTTGAATGTTTTTCTGCTAATAAAATATTAATTTCTCTGATCATCGTGGGTAATATGTGAGTTTTTAATTTTATAATTTAAGAGACCAAAAAACGTACTGAATTATGGAGACCTTTGTAATCGAAATACACTGTATCAATAAAAAGTTTCGCGGTTCAAAATGTAGCAAAGTATATAAAATAAAATGAAATCGTAAATTTGGTAATCCAGCCAGTAAAAGTCTGTAGTTGTTAGATTTGTTAGACTTGGTCTTGCCCCCAAGCGATTTGTCACAAATTCCTTAGTTTGGCCATAAATAAAGTAAAAGCAGGTGTACTTTATTAGAATTTGTTTTGTTAAAAACTAGTTAGCTTCGTGATAAAGTGTCGAACGATTATATTATTAGTATGTATCAGATAGATGTTTTTAACACCTACTAAAGCAAAAATATCCAGGCCTTTATATATTCTTCCTTCCGAATGTCTCACTTTCGTTTTTGATTGCGAATCTCTGAAATGAAAACTATAATTTATGTACTTTTTTTAAAGAAAGTTGATATTTACAAGGTGGTCCTTAACCGTATTGTAGAATATTTTTTTAAATCTTGTGCTTGTAATTTGTATATCATTTGGATATAGATACTTTAGATACAGGACGCTGCAGAGTCTACGGAAAGATTTATCTTGCCCAGTACCTTTACAATTTCTATTAAAGCTTCACGTCACCACATTTCGGCCATAAATCATACTTGTACCGTAGACCAACAAAACCTGGTCATAAAACAGACCATCAATCATGGTATTCGAAATGCCGAAATCCATTTCACTACAGACAAAAGGCAGTTTTGTGTGATAAAGCTTATAACTTCGAAAGTCTAATCCATCTACTAGCATATAGTTTCAAATATAAAAAGTGGTTTATTTGAAAAATATATGAATAGACTAGAATATTGCATTTAGTATTGCAGCGTAAAAGCCGTATTAGAACTAGATGCTTTAATCAGTAATTATAGCTTGTATAATATTTATTTATATATATTTTTTGTTTTTGTAAATACGTGAATATAGTAAGTAAAGTAATAATTGTTAATAGAATTAGATTTGTTATCTGTTTACATACTTACCTACTTTGATTTTTTTATAAAAAAAAATTAGTTCGACAAGACAATTTAGACAACCAACTCCAATAGGATCCTTATTTGAATAAAAGCTATCTAACAGGAAATATTGTTTTAGCTTTCATTAAAACCATCAATCTTACGATTTGTTTGTTAGTTACGGCAAATCCATAAATCTTACAATTAATTAGTTTATTAGTTACGGCATGGTAAATTATTTTGTGAAAACTTCGCCATTTTTGCCCCCATGCAGGTTACCGGGTTAAATGGATTGATGTATCAAAATCTCAAATAATAAATAGCAAAATTAGTACGGTACCTACTTACTTTTCCTTTTCATTCTTAACAATATTGTGTTAGTGAATGTTGGTATTATATCATACTGTATGTAGGTAAGTATGTCCACTCCACGTGGTTATCGATTGTTTAAGTCGTATGCGGTGTATCAAATCTGTCATCACATGTGTGCATAATCAATTTACACAATAATCTTTACGTTGAAAATTCATTTTCAGACAACGCTTAAAGTACCATATTTCTTCTTTGATAAATTCTTCAGCTAGTATTGTTTCGTTTTCTTTTCTTTTTGTAAGTTCACCTACTCTTTCAACACATGATTTGTGTAGCACACATGTACCTACACACATATTTTCTGCTATTGTTTTTTCTTTTCACTTTAATTTGTTTTTATGTGTGTGTTTTGTAATTATTCTTAGGGTTCCGTAGCCAAAGGGTAAAACGGGACCCTATTACTAAGACATCGCTATCTGTCTGTCCGTCTGTCACCAGACTGTATCTCATGAACCGTGATAGTTAGAGAGTTGAAATATTCACAGATGATGTATTTATGTTGCTGTTATAACAATAAATACTAAAAAACAGAATAAAATAAATATTTAAGGGGGCTCTCTCATACAACAAACGTGGTTTTTTTGCTGTTTTTACTATAGATAATAGATAATAAACCCTTCGTGTGCGAGTCCAACTCGCACTTGGCTGGTTTTTATAATTGGCACACTAGCTCAACTCATACGAACCAAATTGAGAAATCTTAGGTAGTTTGTCTTTAACTGATATGAGTAGGGTTTGTGACTCCTTGATTTCCATGCTCATAATATTACTTCATTGTTTCAAAGCTTACTAAAATATTTACTTTCTTGTCCTTGTAGTTTCTGCCTGTGTAAATATACCAAAGTAATTATTCTGCTCGTTACTTGTAGGTCGCTGAACTCGTGACTAATTTAGAGTACCAAGATTATTATTGTCTGTTACTACAATTACTATTTGACTCCACTCTAATTACAAGCTAAAAGCAAATTTCAATTATTTAGGAAAACTATTCTGATATCAGTGTATTTTAATTTAAAAACCATGCATAAGTAATACATGCGAAAAAAAAATTATGCCTTCTCTCCATATTTATACAAAGTCAAGCATACCCTCCTAAATATGGGGGAGGTCTATGTCCAGTAGCTTTATTAGGCTGATGATGATGACAATTATCGCTATGACCATTTTAAAATGTCTTAAAACTAGGTGAATCTAAGTGCCAGTTCCACGTGAGTAAGCTTAGAAAAACAGGAAGACTATAGCAATAAGCTTGGTTCTTGTATGTAATCACCGGTTTTTTGTATGAACCTTTACAAAATAATTCACAATGAAGGTCCAGCGTACTGCCAATCCAACTGAGTGAGTAATCTTTTAAAAATAAACTTGCACGTTCATTGCCTGGCTTAATCCGCAAACATCAGATTAAAATTGGTCCACTTCCGTTGCGAAATGTCGCAAGAACGTCGCACCATATCTGGGCCAGGGTTGCTTTGTTAGCGCGAGCTGGTTACTGTCCTAGAACCAAGATCTTTTAATTGGTGGGCTAGGTATTTTTACCTGAAGTTTCTGTGGAGCATGAGCACTCTCACGCTTCACAGAAACTTCAGAGCACGTTGCTGTGGGCTGTGAATATCTTGAGCCAGAATAACATGCTTTTGCACGGCCTAATAACACAGTCCTCAGATTATTTTCTCAGCTTTGTTATTTTCATCAGTACCAATAGAATTATGCATAAAAATACATGATAATTTTTTTGTTTATAATCGAATAGCACACAGAGTTTGAAATTGCTGTGCCAAATTGTATTTCCAATTATCTGATAAGCTGGAAAGCTCGGATGGAACGCTCAAATTTGCGTGGTTTGCATATCAAACGTAATTTCTCGAAACAGGACCGGATAATCAAAAATTCTGTTTAAAAATGGATATGCTGACTTTACCAATGCATGGTACATAAACACCAATAGTTGCACAAGTGTAGCAAATCAAAAAGTAATACTGCAAGGAGAAACTTCCCTTTCATATGCCCAAGTTGTAATATAGTTACGCTACGCTTGCTTCATTCAAACAAAGGCATATTGAACTTAAGCAGGGCCAACAGTCCCACTTCTATGGCTGGTTAGTTCATGCAGAAAATAGTAAGGCACGGCCACTAAGCCACCTTGCATAAGAGATGATAATAAATGCTTTCCATCAAGCTAGAAATGCCTGGAAGAAACAGGAATAATAGTCGTCAATCTTCCAAGTTCAAACTGTATGAAATTTTGAATCATAGTCAAACTTGTAGAATATCTGCCTGTTAGAATATTGCTTCAACATAGGACTTAGATTTTGTTTAGTCTGACTGTGAGTCGTGGATTAGGAACTAAACTAAAAGTATTTTTAATTTATTGAATGAAAGACGTGGTTATTCTTACGCGCGGAACAAAACGCGATAGTGACTCGGTTTTGTATGATTTCTTTCATTACATTTATAATAATCATTTTAAAAATATTTAATAATATCATCAGCAGAATGTTGTAGTCTCGGCTTTTTTTTAAACGTGTTTTACTTGAATCAGCTATTTTGATTGCTATTTTTAACCTATGTTGAAACTCTGTGAGAAGACCGCAGAAGGAAGTTGGTACATGTATTGAATACAAAATATATGCTTCAGTATTTATAACACAACACCCGATCTCGTGAAACCCTCTGAGATAGTACTATGAGCCATTAAACTGCTCATTGCATAGTGACCGATTACTAGGAAGACTGATAGGTAACTAAACTGGCATAACTTTCCCTCGGTCCGATAAACAAACGGGCTGTAGCCCGGTGAGGCGTTGCGTTTGCTTAACTATTCACTGGAAGTAGCCATGATACTGCAGTTATCATAGTTTAAGTATAGGTCTGTCTGTTTATTTACAGTCAAAATTTACTGCGACAAAAGATCAAGACCCATCAACCAACCCTCTAGGACGCAAGAAAAATTAAAGCATCAGCAAGTCTTATAAAAAATAAATTTTAAAAAACAATTTATTTTTTATAAGACTTGCTGATGAAACAAGCAGATGGCCCTCCTAATTCTAAGTGGTTACAAAGCATTGTCTCGCAGGTCACGTCTGTCAGGGACGCGCACTACCATGCACTGCTCTGCGTTCATCAACCTGAGGTCTACAGGTGCTAAACCTCGTGTGCCTGTAATTTCACCGGAACACAGCCGAGCAGCGGAACAATACAGCCTTCCTCAGACGAGCCCTTTACTATGAGCTCTACTACTACAAAAGGGATGTCGTCATGTGCATTCAGCGTGGCATAAATAAAACATATGCACTCAGTGAAAGTGGTCTTAGACGAGATAATATTTATTTTATGAGCAAAGTCGCAGGCGGGACTTGTTAAATTAATGAGTATGTGTTATAGACCATGATGATTACCGGTAATTGCGCAAATGAAACAGTAAATAGGTATGGTTATATCGTTCTGGCTAATTGTTTTGTTTGTAATGTGATGATAGAATCGGAAGTTCAATGCCAACTCTATCAGCCAAGGGCAGCTTTGTTATCAAAAGCGAAGAATTTCTCTAAATTTAATTCAAAATTTTCTTTTCCTTCATAGGCTGCCTCTGTTCTACTAATATTGTGTCTACATACGTTCTCAAGATTATCTGAGACATTAGAACTTTTATTTCATGCTCTATCAAGCCTTTAAAGTTCTCGCTTATTTTTTAACCCTCAGTTATGTCTGTCTGCATTGCGGCATGAATTATTCTAAAACGGCCATCATAACTTTCACTGCGCCTCGTTAAAATACCCAATGGACTACAATATTTCAAATCAAACCATCCCTTTCGTTTGCGTTGCTCAAATCTACGAGAACGCAATTAATGTTTAGACTATTTTAAAGTACTAAACCCTTATTAAGAGTTCTTTAGTTCACGTACTGCCAAGCTCTAGACTAGCAGTATGAAAAGGTAGGTAAAGAGGTTAACCAGGTCAGGGACACCGCATAGAGTTAGCGCCAAAACTTTAACGAGGCACCAACCAACCATGTGCTTGATTCAGTTCCTTTGGCAAGCAAATGCTTTTCAGTTTCTAATGAAAGTGATTTCAAAACGTTTGGTATCGTTAATTCGCAACGTCCATGAAAATGTTAATTGCATTTTGTTGTACGTTTTAATTTATTTTTACGTAACATTTTACGTGATATCATGTAAAATCCATTCGCTATATTGTTATTATATTCTTAGCTATATATATTACTTTGTAATCTGTCTTTCGATCTAAAAGATTCTTTACTCATTGCGTGGCTCAAACTTTATAGCGCTATTGTTTTATAAGATCTCTTTCATCAAGGATTTACTTTGTACGACCTATTGTTCGACAATAACAATTATATCACATGCATTGAATTAGGAAAATCTCGGAGTATGCGAATCTGATGCATATCGTGACACCAGCTTCCTCATTGCCATAAAATATTTGTTAATCGACCAGTTGATTAAATTTTGATTGCGTTTTCTGCCGTTTATAAAATTTTGCACTATCATCGTTACCATTTTGCAACCGTTTTTATTAATTCACTGCTGTTTCAACGAACAATATTCTGTAGATTGTGCTGCTAAAGGAGCAATGGAAACGGTACACATTACATGAGTCGCAGGCTGTGTCTTGGTACTGGTTAAGTTCCCCGGCAACCCTATCATCGCTGATTCGCTGCTGTCTGTCTGTCAGAGCCAGTAGCGGTTTGGCGCGCAATCCGTTCGGACGCGTCTCGTATTGCGCTCATTTGCTGACGGAGTGTTTTCCGCGGCTCCAATAATTTGATTATATCGTGGTGATTTTGTGGGGTTTTGACTTTATTGCGTGTTGTTTTGTTCGCCTAATCGCAGTTTCGTGTACCAGCCTCAAGGTATTTTTAGATTTTTGTATGGTTGATGAGTTTTTGCTGTATAGCAGAATAAGTATATTCTATATTCAAGTTGATTGCTGTCAATTTTCGAAGTATATATTTCCACTGTAATTGTATTTTTAATAAAGATTATTGTACCTACTTACCCATTGTGTGTAGGACCACTTATTAGTAAGAGTTAGCTCACACGCAGGCCTGCCATTATATCCTTATTTATATTTTTATTTGTATCCTTATTGTTGACGAGAGCGCTGTAATTTCCATACAGCCACCCTTCCATACTTGCCTTAATATTGGGTTATTGGCCATTAAATATCTGTTCTCAATAATTTATGTATGGTCATATCCGTTTAAAGGATAACCGACAAAGCAACTCCTATGTCAGGTCAGGACTTGGTACACAATACAAGCATCCTATAGAATAGATACTTACTCATAGTGACACCCTTCACCGAGAAAGAACACAGGAGACAACCTTGAGTTTGAACAAGAATGGCGCCTCATTACAGATCTAATGTCACCTTTTTATATACGAATTGCTGATGGATCAAGCGGATGGTTCACCTGATGTTAAGTGGATACCATCACCTATAACAAAGCATTGAATCGCAGGTCACGTTTGTTATGAGCGTGCCCTACGATGCACTGCTCGCGTCGATAATTTCACCGGTACTCACACCCTTCAAACCAGAACACAGCAAGCTGCTTGGCGGCAGAAATAAGGATGGTGGTAGGTAGTAGGTACTTCTCCGGACGTGGGCTTCATTTAAAGCTTCTACTACGTCACAGGCTTAAGGTCATATAACTTTAGTTCTATTATAATCTACGTATTGCTTACTTGTCTAGTGTCTTAGTCACTGTTACTTTTTTATGCCTATGTGAATCAACTAGCTGATTTTTTTATTTTAGTATAATGCGTTAGCTTGTCAGTATTTTTTCTGATTCCGGATGGAAACACCTTTGCGTAATGTATCGGAAATGATCAATAATTGCTCAGCCAACATGTTCAATGAGCTCCCGTACCAAGTCGGAAAATGCATATATTATCTATGTAATGGTGTTCCTTTTACTCGTTTAGGTACGATACTTTTTAAATCATTGAAATCGTTCCATTGGTTGCGAAGATATTACACATTTTGTACCAGTCAACCGCGGGGCGGCCGAATAGCTCATGTGACGTCACGAAATCTTTTCCGCCCGCGGGCGCGCTCTCCGCAATTCATTTATTAGAGTTCACTCGATCTGCGCGGGTCGTGTTGTGGTTTTTACGTGAATATGCCGAACTATAAGTACTGTATAGTACCGAAGTGTACTAATACTTCAGTTAGTACACCTAAAAAACTATTTTTCAATGTGCCAAAGGTCCCGAAAGTGCGCAAAAAATGGTGCACTATCATGAAGAGGGATGACAAAATTCCGCTTTCGTGCCAAACTTCAAGATTTTGTTGCGAGGATCATTTTGATGTAAGTAGGTAGGTACCTCCATAATATACCAACTATGATAATAGTTGGTATATTATGGAGGTACCTACTTACATCAAAATGATCCTCAATCATTACTCGTGTGGTAAACAGGTGCGTAGGTAGCTTAGTAAAGCTTGTTTACGAATGTTAAAGAAAAATACAGGGTCGTACCTACTAGGTATATTTCAATGAGTAAGTAAATGATAAAAAATGTAAGTAGTGAAGTTTCTAATAACCCTTCCTCGGTAGTCGGGTTAAAACCAGGGTCGTACTCAGGTCTAACTACAATAAAATGTGCCGTTCCCGGTAATATTCCCCAATGCGGGAATATCCCACAAGTTTCCCGGGATATCGGGGATCATTTTGGGATTATAATTATAGATTCTATCTCATCATCATCATCATCAGCCTGTAGAAGTCCACTGCTGGACATAGGCCTCCCCCACACGTTTCCAGGAAGAACGATTCTGAGCCCTTTCCATCCATCGACTTCCCGCGGTTCTAACAATGTCGTCAGTCCATCGGGTAGGAGGACGTCCTACGCTTCGTCTTCCGGTTCGTGGTCGCCATTCGAGAACCTTTATTCCCTAACGGTTGTCGGTTCTACGAGCTTTATGGCCTGCCCACTGCCACTTTAACTTGCTGATTCTGAAAGCTGTCGGTGACCTTGGTTCTTCTACGGATTTCCTCATTTCTGATTCTACCTCGCAGTGAAACTCCCAGCATCGCTCTCTCCATAGCTCGTTGTGCGACTTTAAGCTTGTGTATGAGACCAATAGTTAGCGACCACGTCTCAGTGCCATAAGTCATCACTGGTAACACACACTGATTATAGACTTTCGTCTTGAGGCTTTGCGGTAACTGTGACGAGAAGATGTGCCGTAATTTCCCGAACGCTGCCCATCCGA
Organism: Electrophaes corylata; assembly: GCA_947095575.1. Taxonomy (NCBI): domain Eukaryota; kingdom Metazoa; phylum Arthropoda; class Insecta; order Lepidoptera; family Geometridae; genus Electrophaes; species Electrophaes corylata. Next base: position 13,177,659 of record OX352699.1, on the reverse strand, counting down.
GTTGGATTCGTCGGCTGACCTCCAACATATACCGGTACGGGTGCGACATGAGCATTTGACATAAGTTTCGTCTTACTCATGTTCATTTTAAGACCCACCTGTTGGGAGACAATATTGAGGTCTCTAAGCCTTGTTTCTAGGTCTTCCAGCGATTCCGCCATTATGACTATATCGTCGGCAAATCGAAGGTGACTTAAGTGTTCGCCATTGATATTGATGCCATACCTATTCCAGGACACGAGCTTGAAAATATCCTCCAGTGCAGACGTGAACAGTTTCGGAGAAATTACATCTCCCTGTCTCACTCCTTTTTGCAACTGGATAGGATTTGTACTCTGGTCCTGGAGTCGGATAGTCATGGTGGCATTACTATATAGGCCTTTCAACACTTCAATGTACCGATAGTCAATTTGACACCGCTGGAGTGACCGTAACACTGCCCCGGTTTCGACTGAATCGAAGGCTTTTTCATAGTCCACAAACGCTAAACAAAGTGGCTGGTTATACTCTTCGGTCTTCTGTATAACCTGCCGGAGCGTATGAATGTGGTCTATGGTACTGAAGCCTTTTCGGGACCCGGCTTGTTCGGGAGGCTGGAAGTCGTCTAGCCTACGAGCGAGACGATTAGTAACTACTCTCCTTCAAAAGGGTGTTATCACCTTTCTTAAAGAACAGTACCACCACACTCCTGCTCCATGCCTCTGGCGTCGTACCCTCGAGGATGAGGATATCTATCTATACATGTAATAAAACTGTAGCCAAAGTGAATGAAAAAGAAGTACGTAAATCTAAGCGCGAACGAAGTTGCGAGCAAAAGTGATATAAAACACCCAGAACACCCGGAATAAATATTAGCAGATCGTACAAACATTTATCCCAAGGCGGGAATCGAACCCGCAACCTCCGCGTCGCAGGCGGACATTCGCCAGCCGCGCCACATCGGTCGTCATATGAAGAACTACGTCAAGTATAGGCTTGTGGGAGGAATGCTTAGATTGAAGAAGGAAGTATTGCATTCCTGTATTGTATTCCTGACCTTGATTATTTATTGTATAATTTTTAAATAAATCTGGGTATAACCTACGACAAAATATAATTTAAATTCTTAGGGCTTATTTTAAACTTAACATACCTAACGCTTTCGTTTATTCATAGCTCTAAATTACGTGTCCAAAGAACTTATAGGTAGGTACATTCCTGTCAAATTAAGTATTTAAGTCTAATTTTATTTATTTTATACCTACATAATATTTTTCTTTAAACCTTTAAGTTTCTACATACTTATCTACATACCAATGTTGAAAATAACAGCGTAGGTAGTTACAACAACAAACACAACTTCCCTGGCTGACTAACCTAAAACTTTTAGGTATTTTATAGGCTAGTCCAAGTATGTGTACCTACCTACATATTATCCTGTTATTCTGATTAGGTTGATAATGAGATTTGTTTACCTCTGAAGTTTCCAACCATGAATTTCAGCGCTTGTGTAATTTAAATGATTACTAAGATAATCAAATACCATGAAGGTATCAACTTTAGGTAGATTATCGGATTGCGCTTGCTCAAAACCGATATCTACCTTATTTCTAATACTCATTTGTTATATTAAAATAACAACCTTCTAATAAAAACCTAATCAAATCACTTGGTGACGTTACGCTCCGTGTCGGACGAGTATCGCGAACAGAAACGCGGGGCGCGCAGTGGTTTGGCGGCTAGCGCTGGGCCATTGTGACGTCATCGCTTCCGTTCGCGCGGTCAGTGAATCTCGTTCGGTATTTTGCCCATAACTTAGTCAGTTTTGGCCGTAGAAAAAAAAATTTTGCATTTTATGTTTTAGTTTCTCAAGGCCTATAAAACTGCATTCATAGAAAAAACTGTGACGGGTCCCCATTGAGTTTTCGCTATATATCATTAGGTTATACTAGGTTAGGTTCTAAGATATCTCAGGGGATATTTACCATATCTGGCGATCAAAGTCGTGAAGACGATTTTTTTTGTGTACTATATTATTGTTATTCATTTTAATTCAAAATATTCTAGTAGTTTTATTTTGCACTTGTCTCTAAGTAATTAGGTTCTTATTTTGAAGTTCATACAACATTAGCTGTTTTGAAGATCAAACATTGTACTTAAAAGCTATAAAACTTCGTTTTTCGTTGTCCAAAGTATATCCATGTAGGTACCGGTGAATCTACAGGCACTTTAGTCTGTGCATAGTTGAACATGTTCCTATAACGTGCGTGACCTACGAGGTAGTGCTTTAGTATGGATGATAAACGTTACTTCCTTGGTCAACTGACCAAAAGTGCTCGAGTATTATATAAAGTAAAAGGATATTGAAAACAACGCAATAAATAGAAGGTCAAGGCTACGATTGCTATTTGCGACACAAGTCACACAGCCATTCACGGAAATGCAATTCTTTTGGCAGACAACCACTATTTTTCAAAGAAAATAACTCCATATGTATAACAGTAAACACCTTTGCATCTTTATACCGTGCCTTCATTTACGGGACCGTAGTGCCTGGAACAGGGTTTTAGACAGAGTAGGCTTGCTCAGTTCGGGGTATTCCTGTTTCGCACCGCAGTTTCGCACCACTAGTATATTTTTCCTATTTCATACCAGAAAACTGTATCGTTTCATACCGCGATTAAATTAAATAATATTTTTTCCCGTTTCTCACCGAAAAGTTGGTCCGTTTCATACCACGACTAACAGTTCCTATTCTAATAAAATTAACACGTCCCAATTCATTAATATTGTCTGAAAACACTAAGTAGATAGCTATACGAGTTGTCCACGTGATTCAGTAATGTTTTCCTACTAAAGATACCATTCTAACCCTTGTACTGATGCTTCAGGTTCTATTATCGCATACATTCATTTACCGTACGTGTGTAGGTGGCGACAGAGCCTTATAACACAAGTTGTCTACAGAACCTTCATCTAGTTGGATTTCCTCGACGATTAACCATTTTAAATTGAACTGCATACGTTTATGAATATTGGAAGATTCTGGTGGAGTCGGTTTTAAATTATTTTGGGTTTCAAACAGTCTGTTGTATCATTCGGAATTTGCAGACCCCTACATCAATCTTTAATTCTTTACGCTGACGATCTGCAACTCTATCACTCGTTCCTGCCTTCAGACGTCGCCAATACTGTAACAGAAATAAATTTAGATTTAACATCAGTTTCTAGTTGGGCGAAATCAAATTCCTTAGTTTTAAACCCTAAAAAATCCAAGTTTTTAGTAGTAAGCACCAAAAATAGATTAAAAAAACTAAATATGTCAAGTCTTAATATTAATATTGATGGGGAACCAGTTGAACATGTAGAAGAAGCAAAGAGCTTAGGGCTTACCTTGGATAGCTGCCTTCGTTTTGAGAGACATGTTGCGGAAAGTGTACGTAATTGCTTTTATCGCCTCAAATTACTGTACAGGATTCGCGCTTACTTGTGCGAGGAACTACGCATCACACTGTGTGAATCCCTAATATTATCACGGTTAAACTACTGTGATGTTGTGTATGGTCCTTGCTTATTGAATCGCACTGAAGGGTTGATACAGCGTGTCCAAAACGCATGTGCTCGCTTCTGTTTCCACATTCCTCCACGAACACATGTCACTCCTTATCTGAACGCAGCTAATATGTTAAAAATGGAAGCACGTAGAAAGCTTCATCTAGCAGCCTTGCTTTTTGGCCTTATTGCTAGTAAAACCCCAGCGTACTTGTACACTAAACTAGCCTGGGCTTACGAATACTCACGGCACTCAAAGCGAGCATGCACCAAGGTATTCCTCACACCAAGACATAGGTCTGTTACTTTTAGGGGTTCATTTCGATTTTCTGCGAGTAGATGCTGGAACGACCTGCCCCCACCTATCCGGGACCTAAAAACAGTTATCACATTTAAACATACATTCAAAAGAATACTTCTTGAGTTTCAAAAACAATCGTAATGAACTTTCTACTACTGACCACCCTCGCAATCTTGCGTGATTTCCACATCCGTTTCCCACTATATTCACTTTACAAATTCACACACAAATCATTTTCACTTTATCATCGTACTTTTCTTTTAATTTTCATTTAAATATTTATAATTGGTTCACTTCATTTTGTTTCAAATATTATTCTTTCAATTCAAGTTTGAACTTGTTTGTTTCCGCGCTGCGCCACCGGAACAGAGTAGGTACCCACTAACGGCTACAGACCAACTATCGCATACTCTGTGGGTTGGCTTCTGCTCACGCTCAGCCTCCGACCATAGATAATAAATTAAAATATTTATCGAATTTCTATTTAAAATGTAGATATTTTTCTAAACATGCTATCTATCATCTTCTTACGTCTATGCACATATATACACAAACACACATATGGCACTCATGTTAATTATTATTGAGTATTTGTATTAGTACATAATATTATATATCACCGTGAACTCACTCACTTGGTTTCATCAGAAAACCAGCGTCGCTTCACTTGTGGCCCCACAGGTGAAGCGACATTTAAGCTGAGATGGAACCCATTTTTGGATCACGTACGCACGCACCTCTGCGCGGACGATGGGACAGACTGATTTGCGATGCGATGTTGTGAAATGGGTTGGATATCTGCCTATATATTTAGGTAGGTAGGTCTAGGTATCCACCTAATCTAAGTGAGTAGGTAGGTAAGTACCTAAGTAACTAGTATTTTATAGTGTCGTATTGCCGTACTGCACTTACCTACAAAATCTGTTCAAAATTTTATTGTAACTTTTCTTTTTTGTACCTAACTCTAGTTTTATTGATTTATTGTCTGTATTTGTTTGTGTGCTGTGTGTCCAAAAATAAATGTATTTTCTTTCTTTCTTTCTTTAATCCTCATATCTGATAATTTATATTCACACAACATTAATCACTTCGTATTTTTGTAAAAGATAATTTTATTGTCTTTTTCTGATCACTCTTTTTAGTTTGTTGTACTTCGTGCGCGAGTGATTATTTATTCTTTCAGCGTTTGTGGTACAAAAGGAAGGCTATACCTAAAACGTCATACGTCTTTACAGTCACCGGTCTGAGCCGTGTTGACAAATATTAGGTTACTCCGTTTGTTCTCGTTCGGGGTTCGTACGTGAGATCTATTATTCTGTCTCAAAGAATCGTGCTTCTATGTTATACCTAACTAGCGGCTCGTCTCGGCCACGCACGGGTTTTAATAAGGATCCCTAATATTTTTGAAAATATAATAATACGAGTATAGCATATGTCACCCGGGCATAGTGTAACTTCCCAACGGTGAAAGAATTTTTCAAATAGGTCCAGTAGTTTCGGAGCTAATTCAATGCAAACAAACAATCAAATCTTTCCTCATTATAATATTAGTATAGAAGTATAGATAATAACATTAGCAATAGGTAATATTTTTTCATACCGGGATTTATTAAAAGCTATTGATTATGTAATAGTTGATGTATTTGTTCTGTTTTATGTATTCCTTTATTCTGTAATGTAATGTTCTATACATCTCACGTGTCTTGATCGAATTGGAAGCTATTTATTATTTTGAAGTCTAGTATGACTATTAGTTCTGGACAATTAATATTAGAAACACTTTCACAGCATTGCGTGTACATGCATATTGCAGTTGTTCTAAAATTCATATCTAAAGTAAAATGTAAATTATAACTGGTGATGGACGAAATATTGCACGCATTGTAAATATTGTTCGTATTCGTAGCTTAAAACATATGTATTTCATTTAACCTGATGATTTATTTTAGCTAGGTATAATCTGCCAGGAAGTACCAATTTTAAAGTTTCAAATAATTTTCAGTGTATGTTTTATATTTCGTCTCCTTTTATTCTCCATGCCAAATCATAATCATCCTCTTTGAAAACACTGTAGGTAAGGTAGATTAATGTGATATTGGTTTACTTAAAATCTTATGTAACCTGATTTTGGCCACATCGAGTAGTATTTGACTTTTTGACAGTTTTTCTGACGCACTTGAAGTTTTTCGTGTCACCACATTAGACAGATCTTCATTCAACAGAAAGTGACACTTCGGATTCGTTTTCTGTCATCTTTGGAAGCAACATTGTATTTTCATTTTAATTGTTTTCCTAGTGTTATTTTAAGTTCTGATGGGTAATTTTGGTGGTATTTTAACCATCATTACTTGAGGTCTTAGCACAAGTGTGATCAATTGAAATGAAAGTGTGTTATGAGGCATCCTGATTTGAACGAAAATGTTTCCCTTTGGTTTTGAAGAAAAACGCCATCTTTTTCTTCAAAACCGATGACGGCTGACTTTACTTTTTTTACCGACTCGACTTGACTAAAAATAATTTATTCAACCCACTTGACATTGGCAAAATTGTCCGCAAGACGGACAGATGACACAAAAAAAAAGTGACACTTCTCCACGCTGACGTCTGTTTCCAGGGAATCGTATTGTTTCTTCTGGGTATATTTAGCTATTCCTCGAATTTATCATGTGGATTCGTATTGTTCTAGCCATTAGTGAGTTTGTATTTATTAGCAAATTAGTCATTCTAATGGCACCGCCTACTAAAGGTGCGATGAACTTATTCCATTGCGTAGGAGTTGATTTTGGATATTTTCTGTAGCGTTTTTTCTGTTTTAATACCAGTTCACTTTTGCCGTTTTATCTAATTCTTTTAACACTAGATTCTATTTATAAATTGACAGTATGATATAATGGTCTTAGGCAAAAAAAGTATGCTAGTGAATGTCTACCATGCATCTCCTGGAAATGAAGTCATGATTAATTTACTTTCATACTATTTGCCAAATTGTGTATATTATGTCCTGTATTATGTTTCTGCGTGGCGAACAATAAAGAGTTATTTATCTATCTATTTGGTATATATGTGTTGTATTCTATACCAATTATAAGAATCATTGTCCTAGCTGACTGACTGACTGACTGACAAGTTGACAACTGACTGACTAGACAACGCACAGCATAAATAAACCACTGCTGATAGAATCTTGATATTTTCAGGGTAAATTTGTCTTAGTGCGTAGAGGTACTAAGAAAAGAATACCTGAAATTCAACCCCTAAACGGGTACAGCGGGGGATGTAGCTTGTATAAAAATTATTTCACGTAAAAGAAATTGCTAGTAACAATATATTCTTTTAGAAAACATCCAATTTTATTTATACAAGCCATTTTCGTAAAGAATATTCAATGCCCTTCTTTTATTCAATGTTGCCTATTGTAATATTGTTATCGGGTAAAAGTTAGCACAACAACGCAGTACTATTATTTATTCTGTACCTTTTACCTTGATCATGTTTGGCTTAGATTCTTCCGAGTTCTGTTACTTATAGAATGGTATCAAACGTTCGTAGAAAATTTTAATCGTCATCAACCAAAGTTAGGCTTCATCCGCTTATGGATATTGGCCGTCCTTAGTTTGTGACAGTGTGCTAGTCTGAACCATTAACCCACGACTTTGATGATGTCACCTGCTTATCTCGCAGTAGACGTTTCTGTTGCTGCTTCTTGTCACTATCACCACATTTTGTAATGTGCTGGTGTGGTTCCTTAGACCTTTCTTCAGTATCTTCCACTAGAAGAAAGAAAACCTTATGGACGCCTTCTTCTTAGACAAACTAAAACAAAAATATGTCCCTTGTTGGAAGTCGGATAAGAAGTATTACTTCAAAAATAACAATTATAGTAACACAACACGAGGCTTTTTATATTGCAAATCTTGTCCATTGAAAATATATGACCAATAAAATTCTCTATATTTGTTCGCTACAGGGCACCATTTTTATGTTTCCGATGGGGTCGTAAAAACCGCAGTGGCACATTGCCAGCCTTATTATTCACAAAAAAAATTGCAACATGACTAATCCCCAAGCACGGTAGATATCTTTTAGTACCAAGTACCTACTCGAGGTTCTTCGAGAATGTCTAAGGGGATAGTCAGAGGTTCATCCAGATAGTACATTTTGCAGTAGTTAGTATTCCATACGTGACAAGTTGCAAACCCATCGCCGCTATTAGAATACTAACTGGGTTCCTCACGATGTTTTCCTTCACCATTGGAGATTTTTTTTATACAATTTGCTGATGAAACAAGCATATGACCCACCTGATGTTAAGTGGTTACCATAGCCTATAACAAAGCATTGCCTTGCAGGTCACGTTAGTTAGGAACGTGCCCTACAATACACTGTTCTGCATCCACCAACCTCAGGCATACCGGTGTTAAGTCTCATGTGCCTGTAATTTCACCCGCACCCACACCCTTCAAACCGGAACACAGCAAGCTGTTCGGCGGCAGAAATAAGCATGGTGGTAGTATTTCTCCGAACGAGCCCGTCACAAAGAATTCTACTACTACTACTGGCTACTGCTTGGAGATTAAAGTCGTGCTGCTCTTTATTTATTTTATAACTATAACCAACACAATGCGTATTGTGCAGATTCGATACTACTGTTTCAGAGGCCATTGTACATCAACTCTTAACATAACATCTCAATGAACTGCTGCAAGGAATTCGCGCGTGCGTGCTCTCAATAAACTTTTTTATATGATACTAGCGGCCGCTCGCAGCTTCGCCCGCGTGGCAGTTTTTTCCCGTTCCCGTAATTTTTTCAGAATAAAAAGTAGCCTATATGTTAATCCAGATTACAATCTATATTTATTCCAAATTTCATCCAAATCGGTCCTCTGGTTAGAGCGTGAAAGAGTAACAAACATCCATCCATCCATACTTACAAACTTTCGCGTTTATAATATTAGTAGGATTGAAACGTGCGTGTTCACAAATAGCTTCTTTGACTGCTTGGACTCTTTTGAAGTTCGAATGAAATATACACCATATGTATATTCATATGGTGATCATAATTGAGTTAATTATAAGTTACAAACCGGCCAAGTGTGAGTCGGACTCTCGCACGAAGGGTTCCGTACCAGTATCTATACTAATATTATAAAGAGGAAAGATTTGATTGTTTGTTTGTTTGCATTGAATAGGCTTCGAAACTACTGAACCGATTTAAAAATTCTTTCACCGTTTGGACGCTACATTATCCCCGGGTGACATAGGCTAAATTATATTTACAAAAAAATTTGGGATCTCTACTAAAACCCGTGCGAAGCCGGGACGCGCCGCTAGTTTATAAAAAAAACGTTAAAAAATCACGATTGTGGTATGAGAGCCCCCTTAAATATTGACTCGCGCTTGGCCGGTTTTTTCTTACTAGCGCTAGACTTAATTCCTTTGAAACATCGGAATTGCAAATTACTTCATTAGTTACGAACGTGTTAGTTCGCGTCTGCTTGAATTTTATCACAAGTGCTGAGTGTGAGGCTTGGTTAGGACTAATTTGAATTTGTGTTATCTGTCTTAAGTATTAATATTCTGATTGCTAGAGTGGTTACAATTCGAAGTAGTTTGGTTTGTTATTCCAGGTTAGCTTTTAATCTATACAAATTACTATACAGCCTAAAACACCAGAAATTTGTTACTTAATAATAGACCGCCTAAGACTAAATGTGGATACAGAAGCCCAATACAAGATACAAGAATTCTCGTCAAAAAGTACGGCAAGATCGATTTGAATGAAGCATATACCGGGTGTAAAAAAACTACTTCCGCAAATTGAAAATGCACATACAGACCATGATTCTCCAAAAAAATGGAAAAACGCGACGCTTTTTATCAGTTTTTTCCGTGTTTTCAGTATAAATATCGACAATACATCATAACATAAATACCTACCTAATTATTTTATTTTAAAACGCGTAAAAATGACAAAATACTAAAAACAGCAATCTAAAGTAAATCGCGATCATCTGACCGGTGCGTTGGTCTAACGGTCGCCATCCCGTCGCGCGGTCGTTGACCGCTGTACGGAATACATTGTTGGTTGATTTTTGACTATTATTGATAATCAACTAAGTGGTATTCTATAAGACCTTGTTGTAGGTAACGTTACACGTTCCTGGAGTATTTGAAAGTGGCCTTATTACACTAGGTGTATAATTTGTGACCTAGAAAAGCATAACGTCTTTTCTAACCTTCGTATTATGCGAACGATGCCTCAGATAGACGGAAGATAAACAAAAGATATTGTGAAAGATGTATCTGAGAATCTTCAGATTATGAATACAAATTCCAACCCCAAAAAAACATGTCCGTTACACAAAATGTGTAACGTGAAAATGCTTCTTTTGAAAACTACATTTCAATAGTGTGCGACTAAAATAAAAATTTGTACTTATAAAGATAATTAATAATTCCGGGTGCAATACATCACTCCTGAAAACTTCAGGGGGTTTAAATAATTTTAGCCCCCGAAGTTTTCGGGATTCATCTTATTACACTTTTGTGTTTTGTATTGAGGTAACCCACTATAGGTAACCTCAATCAATGGAACCTCAGGCGCTTATTATTATACCTACAATGAGCTCCCGTACCAAGTCGGAAAATGCATATATTATCTATGTAATGGTGTTCCTTTTACTCGTTTAGGTACGATACTTTTTAAATCATTGAAATCGTTCCATTGGTTGCGAAGATATTACACATTTTGTACCAGTCAACCGCGGGGCGGCCGAATAGCTCATGTGACGTCACGAAATCTTTTCCGCCCGCGGGCGCGCTCTCCGCAATTCATTTATTAGAGTTCACTCGATCTGCGCGGGTCGTGTTGTGGTTTTTACTTGAATATGCCGAACTATAAGTACTGTATAGTACCGAAGTGTACTAATACTTCAGTTAGTACACCTAAAAAACTATTTTTCAATGTGCCAAAGGTCCCGAAAGTGCGCAAAAAATGGTGCACTATCATGAAGAGGGATGACAAAATTCCGCTTTCGTGCCAAACTTCAAGATTTTGTTGCGAGGATCATTTTGATGTAAGTAGGTACTATTATCATAGTTGGTATATTATGGAGGTACCTACTTACATCAAAATGATCCTCAATCATTACTCGTGTGGTAAACAGGTGCGTAGGTAGCTTAGTAAAGCTTGTTTACGAATGTTAAAGAAAAATACAGGGTCGTACCTACTAGGTATATTTCAATGAGTAAGTAAATGATAAAAAATGTAAGTAGTGAAGTTTCTAATAACCCTTCCTCGGTAGTCGGGTTAAAACCAGGATCGTACTCAGGTCTAACTACAATAAAATGTGCCGTTCCCGGTAATATTCCCCAATGCGGGAATATCCCACAAGTTTCCCGGGATATCGGGGATCATTTTGGGATTATAGTTATAGATTCTATCTCATCATCATCATCATCAGCCTGTAGAAGTCCACTGCTGGACATAGGCCTCCCCCACACGTTTCCAGGAAGAACGATTCTGAGCCCTTTCCATCCATCGACTTCCCGCGGTTCTAACAATGTCGTCAGTCCATCGGGTAGGAGGACGTCCTACGCTTCGTCTTCCGGTTCGTGGTCACCATTCGAGAACCTTTATTCCCCAACGGTTGTCGGTTCTACGAGCTTTATGGCCTGCCCACTGCCACTTTAACTTGCTGATTCTGAGAGCTGTCGGTGACCTTGGTTCTTCTACGGATTTCCTCATTTCTGATTCTACCTCGCAGTGAAACTCCCAGCATCGCTCTCTCCATAGCTCGTTGTGCGACTTTAAGCTTGTGTATGAGACCAATAGTTAGCGACCACGTCTCAGTGCCATAAGTCATCACTGGTAACACACACTGATTATAGACTTTCGTCTTGAGGCTTTGCGGTAACTGTGACGAGAAGATGTGCCGTAATTTCCCGAACGCTGCCCATCCGAGTTGGATTCGTCGGCTGACCTCCAACATATACCGGTACGGGTGCGACATGAGCATTTGACATAAGTTTCGTCTTACTCATGTTCATTTTAAGACCCACCTGTTGGGAGACAATATTGAGTTCCTAAGCCTTGTTTCTAGGTCTTCCAGCGATTCCGCCATTATGACTATATCGTCGGCAAATCGAAGGTGACTTAAGTGTTCGCCATTGATATTGATGCCATACCTATTCCAGGACACGAGCTTGAAAATATCCTCCAGTGCAGACGTGAACAGTTTCGGAGAAATTACATCTCCCTGTCTCACTCCTTTTTGCAACTGGATAGGATTTGTACTCTGGTCCTGGAGTCGGATAGTTATGGTGGCATTACTATATAGGCCTTTCAACACTTCGATGTACCGATAGTCAATTTGACACCGCTGGAGTGACCGTAACACTGCCCAGGTTTCGACTGAATCGAAGGCTTTTTCATAGTCCACAAACGCTAAACAAAGTGGCTGGTTATACTCTTCGGTCTTCTGTATAACCTGCCGGAGCGTATGAATGTGGTCTATGGTACTGAAGCCTTTTCGGGACCCGGCTTGTTCGGGAGGCTGGAAGTCGTCTAGCCTACGAGCGAGACGATTAGTAACTACTCTCCTTCAAAAGGGTGTTATCACCTTTCTTAAAGAACAGTACCACCACACTCCTGCTCCATGCCTCTGGCGTCGTACCCTCGAGGATGAGGATATCTATCTATACATGTAATAAAACTGTAGCCAAAGTGAATGAAAAAGAAGTACGTAAATCTAAGCGCGAACGAAGTTGCGAGCAAAAGTGATATATAATAAAAAAGAAAAAATATATACCTGAATTTATTATATTTTTAGGTGGAAGCTGATAATAATAATAATAATGCTGAACAATCCACACAGCATCATCTAGCCCCAAGCTAAGCAGAGCTTGTGTTATGGGTACTAGATGACTGATATACTTAATACAATACATTACATGCATACATATTTTTTATTATACATAGAAAACACCCAGAACACCCGGAATAAATATAAGCAGATCGTACAAACATTTATCCCAAGGCGGGAATCGAACCCGCAACCTCCGCGTCGCAGGCGGACATTCGCCAGCCGCGCCACATCGGTCGTCATATGGAGAACTACGTCAAGTATAGGCTTGTGGTAGGAATGCTTAGATTGAAGAAGGAAGTATTGCATTCCTGTATTGTATTCCTGACCTTGATTATTTATTGTATAATTTTTAAATAAATCTGGGTATAACCTACGACAAAATATAATTTAAATTCTTAGGGCTTATTTTAAACTTAACATACCTAACGCTTTCGTTTATTCATAGCTCTAAATTACGTGTCCAAAGAACTTAGGTAGGTACATTCCTGTCAAATTAAGTATTTAAGTCTAATTTTATTTATTTTATACCTACATAATATTTTTCTTTAAACCTTTAAGTTTCTACATACTTATCTACATACCAATGTTGAAAATAACAGCGTAGGTAGTTACAACAACAAACACAACTTCCCTGGCTGACTAACCTAAAACTTTTAGGTATTTTATAGGCTAGTCCAAGTATGTGTACCTACCTACATATTATCCTGTTATTCTGATTAGGTTGATAATGAGATTTGTTTACCTCTGAAGTTTCCAACCATGAATTTCAGCGCTTGTGTAATTTAAATGATTACTAAGATAATCAAATACCATGAAGGTATTAACTTTAGGTAGATTATCGGATTGCGCTTGCTCAAAACCGATATCTACCTTATTTTTAATACTCATTTGTTATATTAAAATAACAACCTTCTAATAAAAACCTAATCAAATCACTTGGTGACGTTACGCTCCGTGTCGGACGAGTATCGCGAACAGAAACGCGGGGCGCGCAGTGGTTTGGCGGCTAGCGCTGGGCCATTGTGACGTCATCGCTTCCGTTCGCGCGGTCAGTGAATCTCGTTCGGTATTTTGCCCATAACTTAGTCAGTTTTGGCCGTAGAAAAAAAATTTTTGCATTTTTTGTTTTAGTTTCTTAAGGCCTATAAAACTGCATTCATAGAAAAAACTGTGACGGGTCCCCATTTACCACAATTTTGTATAACAAATCAAAAATACTTTGGTATCGTGGATTTGTTGTGGCTTACCTATGAATGGGTTCGGTTGAGCGACCCGACTGGTATAATTACAAATAAATGAAAAAAGTGAAAGTACAACAAACAGGTTCTTTTATTTTACCGGCTAGAGCAGCACTGGGAGTAGATAAAAGAAATTGAATTCTATAGACCATTTCGTTATCATAAGTGTTCATAGCGCCGTATCCTCGCCTGGGAGACTCGTTGACTTTTATTTTCTCGGCTCACTATGGTGAGAATCTAAAATGACGTCTAAATAGACTATATCTTCTCTTTGTTTATTTTTTTTTTTTGGATAATCCACACAGCATCATCTAGCCCCAAGCTAAGCAGAGCTTGTGTTATGGGTACTAGATGACTGATAAACTTAATACAATACATTACATACATAGATATTTTTATTATACATAGAAAACACCCAAAACACCCGGGATAAATATTTGCAGATCGTACAAACATTTATCCCAAGGCGGGAATCGAACCCGCAACCTCCGCGTCGCAGGCGGACATTCGCCCGCCGCGCCACATCGTTCGCCATTGAATTCTAGGATACTTTTACGAGCTTTTGTGTCAAGATCCGCCGCCGCCGTTCTACTTTTAGTAACTAGTTCTAAACCTACAAATATTTAACCCATTTGCATAACACGCAACTCCATCCACACAACTTGGCACGTTCCACGTAGAACTCGGACACTCGTCTGGCTACCAGTTTCTCTAAGGCAGACATTCCCATAGTGGTCCAGGTGGACCCCCAGGGGTCCACGGGAGACTCGACGGGGGTCTACGTTGGACGTGACAAAAAATGGGGGTCTACAATCGTAAGCAGGGGTACATGAAAATTTATTTGGTTTCGATAGTGAAGAACTAAAATGTTGGCTTGTTATTTTAAATAATATGATGTCTTCTTATTAAGACAATTTATAAATAAATTGAGAAAAAAATGGATAGTTCCGAGCTCGGAGTCAAACCCAGACCATGTCGGTATCGCGCCGAGATTTAGAAATTGGTAGTAATGTAGATACAGAGGCTCCACCGGATCCAGCAAAATTTTGAAAGTGGTCTATGAAACAAAAGAGTCTGGGAACCACTGCTCTAAGGCATTACTGCTTCAGAATAAACAGTAATTAGGTACTACCACAGAGGTTGTGCTGGACTAACTGTACAGCCTACGCAAGATGGAATGAGGTCGTCTAGAAGGCCCCAGGGAGTATCACGTGTTATCTATAAGTACATACAATATTGCTAATGCTATTTTCTGGGTAAATTGCGAGTAGAGTGAAATAAATAGTCCCAAAGAGTAATAAACTGAAGTAACAGAATGGGACATAAAAAAGTTATAGTCTTGATCTTGTCCTTCTATTTCATTATCATACTAAAATGGTCTATACTATAAGCATCTTCAAAGCGGTATCGTAATGCGACTGGTATTTATATGGTTCTATTTTATATGGAACTCTTTTTGTGATCAAATTCAGATCACATGAAAGCGTTTATTTTTCATCCTGCAGTGCATCTGTCAGAAGCTTTTTCCGATAATGCACATTTTTCCCAATACCTACTAGTTTTACATGAACAGGTATTTGTATAATATTCCCATTTCCCACATCGTAAATCACTTTGATTGTTTGTCTGAATTCTGACTTGAGCTCTAGAATTAAACTCGCGGGCCCTTTACTACTTGTAAATGAAAGGTTTCAACAACGGGTTCCAGATAAGACTGACTGATAACTCGTGCAAGAACTTATCGAACGGATTACTGTTTCGAGTATTTTATCCATGTTGTTTTTGGATATTGTGTTGTTGGGCTTTTGAAGTTGAAACCGGTTCTGACCTTGGCATTATCTAAGCATTATCATTACTGTCATTAATTCTTGGAACTTTTAAAGAGTGCCGCAAGGAACTGTATTTGTTCCTCATTTGTATCTACATACAAATATCCTTAGTTCCGGATGTGTCACAAAGTCTACACAACACGTAAGCTCACGAAACACATGGCAGCGTGAAAATTGCATCATAGTATAGCTCATCGCCAAATCGACTTCACGTGGGTGGAATATTGACCGCATAGTGCTATTTATGATACTTTACCGAATATTACCCAATAACAGTATCTAGGCTACATTATAACATCAGTGTGCTTCGGCTTTACGATTTATAGCTTTAAGAGCTAAGGGCATCTATTCCGCTTGATTTATTGTGACCAGATAACACAGTTGCGTTCACTTCAGTTGGTACTTGGTTTTATTATTATAAATTTATAGTATAGCTTTCTATAGCAGTGATAACCTCACCAGTTTTTAGATTTGGTTAATCTAAGACTAATATACTAATACTAATAATATTATAAAGAGGAAAAATTTGATTGTTTGTTTGCATTGAATAGGCTCCGAAACTACTGGACCAATTTGAAAAATTCTTTCACCGTTGGGAAGCTACACTATCCCCGGGTGACATTAGCTATATTATATTTTCAAAAAACTCAGGGATCCTTACTAAAACCCGTGCGAAGCCGGGACGGATCGCTAGTGTAATATAAAATAAGAGAAATAAATAAATAAAAGAGCATCAATTCAGCATAATACCTAACCACTGAAAAGTACATTCTTAGGTAAATATGAGAGCTTAAAATATGTTTGCACGTCTAAATGTAAGGGTATTTACTAATAGATTATAAAATAACATTTCATACAAAATACCAGCTAGTCACTATTAGTAACACCAAGCTACACTTTGAGGCAAAATACGGGTTTGTTCTAATAAATCACCGAGTGACAGGAGAAAGTAATACTTACCACTTAGTTTGAAGTACCCTCCCGATTTTCCTACTGTCTTGGCCCAGTAATGAGTATCAGCTGCGTTTAGTCTGATTTTACCGAACTTGAACATTGCCCTATTTTCAAATATAAGGAGCCCAACAATAGCTCTAACGTTCTTTTCAAATGAACCATACAATTCTCTGGCTCTTCTAATTTATGTGGCTTTATTGCCGACCCCACAAAACCATTTAGAAGTTTTATAGTAATTTACGTAATCCACTAAGCTCCAGATTTTATACTAGCACCTTCATAATATAATTTTTCATTATATAAAAAGATCTTTGTTATTGCATTCTCACGTTTTTACTTTTTTCGAAATATGGGTATTTGTTCCTACCTCACTTAGCTCTTTTGCTTGGCTCGTACATTTTTTAATTCACTAGCCTCATTTTTAATATTCATTTGGTATTTCATGTGTATGCGGAAATGAGCGTTTCGTGCTGTGATTAAAGTCCATAAAACTCTAACAGTAATCACCGTGAACTTTTTGTAAAGGTGCGTAGTAGGAATTTGTTTTGTCAACATTATGTAATATACAAGTTTTCTCTAAAACTAAGTAATATTATGTTTATGACCTTTCGACCTTACACTTATAAGGTCACGGGTCATTACTCTGAAACATCGTAGAAAGAATAATTTGTAAACATAGCAAATGTTTATTTAAAGAAATTGTCCAGTTTCATAAATACGAATGAATACAACAACCCCTTTATTCAAATTCTTGTATCTAATATATGTACCTAAAATGTGTGTTAAATTTAGACTTTTCATTAGCATTACAGTGACAGTGACAAGTGTTAGTTTACATGAAAGCTATTTGAGTGTTATAGCTTTCATATAAATAAATGTTCAAAGCGATATCATCGAACTTATAAATCACTATGTATATTCGGGTCAAACGATACTGCTTACGAAACGACGAAAAGATCAGCCAGCGAATCCAACACGGACGCGCGACGTTCGGGAGTTTAAGGCACGCCGTCTCGTCACAATCTCGTCACAAGACTCGGGACGAAGCCTATAATCAGTGCGTGTAATGAAAGGATTACAAACAAACTGTGTTACAAAAGCTAATAAAGGTCAACGACATTGCTCTCAGAATCAGCAAAGTAAAGTTGAAGTGGCAATGGGCATATAGCATATAGCTCGAAGAACCGACAACCACTGGGGGGTAAAGGTTCGTGAATGGCGACCACAAACCGGAAGACAAAGTACGGGACGCTCTATCTCACTCGAAAGACCGACGACATTGCTAGAACCGCGAGAAGTTGGTAGATGGAAAAAAATCATATCCAACGTTGGACTTCTTTAGGCTGAGATGATGAGTTACAGTGAATAAAAACCTCTTAAGTGTTATAGTGCCCATGTTTCTATAACAAAATCTAGAGATTTTAAACACATAAAAAAATCCAGTCCATACAAATAAAAATACAATATAAGCAGTTAACCTAGAAACCGAATTGAGGTAAGTCGATCTTCTTGAATCCGATTATGTTGACCTCTCTATCATAGTAAAGGTTCATACTACAGTCAACAACAGTGTAAACAAAGTAGCTGAGTCACTTTCTGATGATATAGTCTATATGACGATTATATTAATTTGAAAGTAAACTAGTAAGAAAAAACTCGTGATTGCGTTTCCTAATGCTTGATATAGGCATTCTCTCATAACATTGCATAAAGGCACATGCTAGTTTTTGCAGTTAAAAGATCTTGGATAATTGTGTCTCCAGCAAAATTACGAGAGATACGTCAACGAATTATACTATGGCCTTTCTCGTCCTATACAACTCTATTTTTGATACTTTTAATGTAGTATTGACTATAAAGCTGTAGTATTATTCGTTACTATTTCTTCCTTTTAAAATAATCACTTATGAAACATGAATACGCATGTTTTTGCGGTGTGTGGTTTTACGAGTAAGTCATCTTTATGGCCTCTAAATTAATTCATAAAAGTCCTATTATGAGGTAATTTTATTGAGGATTTGATTGAGGATGTCTAAGAGGATAGTCATCGGTACGTCAATGAAGTATTTGGTTTTGCATTCGTGACAGGTTGCAAACCCATTGTATCTTTTAGAATACTTACTGACGAATGCTGGGCATATAATTCTCCAATATTTTTCGGGGCTTGCCACGTGCCATAACTATCACACTTGGCAGGCGGATTGGTGATCGTGGTCTTGGAGCTTCTTCTTCTTTCGTGTCGTTATTATAACCTGTTCAATTTTAAAGCCACTTGGACCAGTAGGTGCTTAATGTTCAAAAGATGCTGCTGCCCAGCGTAGTAAAAGTAATTTTTCTAAGATATCATGGCACTTTAAGGTACTTTTCCTCCAGAGATTTTTTTGATGTCTTCTTGCATTAGTCAGTTTGAAAATATTCCTGGTAATAGAATAGTTTCAAAACATAGTTTTATCGAATAAAAAATCTATTTGTTGGTATAAAAAATCTAATCTATCATTTTGTGGGGTCTTCCGAAAGTAAACCAGCTAATTGAGATCAGCAATGTCACAGTGTAAAGGCCGCTAGAACTGGTTCACCAAATGAGCAAGCCCTTTGTGGCTGAATAAAAGATTTTGCTCTTCAAAGGCAAAAGCCACTCACTCGGAAATATGATGAGAGAGGTATTCAGGTATTCGGGCGCAGTCAGCCCATTGGCGGTTAATGATCCGTGGAGCCTATTCATAGATGATTGGGCGTGTTGTCACAATAGATCATCGTTAGCCTTTGCACACAAGCTCATAGTAGGAAAGCAAGCAATAAGGGCATAAATAAATTCAAATTAAGAAAAAAAACTGGACTTAACTATTCTCGAAAAATTTATGTTCACAATTCCAGTGCTCTCAAACGGTGAAGAAAAACATAGTAAGTTCACCTTTCAAGTAAGTTAATCACCTGTTAAGCATAAATACCAACTACTGCAAAATATAGAGGTATGTACCAAATGTAATACTTGGACGTATCTCTGACAATCCTCCTTCCTCTTCAAAGAATTTCGTGTAGGTACTTGATATTGAGCGATCTGAGTAAATATCTACCATGCCTGAGGATTAAGTCATGAAGCTATTTTTCCCCCATAACCTGGAACATAGCAGAAGCCAATTAGATAGGTTAACATTTGACAGACGAACGGTAGATAGTTATATTAACGGACGCAAGTAAAGTAACCGCGGGCAGGCAGCACGTTCTACGTATTACCAACCTTCCTAAAAAGTATCAAAGTCAGCGGAAGCCTGAAGGCTAACAACTGATAATGCGTTTTCTTTGGCACAGTACGTGCCAAAGAGCGCAGGTACTAGGTATAATGTTATAGAATCTTACTAGACACGACCCGCGTGGACAAGCGTCGGCTGTCTCCGACATTTCGTATAGAACAGATGGAGACAGATACAGAGGAAGCAGAAACACGCTGTCTGCTATAATGTAATCACTTCTATACAAAATCTATCGGGCCGATAGGCTTCTGACGCGTCACGGCACACGGTGCGAGTTTAATGTTCGTGCCTTTATATATTTCAAAAGCAAATTGGATGAATTGGGTTTAGCTCCACGCACACGGAAGCGCGTCAAGTTCAAGCAAAACGTGAGGAAGGAACGCGACGCGCATTTATTATATGACTAACGATCACAGTTACCTCTGTACTAGTATTAATCTCGCTCAGTTGTAACATACAGACATACTTAAACGTGTATAAATTGGTATAGATTTACCTACATCCCCTTTTGTGTTCAAGAAATCAGATTCTGAAACCATTACGTGCCGTGATTTGATAAAATAATAGGCCTAGTCTGAAGTTAATGCATTTCTTTTTTTGGGAAAGTCGAAATGTGTAAATATCGGACTAAAAGGCTCAGTAGTCCGATGATCTGTATTGTTCAGCATCATCGGACTGATAAAACTAAAAAGTCTCATCAGTCAACAAAAAAAGCTCATAAGTATTCTGCAAAACACAAAACTTGTACATATTGTCAAGCTATCAGTTATCTGGTGCCCATAGTACAAATTTTGTTTAGTTTGAGGCTAGATGATGTTGTGTAAAAATGTCTACAAGTATTTATTTATTTGGTTAGGTAAAATAAACATGTTGAAAAGCCAGAACCTAGTGCGTAACTAAATAATTGGTATAGTAAATTGTAATCCAAACAACACTATCGACCATTGCAATGTACCGCCAGCATTGAAGGTCAGTTGAAAGTCAAGATATTGAAGCAATAAAACATTACTTTGTCACTTTTGAAAAGGAAAAACAGAAAAAATAAAATATGTTTATTTGTGGAACCGTCGCGGTGTGGTTTGCCCTATCGACTAATGCCCTGTTTCAATTACAAACGAGAGTGCGTACGGGTCGTTGCCTGCCAGATAAACTCTTTACTCTATTGGCTAGTGTAAACTGTCACTAATATTATTAGCCAATGAGATGAAGGCATAACTAACAAGCAACGATTCTAACGCCCGAATACTCAGACACAACTTTTTTAATAGTTTGCAATGAAAGTCTGTCAAAAATTCGTCACTTGAGACGTAATTAAATTTAAGTAGCGCTTATGAGATATTGGAACCGGGCTATTTGGAGACCGCTAGTGACAATATGTATATCTAAGCGCTTCCGTGCTACAGAGGGCACTTTAAGCAGCACTCACGATGGAGACCTTGGAACAGTTTAATAAGTTCATCACCATTTGGACACTAGTTCATACGAACTTGCCTTACATAAAGTATATTTACTTTTTCAGTAAGTAAAATAGCCCACACGAGTCACGTCTTTAATCCCCAGACGATTAAAAGATGCAAGTCAAGGTTTTTATTCAATAAAATCACAAAGAATATTCTTTTATGACATGATATAGGTATCTCTTCATATCTCTAAAAACAAGCTTTTATAAGTATTTGAAACAATAGAAGGGTTCAAGATTTTGTGGAACAAAAAGCTAATAGCCTAACACTTATATTTTACTTCTACAGCGAATATAAACAAGAAAACGCTTCTTTTGTAGCATAATCTTCTTATCCAAAGTTCTTATGAAGGAATCTCATAATGATGAACGCTTTGGAAAACACAAAATACGTAGCTCTTTTGTTAGTCACTGAGCACACCTTTTCTCGAGACTGTATTAGTAGTTGAATAAACTTGATGAATCATATGTAAAATGACTAGCGAAACACGCGACTTAGTCTGCATTTATTTTTATACAAACTTTAACCGTCGCTGAATTTCGAGAATTCCTTTCTTAGTCTCCTCTACGCACCAAAACTAATTATAGCCGGTTCGATTCTTAGATGTAATAAGAATATTTAAAGAAATCTTTAAAAGCAGTTTTGTATCTTTTAAAAATAAAAGATACTAATTGAACTAAATGGAATCACCATTTAGTTAAATTTTCTATCTATAATTGACAGTCGGTCAAAAGTACTTTGCCTTCACGCACTGCAAAAAAAAATCCATCCTGTAAATTGTTATACACTTGTCCTAAATATGTACCAAATTTAGCTTTAAATGTTGTCCAGAAAATTCGTTCTAACTAAAGCCAAATTTGTATTTTTATGAAAAGCTCTTCAGTAAACTTGCTAATTTCGCCAAACTTTACTGTATTTTTAGAGTTCCATAAAAAACTGGTTGCTAGTGTAAATGTACTGCGAGACATTTATCGGTCCCTGACCCCAAAGGGGTGCCGGCTATCTTTCCCTCATAAATATCAAAGCGCCAGAGCCTTCTCACAAATGGCCACTTCTCGAGGTGAGGTGAATTTCAACTATACTATTCAAGATTCAATTTAAACTACACTAGGGTGAAAATCAAGGTATTATTTTAAAACTTGGGACTAGAATATAAACTCTGGTGAAATTGGACACACAATCTAAGTATCTTTGTTGTATTGTAATAATAAACAACGAAGGGTTGAAAATAAATTACTATTTGAGGGCATTTTTACACAGCTATTCTTAGTTTGGGGCTAAATGATTCTAGCCCCAAACTAAGAATAGCTTTTATTACGGGTACCAGATGATTGATGCGTTTTTTTTTTGTAAATATGTTCTTAAAATAAAATATAACATCCAGACAGAGAGAACAAACATTTATGTTCATATCACAAATATTTGTCCTCGTTGGGGATTAAACTCACGTCCTACAGCACAGAAGGCAGAGCTACTCTTAACTGAGCTGCCTAATCTTTCCAATCGACAGTCAACCTGTCGACTGTCAGTTTGATCATATAAGTATTTTTTGTAATATTTGATGGATACCTAGTCTAGTACTACTGTCATAATAGTGTAATTATTTCTCTGAACTGACCTATAATGACCATTCTTATAATACTTGCACTTATTGTCTTCACCTGTCGATCTGTAATGTTACTTTTTGTCACGGTACAACAGTTGTTTTGCAATGCTATGTTCCACGACGTCTATTTGTGTTTATCTAGTCGCGACTTCGTCTGCGTTGTACTTTGAATTTTTTATACAAACTTCAACCCCTCTGTACACGTTTTTGGGGATGACAGCTCAGTTAAAAGTTAGACTATAAGCTAACTAATTCTGCAAATCGCGTCAAGATTCATTTAGTAGTTTTTGCGTAATGCGTGTACAATTGTATTCGACTTTTTGCCTTTTTTAAGAATTATTAACAATATTTCAGAAAAATGTACAGTTTTTTCGACCTTTACAGTTTTATTATAGTATAGATTCGTTTGGAATGACGCGTCTCCAGCAGCTGACTCATAACTATCATGATCTTTAGGTTCCAGTATGTCTCCGCTGAGTTTTGTAGCAATGACTAGTCTGTACAGTTACAAACACAAAAGTAAATAGACATGGTTGGCTTATTATGTTCTGTATTTAAAGCTAAAAGCAAAAGCCTATGAATAATAACCGTATGACCAGCAACCCTTAACATAAAACAGCCAATTTTAACGTAGACAAACTGTTGTAACCTTGAGCTTCAAAGGTCACTGGGTTCTCGCC
Organism: Electrophaes corylata; assembly: GCA_947095575.1. Lineage (NCBI taxonomy): Eukaryota > Metazoa > Arthropoda > Insecta > Lepidoptera > Geometridae > Electrophaes > Electrophaes corylata. The sequence goes on along the minus strand of OX352699.1, from coordinate 13,153,942 downwards.
ACCATGCATTATATACTGTTTAAACACCCCTCTGGTCCACAGAATAGTTTATACTACGTTATAGTTCTTGGCTATTGCAGTGGCACATTTAGAGATCGTGACTTTTGATAATTTCGTGACGTGATTTAGCTGCTATCTTTAAAATATTCGTGTGTTTAATGAACATCATCTGTAAATAATTAAACAAGCGTATTCATATAGTAATGATTTATGCGAAGTCAGGAGCAACATTCATTCATGTGTCTATTTGATGTAGTAGTAGCCTGAGACATGATTTTTGATGGTAGGCTTGGTTGGTCCCCCTTTCTTAGATCAACTAGATTGACGTAACCCACAGCAAAGACAGTAAATATGTACAAAGCTAGAATACAGTACTGTATTGGGCCAATATGGCGGCTGTTAAGCTAACATTGACTCTGGTTCTCGGACTCCTCAAACAATCGTGTTTGGAGAACTTAACAATGTTAGCTCTTGTTCATTTCCTACGGTCATTTACACATAGGTTCGTGGTGCGCTTAGCGCTTGGGTGCCAAATGCCAATAAACCTATATTTAAAGGCACGTTTTAGTATTAGCTCAAACTGGTATAGCTTTTGAAATCCCCGGAATAATTGATCGAGAAGACGAAACGATCGAAGATCGGTGAGTCAACTTGGGTGATTTTTCTTTGTTCGAACCGTTGATTGATCTAATATGCATGAAATTTGGTAAGTCAATAGGTTGTTGATGAGAAATTTATTGATATGCATATAAAAAAAGGGTTTTAAAGAAAGCAAACAAATCATATTCTTACATACAAATGTATGAAGTTTTTTCGCTAGTAAGTATATAAAAAAATAGCATCACGACTTTAATTCCCAGGCACAGTAGATATCCTCTCCGATCTCTTAGTACCAAGTATACCTACTCAAGATTCTTCGTGGATGTTTAAGGGGGTAGTAAGAGGTAGGTCCAGATAGCACATTTGGTACGTACTCACATTTTGCAGTAGTATTCCATACGTGACAGGTTGCAAGCCCATTGCCGCTGGTTATTTCACGATGTTTTCCTCCACCGTTTGAGACCACTGGCATTGCGCATATACATTTTTCGAACAGAAAAACCCATTGGTGCACGATCTGATTTGAACCCACGACATAGGATCGGAAGGCGGGGTCACTAAAATTGGGTTTTGTTAAAAAAAGTAGTATTCTATTAAATATCTGGTTTGCTTGGGGTTAGACGGTTTTGTGAGCCACTGTATTTCAAGTAAAATTATCCTACAGCATCATAACTAAATTCTCGATTCAATAAATTCATAAGAATCACTGAAAGCTTCATTACATTGATATTCAATATTAAGATAATATTGTTTGGTTTCCAGGTATTAGTATCCCGCATCTTCTCATGTTTGTAAGATAATATAATTGTGAACGTTATTGTATACATTTGCGATGCTGTGCGATTTCGTATGTAGCTAATATTACGCTTTGCAAAGCATAAATATTTGTATTGCAACATATTCTAAAATAATATTAGGTAGAACATTCCTTACAGATCAGTTGGTAGTTGCTTTGATTCCTACACTGTAGATGGTCGGAGTGTTATAATATTTTATTTTATACGATTTGCTGATGTTAAGTTACCATCACCTTGCACGTGCCCTACGATGCACTGCTCAGCGTCCATCGACCTGAGGCATGCCTCATATGCCTGTAATTTCACCGGCATTATTTACATTTTACTGCCGTGAGTCAAAGTATAAGGTTTTTACTTATTTATTTTTATATACTAGCGGCTCGTCCCGGCTTCGCACGGGTTTTAGTAAGGATCCCTAATTTTTTTGAAAATATAATACAACCTATGTCATCCGGGGATAGTGTAGCTTCCCAACGGTGAAAAAAATTTTCAAATCGAGCTTTGGAGCCTAGTCAATGCAAACAAACAATCAAATCTTTCCTCTTTATAATATTAGTACTTATAGATATTATCGTTTTTTTAATGCAACGTTTTGTACGAAAGGGATAAACGTTTGTAAAATGAGTAGTTTTATCAACGTTTTTTTTTTATTACAGGTGTAATGCACCTTCAGTACTTCTGAAGACAACCAAGCAGACCCATTAGGTAAGTACTCTTCTCAACTTAGTCACATCTCTCTTAGATACAACGCCGTAACAGACAATAGGACCGGGAAACAATGCACTCGCGTTCCTCTTTGGAATAAGATACGTATTCTTGAGAAACTAAGAGTAGTGATTCGAAAGAAAACGAACTAGGTTCAAGTTCTAAAAAACAAAGGAAAAAGGTAAAAGATAGGTTCAATAAGGAACTAAGACAGCATCAAAATCGACAATACATCATAAACGCGTAAAAACGATAAAACACTTAAAAACAGCAATATTTTTACTAAAAGAGTTGATAGAATTTAGAAAAACATCAGCAATATTTTTCAAGCTTCTTAGATATGGCTCAAAGCAAAAAATGGCAAACAAATTACAAAGAAATTGCGAAACGAAACAAAAAAGTAATGTTATAAGCAAGAATATCGTTATTTTTAGACAAGCGTGGGAGCTAACTCCCCCGACAATCAAAGGCCTCCTGAAACAGTTTCATGAATTACTGTAAATGTGACTCGCGCGGAACTCCTGGGAGGTTAATTTTTAGGGTTCCTTACTTAAAGGGTAAAACGGGGCGGGTATTTCTGTTGCCGCTATAACAACAAATACTAAAAACAGGATAAAATAAACATTTAAGGCGGCTCTCATACAACAAACGTGATTTTTTTGCCGTTTTTATTATAGAATGGTACGGAACCCTTCGTGAACAAGTCCGACTCGCACTTGGCCGATTTTTTCACCTATCAAAGTATCACGTTGCACAGCAAGGAACGTGCCCTACGATGCACTGCTTTCTGTTCATCAACCTGAGGCATACATGTGTTAGGCCGACTTAGGCCTCATGTGCCTGTAATTGTGCCTCAAGTGCCCTCCGACACCCACACCTGGATTTATCCATACTCAGTAACAGGTGAGTATTGGTAACCGGGTGTGGGAGTCGGTACATGCTTAGATAATCCCACATAATTTGGTACTTTCAACCGTTCTAGGTATTCAATTGTGAGACTATGTTTTGAAACGGGCAGAAATTATTATTCATATTATTTGTTTTGTTTAAGTACTAACGTACTTGTGGATATAAAAGTATTATTCTTACGCTTCTATGAATCGAACTACAAGAAAAGTTTTTTCAGGTTCTTTTATAAAGGGACCCCAGAGACAAAATTTAACCCAATGTGAGATATTTTTTTAAGAAATTGTCTGTTTTCTTTATATTGTAAGTGACATTTTATTACTTATAGACATTAAAACACAGTCACGAATTATAACGTTGTTTTTTATGTACTTTTTATCACAACTTAAATCTGTTGGGTAGAAGACACGATTCAGGACCGACTCTGAAGTAAAGACATAAAAAACGTCGCGGCTCGGTACAGTAGGCGGATTCTGAGCTTTTTACGTTTTCCAGATGTATGGAGATACACTAGAAAGAAAAAGAAAGAAAGAAAATACATTTATTTGACACACGTTTTGCACGCAGAACGGACAAAAAAACTACCTAGGTACATGGTTACAAAGAAAAAGAAAAAAACAACAGAAAGTAGGTTAGCGTTATCAGTGGGTCTCACTAGTACCTTCATGGGCCGCTAGGGGCGCTTATCATATCTCCATAGAAAAAGTTTGAGCTCGCAAACCGAAATCCGTTACCCGGAAAACGAAAAAACTCAGAATCCGCCTGTAGATATAGTAGCTAGATGAATTTATCTAGCAATGGTAGATGCAATTCGGTCAAAATTACAGTGTTTAGTTTTTAAGGTGGAAGATTTAGTACTTACTAAACTTTTCGACGCTTGTAACTTTCAAGGTAATCTGGGTTTTACTGTAGAATATAGGGTAACGAGCCTAGATAGCAGCAAGATAATTCAGTATCAAACTTAACTTCGGACGCACGTTAATAAATAGTAGAAATATTCAGTTACAGCGTTTGTATGGAAATAGTAACGACTTGTTCCACCTTAATCCAAAAAGTTGATTTATTACAGAAAACTAGTGATCCACCCCTAATGTTCCTATTCTTACCTTATTACCTGCATAATGAATGTGTGTGCATGTTTGCGAGGCATATGAATTAAATGTGTGTAGGTGTGCCTTGCATGACAATCAGAGCATGGTTCTTGGCAACAAGAACGCGGTCGTAGGTCAACCGTATCTTCTTTAAACTTATCTTTGTCTTCTTGGAAGAAATACTTATGCAGGTCTACTCTTGAAAACAATAAACGATGTTTGGTGTTGTCGTTTTGAGTTACACTGCAGGGCGTCGGTAACCCATTCCACAGTCAAGTTGACAATGCGAAACTTCGTCTATCGTTTTTAATAGTAAACCTAATAATAATGCTGGACAATCCACACAGCATCATCTAGCCCCAAGCTAAGCAGAGCTTGTGTTATGGGTACTAGATGACTGATATACTTAATACAAAACATTACATACATAGATATTTTTATTATGCATAGAAAATACCCGGAACACCCGGAATAAATATTTACAGATCGTATAAACGTTTATCCCAGGGCTGGAATCGAACCCGCAACCTCCTGAGTCGTCGGACATTCGCCCGCCGCGCCACATCGGTCGTACCTATAGACACGTACATAAAGGTACCTGCTGAAACGCTTCAGCAACAGGCGTGCGATACGAGAGCCACCAATTGTAATATAATTTTTTATCAGCATCGCTGTCGCTACTTCGTTTTTACGTAAACACCTTGACGCATCGCGTTTTAAAGTCCGTTTCCGCTTTACTCATACCTCATCTAATTTCACGGTAGGTTCTCCGAGAAAGCAATTAATGCCCGAAATCGCATATTCGTGCATTTCTAATGGTTATGGTAGTTTCGCTTTCAACAGTTCGGTTAGCATGACGAACCGTGTCGCGAGCAACATAACATTGAAATAATTATGCAGTTTTTGTTTTTAGAAAGTACTGCGCAATGTAGTGAATATGTTTTAAATGCTGTTGTGTTTACCTACAACGATTTAAGCGGTCTGTGATTAGGTAGATATTACAAACTTTATTTACAAATTCAGTACTTCGAGCAAAAAAATACATTTTAGTTTACGAGAAATATTACCTTTATTGATTTTTTTTGCGTGGCCATATTGAAAGGCCGTCCGGTCCTCTAATTTTATAATCCTACTAATATTATAAATGTAAATGTTTGGATGGATGGATAGATGTTTGTTCCTCTTTCACGCTCTAACCAGTGGACCGATTTGGATGAATTTTGGAATAAATATAGATTGTAATCTGGAATAGGACATAGGCTACTTTTTATCCCGAAAAAATAACGGGAACGGGAAAAAACTGCCACGCGGGCGAAGCTTCGAGTGGCCTCTAGTATAAGAATCAAAGACCTGGCTGACTGTCTGGTATACAACGCGCAAGAAGTTTATGGTCATTTGTCCAGAACGAGTGTCCCTCTGAGTGCCGGCAGGGGGGAATTTTGGACAAAAATTCAACCATTTTAGTTGTATTCGAGAACCGTTGGTGTTTCTTTCACCTCTATTGATCTATGTCTCTTCAAAGGACAAGTACCTATACATATAGGTACCGAAGTTGCTGTAAGCATCTATTCTGATTGGGATATAGACAACGCACAGCCTTAAACACTGGTCGTAGAGACTTGAAATTTTCAGAGTATATTCGTTTTGGTGCGTAGAGGTGTACTAAGAAAGAGATTCTTGAAATTCAACCTATAAACGTGTACAGCGGGGTTGATGTTCGAATGAAAATAGCTTCACTCGGACGAAGTCGCGCGCGTTTCGCTAATCACTCATAATAAAAGGCTTGAATGTGCCGACAAACTTAAGTACGAGTATTTGCCTTGGACTTGTAATTTCGTACTGATTATACAAACAATACCTTATCTCATTGTAGTGCTTTGATTTGATGGTTGGGTTTGATAAAGAGGGCTTTGTGTTACCTACGTAGGTATTGTGTAGCCTTTAATGACTGGAGAGGGCAACTTACATGAGTGGTTGCAAAATAGACTAAAGCCAACCGCAGTGATATTAGGTGACTACCGCACTACTCAGCGTCCATCAACCTGACGCATACAGTTGTTAAACCTCATGTGCCTGTAATTACACATGAAGATGATGTAAATATCGTTTAAGATCAATAGGTGCTTTGTAACTTGTAAGGCCTATACAAATTAGCGCGATATATGATCGACATTACATATGAGCCAAGTAGGTATTGACTTCTTTTACCCCCCCAAGTTTAAGGGAGTAATTTTATTGCACCCTGTATACTCTTACTCTGTTATAAGTAATGGTAACCATTTAACATCGGGTGGGCCATCACCTTGTTACATTAAAAAGTCACATAAAAAAATACCAACTTCTTTAACATTTTTGTTCTTTCGCGATCGGAACACATATTGAACACTTATATTACACGGGTATTATTTTGTGTGTGGGTGTGTGTTTATTATGTGTCTGTCCGCGACCACGACTATTGCAACATAGTCGAAACGTCGGGAAAATAAATAAAAAAGGTAATACGCGATAAATACCCGTGTAATATAAGTGTTCAATTTTTGTTCTAGCACTTTAACTGCAATTTACCAAACCCGCATTGTTCCATTCCTACGTTAATTCGGTATAACAATAAAACTACTGTTATGTTCTAATCTAGTTACTCTCTAGGGTCACTTTCTTTGTGTTGACGGCATGTCAAGCATAACATCAGCATGTCACGTGAATCGAGCCGCAATCAAGTACACCACCAAACTACAAATCACAGTAGTTCACGGTTCGAATAACTTAATAATATTCTGGTGGGTTCGATTCCCTCCGAGAACAAGCATTTGTGTGACGAACATGGATGTTGGTTTTCTGTCTGGATGTTATATTCTAAGTGATCAAGATTCAAGATGATCCCTGCGGATACTGAATAAATGCTTTTTGACTTTGACTTTGAGTGTGTATTTACAAAAAACGATGTAACGTATTCTATCAGTCATCTGGTTCCCATAGTATGCTTAGTTTGCGTCTAGAAAATGTTTTGTGAAAATGTCTTCAAATATTATTATTCTGAACACACCACGAACACTACTCGTAGTAAAGCTATGTACTTACACAGGAAGTAGGTATGATCGATTATTTTACATAAAAAACAATTGTATTCTGTAATAATATCAAAATTTTCTCATGCAATATAGGCCTCGCGTTCTATCAATATATTTTAAAAGTAACGAAACACGCACATCTTCATCCACGGGAAGTTATTTTTATTCAAACTTCAACCCCCGCTGTACCCGTTTAGGAGCAGAATTTCGGGAATTCCTTTCTTAGCCCACCACTACGCTTCAAGACAAATATGCCTTAAAATTTCAAGTCTCTAGGACCAGTGGTTTAGGCTGTACGTTGTCTATATGCCAGTCAGGTCAAAGATCCTTATAATTGGTATAGATACTAATATATTAGTATATATACCAATATATACTATAGGCATAGTATTAGTGTAGTTACAAGCAACTGTACAGTATTATGTTGGTGACAAAACGTTCACGCTCATGAAAGAGGTTTGGACCACGTCACGACACAATGGACCTCGTTACCTAAATGGGTGTATTTCCTTTCAAGAACCTCTTTTGTTCGATTGAAAACTATTTCCAGAAACCTTTCGTCCTTTTAGAAGTTTATGTCAATATACAGGTGTAAAATCATAGAATGTAAAATTACCACATTCTCCTTTAAAAAAGGCTTTATTTATATCCAGAATAAAATTATTCTAAATGATGTTCAATTTGCACGCCGTTACAGCTCAGTTGCTGTACCTTCTATGCTGTAGGTTGTGGGTTCGATTACAAGCTTTGTTTAGTGTGGGACTAGAGGATGTTATGTCAGTGTGTGCTAATTTTACTTATTTGACTGATCAATATAGCTCTGAAATTTAGTATAAAAAGTACCAAAGTATATTAAACTAAACACAAATTAAAAATAATTAGGTTCTAGTTGGGTTGTATAAAAATCTTAATTAAAATGCTTATAAACTTTGTTTTATGGTTTGATTGAAACGTACGGTCTAGTTAGGCAAAATTTTTCGGTAGTAATCTTTTACACCCTGTATTTTTAGCTACTATTTCCCTCTACCAGTCTTCTTTGTAAAAACAGACAATGGTAAAAAGCGTGAACAGCAAAATGAATGGCCTACGTTAAATATTTTATTCCAATTCAGCCACCGAGTTTTCCTCCTGGTTAAATTTTCTTTTTCCAAGGCGTAGGTACTTACTACGGCACTCACTTTTGCCTCGCGCCTGGTACGAAAGCTCTTATAGGGCTGTCAACTCTTAGCTGCAAGACAATGCAAAAAATCCTTAGGAATTAAACTAAACTATAGACTATGGAAATAAAGCACATGACCATTGCCTCACAGGTCACGTTCATTATGAACGTACTCCAAGATGTACAGTCAGCTGTACTAGAATGTATACAATTTGTAACTTTAAAATGGTTTCACAGCGGTTCTAAAAATATTTACACGTCAATTATTAAAAATATAAATGAGGCTATCAACAAATTTCATGACTTTTAGTTTTTGAGATGTAAGAGTTCATTGTTTTGCTGTAATACCGTTGTGAAAGTTAACTATATACATTTTAGTGCAGCTGACTGTACCTACTGCTTTGCGTACATCAACCGAAATATACCTAGGTGTTATCCTCATGTGCCTATAATTTCACTGGCACGCAGAACAAACCGGAACACGGCAAGCTGTTTGACGACTGAATGATACTACATTCAAGCTTCAAGCTTGAACTAAAGTTCGATTTTCTAGCCGTAACAATAGCCATCTCATGTCCTAAGTAAAGCGAAAGCTTTTAGCGTAACATGGCAGTGTTGCTTCGTACAACCCTAATCCTTAGGGCGTTTGCAGACAGGCGCGCACATGACACAGTAAGCCAACGATGCAGACAGGTTGTCTACGGGCTTCCTTTTGTTGAAGAGTGTATTTGTAGTGTACGTGGCACTACTATTGCAACTAAAACAGGACTCTACTAACTAACCGGCTAGGACAGATGCATTACTGACGCCTAGATTCACCTAGCTTTAAGGTGACTATAAGTGATCCCTGGTTTTTACTGAATAAATGCTTTTTTACTTTTACTTGTACAATTATACAGGCATACGAGTCCAAACAATTTATGGCAAGTCTTCGATGAATGTGTTCAGTCACAAATAGGAACATGAGTTGACGAAACTTGTTATGATAACCTTTTTGTCTACAGTCGTCGCTTGTTTGATTGTCAACAAGTGGTCTGTAAGTGCCTTTATTGACGAGTTATCGTAAATCGAATAATGGTTCTTGTCGGTACCCAACTCTAGTGTAAAGGAAAAAAGAGTATCCAGAATAGAAACTCCTTCAAAGTATCGCGAGCCACAATAGTTTTTATTTTATATATTCTTCCTGATTCTCAGAAGAGTCTGTCCGTCTTCATAGCTAAACTCACATTCCTGGTAATATTCCGACATATCTACCTAAATGAAATCCCGTGGGTTCAAGAGTTATTGCGTAGGAGGCTCCAACGAGAATTACTACGATATTAGGCACTTCTAACGTAGCGTAGGTACTTACTTTATGTTACGTTCTTGGTTTGTTCTAATTTCGGCGCCTTGGAGCAATTTAGTAAAGTAATTTGTCACAGAGCTCTTGAATTAAAGTTTACGTAAGTATGTATATACACTGAATGCCCATAGATTGGACGAAGTAATTATGATGAAGAAAATGACGCAGACAATAGATGTTTTCCAAATATTCCAAGCAATTTATCTTTATTTATGGTTATACATCCATGTACACACCAACACTTTTCATTTATATCTCTATGTTTTGGTATGCATTTGTAACTTCTTTGATGTTACTTGTATGCATGTTTTATAGAAAACCTCCGTGATGTTACCCGCCTTAGGCCCTGGCAGAATACCAGTGTTGCACTGTAACCCACACAATGCGCTGATACTGAGCCAGGGTCCTTAAAACCCCACTATACAAATACCTACCACTTATTTATATAATGTACCTACGTCTCTCTTCCATTTAGTGCCTAGATGCCTACTTTGTTTTTATTAGTTTACGGATTTAAGTTGGTATGTTTGAGTCACTAAAATGCTTTTCTTTCTTTCGTTTCCTAAAATAATGCGTTTAAATATCCTTACAGTTACATAAATATACGCTTCATTGTGTAGTAAATTTATTCATACTGAGTTAAGCCATAATGATATTTTCGTTTTCGGCTGTATTCTAAAGAGTTTTATTCGACTTCTGAACTGAGGCGCGAATTAAGCTGTTATATTTTGAGCCATAAAATATAATACCCTTCTTTTCAGAGGATTGTACATATCTTCAAGTATTTAAAGACTTAGGAAGAGTTTATTACCAAGGCGGGATATTTTATGAAAATCCCTTTAATGTCACCCTTTTCAGGATGTTTAGTATTGTCATCCTAAATCGTGTCAATCGTTAATGTCACTGTCAAAAGTCAACAAATATTGTTGTCCTTCTCGCTCTTTGTCTGTCTCGCTCTCTTCCATCTAACCGGCAAACAGGCCACTACGACGCAATACAAATTCACAAATATTAATATATTTAAAAGGTGTAAAGTGCAAAACAGTACAATAAACTCTCAATACAGTTATCTAAAAGTGTTTCAATCACAGCACCTCACATCCCCAAGAGATCGCATCTCAAGATCTCCAACACAGGATTTATTTTATTTACTGCCGTCGTGCGACAACCTGTTTTGGTTTCGTGTTGAAACGAGGAGCTGAACTTGCTACTTTTGTATATCAACTTAGTTTAAAACAGACATAAATGAACCATAGCCCCTTGAACTCCACTGGGCTGGAAACTGAAAAAACTTTCAGTAGCATAACTTTTATGTGTGTGAACGTAGTTTAAAATCTAGAGTTCATAATTATATGTATAGGTTAGAAACATTCACCCAAATAGGCGTAATAAAGTAAGCGAATAAGTAGCGATAGCACCGTATTAATTTAGAAACATTCCAAATCTTATTTTCGTCGTGGCATTTGAATCCTCGATAGCGAAGTTGGTATCGCATCCCCGTATCAAGGGGAAGGTCGTGGGTTCAAATCCTACTCGAGGAAAATAATTTTTGGGATAATATAAAAATCTTAGGCGTAATAAAATTGAATAAATAATAAAACTGAAAATCTTACTTAAAAGTAGTAGTAAGTTTACTAGTAAAGGGCTTGTCCAGAGAAGTACTACCACTATACCTATCACTACCGCCTAGCACTGCTGCTTCTACTGGCTGTGTTCTGGTTTGAAGGATGTGGATACTGGTAAAATTACACTTGTTTGTCTCAGGTTGATAGACGCATTGCAGTGTAAGTTCCTAAAGTGAGACCTACGAGACAATTCTTTGTTATTAGCGATTGTTACCACGTAACATCATGTGGGCCACCTTGTTCACTCAATATTATAGTGTTGCTAGAATTATTTTTATCCTGCATGCATGTTAGCATGCACAGTGTGAAGTCGAGGAAATAAAGGAAATTTTATTTCTTTTTATAATGTAGGTAGCATACAACCATTCATTGTGATATACGCAAGACATGCAATCTAATAATTCGTACCATTCGTCAAACTTTTATACTCTTCGTGGTCGTTACTGCCACAGGTTGTGAGCTTGTTGGATTAATTACAATTGCGAGTAGACGGCGGGTTACGATTGCGTGTTTTGAAACTATTTGAACTTAAAGCGCGCTATGGTTGTGTATCACGTTGGCGACCGGTCCCGGTGTCTAAAGTCAGCGTTATCATGTGCAGAACTACATCACATAACTAGTAAGAATCTAATAAACATAGACATACATTTATTTGCTACAAAAACACACATACACATACAAAACAGATCAAAAAGTGAAAAAAAAAGATAAAAGAATGGACATAAGCAGTAGGTGCCCGTGTTCTACAGCAAAAGGGACTCGACTCAACGTATGCCTCACCACTACTACCACTATTTTTTGACTAGTAATTAGGCGTTGGTAATCTGTCGAAACCAATAGACCAATAGGCCATGTGAAACAAAAACAAAAAAACAGAGAAATATTGCGTGTACTGATATAATAAATAAAATACAAAGTACCTAAGTTGATGTAAAATGTTGAAAAATATAACTGTAATACATAAATAGGTTGATAGAGGTAAATAAAATGTATAATACAAAACCTATTTATTATTTATGAGGGTGAGTAATAATTAGGTACCTTTACTGATTACAAGTTCTACAAAAGATTTCTGTGTTCTGTGGTGTCCTGAAAGTGGTCCTCGCTTAGAATAAGACTCTTTCATTAACGTTCATGGATGTCGTAAGGCTGACGAACTCGATAGGCAGCAGCATCTTTTAACTGAACACCAATACTGCGGTCACCAATCCGCCTGCCAAGCGTGGTGACAAACCCTCTCTTGTTTGATCGAATTCCTTGATTTAAAGTTGAAAACAAAACATGCTTCAGCGTGGCGCTTACGACTGTCCAGAATAAGATAAATTATAGTTTTTTTATTATTATAGTGCAGTGATTACGATTGCAAAAAAAAACAACGATAATCGAATGCTTACTCAACCCTAGACCTTGAAACTTGTGACACAAAAAACAAACGCCGATCAAACTGCCAGAGTGGCCACTGGAGAAATGTGCCGTCGTCAAGGTCGTGGTGAAGTAAACGGAATTCTTGACTCTTGGGATTTTAAGTATTATTCATTCTATCTTGAGCATCTTATCTTACGAGTATAATTAGTATCAGGACTCCTTGAGAAAAAGACGTGCGGGGAAGTATTACCTATTTTGCCACAAGCAGCGTTGCCGATTCGGATGTAGGTACCGGTGAAAATAAAAGCAGATGCCCTACTAAGATGTGCAACGCGACAAAACTTTGTCTACTCATTATCTCGTGTAAAATAGACATATCTCTTATATCTTCCTGTGCTAACATGCCAGTGCCAAAAATCTATCTCGTTCAGTTAAATGAAGGCTTAATGCTAATGTAATAAAAAATATCTATGTATGTAATATAGTATTGTATTAAGTATATCAGTCATCTAGTACCCATAACACAAGCTCTGCTTAGCTTGGGGCTAGATGATGCTGTGTGGATTGTCCAGCATTATAAAAAAAAAAAAAAATGTTTAGATTATCTGTGGGTATTTTATCTATGATTTCTAAAATGTCCATCAATAGAAAAAAGTATCTCGTGTCAAGCGCAACGTATCTCGCGTTGCACATCTTAGCCCGGATGATGTTTAACACAATGCCTGTTTAACAATATGCCTCAAGTTGATGGAAGCAGGGCAGGCACATGAGGCTTAACACTAGTAGGCATGAGATTGATGGATGCGAGTCAGTGCGGCATAGGGCAAGTTCCTACAGTGCATGACCTACGAAGCAATACTTTGTTTCTTCTAGGCTTGGTCGCGAGGAACTGGCGCTTAGATTCACCTAGATTTAAGACGTTTCAAGATGATCCCTGCGAATATTACAGAATAAATGATTTTTGACTTTGACTTTGACTTTGTTACCACTAAATATCTGGTAAGATATATTGTTCCATCCGTGTGTGCTGTAAAAGACTTGAATCCTATTGTTAAAAAACTAGGAATATTTCGTGATGTACGAAACCTATTCTACAGTTATGCATGACCTACGAAGCAATGCTTTGCGGTTGCTATAGACGACAGACTAGGTTAACCAACTATCTACTATATAAAAACTTGGCTGCGAAATGTAATACCTAGCTGCCAATGAGAGCTAGCTCTAGAATAAACTTAGGTGGCAAGTCTCGTCAAGTAAATATGCAAAGCAGTCAGATTCAGCTAAGTTGATTTTGAAGTGGCTCGTTGGCAGCTAAATGTGTTTTAAAGTGCCGTAGTTTTGAATAAGTAGACTTTTAGAGCCAACGTCATTTTTAACTATAACAATAAGCTGTGGCTTAGCTTGCTTGTCTTATAAAAGTCTGAAAGTAACGGTGCCATCTCTCAACAATGGGTAATAGAAAACGCATCCTGCGTTTTCCAATTTACGATTACGAAGTTGTTGATTATGACTCTAATCCTTTGTATTGTTGTCCATAGGTCGGCAGGCAGGCCCCGTCACGCTGACGTCATGACGCTGCACTGGTGGATGCACTGGTTCTGGGTGACATCGCTGATAACCCTTCACGGTGAGTCAATGCGTTATTGAAGTAATACTTCCTATGCAACTTCCAGCAAGGTTGCGTTAAACGATTAACACTACCATGGAGGGGGTATGAAAGCACTGTTCTTTCTCTCTTAGCCAGTTACGTTTCGTATACTTTAGTCGTGTAGTCTAAAGCACACTCGTTTTTTTTACTTAGTGTATCAGTGCAACAGTTAATTCTGCGAGCTTTGTCGGTGACCATACGGACGGATTTAGTTTTATCTATCCATAATCATCTTTCATTCGGTTCATTCATCTTTTCTTCGGCCTACCTCTACTCACATATCCCTCTTTGATATCAACGGTTCCATGACTTCATGATGAATCTACTACAACAATTATAATAAAACAAGTCTACCCGATGATAATTAGTAGCCTCCGACAAACACATCTAATGACACAATACAGGAACACTGCGCGTTTTGTGTAACCATCTTTTTGGAGCGTGCCATATATTGTATTATGTTCGTTAACCCAATTATGGCTTCAATGTCCATTGACAAGCAATTAGGTCAAGTTGTCAGCTCGAATTTCAGCCTATATACACGACATATTCAATACTTATCGATGTCCAATTTGCCATGATTCAAATAAATATTTAAAGATCTTTCATACAACATAATTCAATTTATTTAAAGTCAATTTACAAATAATAGCTAAAGCATGGGTTATGTACTATATGACAATGATGAATTCGTAATTCTCTTTATTTCTGTACATAACTTAAATACCTATTAGGTACACACACACACACCACATTGTTTTGTGTATAATTTTTTCTTACTAAAATATAATTCACTTTTTACATTTTACAGTCACATGAAAGCTTTTCTTTCTTAAAAGCTTAATCTCAATATACGTGGTGTTCCATAAATTATGAAAAGCTCGTAAATGGCCTCTTTTATTTATGAATCATCCTACGAAGGAACTTTTAATGTCTTTAAGCTCCGAACCTCTGTTATTGCAATAAAAGGGAAAGGAATTTCGACGAACTCTTCACATTAACAACATCCACTTGAGTAGGACCCTAGCTATTGTGTACAGAACTCGAAAAGAGTTCTTGAACTTTCTTGTTGTGATGTACAAACAATCATACTCTTAAAAACGCGAAATTTCGATGCTGAAATGTTAAAACTTTCGTGGCTTTTCAGAATAAAAACTGTTTGTGACATAGATTCGTATAGGTTACTTTTGATCACTATTAAAATCACAAAGTACCAAATTATTGATGACGTGAACGAAGCAGGAACGAAGCCATGGCCGGCTGTTAGTCAATCTATGTATACTTATATAAAAAAAAAGTAGTTACACCATTTATAACTGAGGTGGGTCATTATGCTTGTTTCACTAGTAGTAGCATAAAAAAAGATATTCTAATTATCTCCATGCATATTCACCACACTCATTACTACTTATTGCATGCGCAATTAACGCAATAACTGTCAGTTGCATATCATTTTGCAAATGTATGTGCCATTCACATGCTGTATCGAATCAAATATACTGGTGATATTTCATTGTAAATTTGAACCGGAATACAGTAATTCTGTTTGGCGCCAGTAATGGATATGAGCATGTATGTATGTATGTAATGGCATGAGACAATATAGTCTATAGGTATATGAAAAAACTATAAATATTATTGTCATTCGTATAGTAATTAGATTCCGCCTCAAAGCCTTTCAAAATTCATTCAATAAACATAACTCATATTTATTTATGACTCATAAATTAGTCTCTATCAGTCAGTCAGGACAAAACTCTTATAATAATTGTTATAGATATAGAAACTCCGTTGCTTAGTTTATGTAACCTAAAGTTGGGTACTATTATTATAGGTTTATATTTACTTAGGTTTAGTTTCATAGGTTTTGTTACTTTGTACTTTAGTACTACTAATGTAATTTGTGAGACTAGATAAATATTTGTGGTAATTTTTATACACAATCGTCTACAGTAGTAGTAGAGATCTTTGTGAAGGGCTCGTCCGTGGAAGAACTACCACCATGCCTATTTCTACTATTATCTAAGACCTAATTCGTAATACCACTTATTGACGAAGCGAAGCGTCTCAGTTTCGAGATTGGCCAAAAAATACATTTGTCCGTCTGAATGTTCTCGCCTACAAGTCGCATTTTCCAACCGATTCTGACGTTTTTTTTTATTGTTTTTTTAATTTAGGGGAACAGGGGGAAAGTTTGCTGTAGCGATATTTGTCGTCGGATTTCAATCAAATTTGAGTCTCTCTAAAGACCTCATTCTATTAAAAAAAAGCCAAAAGGAGAGAGTAGAGGGGGGAAGTTGGCTTCATCTATAAAGATGGTTTTATATAAACTGTTCTCACACGGAACCACTATTTAGTTGTATCCGTATAAGTAGCGAAAACAAAAACCAGTCTTAATGAAAAATTATCTGAACTATGAAGTCGTTTAAACTTCAAATTGATGTTCGAACAAACATTCAACGTAGATTTGAACAAGTTATAAATATATAGGTTATCCAGATTCCAGGAAGCAAATGATAAGCTCGTTTTAGAAATCGAATTATGAAAAACACATTTTCCCAAATTCCAGTGGAACTTTGCCAAGTTTGGGAGTAGGTAAAGGTACTCTGTTTAAAAGTATAGTATCACCGACCGCCACCTTTCACGAAATAAACTTTTATAAAAGTTGGGTTATTCTTTATTATTCTTTAGGAAACTTGTTTACATTTTCCTTCGAAATTACTAATAGGGTTAGTTTCTTGGTAGTTTCCGCAGTGGATGAATTATTTGCACAACTTTTATAAAAGCTAACCTACTGATTAAAAATTCACAGTAAACTTTTATCTACTAACATTAAACATTCGTGCTTATACATAATTACAAAAAGAAAAAACGCCATTTTGCAATTATATTTTGCAAACACTTCTATTTTCAGAAAAACTTTTTGTTTTTTAAAGAATGACTTTTCCTACATAAATATTGGCTATAATATGCGTAGGAACAGACTGACGTTCTTTTTATCAATAGATATGTAACAAAATACTTAGAGCACTTAACTGTTTTATAAACCTTTTAGAGGAAGTAACATAGGCGCATTTCTATGTACTTGCCACATTAACCTTGACTTATAAAAAACATACCTACGAGGTACTGCGTACATGAGTCAGCTACATTCACGTAGGGTCATCAGGAAAAGTTGAACTATTATGAACTACATTTTTATCATCATCATCTTCCTGTCTTTATCTCACTTTATGTGGGGTCGGCACTGTGGTCTTTTTTTCCACTCTCCTTTATCAGCCGTCATACCTGTACTCACTCCTTTCTTATCCATGTCATCTTTCACACATATTTTGGATAGAAACGGGAGATTTACCATATTTTTTTTTTTCTCTGGTCTACCTCTACCTACATATCCATCTACATTCATCCTTCTTTCATGAACTACATTTTGTATACACTATATAAAAACATTCTACTATACTATAAATGTTTTAATGTTTATGGGTTGTATGTATATTTGATTATTTTACAGCCGTCAGAGCTCAGTGTCATAGTAGCTAAAAAAACTAAATAAGTTGGGTCACTACACCCCGTGAAAAAACCCCTGTTAGGGGCTAAATTTCAGGGATTCCTACACCCCTACGCAAGAGAAATACGCCCTTATTGTTTTGTTGTGGTTAGAATAGAATAGAATATACGTTTATTTGACACACATACACATAAGGAAAATTACATCTAAAAAAGAGGTAGATAGGTTGGCATAATAACAGAGGTAAAAAATTACTTGCTTGGACAATCTGTCACCTTTCAAAAAATAAGAATTGTAAAATTTCTAGTGCTGCTAATAATACGTCTGACGAATCGATTATACAAACTCTGTGGTAACCCTACCAACCTGATTAATAAAAAAGCTTTGCGACGCCCCACAGGAGCTGTTCTATAGAAATACTTGAGATGGTATGAAGGGCTTACAAATACGGACATGTTTTGAAAAGGATAACACATGAACTATGAATTATATTCGTACAGGCTGTCCCAGACAGGGTTATTTATTGAGTAGGGTCTGCCACAGAAAAAGGTACGAATATAATCAAGTTCGTAATTCTGAAAAGAAAAGTTATTCATTTCTGATACTGATTGTCATCATCATCATCGTCATCAACTTATGGGAGACCGTTGTTTGATATAGGTGTTTTCCGTGGTTCTCCCTATCCTTTTACTGCCCGCCACCCTGCGCAAGTCGTCGCTCCGTCTAGTCTAAGGCCGTTCTACACCAGCTGGTTGGACCTGATTAAAAAGTAACCTTTATTACGTTACTTAAAATCTCATACAATAAGCCACAAATATGAAAAGTTAAGAATTTACGTAGGATGCTATCATTATATGGAAACAAACTTTAGAAAACAAAACATTTCCATTCATCATGAAATGGATCTCATGGGAATTTCCACGTATTTGAAATGAAATACTCGAGCTTCGTAGATCCCCTCAGATCTCTTAAATACCAAGTCAAGGTTATTGAGGATGTCTAAGGAGGGGGGGGAGAGAGGGAAGGAGGGTCGTCCAAATATTGAATTTGGCACATACTTTTGCACAATATACGAAATAGGTTGCAAGCCTATCGTCGCTCCTAGAATACTATCTGGCTTCCTCATGTTTTAACCGTTTGAGAACACTGGCGTTTCGCACATTTAGTATTTAGTAGTAGTAGTAAAGTTCTAAGTGAAGGGCTCGCCCGTGGAAGTACTACCATTATGCCTATTTCTGCCGTCAAGAAGCTTGCTGCGTTCCGCTTGGAAGAGTGTGTGCTGATGAAATTATAGGCACATGAGGCTTAACACCTGTATACCTCAGATTTATGGATACATATAGCAGTAGATTGTGGGGCACGTTCTTAACGTACGTGACCTGCAAAGCAATGCTTTGTTAAGCAAAGCCATATGCTTGTTTCATCAAACATCGCATAAAAAACATACATCGTTGGTTTAGGATACAAATTGAACCCAAGAGGACTTGATCAGTAGACGGACACTCTTGGCTATCAATGCTCTCTTTTATGCATTTGTCAGTATTTAAATGTCACAGGTGTTAAAACTAAGCATGACTTCCTCGGAAATTCTATTCACGTGCAGCCAGCGTAGCTCTGATCTCATTAGTAATGTAGATCAACGGTAACGTATGCGTTTTAAAAGGATTCGAATGTAGGCCACCTTTATTAGTCTTTGAATAGACTCCGCTGTGACCTATTTTTAGAGTTTCAGTCCAGATTTCGTAAAAAGAAAAACTTTAGGCCAGCGCACTCT
The DNA here is from genome assembly GCA_947095575.1 of Electrophaes corylata. NCBI lineage: Eukaryota > Metazoa > Arthropoda > Insecta > Lepidoptera > Geometridae > Electrophaes > Electrophaes corylata. The sequence continues at coordinate 13,134,351 of OX352699.1, read as the reverse complement.
GGCAGACGGCAAAGTGTTGGTTAAGCTAGAAACTCTGTATCCTAAGATACAGAGTTTAGTTGGTTTTGAAAATATATATAATACACATAGTAATTTACCTTCTATAGAAGGTAAATGTTATAACAGGGATGTTCTAATAGTAAAATTAGAAAATGTAAAATACGCGGAGGGATAATCATATTTATGTCATGTATGTCTATATTAAGACAGACACATCTATTCGGACATTTATTTTAGTTTAGACTAAGCCTATTTAGGGGAACTAGATATGTAAATGAAAATAATTTATTTTTGTATTCTCATAAGCACAAATTTATGAAATATAAAAGCGTATAAAGAATACTTATTAAACTTAATATGTGAATAAATATTACATTATTACTATCATGCCTTTTTCTGTCGCCAAGCAGCGTTACTGTGTTCGGGTTTGGAGGGTGTGGATGCTGGTGAAATGTGCCTCATGTGGCTAACACCTGTATCCCTCAGGTTGATTGACGCATGGCAGTGCATTGTAGGGCACATTGCTAACGCGTGTGACTTGCAAGGCAAGGGACATAAGCTTGATCCGTGATGTGTCAATAAAATATCTATCCAAACTAAGCATATTCATAGAAACTAAATCGGGTACATAAAACACCTTGACAGAAGAAAATGTGTAAAGAAATAAATTATTTATTTATTTATTTCTTTTTACAATGCCCTAACAGTAAAAACTAAATTGACATTGTAAAACAACTTCTTATAGCTATTATCCTAAAACAACATTAAAGCTCTTTCTGTAAATTTCGTCAATGAAACCACAAAAAGGTCAAAGTCATCCTCTTCGCATAATTTATTGATAAGACAGAGTGCTCTTGTCATAGGTGCTTCTTTCAGTAAATTAGTCGGTGCTTTTGGAACCAGTAGAAGTTTGTGTCGCCGCGCGCGTATGTAGTTATTTGGCACATACAGCCCCACACGCATTAGTACTCATTAGTTATCATTCTTATAATAAAATGAGCAGCCACATTACTACTTTGATGTGTGCCCTTCACAGGAAATAAATGGAAAGATGAACTCAGAATTACATTATTGTGTTTCCCTTCCAATTCGGTTGAAGCTAACCCAGTTACGTTACATTCCAAGTAAATTACGTTGAGGGACCAACTGACGGGGTGCCGATGAAAATAAAAAGGGAAATGGCTGGTAAACCAACAAAAATAAACCAACAAAAGTTGTCTACAAAAAAGGGTCGGTTAGTTAGTCTTCTGTAGGTTGTGGATTTCCATGAAAAGCAAATATTTGTTCGTAGAAAATAAAATGCAGATACAACATAACTGCCTTACAGTTCATTTGATAACGTTAGTGGCTCGTACCTTCGGCGCTGTAGGTTATGGGTTCGATTCCGCTTCATTAAGCTTTCCTTATATAATTTCCTAGCCACTTTTACAATAAATACATACATTTGACTGCGATATATTTTTAGATGAGTGACGTTATAGTGACGCACAGCACTTTTACTGAAGCCTCAATAAAGTGAGTTAAAAATACATTATTGAAACCTTATGACGTTATGACGCACCGGTAACCAATATCCGGTTCTATAATCAAATATGTACGATCTGATTTATTCTTGAACCAAAAAACATTTATTAACCTCAACGGACATTAAGTCGATGGATAGAAAGGGCTCAAAATCGTTCTTCCTGGGAACGTATAGGGGAGGCCTTCTACAGGCTGTCGATGATGAATGAGTCAGTATTAATGCTCTTTGTGAAGGGAGCTTCTCCGGGGGAAATCCTACCACTGTTCTGCCAAGCAGCGTTGTGTTTCGGTTTAAAGGGTGTGGGTGCCAGTGTAATTACATGCACACGAGGCTTAACACCTGTGTCTCAGATTGATAGACGAAGGACAGTGCATCGTTGGGTACCTTCCTAACGTGCGTAACCTAGGAAGCAAAGCTTTGTTACCACTAAATATCTGGTAAGATATATTGTTCCATCAGTATGTGATGTAAAAGACTTGGATCCTATTGCTAAAAAACTAAAAATATTTTGTGATGTATGAAACCTATTCTACAGTTATATGAGTACTCTGAGTTAAGCTTCCGGTAACCCACACGCGATGTGTTGCGTGCATTCAAAAACGCGATTGATAATAAACTCTTCAAATTAATAGTTAATTGGCCATCATCAGACATTACCTGCGACCCCATAAAACCGTACGCCCATTAAAAAAAACAGTACTAAAAATATCTATGTATGTAATATAAATAAATAAATAAATAAATAATGCCGGACGATCCACACAGCATCATCTAGCCCCAAGCTAAGCAGAGCTTGTGTTATGGGTACTAGATGACTGATATACTTAATACAATATTATATTACATACATAGATATTTTTTATTATACATAGGAAATACCCAGAAACACCCGGAATAAATATTTGCAGATCGTACAAACATTTATCCCAAGGCGGGAATCGAACCCGCAACCTCTGCGTCGCAGGCGGACATTCGCCCGCCGCGCCACATCGGTCGTCAATATAATATTGTATTAAGTTTATCAGTCATCTAGTACCCATAACACAAGCTCTGCTTAGCTTGGGGCTAGATGATGCCGTGTGTCGTCCGGCATTATTATTATTAATAATATTATTATCGATTTCATAAAATTGATAAAAATTTTAAATAGACCCATAAATTTAATATATTAATTATTATATTTATTTTATTTAGTCTTTACAAACAAAAGATAAACAATAGGTACTCTTATATCTCTAAGATATAAGTTCCGAGGGGCTTTTTTTAAGCATTGTCCGCTTAAAGCAGTTTAATCCTTCTGCAATAACTGGATATTTAAAACCGGCTTCAAAAAAGAATGTTTATTTTCTTTCAAATAAAATATCTTTATTTCAAAGAATACACTTTCAGTCTTCTATGGGACCATCTATAGAAGTTTCATGTAAACCAGTTTAGTAGTTTGGTTTAAAAGTTTTATAAGTTTTTTTTAAACTTTATTTCCTTGTTTCGCAAAGATCAACCAATCTACTGGAATAAATAATATACTTAGTAGAAAACATGCTACAAATGCACATAGAGTTTAAATTTAAAACCTTTTTACTTATATGCAAATGTCATAGCTAGATTGATCGTGTTTATTTAGTAGCTACGCCACACTTTCGAATTGACAATATTGTAGAGTGCTTCATGAATTTCAAACATATCAACTGTTCCTGTTTAAACTGTGTATACTTATATTTCGACTGCAGTATTGTTTTACCTGTCTGTTTAAATTAACCGCAGCTGTATACACACTGCCAAAAATGTATACACACCGCCGAAAATGTATACCAAAATGTAAAAAATTATATCATTTGTGAAAAACTATATTTACTTCTCAAACGGCAAATAAAACCAGTCGCCGTAGTCTACTCCGTACGTATTGGCCATGTCTTGCCTATCTCCGCCAATCACAGGAACAGCAAAGGGTGTGTGTGCCGTTGGCTCGTGAGGCTTAGGTATACCTCAAGGTTGGTTGTCGCAAGGCAGTGCATCGTAAGGCTCGTTTCTTAAATGCGCGACCTGCGATGTCCGAATACCAGGTGGGTTATATGCTTGTTCCATGAGCTAATTATATAAAAAAGGTACCTATTGGTCAGATTTAGCCTATTCAGCATTTTGTGCTGAGCTAGCTTGTCAAGTTGACGAATCGAATCATTATGCCTTTTTTTTATAAGATGAATGGGTTAGAGCGCTGGACTTACAATATACCAAATAGTTTTGTTTGTTCTGTTTTTTGTTTCCGTTTCCTCCCGGTATCCTTTTTTTTGTAACCTTCGTACTTTTTGTCAATAAACTTTTTAATTTCTTATCTATCTCGGAATTTACATCCCGTAGAGACCTAGGTATATAGCGGCCTATGATGCTGTTTATATCTTAAATAGATCTAAAGCAGGCTATTTTCTTCTAGGCTACCTCAGTTTCACGGTTACCTTTGTTTACATTTACGTTACTTCTGGTTTCTGTACTTTTGTTTATACAACGTATTTGTTTACAATTACCGATAATCAAACAGTGATTGTTCGTTCTACTGTAAATAATAATAGCTAAACTGAAAATCAAATGTGTATGTCAACCAACGTCGACATTATAATCAGTAATGGTGGCTTAGCATGGATGTATCGATAGATAAAATTTTACATATATTCTCGAAGAAACGGGGTTTTATCGAAATTTATCGACTAGCATGGAACTAAGTCTTAGACGAGTAAACCACTAAGGTAAACGCTAGTTTGATGAATTCGAGACGTTTTACCGAATTATTCGACAAGCTGTCATAAATTCATAGACATTGATGAGCTTCACTCATGTTCATTGAAGGATTCATTGTGAACTAGCAGCCGCCTGCTACCTCGCAGGAATGGTGGCGCTAATTTTGCAAACATAAAATAGTAATTCCTTAATTTTTTACAAAGATTCAGTTTTTTTTACAGGATAATAAGTAAACGTATATGTTAATCCAGGTCACCAACTATGTGTATTTCAATTTAAGGCCTTATTGAGCCACAAACACTCAAGTATCTGAACATCACAGCATTCGTATGCATAATACTAATAGGATGAATGAATAAACATACTATTTTTAAACACAAAAATACCGTACAAAATACCGATTTAGATGAAACTTTTGATTTAGGTTTACGCGTGCGGTATCTAGTAAGTTTATAAGACGAATTCTCAGTCTTTTGTCACCTGCAAATATATTCGAGTAACACTCTTGTTTTTTCTATTCCAGCGAGCATCGGAACCGCAGCGCCCCAGTTAGAAGACTCCCTCACCACAACAGATCAGCCTGACCTGCCGTTACGCGTCACACGTGACCCCCGAGCCCTGTACATCGGCAAAACCCCCACCATCACCACTCTAGTACCTACAAACATCACCGAAAACCAAACAGAAACTGAACCACACATAGACAGTAATATTTCTGTAGTTATTACACCTGCACCGATAACTAATACAACAGATACAGACCACCCATCGGTTCTATGGACAGCTGTTAGCGCTACCGAAACAAACGCAAAGACAAAAGCAAATGAAACAGAAGCCATTGTAACAGAAGCTCAGAATACTACGTATACGCCAAAAAAGCGGAACTTAACTCGACCTGACGTTGTAAAAGACGAAAGAAATGTGGACGGCGCGACCGAGAGTCGAATATTTACGGAAAAACCTTTGTCTTTAGAGACTAAGTATCAACAAGCACCTTTGCCGTCGAGTATAGAATCATCTCGAAGAGTTAATGATCAGAATGAGAATGCGATGGATACGGGAGTGATCGCTGGTATATCATTCGCTGCGTTGGTGCTTGTAGCCTTGGCAGGGAGTACAGCCTTTGTCCTGTATCGAAGGAGGTACTTAAACAAACCACAGACGCTTAACGATAAGTGTTCCAACCCTGATTCCAGTGGGTATTTAGATGACAGCACTATCAGGGTAAGTATTGTACGTATGGGTTTCACTTTATTTTCATAATCTTAGTTAAATATTAATAGCTTCGTTTTGTGATAATAGATCTTCTGAATAACGTCCATTACATGAGCCCCGCTGGGGATCGACAATGGTTATGCTTTTACGGCCAATTCGTTCATTCATTCATTCATCTTTCCAAACTAAAATATAAATATTGACAAACAATTATACGTCTTCGAGTCCCAAACTAAGCAAAGCTTATATTATGGGAACCTGATAACGAATAAAATACTTAATAATGTTTTTTTTATAAAAACATTTTTAGAATATATATAACATGAAGGAAAATAAACATCACGCAAACGCTTATCCACGGTGGAAATCGAATCTACAACCTATAGCGCAGAAGCTTAAGCTACTATGTACTAACTGATTTGTAAGGCAACTAGTTACTAAGTTATTCGTTTGATACTTTTAATTTATTGCCTATAACGTTTGCTTATCAAATAGAATACTGCAAAATGTGGGTATGTGCCAAATGTAATATTTGGATGTGCCTCTGACTACCCGCATTAGTTACCCTCAAAGACGCTTAAGTTTGTAGTACTAAGAGATCTGACTGTTAAGTTTTCTTTTTTCATGTAAGTATTAAAAAGATGGTTTTAATTTCAAACCCTATTTTTCTTATTCCAGGATAATTCAGAGGAGATGTACAGTCTCGACAACGACAGTTTCCTCAACTCCCTGGAAGCGATGACCATCCAGAACTACTGGACCGACACGGTGAAGCACACCAAGTTATAGGAACCGTGTGGCTGCAGTGGAACCTTTGACAATACCCCACTGTGCCATTTGACAGAACTGTTAGTTTCAAACTCATTTTAGTCACATTACAATCTTTTTTTGCACGGTTCCAATATTCTACGAGCGTCCGTTAGTGATACTACGGGTCGTCACCTGTCTAATAAGCTCTCACCTCATTGGCCTGTGTAAGCTCCGCTGAGCATTACTGCTAATGATGATGGCTTATCTAACATGCAACAATTCTTATTAATACTAACATAATGGTTGTAAGATGTTGAAACCTGTGTTAGTGGTGCTTTATTCTTGGAAACGTTCGATATTATTTATCGAAATCAATTCCACTAGATCAACTTTTGAAGCGATATCTAATACGAATAATGTCTTAACCCATAGCCCAAAGCTTAAATAGTTTTAAAGCTTAGAACCCAGGGCTCAGGGTATTACTCCCATCTGAATCATCCAAACACATGTTTTGGGATGACGTTTTCTCGAAACGCATTCGATGGCTCGAAAATTTCATTCGATTTTTTTGTCTTATCGCGAACGTCGAACGTTTCCAAGAAAAACCACAGATTAGTAGTAATATCGTTTGGTGGCATAAACTGAATTGATAGTCAACAAAGTGAAATGTTAGGAGATTAGGAATATGTGACAAGCGCCTTGGTGCATTGATACGGTGACTTTGATTATAAGGACTCGGAAAAACTTAATGACCTCGATTTGAATCGTAGCGTGTTTACTGTAGTGATTTACGTAAGTATTTTATTTCTGATTTAATGTGATACTTATAGATAATCTTTATGACTTGATGATAATATCTTAATGTTAAAAACTGGGCTATGCTCGGAGACATTTGACAAAGTCATTGGCAGAGATCTCATTGCAGGTGGAACAGTTGTTGTTGACAGCTGAGTGATTTTGTCAACAGTAGGCTGAATTTTATCTGTTTTAATCCGAGATATGACGCGACGCCATGTTATATAAATTTGTCGAATGTTTTTGAGTATAGGCCCCTTTATTTTATGGATGGATTTAAAATGTTGGAATAACCAAATAGATTGTTCTTATTCTAAGTAATAAGTTCCACTATTTGAAGTTAGACTAGCATTAAAATAATATAATTCGATTAACTATTATTTAATTTACTTTAGAATTTAATATTATAATGAATGAGGCCCCAAATGTAATTTATTTTAATTTTAAATATGTAATAACTAATGCATTGTACATTAATATTATAGGTATTTAAGTAACATAGGATGTGTTTCAAATTTATCTTTAAATTTTCCTGCTTTGCACGAAAATATATTATATTCTAACATCAATTACCTAGATAAATGGCATGTCTATTTTATCCTTGTGATTATTAATTCAATTTAAAAGTATTAACCAAATTTGACATATAATGTTAGTATATGGGCACCGTGTTTGTATACTATTTAAATTGTGTAGGTACTAATTTGTAGTCTTTAGTGTTTTGATATATATTGTGGTAGTTTCCTGTTGATGTTTATCTTTATATACGATTATTATTGTATTATATGATTATTATTTCTGAAAACAGTATCGTCATATTATGTACACCGAAACTATTACGCAGTTAAACATAATACTTACTTATTATTTTTATTGTTAGTATAGTACAAAATATACAAGCATAATGTTTTCAAAAATATTTTCAATTGAAATATTCCAGAATATAATAAGGCTCTATGTATACATATACCTGTATTACCTAACCCAGTAACAATTTTGTAAATAATATATTATTTCAACATTAAGTGATCTCAATACAATGTTTTAAATGTTTAGGCTTGTTAGTTTATTGAATAAGCTTGAGTTTTATTTTATTTTGCATTATAGTCAGTGAAATTGTTTTCTGTATTGTGATTCGTCCGTCCAGTCTTTCGTTTGACTTTTTAAGTTTGTTTGCCAAACAATATTTATAATTGCGAAATTAATTTGAAAACATTTTTAGGCCATTCTGTCTCGTTTGACAATAGCAGTATTGAATTTACAAAAACATACCAAATTTGACAGCGCTAAAATTATAGCCGCACTTGTTATTTCAGTTAATTAGAAAGAGACGGCAACGTTTTTAAGAATGTCAAAAAATTCGATGGAATTTACATCTATGTACACCTTATTGAACATCGCTAGTATTTTACTTCTTTTTTAATTAACTTTTAATGTTTGTACTTAATTATTTCTTTTCTTGTATTTATAGCCGTCCTTGTTGTTTGAATTTATTAGAAAGAGACGGCTATAGGAATGTCAAATAAATGTCAAAAATATGACAGAATTTATATGAATGTATACTTTATCGTACATCGCATTTTACTTGCATGAATTAACTTTTAATGTGCTTATTTTTTTGCTTTTTCATTTCGCGAAAAGATCATTGCAATCATATCAATAATAATTACTGAACTAAATTAGTTTTGACGTGGTTTAAAGAATCTTACTGATTTTGAACTTAATTCTTGAGTAGTAAGATACTTTTTTCCGCGCACTCTTAAAACTTGTGTGTAACAACACCCTAATAATGTATTTAGCTGATAAGGTAATATAGATTCATTTAAAAAGTTATTTTGTTACCTATTTAAAGCGGCTATATGTCTAAATAAAACTATCTCAAAGCAGATTTGCTTTTCACAACCATACAGCAAACACTTACAGCCAAGACCTAAGTAGGTAGGTACAGGTACTTATAGGTAGACATTTCTGTAATAAGAGATATCAAATAAAATGTATAATAACTTTAATAAATATTTGTGGACATTTTTACACAACATCATCTTGCCCCACACTAAGCATAGCTTCATGTAATAAATAACAGATTCTGTAAATGAACTTGTATTCAAATATAAAAGTTAAAATTGATGTTGTTTAAGTTGTTTTTATTTTTGGAATTGATAGTTGATCTTAAAACTGTTCTAGGTTATCAAGCATGACAGTTTTAACCAAATTTCAGAATTTTGGTACAAAGTGCCAGAAACTTGTAGCTTTGTCACATATTTTTGAAAAGAAACCCCTTAGATTGTGTAGTAGGATAAAGGTACTTACTTGGTTTGTGAGTCTTGTAATGAAACTTGAAATTAAATCTATTTTTACTTCATTTTTGTGTTTTAATTACTGTTCTTGATACTTAAGTGATAAAAAAGTTAGTCACTATGAACTTGTTTTGTCTCTGCCTACCCCTACCCAACATACACACACACACACAAACAGATGATTTATTGAGGGGTGATTGTGTAAGAGTTGTTGCCTATTCCAACAGGAATGTGTAACATGTGGACATGTGTCAAATTTGACAGATTTTCTATAACAAATATTTGATACTTGCAACGAGTCTGTTAGAGAAGATACGCAATTAGGGGGCAGGAGTACCTACTTATTCAGTATATTGGAGTTAGCAAGAATATTGGAATAAGTTACGTGTCAATCATTAGAAACATACACCGATGACGACCGATGTGGCGCGGCGGGCAAATGTCCGTCTGCGACGCAGGAGGTTGCGGGTTGGATTCCCGCCTTGGGATAAATGTTTGTACGATCTGCAAATATTTATTCCGGGTGCTCTGGGTATTTTCTATGTATAATAAAAAATATCTATGTATGTAATGTACCTACTGTATTAAGTATATCAGTCATCAAGCACCCTTATCACAATCCGTATAATATGTCAAGCTCAAACAGTACGGTAACAACGCGTATTAGTTATAAAATGTGTTTCCTCATAGTTAGGTAGACACCATAATAGATACCTAGCACCTCAAACGGTCTGAGGCATAGAATAAGGAATCCTTATTCTATGCCTCAAACCGTTTGAGGTCCTTAGCAAGGACTAAAGATTTGAGGTGTAGGTATAGGTAGATACGTAAGGTACCTATGTATGTTTGTTGACATCCGTCATAGTCATTTGATAGTAGCTTTGCCTTCAGCGCGATAGGTTGTGGGTTCGATCCCCTCCTAAAACAAACATTTGTGCTATGGACTCAGAATATTGTACTAATGAAAAAAAAAAAATTATATCTGGGTGTTCTTGTAACATGTAAATAAAAACGTAACAAATAGTTTACTCTAGCGCCACCTATGAGCACAATTTGAAACTACCTTAGTAGTGCTGAATTACCGACTGGACTAAAGAAAATGTCAATGTCACAAAAATTAGTGATGTCCCAATTCAAGAAAAAACGCGTCTAGCTAGAGTTAACGCGAGTTAAAATCCTCCTAGGTAGGTATCTAGTAGGTACCACCTCATAGTAAAGCTCGAGTTAATATGACGAAAGTAAGTAAATGAGACAGCTGCGAATCTAATGTTAACCTACAATAATAAATTATTTACAATAAAAGCGCCTCAAGATAATTCGAGTTAGGTACCCATCTCTATCTAAAATCTAAATTACATAAACTATTTCCTACAAAAATGTACTCTGTGACCATTTCGTAAGAAAGAGAAGGAAGCCAAAAAATAAGACGGAAATCAACAACCAAAACAAGTTATTGAAGTTATTTATATTTAATTAAGATTGAGATGAGAAGAATATTCATAAACAACAAGATAAGATTAAATAAAAGACATACATTCATTTCATTGGATCGTGCTGGCAATAGTGGCAGGCAGTACGTAGTGTTATAGTAAGATTCTCTTTAAATTCGTAACAAAAATCTGTAAAAATGGTTCAAGCGTGGTACATGGATGAAGAAACCAACGACCAGCGTCTGGAGCATCACAAGAATCCTCCAGAATACTTAGATCTAGATGAACTGTACAAGAAAACCGGAGTGGAATACTTCAAAGTAAGATTGTCTTTCTGTGTTATTAGAAACACGACTACTCTTATCACTTTGTTCTTAAAAATAGATTTAATTCACTGGTGATACATATTTATCATTCTTCCATTTTGAGCAAATAAAACTGAGTAATTGGCAGTATCTACCTAAGCATAATCAAGTACTTAAGTTGACATCTGGAAAAAATACCCGGGTAGGTACAATTACAAAACAAAATTATAGGTGTGTAATGATGGATATTGGTTACTTATTTAGGTATATATTTTCAGATTTCTACCAATGCTTAACAAATTATTCTAAAAACTTTTGCCCTGACTGGCTGGCTGACATTATAGTCAACACACAGCCTAAAATTAATCACAACAACATACTAAAATACTGAACAAAATCTACTGCTTTTCACGAGGCAGCTGATGAAAAATGAAATAAACTAAACTTTTGCTCAATATTTTATAATTCTCATAGTAACAATGGCAATAAGCTAGTACTTACCTACTAGTAAAGAATGAAATTTCTCTGTACGTAAATTTGTAAACTCTTTTGTCACAATAAATGATTTAAACAAACAAAATAATCTCTAGGTACTGGCTAAGTTAACATAAAAATCACACATTTTTACTCCCATTAGCATTACCTCAGTATTTCACTTTTATTATACTATTAAGAATTTGCTTATACATAATTCAAAATCCTTTCCAGTTGAATGTAGACACATATACTACAGATGGCATCCTAGACTCGCTGAAGCAAGAACGAGGCTACACATATGAAGACGAGATTATTTGCTCTAAGGAATGTCTGCAGAACTATGAGGAGAAACTCAAGTCTTTCTACTCTGAGCACTTGCATACTGATGAGGAAATCAGGTAATGGAGAACTTTATTATTTTTAACACTCATTTTATGCTACTGCTGGTGGAACAAACATATGGGCCACCTGATGTTAAGTGGTAACCATCACCTATAACAAAGCATTGCCTTGTAGGTCCCCCACGAACAAACACATAGGAAACCTATTTAGTGCTTCTAGCCCCACATGACAATATTTGGTTCAGCAATTCAAAGAGTGTGAATAAAGTTTATAATTTTTATGAGAAGCCTGTGATCTACTGGTTGTTGAGCAGTTACCTCTATTATCTCATTAAATCACCTCACATCCATAGTGCATGCAACCATGGTTCCAACTAGAATAGGACCTCTCCATTACCTCCCATAGACATGGTAAGAGGTGACTTTGGGAATGCACCAAAAGATGGACATCTCCTGTGTTTTGCATTGACAACCTATGTGGCGCAGCGGGCGAATGTCCCCCTGCGACGCTGGAGGTTGCTGGTTCGATTCCCGCCTTGGGATAAATGTTTGTATGATCTGCAAATATTTATTCTGGGTGTTCTGGGTATTTTCTATATATCTTATAATAAAAAAATATATAATTATGTATGCAATGTCCTCTAGTACCCATAACACAAGCTCTGCTTAACTTGGGGCTAGATGATGCTGTGTGGATTGTCTAGCATTATTTATTATTATTATTGGTACTATAGATTTCTTATATTATTTAAGTAAATTTATATAAAGTCATTCTCCAACTACATTTATCTCTTATTCCAGGTTTGTTCTGGAGGGATCTGGGTATTTCGACGTGCGTGATGGCTCCGACCAGTGGATTCGTATCGCAGTGTCCGCAGGAGACATGATCGTCATCCCCAGTGGCATCTATCATCGGTTCACACTTGACACTAAGGTACTTATCAAAAACTCGTGAAGAGCTTGTGGTGTAGGTTGCTTGGGCATTCCTTCACAGCTCCGGTGATAGTAGCTTCATGCCATAGTATTTTGCACAAGGATTATTACACAAGAAAACTGTAGGAACCAAGTAACTTGTAACCTTATTACCTGTTCTAGGCCTGTTCGTGAGGAACTAGCGCATAGATTCAGCTTAGCTTTAGCTTTTAGACGATTCTAAGTGATATTTAATTTAATATTTCAATGAATAAATGTCTTTTTGGCTTTCATATCTTTGACTTTGAATATCATATTAAAAGTATGTTTTTTTTTGTATCATAAAAAAGTAACTTAAAAATAGATTTTTCTAGGCCTTTTAAACTTCTTGAGTTCCACATCACCTTAGTGAATAATAAACTATCTGTAAATTCCAGAACTTCATAAGAGCTAAGCGCCTCTTCATCGGGGAGCCGGTCTGGCTGGCTTACGATCGGCCAGCTGATGAAATGGACTGCCGGAAGGACTATGTAGACAAACTGAAGAACGGATTTGTTGCTCCCGTCTACTAAAACATAAAATATTCGTGCGACGACATTGCTGTATACAGCGTGTTGCTACAATGGCGATATAAAATTTAAATTTAAGAAAACGTTTAATGTAGACAGATTTTCTGTGTCGGAAAAACGTTACAATGATCTTCACAGAGATTAACTAGCATCCTTATACGTAAGTACAAACACAAGTCGCACCACACGAAAATATCGATATATTCTCACTCGTCCCTCTCGTTCCCCTGTGGCGTTCGTCCCCATTATTTATTCCCGTTGGTTCCCATTGGGGGGTGACTTTTCAATTTGACAGTCGTGTCCAGTAATTTTTTTAACAGCTACACTAACAAAATGGTGATGGTGAACGCAATAATGGTAATGATCTTTAAATCGATTGATATCCAAAAAAAGGAACTTTTCTACATGAACTGTCCTGTTTTTAAGTTTCAAAAGTGTTCAACATTGCTAAAGCGTAACATCCCTATTCCTATTTATTATTCTTTTACTTCTTATTCTTCCTTTATTCCTATTTAACGTACACTATGTTTAAGCATTCCTTACCCCAGAAAATTCACTTTTTGAAGTTTGTTAATGACAATATGACAGCTTTTCATACGTAAGGCCTTTTAGTAAAAACTGTTTTACGAAGAGGGAAGGTTACTTAAGAGGGTAAAAAAGGATTGAAAAGTAGATTCTATCTGTTTTAAACATAACTGCGTTTTTCTTTGTACAAAATCATAAAATCGAATAACATTAATCATGATACTTTGTAGGTAAAATAGTAACATCAAAAACACACATGAAAAAAATAAGTTTGCTCAAAACTAAATGTTTAGCTTAGCGCATATATTTTTAATATTTGATATAATATTCTTAATGAAATTTAAATATTCCACTAGGATTATATTATGAATAATGTTTGTATAACTGTTAATGCATACATTAAAGTAGGCCCTCAATTTTATATACTGTTATTTAGTATGTTTAGGTATAGTATACGATCATTTGTTAATTAAATACTCATTCAAAAAATATGGTTTTAAATTCAACGAAATTAGATACTTAAATAATATTTTTGTAATATATACTTACAATGCAATATAGCACACAGGCAGAGAACAAATATCTGTGTTCATCACAGAAATGTTTTTGTTTTGGGTGGGGATCGAACCTACAACCTACAGCGTAGAAGGCATAGCTACTACCAAAGTAAAGTCCGTGTTTTGAGGCTCAGGAAAGGGTGAAAAAACCTAAGCCAACCAGATTTGTTACAAAATATCGTAACTGACACAATTTTTTTATACTGTCAGTGTCATTTTCTTTAGGCATTATATTTATAAATATTTAGGTTAGTTTCCAGCAGAAAGATTTTTACTACCAATTAAGCAGTAAGATAGTACGAACTCTACTATAAATAAGTTTGATTTAACGTAAGTACCTAAGTCTAATGTTTAGTTGCGCTAAAATGCAAGAGGTGCAGGTTTGACTCCTGTATCGTTACTTGTGTAGACTTACGAGCACAGAGACAACCCCTCAAACCACTTAAAATTTTATTAGTTTTTATAGGTTTACAAGTCTCTTAGATTTTAAATTACAATTGAAGATTAAATAAGAAATTGACTTTGAATTGGAATTGACTGGCATCACAGCTCTACCTTCTGTACTTGTAGGTTGTGGGTTTGATCCCTACTGAGGACAAACATAGATGTTTGCTCTCTGTCTGTTGTTATATTGTATTAAGACGTTTAAGAGAAAGGCCAGGTCAAGAGTACCCTAAACCGATGAGCATGTTTGAAGAATGTTATGCGAGTGAATGCAGCAAAAAGGTTTATCAGAATCGTAGCAACTGGAAATCCGTGGTCTCTGCCTACCCCTATGGGAAACAGGCGTGATTTTATGTACCTATGTATGTATCAGTCATCTGGTTTACATAGTACATAGGTACTATGCTTAGTTTGGGGTTGATGTTGGGTAAAAATGACATAAAAAAAAGAAATCCTCTCTGAGTGACTACACCTATTTGGTTTATAGTTTTTAGTTATAGACTGTACTAAACTCAGACTAAGGACTAAATAATACTAATGCTTGTTCTTCCGAGGCATTAAACGCCTGTACCTAAGCTTTTAATGAGTGTGTGTGTGCGGAGTGAAACCTATTTCAGTCAGGCGTATGAAAACTTTGGTACGCAGTTAAACTTTCAATGTATGGTTTGACAGCTACTACATCTAAAACTTCTCTTCTGTCGCAAAAATACAGTACCTATTGTCACAAAAATTAAATTTAAAAAAAGATGTAAAATGTAGCATATTTTGGTCAAACAAATAAAATAACAGGTTGTAGGTAAGTAACGAGATATTTCATTTTATTAATTACTAGCGAAACGCACACGACTTTTTTCGCGTGAAGTTATTTGCACACAAGCTTCAACTTGTACTCATTTAGGGGCTGAATTTCGAAAATTCCTTTCTTAGTACACCTATACGCACTAAGACGAATATAGGTACCCTGAAAATATCAATTTTGTGCTGATAATATCAATATCACCGCACAGTAAAGACCCTAATTTAGGCAGTGCGTTGTCTATATTATGTTACTTAGTCAGGACTAAGATTCATACACTAAAATGCTTAGACTAAGAACATATATGTTTGTTTAGTGTCTGCCTCAGCGTCCATCAACCTGAGGCATATAGGTGTTAAGCCTCATGTGCCTGTAATTTCACCGGCACCCACACCCTTCAAACCGGAACCCAGCAAGCAGCTTGGCGGCAGAAATAGGCATGGTGGTAGTACTTCCCCGGACGAGCCTTTTACAAAGAGCTCTACTACTCCTAGCTCTGGTGGTCTCGGCTTAGAACAGGTCCATAACCTGTCATGGATGTCGTAAAAGCGTACCAGGAGATGGGCATCACCGACACTGCGCCATCACCAATTCGCCTGCCGAGCGTGGGGACTATAAACCCCACCAAATAGAGGGGAGGTTTATGTCCAGTGAACTTCTACAGGCTGATGATGTGGCCGTTTTCAGGTAGCGTCAGTAAAATGGCGGCTGAAGGAGGAGGCGGCGGCGGCGGCGCTGGAAGTGGCATCATAGTGTTCACTCTATGGTACATTGCAATCGCGTGGAGCTACTACATGTGAGTCTAGTTACCTATAGAGAGCCTAGGAGAGAACATCATAGTGGGGAATATGTGCTATCGACTTGTTCCTGGGTTGGTAACATTTGTCTGTTTTTTTTTTGTTGAATAACAGGTTTTCTACGTCACACGAAATGGTTTAGTAGTCTTATACCAAACGGTTTAGTGATACAAATTACGTTACTAAATTTATTTGTTTGCGTTCACCACAACAATGCAATTTTTAATTTTAATGTACCAGAAATCTTCGAGTTGGAACCAAACAGTTTTTTAAACTTTTTTTTTCTTTTTGAAACATAGATTATGAATGATACTTAGGCCCTCAGGTTGTTATTATGCGATAAATATCCATCATAATTATCTGTTACTATCTCTACCACTTAAAATAATCTTTGTCCTGGCTGGCTGACTGGCATACCTACAGCCCACTGATGGACTTAGGCCTCCCCCTATTTGGGAGGATGTTTTCTGTGACTTGGCAGGCGGATTAGTGTCTGCAGGCCTTAAAGTACGCAAGAGACTGAGAAGTACACCTCTACGCACCAAGACCAATATGCTCCGAAAATTGCAAGTCTTCGACCAGCGGTTTAGGCTGTGCGTTGTCTATATGCCAGTCGGTCAGAACAAAGATTCTTATAAGTAGTATAGATAGATACTACAAGGTTGTTATAAACTATCACGTAGGTAACTCTCAAAGCATCTATTTTTACCGAGCCCAGAGTTTGTGGGTAATAAATTATCTGTTTGGCGTTGTTACGTCTTCCACTTGGCAAAGAATAGAGCTAAAGAAATTGTTTACGCAAGGGAAACGGAAGCAAGACTAGAGACAGACATATACCTACTCATTTAAAGGTTCAAAAAGCAACTTAACAAGTGTATTTGAAGAAAAATCTTATTTTTATTTAAAAAAAATATTTTTATTATTAACCTCGACATGATTAGGACTCAAATTTAACCTCTTCTTAGTCCTATTTTAATATTTTTTAGTTTCAATACCCGTCTTTGCTTTTGCTAACAACATAATCTCGAGCACTGGTGGTGTAGTGGGAGCGTAATTTACTTTTTACCCCGAAAAAATAACGGGAACGGGAAAAAAACTGCCTAGCGGGCTAGCTGCGAGCGGCCGCTAGTATCTTATTTATATGGAATATTTTTCCACGGGATCATTATTTATACTAACGAAGACTGTCGCAATTAACCTATATTCCGGCGACAAAGCCTTAGAAAGTTCAAAATGTTCCCCATTCAATGTTCGTTTTCAAGGGTTAAAAGTCCAAGGCTAACCCCACCCGCGAACTGGCTCCCAGGGGGCAGTGCATCTAGATGTAGGGCCCCCCACGTTACGTTACGTAACCACTCCCACATTTACGTAACGGACTGAGAGATGGGGTAGCTCTTAGGTACCTATAAATAAACGTAGTAAGGTAGAGTTGTCGAATGGATTGTAATCAGTAAACACTAGGAATACTTCAAACGTCTTTTAAACGCGATCAAGTAATTCTTATCCTTTCACAAACTTCCTGCGTCAATAACAATGTCGATGGTTCGTGTGCGGGGGCGTCTCACGCTTTGTCTTTCGCTTTATGCCATTTGAAAACATTTATTTCCCAGCAGTTATTAATCGAACTAGTTATACTCGTATAGCTATATGGCTCGCCCATTACCACTTCAACTTGCTGATTCCGAGAGCTATGTCGGTGATCTTGATTCTTCTACAATCTATACCAATTATAAGAATCGTCCTGACGACTGATTGACTGACTGGCATATAGACTACGGACAGTCTAAACCACTGTAGTAGGGTAGGGTAAGTTCAATATTCACCGTATAAATACAATGAAAGTGATACAAAGCCACCAGGGGCCATCTTACTAGGTACATTTATCAGTGACAGTGACATAAAATAGTATCACCAAAAAAAACGACCTTTGAACTTATCCAGTTGCAAGCAGCATTCAGAAATCTAGGGCACGCTTCACCCTCCCTCTAATTACGTAACAGGGGGTAGCTGGAAAGGGGTGACCTTTTCCACTGCGGGTGTTATGAAACGACCGTTCAATACTGAATCTGCGAACTCACAGCTGTTTGTGGTATCGATTTTAGGTCTTGTCACCTCATCGGCCCATTCTTGTGAGCTAGGTACTTGACCAACATTATGTTTCCGTCTTCGCCAATAAAACTCTGATCAGCTCAGAACTGCCAATTAGATTTTCAGAACCCCCCCTTTTCTGTACCGAATCTACATAGTTTCAACGCAATGTCGAAGAGTCGAGCCTAGTTCGGTTCAAATTTCTGAACATCTTAAGTAAGAAGTGAAATATCAGCAAGCTGCTGGTTTTCCTGGAGAACATTCGAAAACAGGGCTAATTTTTCGTGACAGTGGTGACCCGTTACGTAAAAGGGGTAAATAAATAAATAAAACTTCAAAAGTGAATTTGTCTGAGATAACGCTGGGGAAAATGTTATTATGCTTTTTACTTTTATACTTACGATCCTGAAGTAAATCCAAAGGATATTCTCATAGGTTCCGTGTCGAGTGTAGGCCAACAAACTTTACCCTGACCTTGTTACGCTAATCATAATTGGATAACAGGCCTGGCACGGAAGGTGCAACGTTCGCTTGAACTTGCTCTTGGCAATAGCCATGTTACGATACCATACTTGGGCCTTGAACCAGCGCATAGAAATGTAACTCATTCTTTAAAAAAAACTTTATTTCTATTTGCCTTGTTGATAAGCAAATTAATTACCTGATGTTAAGTGGTTACCATACCACCTATAACAAAGCATTGCCTTGCAGGTCACGTTAATTAAAAACGCACCGATGCACTACGCCTGTACTGAGGCGTACAGGTGTTATTTGCCGGCACCCATACTCTTCAAACCGGAACATAACAAGCGGCTTGGCGGCAAAAATGGCATAAGTAGGCATGTAAGTTTCTTGCCAGTTCTTCTAGGCTTGGTCGCGAGGAACTGGCGCTTAGATTCACCTAGATTTAAGACGTTTCTAGATGATCCCTGCGGATATTACTGAATAAATGCTTTTTGATTTTGTCTTTGACAAATCCTGAGTTTCGTTTCTACCATGTAATAATTATACCCTTGAATGTGCTTAATGATATTCAATACGTCAGTGATATATTCAGATATTTCTGACCTACATCAACCCTATTTACATTTTGTATCAATTACATGTGGCTTTGTGGGCGAATATGATATTTGTAGATTAACTACTTTAATAAATACCTAGCCTTACCTATTGTTATGTGCAGTATGTGTATAAAAATAGAAGACTATCATATTTTATCAGCCTATTATGCCATGGCAACAACAACATGGTCATACATGGTTAAATAGGTACTTGTCCCTTATTTCCATAATTTTACCTTCACAGCCCGCAGTTTACCTACAAGGTTGTATTGTGACGGTCAATAACTAAATTTTGAATTTATGTCATTTTATTGTATTTGTTAGTTTTGTCAATAAAGCCCTAGGATTGTTAAAAAACTTACATAAAATTTGACAATATTTTTAAAATTTCAATTTAAATTATAAAATGCTTATTCAAAACGACCGATGTGGCGCGGCAGGCGAATGTCCACCTGCGACGCAGGAGGTTGCGGGTTCGATTCCCGCCTTGGGATAAATGTTTGTACGATCTGCAAATATTTATTCCGGGTGTTCTGGGTATTTACTATGTATAATAAAAAATATCTATGCATGTAATGTATTGTATTAAGTATATCAGCCATCTAGTACCCATAACACAAGCTCTACTTAGCTTGGGGCTAGATGATGCTGTATGGATTGTCCAGCATTATTATTATTATAAAACAAAAGTTACTAGTATTATCACGTTATTGACTGCCTTATGTGCTGTAGGAGGTAGGTTTCAACCCTCACCGAGAATAAACAAGTAAAAAAATATGTGTGATGAACATAGATGTATGTTTTTTGTCTGGGACTGGACGTTAGTTTGTGTTTTAAGTATGTATTTACAAAAAATCTGTTTCAGTATTCTATCAGACATCAGGTTTCCATTATATAAGCTATGCTTAGTCTGGGCTAGATAATGTTGTGTAAAAATGACGTCCAAGGTAGTACTTAAATGTTACACGAGAGAAACCTCTTAGTAGCAAAGTTAGCTTCATTATAGCCTGTGGGTGGCTTACGTAATGCCTAGCTAGCACTGGTCGATACCATTTGACCCAGTTCTGAACTTCTAGAGCCTGAAACCTATATAAATAAGCCTACTGTAGGTATATGAATGAACCTACGTAGATTGTACAATAGCGGTACTATTTTCAGCACAGTAGATAGTTTCAGGGTATTTACAAAAACAATCTATATGAATACTTAAAACTAGATTTGAAAAATAAGTTCCACTTGTCTGAAATCAAAAATATAAGTGCCCATAGTACAGTCCTCCGATAAAAACCTTTCGGATGTTTCCACTATATCATAAAGATGGCTGCTTAGACAGGGTAAAACGCATCTGAGTTGAATACAGGCTGATAAATACCACTGAAAGGCTCTGTGAAACTGGCACCTTCACCTAGTTTATTGAAGATTTCAATATTATCGCTATATTTACAACTAGAGGCCGCTCGCAGCTTCGCTCGCGTGGCAGTTTTTTTCCCGTTCCCGTTATTTTTTCGGGATAAAAAGTACTACTGGTTAGAGCGTGAAAGAGTAACAAACATCCATCCATCCATCCATCCATACTTACAAACTTACAAACTTACAAACTTTCGCGTTTATAAGATTAGTAAGATTTACAAATGACTTTGAAAGGCGGACGAATGTTTGCCATAAGTCTATGCCGTACCAGGCAATACGATTCACAAGGGCTGCTGGTTCGAAAGAATTATTTATTCATTCCATTATTTTTGACATTGCGTGTCTGATCGACATGTTAAAGCGACCTTGATATTGGAGAGTTTTGTGGGTTTTATGATTGGTGTATAGGGCAAATTCCTACACGCTTATGTCTGATATTACTGGCTTGGTAACCCACTTCAGCAAGGTAATGTTTTAACGGTTTTAGGGGCTGGGTTTTATTTCTTATCCGTGATACAATCTTTAGCCTTATACACGTTCGTTAACTTTTGGCAAAACAAAGTTTTACTGAAGTGATGTTTGTTAATGACTTGGTTAAACCGAATTTCGGACACGGAACACGGTGTTCGATAGCTTGAATCCTTTAAAATCTTCCGTGGAGTCGTAGAAATACGAAATTCAAATAAGTACAGTCTGTGAGAATCCTCCGTCAAAACTCTTAAAGATGAGTCCAAAAGTTTTTCTAAATTTTAAGTTGAATCGTCAAGATTCAGCACAGACGTGATCACACATAAATTTTTAGTCATAATAATGATCCATATCTTTGCTCTAATGCAAGCGCTAATGCAATAATTTAGTCTTGAACAGCTCAGTCTATTATTTGATAGTAAAAAGACGATGGTTGTACATTAGTCGTCGAGATTCCGTTTGGCTCCGAGCCAGGAGCAGCGCCGGCGGCGTTCCTGAGCTAATGTTTACGATAGCTGTTAGCATAGAATGCGCCTGGTATCAGATTATTTACACGTATGGTTGATTTCATAAGATACAGATAAAATCAATCGAAGAAAACTCATTCATAAGTACTTTAGTAACTTTTAAGTGCAAAAGTAAGTAGGCCAAACTCAAAACTTCTGAGAAATAAAATGGTCGAATGGAATTCACAAACTGAGACAGCCAGAATCGTAAAAATATATATTCAAAGACTCAACCCGGTCACCTAAGATGTATAAGCATATGATATTCAGCGCCTGAAATCTTCTGAAATCTAGATACTTATCTACTGACTCAAGGTCTAAGGAGAGTAAGTCAGGGACATCAGAAGATTTATAAAACGCGACAGCTTCCTTCTTGCATCCTTATATCCGAATGAGTCGCGATCGGCTATCGATAGATCGACGTCCATTTCAATTAGTCAAACATAAAACACTGTTTTCATGGCTACATTCGCACATCCACTAAATCTAACGATTTAGCGGATGTGATAAATGCATTTGAGACAATTGCGAATGCATCAAACTGGTGTGTAGAAAATCTTTATCAACTTACCTACTAGTGAGTTATACTGCCTTATTTTTACTCTACATTACACTACTGTAATAACTTTTGCAATGATAAGATTTTTGACGTCCCCAAACACTCCAGGCTAGATGTATTCAGTATTTATTTATTCACATAATGGGTACATAATAGGTGGTTTCAGACAATAGTAGTAAATATTTGAAGTCTATTAAATCTATAATTGATTTAGCTCCATGCGTCTACCATTCTTCATCAGGTGGCCACTGACTGGCACCCTGAACCTGCAAGGTGACTGGGCAAACAGGATCGTGCTCGCGGTATGTGGAAGGTATGGAAGGGATATATTTTCCAGCAGTGGGACGAGGACTTAAAATAATAGTTATATACTTGCCAATTACAACGCCATAATATTTTACGATCATAGATAACACTTCAAGACGGTCATATACTTCTATAAAGAACTGTGTAAAATCAAGAGACAAAATACGTTTACGTTGACCTTATAATTAATTAGACATACTGCAATGACTGCCCTGTCATTGAATAATGTTTTTTTGGCTGATTTTACTTAAAGCCTGTTCATCCGTGAAGGTGTGCCTGTACTTCTTTGTGTTAAATATTCAACATTAATCATTTATATAAGCACTGGTACACTATCTCCAAATAGACCAATGCTAGTGTTAAAATCGCTGAATGTGTTAAGACAACCTCAAAATAGTAATAAATATACTTTGTCTGCTTCTTATTTAAAGTTATACTTAATTCCAGAAATTATAAACTAAGGTAAGGTAAGTTTTACCGAAAAGATTGTAATTGTTCAAGACTTCCATCAATATAATTTTCAAATCTTCGCCCGATTATTTCCGCTCCGAATACGCAATCCCAACCCATAAAATTGTAAAACAACAACACCATCGAATATTGTTTGCCCTTGGATTGGTACGAACCTTGGCGGGGAAATGTCAAAAATACACCAACCTTGGTGGAAGAATGTCAAAACTCCCGCACTTTTGGGCCCCCATCTCGAATTGTTACTATTTATTCGAAGTTTCAATGCTAATAAAACGTCAGCACCTACCGTTGCCAAACCTCTGGGATAACGATTTTATTAATAGTAGCTATTGTCATACAATATTTTATCGGCTCTGATTTTAAATCGGTTGGTAAATCAAGGCAAAGCCTCAAACTATATTAATACTTGCGTCTTAATTTCCTTCGTCTGCGTGAATACTACACGTAAAGTTATGTTTATACAAACTTCAAGCCCCACTGTATAGGGGTTGCCTTTCGGGAATTAATTTCTTAAAGAAAATGTTAAATCTCTGCGCTGACTATATGTCAGTCAGGATAAACATTCTTATAGTCGGTATAGATACACGTTATCAATAGGTTAACACTTATTTTTACCACTATATCGAAAAATGAAACATCCAAAAATCTCTCGATATTTCATTTGATTTATTTACCACCAGAATCTAAGAACTTGTTAGCATTGAGAATCGATACATCCAGTGTTTTTAAACATTTATGTAATCGACGTTTTTTCCATTCGTTGATGGATGAATGTTGTTTATATTTACCTGAATTTCCGTTTGTTTAGTGTTTTATTTGATTCCATAGGATGTGGTAGATAAATATATTTAGTAACGTACCTACGTAAAGTAAATTTGTAAAGTCTAAATTCTGTGTTGTTGTACGAGAAACTGGAGGAATTCACCCAGTTCGCAACCAATTTCAAGTGGTTCTTTCTCTAATAAAACCCTAGGCACATCAGGCCAAGCTCCTGTATCCTAAGGTAAGCATCGTATTTGATTTGCAACGTAATGCTTTGCTAGAGTTGATGGTGACCACTGGACCATCTACTGGTACCATAACCAAGTTGCAAGTCGTGAGTTTGGTATGCAAAGCTTAGCGTTTTTAATATATTGTCAAGGAGATAATATTTTTTCTGTTCGTGTCATTGGATTCACGTTTTTATCCTCCTGAAAATAAAGACCATACTAAAATTTGGTATTCCGTGGCTCTTCGCCTGTCGTCGTTTGTCGTCAGGACACTCCCGATTATTTGACTCAGTGGCAAGGAATGTTAATCATCAGCACGGCAGGAAGGTTCCATTAGTTCTGACGTGACTAGTGCGAACATATCTTGCCTCTACAGATTAGAGGGATTAAGAAACATGGTTATTTGGTCAAGGCCATGTATGATTCATTGGTAGTGGAGTTTTTTTATGCTTCTTCCAAACATATGGCCCATCTGATAAATGGTAACCATCACCTATGACAAAACATTACCTTGGAGGACACGCACGATAGGTACGTGCCCTACGATGCACCCTTTTTTTTTTTACTTTGGGAAATCCATCATGGATACTCTCCGACGCGGGGGCGCCGAAGAGTTTTGTCAGAATGACTAAAACCCAACGGGGTCCTTCTCTTCGTCTTTAATGCCGAGGCTGTGGGTACACGTAGGTATTCCTCCATGGCCTCGGCCCCACGATGTACCCTGCGTCAACCAACCTGAGGTATACTGGTGTTAAGCCTCGTGTGCCTGTAATTTCAATTTGTAATTGAGTATAGGCATTCGTTCAAAACTCTCACCTCCTTCCTAAGGGAACCTGTTAGTATTCTGGCAGCGAGCTTGTTACCTGTCACGTAATACTAACTACTACAAAATGTGGTTAAAAGAATCTTCGTCCTGACTAACTGACATACTAACAACATACAGATAACGCACAGCCTAAAGCACTGGTCGTATAAACTAAATTTTTAGGGTATATTCGTCTTGATGCGTAGAGGTGTGCTAAGAAAGGAATTCCCGCAATTCAACCCCTCTATGGGTACAGCAGGGGTTGAAGTTGGTATGAAAGTAATTTCAGTATATCTATACTAATATTATTAAGAGGAAAGATTAGATTGTTTGTTTGATTTTTTGTTTGCATTGAATAGGCTCCGAAACTACTGGACCGCTTTGAAAAATTCTTTCACAGTTGGGAAGCTACACTATCTCCGAGTGACATAGACTAATAATATTTTCAAAAAAATTAGGGATCCTTACTAAAACACGTGCGAAGCTGGGACAGGCCGCTATTATATAAAATGTTCAATCGGATATTGGTATTCATTGGTGTCTTGTCTCAAGAAGTGATAGTTATTATATCAAGAGATGATCCATGGCGAGCTGAGTGACCCCAGACAGGAAGCGGGATAAGTGGCCCTCTGTCCCGAGTCACCGGACGTGGCCAAATTGCTCTGATGCGATGCAAAATTGCGCGTCTACAATCATAAATGAAATTTGTTTGATATTACAACTGAGTCTGAATTCTCTGCCAATTTCCTTTGAAGAAAATGTATTAGTTGCTCAACTGATCTTTTGCTATATCCGGAAGTGCATACATCAAGATTAAATACACATAGGTATACGTGGCTTATCCATAACTTTAATTATTATTTTAATAAATCTAGTACTTGCTGTGATCTAAAACGTAATTAACCAAGGATTGTATTAAAATTTTCTTAATTTACTTAATAAATGACTATAATTTATAAATTTTGTAGATAGATAGATAGATAACTCTTTATTATTCACCACACAACAACATAATACAGTACATATATGGGCGACCATATCACTGAAAGCGATCTCTTCCAGGTTGGTTCCAGGTTGTACGTCAGAAACAGATAAGCTATAGTTCCTAGTTTAAGCTTTATAACACCTTTTTGTGGACTACATGTTACGCAATAAAATATTCTTTTTTTTATACACAGCTTGAGCCTGAATGTAATATGATCGTGAATAATAATATAATTCCCTGAAAAAATAATACAAAACTTTGATCTGCTCTACTCTATTGCAATGGAACTCCTTTCTGGGTTTATTATCTATAACCTTTATTGTATAGTCCTAAGCCCTAATAGTGCTAAACCCACCTAACTCGTAAATAATAAGGCAATTGACGACCGATGTGGCGCGGCGGGCGAGTGTCCGCCTGCGACGCAGGAGGTTGCGGGTTCGATCCCGCCTTGGGATAAATGTTTGTACGATCTGCAAATATTTATTCCGGGTGAATAAATATTTGCAGATCGTACAAACAAGAAAATACCCAGAAGGTATTTTCTATGTATAATAAAAAATATATATGTATGTAATGTATTGTATTAAGTATATCAGTCATCTAGTACCCATAACACAAGCTCAGCTTAGCTTGGGACTAGATGATGCTGTGTGGACTGTCCAGCATTATTATTATTATTATTATTATAAATATACTGAAATATTCACGTTGATTACACTCAAAAAGCATCCTTGATTATTGTGTTACCCGAATCTTCCGAAATACTAATGAATTACAAAATTATTAAATTTTGATTATTATTTCAAAATAATTCAATTATTTTCAAAATTACTTATAATCAAGTTTAGCGTAAAGTTATGTCTGACTCTGATATTTTTTAAACCTTGCCAAACTTGAACTGACACGTTTTACTGAATCACGAACATAACACTGTTGTGTAAAAAACAAATTCGTTTCGTATGAATACAACCGTGAACATGAATCACTCGTTTCCTATCGAATAACAGACCAATTGTCTGTGCATTGACGTGGTGGAATATTTTGCAGTATCTATATCTGTGCTCATTTTTAAAATGTTTTCTTACTAGCGGCCACTTGCAGCTTCGCCCGCGTGGCAATTTTTTACCGTCCCCGTTATTTTTTCGGGATAAAAATAATAGCCTATATGTTAATTCAGGTTGCAATCTATAGTTATTCCAAATTTCATCCAAATCGGTTCACTGGTTAGAGCGTGAAATAGTAACAAACATCCATCCATCCATACTTACAAACTTTCGTGTTTATATTAAGGCGACGCGGTCGTGTGATCAGCACCTGTTTATTATGTTAAAACAACATATTCATGTATTTTTTTAAATTGAATATTACATTTAAAAGGACCATCTATATTTCGGAGCGACCAGAAACACTCTTGATTCCATTGAGTTCGATAAAAGTTTACACAAAGTTTTACTAAAATCTCTGGCCTACCGACTACACCGAGGGTGTTTTATTCGATTGTTAATCGAGATATTCCAACGATTTTTCTGTTCATGTGTTCCTTAAAAGATACGTAATCTTGTGCCGAAGTAATTTTTTTGTTAGCTAGCTTACTTTTTTATAAAAATAGTAGATAGCCTAAAATATAAATACGCGAGACGTACCTATACAAGCTCAGTAGCGCTTTGGCGCTTCAGGAGGCAGGGTCCACGTCAAAAGTCGTTTCGAGCAACTATACATTATTCTGTGGCTCGTTTGACAGTGATAATCACATAGTTACTATAGGTGTCATTTATTTGTCACAGTCAATACAAATACAACAAGACACAGTGTAACGAAATTACGGTTGGGTCATAAAATATCAACATCATCGTGTGGAAGAAGTCCATTAGTCTTAGGCGTTCTTTATCATAAGATACAAGCGATCGTCAGTTCCAGGGTTTGATCACATCAATCCTTGGATAATGTACTAGCGAAACGCGTGTGACTCCGTCCGCGTGAAGTTATTTTCATATGAACTTCAATCCCTGCTGTATCCCGTGTAGGAGTTAAATTTCAGGAATTTATTTCTTAGTCTCTTAGTTCCTTGGTCTTTTCACCCAATAAGACAAATATACCCAAAAATTTCAATTCTCTTCGACCAGTGTTTTAGGCTGCACGTTGTCTTATGTTCGTCAGTTAGTCAGGATAAAGATTATTACTAAGTAGTGGTTCTATGAGTAGTATAGTAGAGCTCTTTGTGAAGGGCTCGTCCGGGGCAGTACTACTACCTATTTCTGTTGCCAAGCAGCTTGCTGTGTTCCATTTTGAAGGGTGTGGGTGCCGGTGTAGTTACAGGCACATGAGGCTTAACACCTGTATGCCTCAGGTTGAGGGACTCTGAGTAGTGCATCGTAGGTGACGTTCCTAACGAGCGTGGCCTACGAGGCAATGCTTTGTTATAGGTGATGGTAACCACTTAACATCAGGTGGGCCATCTGCTTGCTCCATCAAAAAAGCAGTAGGTATAAATTGAAAAATGCGACCTGTAGGCGAAAACAGACAGACTGACACACGGAAAATGCATTTTTTTACTAATCTCGAAACTAAGACGCTTCGCTCGCTTGATCAATAATTGGTATATATTTATATTGGCTGTATAAGGTTACCAAGTAACTATGCCCCTTGTTGTCAAAATGTCAAATTCATATAATTTTTGAATCTATCTGAACTCATTACTGTTCATCGAAGCTAAAATTGACATAAAACTTGCACCAGTATAGATAAGGTTGAGATTTCTTTAACACCCCCATTTACTAGTGTTTTCGCTTAGATAACAATCGAATACAGTCGCGAGTTGTATTCTAAGTATGTGTTTACAATAAAAAGTACATAAGTTTTCTGTCAGCTAGTTTAGTACGGTGATAAGCACTCCAAAGGCGATAGGGCACTTTATTCCATCTACTTTTCTTAGTTGTTCCGTAAACATAATAATCTTATACCTCGGCAAAATTTTTTTAGATCTGTTTTCTATCCAATCTAACCAAAAAAACAAAATTTTTAATGAACACCTATTTTGAGTTAGTGTTGAGATTTGTCTTGGAATACGAGCGTTGGTTTCAATTTGACATTTTAGATTGACAGAACATTGTCCAAAAAGTTCAGTTTGTGTAAGTGTGTACAATACTCTGTGGTACAATATTTCATAATACTTATGTAAAGATAAAATTTCATTTATCCATATTTTCAATATAAATCTATATATATAAAAATTAATTGATGTTTGTTAGTCTTACAAAAACTCGAGAACGACTGAACCGATTTGCCTAGTTTTTGATTTAAAGTATATGTAGAAGTCCAAAAAAGATTTAAAAGGTGAGAATAGTATTTTATATATTATTTTAAAATTTTACTATTACCATCATCACCCTGAAGACATAATCCACTGCAGAAAGACCAATTGGGGTTTTGAATTATTTTTTTGCGGTAATTGAAAGGTCATATATGTTTTATTTTTTTTTTACAATAATTCAAAAGTTATTTCAAAATAAAAATATTTTTTGAATCCAGTACTGAAAACACGCCGGCAGCTCCCGAACAAACCCGAGCGGTTTTCACTCATTGCAATAGCCGCGCACGCTGTACTGTTATTAGATAGCTATAACATAATGACGTCACTATGTAACAACTATGGTGATCAATCATGGCGCGTTTATAGTCACGTGATTATTTTCTAAATTTTATCAATTTTTAATTGTCTATTATTAGTTTTTTTGTTTAAGTTTTTTGCATTAAATATCAATATTATTAATAATAATGTATTAAAATACATAAAAAAAAACATTTTTTTTTTCAAAACCCCAATTGTGAAACTTTTTATCCTCCGACTTCCCGTGATCCTAGCAAAGTATCGGATGGAAGAGCGTCCTACGCTTCGTCTTCCTGTTCATGGCCGACAATCGAGAGCCTTTATTCATCTGTAGTTTGCGGTTCTACGAGCTATGTCTGTCTGTTGCCACTTCAACTTGCTGATTGTGAGAGCTATGTCGGTGATCGTGGTTATTTTTCAGATTTGTTTATTTCTTATTCAAACCTATTGTAAGTTAAATTGTTGCTTTAGTTGTGGACACTCTCCGATTAAGCACATGAAACCCAAGTATAAATAACTAAAAAAACTATACTCTTCCATATTTAATAATTAGGTTCCAGTCAGCATACGTATATGTATATACATATATGTAATTACAGGCACATGAGGCTAAACACCCGTATGCCTCAGGTTGATGGACGCAGAGCAGTGTATTGTAGGGCACGTTCCTTACTAACGTGACCTACAAGACAATGCTTTGTTATAGGCTATGATAACCACTTAACATCAGGTGGGCCATATGCTTGATCCATCAGCAAATTGTATACATAAAAAAAAAAAACAAACGAAACTCTAAAATATGTGTCAGATATTTTTCAATAACATACACAGGAGTGCATTATTGAAAACCTTACGGATTTTTGACATCTTTAAAACTATGATTCTGATTCCCGTTCCGGAAGATGTTCTATAATCTGTGACATTTATTCTATCATATTACTTTCTTATATTTCATTTTCCAAGTGAAAATTTCAGTCATGTAGGTACATTAAATACATAGTGACATAAGTCAAACTTCAAGTCGATATACCACAGATGTATTATTACCTGCTTTTATATTATGAATTCTAACAACAATGTAAGAAAACATATTTTAGTAAACAAAATTATTGTTTATCGACTTTTACGAATGACGTGTGCATTCGCATCGAAAGTCAGAACCGCCGAAGTGATTTTGGTAGTGTTTGTCCACCGTCACGGAGAGAGAGAGAAAAAAGTTCATTTCACCTAATAATAATCCTACAAATCTTTATCAATGCCAACATTATAAAATATTATAAGAAAGCTGTACAGTAATATTCCGCAGCACAAAAACTCCTAATTTGGTTCAAATTCTTCAATTTGAGTTCAATTCGAATACCGACTTTTAGATACGTTTGAAAAGTTGATTCTGAATGGTTTGTCACTGACGTAATTTTTTAAATATGCTTCAGTCTAGAAGTAATTATCCAACATGAACTTCTTGCAGTAAAATAAACGTTACCTTGTAATAAACAGAAATCAAACTCTCACTCACTCACCCATTACTCATGGTTCGGATCCGAATCGGATCACTCGATCCACGTGATCCTTAAAGACACGACAAAATATTGGACCGGAACTGGACAAAATAATATAGCGTACCAGAATATGAACCGGATGTGACGTAGCATGGCGCACAATTCAAGCACAGAATAAGTAATACTTAGTATCAAATACGTGAATTTCCAACTTACGTCAGGCAATGCCATCTCTGTTTTGAATTTGTTAAACTGACGAACCTGTTTTTGACACAATTCTCTGAGTGGGTAGGACCTTAAGTAGGATTTATTTATATTTTTTTATTTTTACGTTTTTTTTTTTAATATCAAGTGTGGATATTCAAATATTATTATATGCATCACATAAAAATTGTCTAAGCATGAAGGCCACTAATGTCCGATTCCCACCCGCGGGTTCGATTCCCGTCTTGGGAATATTTAAATGTTTTATTATTCCAATATCTTACAAGCGTCTGTTATATTACTAAATATATTATATCAGTGGTTTACTAACGATGTTTTCCTTCACCGTTTGAGAGCACTGATATTGCGCGCATAAATTTGTCGAACGGAAAAATCCATTGGTGCACGACCGGATATGAACCCACGACCATAGGATCAGAAGGCGGGGGGAACCCACTAGCCCACTGGTGGGTAAAAAATTAAGACAGTGAACGATAAACTTATACATAGTAGGTACCTTATTGTTTGAACTTGTGTGAATGAGTTGTTCGAAAGCATTTGTTTTGTCTAGCAAGGTATAGTACCTATGCCTAGTTATTTTGCTATGCCTGTGATGTGATGAATCACATCCAAAATGACGAGTTGAAACATAGCTATTGTGAAATAGTTGATGTCTCGTGTTAATCAAATTACAAGATTAAATTAAAATTAAAAAAATCGGCCAAGTGCTAGTCGTACTCGCGCACGAAGGGTTCTGTACCATTATCTATAGTAAAAACGG
Source organism: Electrophaes corylata (assembly GCA_947095575.1). Taxonomy (NCBI): domain Eukaryota; kingdom Metazoa; phylum Arthropoda; class Insecta; order Lepidoptera; family Geometridae; genus Electrophaes; species Electrophaes corylata. The sequence continues at coordinate 13,102,147 of OX352699.1, read as the reverse complement.
TAAAAAAATCAATTAATCAATCAATGTTAAGTGCCAAGAGTTGCCACTTATGTTTCCTTGAGGATATGTTATGGGTTTAGTCAGAGGTACGTCTACATGCATTTCGTCTCTACATTTCGTTATACCTACCTTGTCAAGAAAATCCTCCAGTTCCTAACAGCTGCAGGGTTCAGTGGTGAACTATGAACGCCCTAACAAGGGGTGACCTTAAAAAGTGGCGATCACAATAGGCCATATGGCCGCAGTGATACCAAAGCCGCAAAAATATAATTTAAAAAAAAAAATAATACCTTGTCAAACAAAAGATAAAACGTTATAACAAAGCGGTTACTTTTGTTTTCTTATTTTCATAATAACATTTATATCAATTAGTAACAGTCTGTTAATTAACACAAATATATGCGTGTAATTAATCAATGAAAACATAGATTGGGCTGGTTTATGAATTAACCCGGGGTTATCAGACACGTGCCACCGGGGGAATGTTGATACGTGTTCACAGAGAGGAATAACCGAGAATAGAGCTCTTAAACTTTTTTTTAATCTTTTGGCAGCCTCAAACTGGCAGACGAAGCGCAGGACGCCCTGCTATCCTATGGACCGACTACATTGTCATTAAACTTACCTACATTATTAACCTAACAGTGTATAATTTATATTAGTATCTTATCGTAGGTATTTGTAATCGTCGTATATATTACTATTGTTTTATATGTTTATATTAATAACTTATCAACCAATTAGTAGTTAAGATTAAACCAAGACATAATGTATCTATTTCTTAGTTTGTAACGCTTAACCTTTATAAGTATTGAATGAACCTACAAGTACAATCTATTTAAAAATTTGCCTCCGAGGACCATTTGTTTAGTTATTGTAGTTGTTATATTAAAAAAAAATATTGTTATGCTTAGGGAGATATCGTGCTGGTTTCAAATATTGTAGGTATGAACAATTTTAAGTATCTATGACTGACTGATTGACATATAGACAACGGACAGCCTAAACGCTGGTCCTAGAGCTTCATAGAGAGAGACTACATTTTAACGGTATATTTGTCTTGCTGTTTAGTATAATAAGCTTAGTAATAGGTTCCCGTTTTACCCTTTGGGTACGGAATCTTAAGAAGGTATTTCAGGAATTCATTTTTAGTAGACCTTTACGCACTATGGCGAATATACACTGAAAAATTCATGTCTCTACGACCAGTGGTTTAGGCTGTGCGTTGTCTATATGTCAGTCAGGGCAAAGCTTTTTATTATTGGCATAAACTATAGTATAGTATTGTTTTGTTTAAATACTGATTAGCATAGTATTTTATTATTAAATCATAGATGCCGCCATGTCTTTAAAATTCTAACTATTTTTGTTGTTATACCACATCCAGATTGGTTCACTGGGTTAGGTTAGCTAGTCATAGAAAACCGGCCAAGTGCGAGTCGGACTCGCGCATGAAGGGATCGTACTATTGTCTATAATAAAAACAGCAAAAAAATCACGTTGGTGTTATGAGAACCCCTTTAAATATTTAATATATCCTGTGGTACATATTTGTTGTTATAGCGGCAACGAAAATACATAATCTGTGAAAATTTCAACTCTCTAACTATCACGGTTCATGAGATACAGCCTGGTGACAGGCGGACAGACAGACAGCGGAGTCTTAGTAATAGGGTCCCATTTTACCCTTTGGGTATGGAACCCTAAAAAGTAGCAAACATTCTATCGCGGCTATAATATAGTGTAAATTATGTTGCTTTCCCTGGGATCTTTTTATCGTTCATAAATCTTCATTCACGATCTAACTCAGTTTCGATGTGAATTATAATAGTGGACAATTATTAGGTCAGTGATGTTTTGACGTGACATGTGTTTGGGACGCTCCCAGTATAACATTAGTCGTGGGAAAGATCAGATACCATGACGGCTTTTGTACATTGTGTAGATTGTAGATAGATGGTACCATAACACATAATGTGGTTGAAGATTTAGTTGTATAATTCTTTTTTTTATATGTAACTTGTTGATGGAACAAGCAGATGGCCCACCTGATGTTAAGTGGTTACCATTACCTATAACAGAGTATTGTCTCGCAGGTCACGCTCATTATAAACGTGCCCTTACGATGCACTACTCAGCGTCCATTATCAACCTGAGGCATAGCCTCGTGTGCCTGTAATTACACCGGCACCCACACCCTTCAAACCGGAACACAGCAAAGCTGCTTGGCGGCAGAAATAGGCATTCTTAACGATGTCGAGTTACAGTACCGGTGGTCTAGTGGAAGTGACCCTGCCTTCTGATCCTAAGCTCGTGGGATCGAATCCGGTCGTGTACCAATGGATTTTTTCTCTTTGAAAAATATATGTGTGCACCACCAGTGTTCTCAAACGATGAAGAAAAACATTGTGAGGAAACCAGATAGTATTCTAGCAGTGGCGATGGGCTTGCAACCTGTCACGTATAAAATACTAGCGGCCGCTCGCAGCTTCGCCCGCATAGCAGTTTTTTTCCGTTCCCGTTATTTTTTCGGGATAAAAAGTATATATAAGCCTATATATTAATCCAGGTTACAATCGATATCTATTCCAAATTTCATCCAAATCGGTCCACTGGTTAGAGCGTGAAAGAGTAACAAACATCCATCCATCCATTCTTACAAACTTTCGCGCTTATAATATTATTAATTATAATATTATTAATAGGACTAACTAGGTACCTACTGCAAAATGTGGATATGTACCAAATATACTATCTAGACGTACGTACCTACTTGGTACTAAAAGAAGGGATATCTACCATGGTTGGGGGTTATTTTTTCTTGAATCTGTTTGAATAAACAACATTGGCTTAGAAAATATTTTCCGCCTTTCATCTACTTATTAAACTCAAATAAGTGAAAATGTTGCCAAGATTCTACGTCTAAAACGTCACGCTAACGATCACCAGCTAATTTCAGAAGCAGGAGTAGTTTATTTTTATTTCTACAATGTGTTTACATATACTTTTCGTACAAATGGTTATTCGCTTGCTCTTAGGCAACATTATTTGACGTTTTTTATTAATTATCTCGTATTTAACACTATGTACTTGTTACGGGAAGTCAGTTGATGACAATGCTCAAAACCATTCTTCTTTAAAACATAGATAGATAGATAGATAGAAAATACTTTATTGCACACCATAACATAAAATAACAATTTACAGAAAAAAAAAAACTTAAGACTAGTATAGGTACAATGGGCGGTCTTATCGCTAAACAGCGATCTCTACCAGACAACCTTTGGATGGAATGAACTATGGGTAATTTACATGGGGTGCCAAATGTTTATGTGAAACAAAAAAATAATACTTAATAATAATATTAATAATAAAATTGATGTGTAACTTTGTACACCTACATACATACATTTACTTATTTTACAAATTACTTACATATAGCTACTTATATACTGTTAAATTATTGAATATATTATATCTACCTACAAAATATGAAATGTACAAGGGACAACTAATAAATAATTTATTTATAATACATAAAAAATACCAAGTTAGTGACAACAAGTCAAATAGTGATCCTTGAGCATAGATTTGAATATAGGAAGTGATTTAGCGTGCCTGATAGCAACAGGCAATGCGTTCCACAGTCTGGCAGCCTGCACCGTAAAGGAATTATCATAGTAGGAGGAAGAGTGTACAGGAGTCTTTAATTGAAGAGTTTCGGAAGAGCGTAAAGATCGGGGATTAGATAGATGAAGGAACTGAAATCGTACTTTAAGATAGGAAGGAGTAGCTGGATTAAAAAGGATGCTATACAAAAGATTTAAAATATGAGTATTCCGGCGAAGTCGTATGGGTAACCACTTAAGCTTACTGCGAAACTCGGAAACGTGATCATACTTCCGCAAACCAAATATGAAACGTATTGCAAAGTTTTGCAGGCGCTCAAGCTTACTGAGTTGCTGTTCAGTAAGGTCTAAGTAGCAAGCATCAGCATAATCGAGTATTGGAAGTAAGAGTGACTGTGCAAGTGAAATTTTAGTAGCAATTGGAAGGAAGTTACGTAGTCTCCTGAGAGAACCTGCAGATGCAAACACTTTACGACTAACTTCAGAAAGTTGCGGTCCCCATGACAGTTGCCTGTCAAAAAGAACCCCTAAATTTTTTACCGTTTCACTCTGTGTTATGTGCGTACTGTCAAATACTATGGGTGGAAGGCAATCCCAGTCGATCCTAGACACCATCCGCGAGCCCCCAACGATAATAGTTTGCGTTTTGAGCGGATTGACACTAAGACCGTACGCTTTGCTCCAGTCTAGAATACGATCTAGATCGCGATTCGTGGTATAAATCGCTTGAGGCAGCTGTTCAATGGTAGTCTGCATGTAAATTTGGAGATCGTCTGCATAGAGGTGGTACGATGAAGTTAGTTGTTGGGAAATTGTATTTATGAAAATTGCAAAAAGAAGAGGTGATAAAACGCCGCCCTGGGGTACACCGGCAGATATATTGCACCATGATGAGTACGAATCATCAATGCGTAAACGCTGCCGACGTCCACACAGGTAACTTTGAAACCAATCAATCACTGTTGGAGATATGTTAAGAGAGCGCATAATTTGAAGGAGGATTTCGAAGTCAACATTGTTAAAAGCATTGCTGAAATCTAAAAGTGTCAGTACAGAAACTCGTCCATTGTCCATGCCTTCACGAATATCATCAGATATATGAACTAATGCCGACATGGTACTGTGGCCAGAGCGAAAACCGGATTGGAAAGGATTTAGAAGATTGTTTCTAGAAAGGAAGATATTAAGTTGGTTATGGACTAGGCGTTCCAGGACTTTGGATAGAAAGGGAAGAATTGAAATGGGACGGAAATCTGAGAAAGATGAGGGATTGGATTTTTTAGGTAAAGGAGTAACCTGTGCTTCTTTCCAGAGGGTAGGAAAAGCCCTAGAGGAGATCGAATAGTTGAGGATGTGGCTAATTATTGGGACGATTTGATCAAGGATGGGAACAATCATGTTTCGACTTATACTATCGTTGCCGATAGCTTTTGATGTAATAGATGTAATAAAACATATACTTTTTGTACAAAAAGCCTTCGAGTAATTATTCGTAAGCTCCTAGGCAACATTATTTTGAGTTTTTTATACATTATCTCTTGTTTAACGCACTGTACATAGGCGTGGAAAGTCGGTAGATGGAAAAGGGTCAAAATTGATATTCTTGGAAACGTACAGGGGCTATGTCCGGCAGTGGACCTCTACAAGACATTGCGTGTCTTAATAAAGTCACACAATGATAAATCAAGAAATTTGCTAGATTAAATTTAAAATAACATTTGTGCATTACCTTCCAGTCACGATTCAAAGATATGAGTCAGGTATAAAATTTCCCCAACTAATCGATATAAGAGTTATTACCTTTGTTAGGTAACCGGGAACCTTGATTTTACTATCTATTGTTATACTTACGTCAATAGTTTTATTAAGAAACGATTTTCTACACATGTTGGGTTGTATGAGATCGACAGCATGTGTTCAGACTTCAGGGTTGAAACGTTTATCGATATGGCGAAGATACCCTTGAAAGGAAAGTGGTTTTAGTAATTTTCTCCGTCATTAACATCAATTTATCACCAGCTTTGTGCAGAGCTTAACCGTTATGATACGGGTGAATCACTTTTACTATAACATACCTACTTCCATTCGATCCTATCTACAAACACCATGCATTTTGGTCTGAGAGGAAAAGATTATTTTTAACGATACGACCGCCTATACGACGCCTATATATACGACGGTTAACTCTGGAACTTCAATATTCTTTTTCTTGATATTTAAAAAACAGAAAATGTATAAACTTTAATCCTTAGGTAAGGTAAATCAATATCGACATTATTTCGTCTCGTAGATATATCAAAATGTTTCGTTACAAATACCCATATTTTGCAGTAGTTTTTTTCCGTAGTATGTGGCATCGTCGCTGTATAATTATAGTTAGGTTTAATAAAGGACAATAAAGGATTATTGAATTCATTCATTTATTAGGTACATGAAAACGGTGAGTGAAATAGGCTCAGAGTAAAGCCCATACATAAATATTTCCTTTGAAATTTAATCAAATGCCTTGATGCTTAATATTTCTTAGGATTTCTCCATAATATCCTTAGGGATCCACGTGTAGTAATAATAATAATAATAATGCTGGACAATCCACACAGCATCATCTAGCCCCAAGCTAAGCAGAGCTTGTGTTATGCGTTCTAGATGACTGTTATACTTAATACAATACAATTACAAGAGACATAGCTTTAAGACCTTTTGTAACATTTTTCTCGTGTCCTTTGCAGGATTGTATAAATAATAATAATCTAAGATTGTCTATGATTCCATAAGTGTTTTTGATTTATTTTACAAATTTATTCTCCAATCACTGTAAATGTCATTACAAGAATACAACGCTTATTACAAAACAAACACTCAGTACACTAGGTATGTACCTACATTTATTACGTTTTCCTCGAAGGCATGTCCTCTTACTTGCATAGCAACAGTCTCGATGTATGCAGATGGCTGAGATCTAATTATAAACTGCAGTCGGTAAATGATGCGCCACACTCTTCACTCCAACTTTATTTGCGTTGTGATAGGGCTGTTAAACACTTCCACTGAAAATACTAACCATACCCAATTTTCGTCACTGTAATTTGATTATTTAAAGATAAATATGAGTCATATTTATATACTTTGTTACTCTTATCATTATCAACAAACACAAGCATAATTTGTATTGACATCTCTGAAAACTAGAAAAAAATTCCTAGAGCTAAAAAAATCTGTGTATTTATTTTGTAATATCGTTGAATAGTTTTAGATTTCATTCAAATTCCTTTTGTTTTTGTATTTGTTAGTATTTTCTAAGACGTCCTTGAGTGTAATTGGTATGATTTGTGCAATTCTAATTGCTTAATTATATAAATAAATAAATTATATATAATCCAGAGTAAAATAGTCATACGGTTGTACAGACAGAGACGCTTAATATTATCTTCCTTGGCGTTGATTATCTGATCACAAACCGACAGTAAAAGAGTATTTTAGTGGTTTATTTACAAAAAAATCCATGTCTAGTTTTAGCAGTTGAAACTGTAGAAAGTAAGTCTAAAATGCATTGGTATAAGATATCGAATTCAGCGTCTTATCTTTACTTTGGTGATGAATAACATACATCAACAAGCTTACTTTATACCTAACCTGTCAGTAAACTGTTCATTTATCGTGTTATGTCGGAATAAGCCCGTAAACAATTTAAAATTAGTCAACCCTTGTTCAAAACAGTTTTTTCCTTATTGGAGACACCGGAGTATTCCGGGACTCGATGCTCCCGGCCCGCGCCTTATATGGCTACGCCAGATATAGATCTAGAACTGCCTGTCTAACCAACTTACTGCGATAGTTTAAGAAGATTTAGGGTGCAAACCAAATAAAAAGGAATGGACCGAGAATTGACCCCTGTTGCAACCCAATGTGAACCTACTTGAATGTGTAATTTACATTACGTTTATAGTATATATTTACCATTCGCTAGCATAAAGTAACAAGATACTTTAGGTAGGTAATATAGATGACCTGTTAGGTAATTTAAAAATTAAGGAATCTAAAAATTACTACCGTGATGTAAATCGACGCGATTATTACTCATACAAAAATAATTACCTATTTTGAATAGAGTAGGTACCTACTAGTTCCAGTTCAATTATATTCAAGGTGAACAGTCAAAATATTCAACTACTCGTTAGAAAAATGAAAAGGGATATAATTATAGTAAACTCGTGACTGATGACGTTATCTCTAACTCGCACAACGACGCTTTGTTTTCGTCAAGCTGTCTGTCACACAGCAATGCAAACGTTTTTCTTATATTCTATGTTAAGAACACTCTGTCGTCCTATTTAAGTTTCTTAATAAATAAGAAAAGGTAAATAACTTAAATGCTATTAGGTACTATAATGAAGGCGGGTCTTATCAAACGGCAGTTTCAAGAAAATTAGGGATAAGGGTCACTTTCAAACGACTAGAACTATAGGTGAATCTAGGCATCAGTTCCAACTCTAGAAAAACAGGAAAGAAACGTACATCTTAGTTCTTTTTTACCATCTAGTAGTGGTCATCATATTTATCAATAACCTGAGAAGTCCACTGCTACGTGCCTTCTTCATTCCAGGGAGAACGATTTCAATCCCTCTATTTACCCACCGACTTCCACATTATCAGTGCTGAAGGATCCATCTGCTGAAGGACGACCTACGTACACTTCGTCTTTTGGTTCGTGGTCGCTAATTCCCTATTCAAGAACCTTTATTTTCTAGCAGTTGAGGATCCTTCGATGGCTTGCCCACTGTCACTATATCTTGCTTATTCTGAGACTTGTCAGTAACCTTGGCTTTTATACGGATTTCCTAATTTCTGATTCTGTCACCTGTTCTGTACTTGTCGTTTATTTGCATGTTATCTCACTATACCCCCACAATAGGTACGATACCTAACCAATGTAGTTATCACAGCCAACTCCTTATTAGTTCTCTAATCCGTTTTAACGCACGAATGGAAATTTAACTTCGGTGCTGAAATTTGAGAAGCCGTAAGGTTTGACAATACTATCGGATTAGGTATTGTCGGAACTTTGTAGGATTCTATAGAAATCAGCTTACCGATAAATTGTCCAGTAAGATTTTAGTTCCATACCTACTTGTACCGAGTACCTCACATAGCGCAGGCACTTGGAATTCTTCTAAGCTAAAATAAAAAATGTATGCAATTATAAAGTAATTTTTATCGTGTGGGCTTGACAGAGTACTTATAGACATTTGTATGATGCACATAGTCTGTGTCTGCAATATTTGTTATGTAATTATTTATTATTTATGCTTAGCTTTTTTATATTATAAATACATACAATATTGCATGTGTAGGTATCATAATAATCATAATATGTTGCAAAACATTTTGAAACTAGTTTAATAAAGTGACCAAACCAGATGCTTGGCCGGGGTTGGGACACGATCCCGTTACTTCCCGTAACCCGAGACAATAGCCGTCTGCCGCGAGTGCCAAGTATAACAAATGGTGCGGTTCTCTGCTTCCTGGCTAGAGTGTTATATGGAGTTATTTTAATCAAAGTAAACACTTCTGAACGTGAAACAAAATTAATTTTCTTACCACTACAAAAAATTACAAATCACTGCAAAAAGTGGCCTCTTCTTCCGTTAGGTTGACAAGAAAACAAAAATGAAGGTAAAAGAAAATATCGGCCCCAAAGGTAATACGTTGAAGACACGAAAGTCTAGATCGCGACCGAATGGGGTCTTCATTATAGGCCTTGATTTGACTATCATACTCAATATGAAAATACGTAGCTTCGATAATGGCCAGCGAAAAATTCAGCCCGCGTGGATTTGAACTCGCGGGCGCCGGCATCAATGTATTTTTATCTGGTAGTGGTTTCGTCTCCACCAGCAGCGCATAGAGATAAGCGACGAAAATAAGCTTTTATTTCGGTTTGCGTATTAGGTACACGTGCGTTACGTATGTATAATTGTTTTCAATAATTTTATTAGGATTGATATTGTTACGTCACTAGTGATATTGCTTGAAAGTTTTTGTTGGAATATTCTTGTTCTTATATTCTTTCTATATCAATTAGGCTATAATAAGTGTTTTTAATTATTGTTGTGAATTTTGCTTCGCTTAAAAATTTAATTCATGTGTTTTCTTACCAAACGGAAACCATAACTAGCAATTTCAGATAGCTGATAGACTACATGCATTCTTCTCTACCTAGAATACAATATGACACACCCAGACAAAGAACAAACATCTGTGTTCTATACACAAATGTGCTTGTTTGGTGGGGATCGAACCCATAACCTACAGCGCGGAAGGCAGAGCTACCACCAAGCTGTGACGGCTGACGAATTGTGGCAAAAGGAATAATTCCATTGATTCATTTGAATCCCATGGCGCGCCCACATACAGCGGATGTGTGTGCAGTAACAAGCCGCGCCGGTATTGTGCAGACATCCTATCCGCCGACATTGTATGAGTGCTGTGCAAAATGCGTTGGTAGCTTACATACTACGAATAAACCAGCACTAATTCATACGTCCATGTTAGAACAGAATCGTTCTCGTATGCAGAATACTGGTTATTTTACTGGTGGTTTGTAACACCCTAACCGAACATCTGAAACATACCTAGCCCGCGTAGACTAAAGATACCATACCATATTATTATTTTGTATCCTTTAGATCTTTATAGAAACAGTAAGGACAAAGTTTTAAGTTTCTTATATTTTCTTCTAGGCTTGGTCTTGAGGAATGGCGCTATAAACCACAATGAAAAAGTTGTTATAATAAAGGTTAAAAGATAAAACCCAAAACTAAATTCATATCTCAAAAGTCGCCTTGATTCTAATAGCTGTAAAAATATTCCATATACATCTAGATAAATATTGTACAGGTAACTAGAGATCGTCGCACCCGCCAGCGACAAAAATAGCTCAAGACGATCTAGTCATAGACTGTAGCCTATACTAGCATAGTGGTAGTGCACTTGCCGATGTCATGGACTGGGGTTGATGCACTAGCCTGAAATAAACGTGCACTTCGGTGGGGGACATAGACGCAAGGAGTAGTTTGAAAAAGATCGCAGTGGGAGAGGTATCTTGACACATTGGGACCTACCTATTTAATAAATATGTACTCGAACCTTTTACAATCTGCGAGAAATACTCATGATTTTCTTATCTAATTCTTTTACAATAACATATTGTTCCTTTTATTACTTTTCACCTGCTGGATTACGAATGGAGAGTACAATTGTTAGGGACATTGTTGATGTGTAAAATAGAGATAAATAGAGAATTTTTATTATCAGTTGCTTTTGATAGTTTTTCCTAAGTTTCTCTTATAGCTGTCGAACGAGTATCTAAATGTGGACAACACAACCGCCAAATAAAAAACATAGAACAAGAACTATGACCAAATTGGTGTGCTGGTGCTTGAAGCCAAAGTTACGAAGTTAATTTAGCTAATTCTGGCAAAGATCAAAGAACCATGCAAATAGGAAAAGGGAAACATTATAAATCATTGCCTGCAGGTGAAACAAAACAAAATAAAATGGAGCTATGAAATTTTACGTTTTAGAAGATTACCGCCAAGCCTATGAAATGCCGCGTTCAAACGAGCTGCTGGCTCGTTGCCATTACTGAAGATAGAAAGTCTGATTTTACTGATAGAAATATAGAAAACTATAAAGAAATAGCGGCCGCTCGCAGCGTCGCCCGCGTGCCAGTTTTTTCCCGATGCCGTTATTTTTTCGGGATAAAAAGTAGCCTATATGTTAATCCAGGTTACAATCTATATTTATTCCAAAATTCATTCAAATCGGTTCTCTGGTTAAAGCGTGAAATAGTTACAAACATCCATCCATCCATCCATCTCTCTTATCTTATTACCAAGTAACTACTGGAGATTCTTGAAGGATGTTTAAGGGGGTAGTTAGAGGTACGGTCATTTGGTATATACTCATATTTTTCAGGTATTCTATACGTGGTAGGTTGCAAGCCCATCGCCTGAAAGAGCTGTTTTAAAACTCAGTTTTGCATTTACTCGAGCTTTTGTTTAGAAACCTATAGTGGTTATCTAAAAAGTAGGGCTGTGCATATTCAGTCAGTCATGACAAAGATTCTTTTACTTGGTGTATATCATTGGTATAGTAGCAAATATGAGCTTGGTACTGAAGTAATAGTTATGATGATCGATTACGAATACCTATTCCTGGCATTATAGCCTTAGGTACTTAGATATTCTCACTGTCTATGATAAATCATGTTATGAAGAATCAAAGGATGCAACTAAATTTGCTGCGGGCTCTGCCTACGCTATTGCGCAGGAAACTGCCTGATTAGAGATCTAGGCTCCAGTCCCAAGCTCTGTACATCCTACATTCCAACAGGATTATGCAACATCTTATACTCCTGACTCCAGCCGTCTACTGAATATCAATAAAGAGTTCTGATTTGTAGATTTTGTATTGCAACGTGTGTAAAAACACAGAATTCGTAACATTAAAGAATTAGAAAATAATTACCTATCTAGTTCCCAAAACTTTCATAAAATTTAAAAGCTTAAGATGTTTTAAACAAACTTCGAGTTGAAGCAATAATGTAGGTACTAAATCGCTGGTTCCTATGCTCTTGGCTGGGCTTGTTATTGGCATGTTTGTTTGCAGCCAAAATAAACCAGCACTTGTATTAAGTGCCCAATTCAATCCACTCAGCTATACTGACGAATGTGGGAACCTTTAAACCAACGATACGCAACGATCTTTTGGAAAAAAGTATAAAGGAAGTAATTGTTTCAACCTAAAATGGCTCCCGGGGTAGATTACGTAACTGTTGTTAGAATCAGAATCCTGTTGCCAGTATTACAGATTTACTTTAGCATCTGTCAAATTTGACACTTGCAACCAAAGTTACGCAATCACCTTCCTGATATAATAACGAAACTTGTAAAGGTCTCGATCAAACCTTTAAAAATCTGTTGACTCAAAGTAATTAATTTCAATTTCAAAAGCGTTTGGATTCCTTCCAACAGGGTATTATCTAGCTGATAGTTGCTATGCCAAAGTAGATTGTTCTTCCGATGCCAATACCAATGTGATTTGGCAGGCGCGTGTATCCTTTGCAGCGTAAACAAGATATTTTTATTGATTTGTTTTATAACAGAATGTAGCTTATCAGCTGATTCCGAGAAATGTGTTCGATTATTTTCTTAACGGTATGTTTTTATTTTTCATTTTGTTGTTTTTTATGTAATTGTCTGCAAGGGTACGTTTGTGGACCCATTTTTATTCAATGGGTAGGTACGCCACGCTTGTTGTCTAAGGTTAAAATATTTTTTCCTTTTCAGGGGCACTCTGGGAAAAGGTGACGGAGAATCACGGAATGAGGGTAATTGTCCCACTGCTACTCCAGGCTCTATCGATTCTGGGATCATAGTTTTAAAAAGTCCCGGTAACTAAAGGTCGACAATCTTTAGCTTAGCTGTGTAGATATCATGTCAAGTCCTTGTTGCTAGTTTTATCAGTTTTGTATCAGAAATTTGGAACGAAAACCTTGTTTTCGATTCTTCAGTTTATTATTCATAACCCCTATGTGCTAATACCTCTGGGTGAGAGATGCTAAACATTTTGTGCGGCTTTCTAAAAACCCTTTCGTTAAATGATACCACGAATATGTAATATCAGGCATTACATTTATCATTGCGCTTGTATCAATGTCAAAGAAGAACAAGTTTGTCGACCTACAAGAACCTGAAGCACTTTTTAAAAATGTTTCATTGTTTGCAGCTTCGGACAAGACTACCGGCTCGGCCGAAGCAGATTTCACTGAAAACGACTAAATACCTACCAGAACCTTATTCAAAAGTAGAAGACAAAATCTTATAAAAATGTATGCTCTTAATCAAATTTCCTAGTACTTAAGGCTGATGTATAAAATATTCTTGTCATTGTCACTTACATACCATTAAAAAGAGATGGTAGTAAACAGATCACCCATTTTAGCTGATGGAAACATTAGCTATTTATATAAAGTGGACTAGGCATATTTTCTAAAAAGGCTTGTATCTTTTTCACATTAAAGTTTCTACGTATGTTTTTGCTGTTTGATGTCTATCATCTATTAAAGTGTTATGCTGGAAATATGTTTCATGATGTTTGGAATAATAGTTTTATTGTCACGCTTTAGCAATAATGTTGGACATTGTATTCAACAAAAAGCTACAGGGTAATTTAAAATTATCTTCCTTTTCATAGTTTTAAAATACTCAAATTCAATAAATGTCCAATCGGATAACACAGGTTCAATACTTGTCTAAAAATGTTTATCAGTAGCTTGCCACTCGTCATCTTGCAAGTGATAATTCAACAAGCGACCTTCACGGTACTAGTCAAGTTCAATACCGGTGCCAATATGCTATGTGGAGAATCACGAAACAGACGTTACGTCACGTTGTAAAAATAATGGTAATAGAATTTTCAAAGCAATAGCTTTGCATTTTTGTAACATAAAAAAAAGCGGCTCAAAATGTCGTACATTCTAGATAGGTACATATTTCAAATTTATATCTTAGCAAAAAAGAGATAGTATTAAAGTTGTAGTTACTAGTTAAGGCTACAAGTAAAGCTTCTCGCCAAATTCGGTACTCTATTTATTTTTATTTGTTTACGTGTAGGGGCTGGCTGCCGAGTTCAGAAATGCAGCAAGCGGGTGCAACGGGTTCCACTGCCCCTCCGTCGTTTCCTCCGCTGTCCATCCCGCCGGAAAAGAAGGATGTATAAGTTAGACCTCTTTTATAATCATTCCATTAAGCTGGGTTTGTATTCACACCTTCAAATATATTTTTAGAGCCCCGCACCCGCTGCCAGTAAGCCGGCGGCCGCTCCAACACCAGCTAAATAGAACTGAAGTTTATCTTCCACCTTCAGCTTTTAGGCGGTCAGATGTGATGCTGGTGGGTGGTGGTGCGCCTTTGTATTTTAGTGGAAATTAAAAGCAGTAGTTCGAGGGCTAACCATGTACACCCAATAACCGCATGGTAAGCATAGATCAGACATCATCACCGTCATAGAATAGAAAACACTTTACTTCATAACATGAAATAATAATTTACAGAAAAACTTATTAGGTACGATGGGCGATCTCTATCAAAAACGATCTCTGAAGAATAAAATAAATAAATAAATAATGCCGGACGATCCACACAGCATCATCTAGCCCCAAGCTAAGCAGAGCTTGTGTTATGGGTACTAGATGACTGATATACTTAATACAATATTATATTACATACATAGATATTTTTTTATTATACATAGAAAATACCCAGAACACCCGGAATAAATATTTGCAGATCGTACAAACATTTATCCCAAGGCGGGAATCGAACCCGCAACCTCTGCGTCGCAGGCGGACATTCACCCGCCGCGCCACATCGGTCGTAAATTAAGATATAGAGCCTCCCTCTTTACGTTTAAAGGAAATATGATTAATCCACCGAAAAATGTTAAAATTAAATTAAGCCTGGTTTTAGTATTGTTCTTTTAATAACGGAATATGTAATTCCCGTAGAATTCATGCGACTGCTGACATGGACTATCACCCAGATCACATCAGTCTTGTCAGATGTCGGAAAAAGACTCAATACATCCTCACTTTCATCCGTGTAAGTATATCATCTTTAAACCTTCCAGAAAGTTGTTTAGTGTATGTTCAGTTATTTTGTTAAGATAGTTAAGTTAATTATAAGAATACGACAGAGAGAGCCTAAGATTACACGGTGTAGTTACAGGCACACGAGGCTTAACACCAGTATGCCTCAGGTTGATGGACGCAGAGTGGTGCATCGTAAGGGCACGTTTATAATGAGCGTGACCTATGAGGCAATGCTCTGTTATAGGTAATGGTAACCACTTAACATCAGATGAGTAATCTGCTTATTCCATTAACGTCGTTCTATATACGATGTGATGTATCCAAGGCGGGAATCGAACCCGCAACCTCCGTCGCAGGCGGAAATTCGCCCACCGCGCCACATCGGTCGTTAAAGATGAAAACGTTAGAATTTCCCAGCTATTCGCCAATAGCTATCAGGTTTGTGACAACAACAGCAGGTATTGCATCATGTTTGCTACAATCGTTATCACCTATCAATATTTGCCACCTGCAAGTAACCACACAGGCAGGTATGTAATTGCGGTCGTTCAATATCAAAACGTCTGTACTCAAGTAAATCAAATGAAATAACAGACACCTGATACTAACACACAAGCCTCAAGTTAATGGACAATACTTTGTTATAGGTGATGTAACCACTTAACATCAGGTCTGCTTGTTCTATTTATGAGTAAAGAATCACACTCAACATGTCTGCTGGACATACTCATAGAAGTTTCTATACGTATCCAAGAGAAAGATTTTAAGGTATAGGTAAGTCAATCGTCAGGGCAAAATCGCGACATTAGATACCTATAGTTTACTAAATGGTTTTAGCTATATGTGTTTTAACTGTAAACAATATTGTTGCCAAGTGCTCTAAACGCATCTTTCATGACGCACGCAGTTTGGTTCAGATACCTACTAAATTAAGCTAAGCATGATTTATCTACATAGGTACATATATTTGTTAATTGTGTCACATAGTACGTACAGTTTCTATTCTGCTCGTGATGTGATGTTTTGACAGCTATCATAATGATCATAATGTGTACCTCCCAGTCTTTAGGTACCCGTACCTTTAGCCTGGCTATGTTTATTTGTGTAATCAGTTCACTTGGGGTGATATATTAGTTAAGCTTAGGTAGGTACACATACCAGCTTTGTTAATTTTCTGAAAGGTTTAATAGAATTCCCCACGCCTATAAACGTAGCATAAATTTAAGCAGTACTATCTGTTTCTATGTATTTTATTTTATTAATAACAAAATCCACAGCTCTTCAAAAAATAAATTATATATTATCTAAACCTATAATATAATATCTAGCTATCAACGAACGAACGAAACTATAATAAATAAAATAAATAAAAAATATTCGATTACCTACCTTACCTATTATTCGGATGATATGATTTCCAAGACACACAGAATCTTTAAATTTAAACGTAAAGTTATGCTTTTTATTCTAACGCGACCTTCGTTCCGCATTATTTTTTATTATTATTACCTAATTTGTCATTTTTATTACTTATTATCCAATTCCGGACTAAGATAAAACCAAAAATCATAAAAATTGGACTTTCTTCTAAACATGAACCATACGACCAAGATGAATATGATTCAATCTCCAAATTTCGCTATTTTCAACTCTTTTTATAATTTATAAAAGATCTGTTACAAATGTAATCATTTTTCGGAATAGTCTGCAAGAGAGTTGAAAGCGTTTCGAATCGATACAAAAGCCATAAAACCTACAATGTTTTTTGAGAAAGTAGTAATAGCCAATTCGAGATGAAGCTGTTAGAAAAAATAAGGCATTATGTTCTTGAATATGAACGGATTTTTCGCGATTCAGTAACTTTTTCCTAAAATCGTCACCACTTAAGAGTTTAAAAAGTTTGTATTTTCCTATCATTACTATGGTTACTAGATTAAATTTTTTAGATTTTCATAAACATTTACCAAACGCGCGATGTGACGCGGTGGGCGAACGTCCGCCTGCGACGCAGGAGGTTGCGGGTTCGATTCCCGCCTTGGGATAAATACAAGTTCGATTTGCAAATATTTATTACGGGTGTTCTGGGTGTTCCTATGTATAATAAAAATTATCTATGTATAATAATAATTATACATATAATTATATTAATATGTATAATTATTAGTATTGTATTAAGTATATCAGTCATCTAGTACCCATAACACAAGACATAGACAAATGATAGATGTCATATTAAAGGTTCCCTTTTTTATTTCGAAGTACGGACCCCAAAAATAGCGTGTAACTGATAGGTAGTTTAAATTTAACATTTAAATTTAAAATGTCGTGCTGAACACTTCGTGATTTTTGTTGTTAGAAATTCTGTAAGACATTCTATTCTAAGTGTGGTCGTGAAAGGGTGTTCTCTTCCGAGATTTACTCTCGTTCGCGCACAGAATGCGGTTTGGGCGGACCGGGGCTTGTCTCCATTCCACCTGGATACATTATAATGCTACTTGACTTCTTCAAGGCATCTGGATTAACAAACTGGCTGCGCCTGGATTAACTTAGTTTAGAAGACATTCCAAAGTTTTATGGTTTTTTTTATGTAACCACTGTGGTTTTATTTAATCCTCGTTAGAATCTTCGACGACCTTGATACTTGAGCTGGGGTAGTATAGATAAATCGCACGTTGAAAACAAAGGTGACACTTAACAAAAAACTACATTTTTCAGTATGGCCATTTAAAGTTTTTGTAATTTTTCTGGGATCAATAACTCAACTATAAATTGAGAATGACGTACTGTTGTGGTTTTAAATAATAGTTCAGATATTATTTTATCACATTTTAGTTGATTTTAATTAAATTATTCGGTAGATATGGCAGCAAAAATTAATTTAAAAAAATGTTCAGTAAAGTGCCACTTTTGCTCTAACATTATCAAGTGTTGTTTTGCGTAGTGCCTTAAATTTCAAAAAAGTTCAAGCATAGTGCCACTTTTCTTCTTAAACTGACAAGTATTATTTTGCATAAGGCCCTTAGACTTACTGACACTACACAAAATATGACACTTTTTCACTTACCCCACGAACAGTTATCGCCGGTGTCCGGGCACAAACTGGTTTAATGTCGGTTTTTGTTTAACAAACCAGCTCAAAACCTTAAAGTATGAAGTGACACATGGTGACGTCTAGGGGTGTCTAAGTGAACTATAAGGAAACGGATCTTTGGAGATGACGTAGTTTTTCCCGTAGATCTCAAATGTCGCTGTAACTCAATACCGCCAAATTTTGGATAGTGTCACTTTTGTTTTCAACGTGCGAAATGTCAAAGGGTAAAACGGGACCCTATTGCTAAGACTCCGCTGTCTGTCTGTCTGACTGAGAGTTAACATTTTACAGATGATGTATCCGTTTTTATTATAAATAATGGTACGGAACCCTTTGTGCGCGAATTGCACAAAGATCGTAGGTTCGATCCCCACCGAGAACAAACATTTGTCTGGGTGTTATATTGTATTTTAAGTATGTATTTACAAAAAATAAAGCATATAAGTGTTCTATGAGTCATCTGGTTCCCATAGTACAAGCGATGCTTAGTTTGGGGTTAGATGATGTTGCGTAAAATGTCCACAAATATTTATTTATAAGGCCTGTTTAGGCTTAGTTTCAAGACTGATCTTTTTACATCTGTGGTTAAGTCTATGCATAGTGCATTGGCACAAGACACCGACGCACGTTTTTGGCAATATCTCCGTACGGCAATGGACACCAGTGCGTTGAAATGGAAGTGTGCAGCGGAGTCATCGACCGCTGCAGTGACTCATGCACCTCCTATTGCGGCATTACTCGCAAAAAAGCGTATTCAACTTGTCTGTAAAGTTAAGTTTAATAGATAATCCATCCGTCCTGCGAGACCCACGTTTGATACAAAGTGATCATAAGATTGCTTTGTTTTTTTGTCTGCTTCATAATCACTTACCACCAGATGAGATAGAAGACACACAAGATTTGTCACAAGTCTAAGGGTTTTAAAGTCAATAACTTTAAAACCCTTAGTCAAAGTTAAAGTCAATAACTTTAAAACCCTTAGTCGATTGCTTATGTATTCAAGAATGGTAGATTGTATCTTGAGGCAAACTAAAGTCCGCTTGCACAACAATCTGATTTAGATGTTAAACGTAGTTAACTTCCTAAATGCATTTAGGGGCTCGCTAAATACATTTATAGTGATCGTTGTGCAAGCGGGCCTTACTAAAATAATTTTCTATTCATGTCTCACTCAAGTTAGTGTGTCAGAAGAACAAACAAATATTTTTTTAAATAGGTACCTATGAGGTACCCTAACCTTATTGCAACTGTATATATAGTTAATCAAAGTATAGACTTAGATGATTTGATTTAAATCAAAACATTAATTGGAGCTGTATTTATTACTGTTTTACTCTCAACTCCAAGGTACTTGACAAGTATCTTTGAAAAATACGTGACTGTGGACACAGAAAAGTAGTATTAGGTACAAATAATAAGGATAACTTGATGTTTTTCACAAAACACTGAAATTAAGTAGGTAGGTTAGCTCTGATGGCGATGAGCTACCAACTCACCTAGTGTACTTCATCATTTCATTGACTCATTGATGACTTAGTTTGTTACCTATGCTTAGTTTAATTTTAGCGAGAATTTAAAACACCTACTTAACGGAAAAACCGGTTTCGATTTTAGCATGAGGAAACCCGCTTATTCGGATGAATCGGTCAGTGACTTTAGAATTAGTAAATAAAAGGTATTTTTCGTATTATCGTCGTATTTAAAAAAAAACTAATGTAATCTGTGGTAATACTTACAGTGTGAATGGTCCCTTTTAAGTCATACCATTGCTTCGTTCATCTGTGGTTACCTGTGCATCGTTCTGCGCGGTCACCATTTGGATGGGTGACCGTTAATTTGACTTCATAATTATATTTAATCATTTATTTATTGCTTCGAGTTGTAAGCTAGGTGTGTAGGTATGCCGGAGAAATTACAGGCAAATGAATCTTCATACCTGTACCTATGCCTCAGGTTGATACACGTAGGGCACATAACGAACGTGTACGCGAGGCAACACTTTGTAATAGGTGTTAGGTAGTAACCACTTAGCATAACACACAACAAGAATCGCAGTACTGGCTTATACATTTGTACGTTACGTTGTCGTTCCCGTTCCGTCTCCCAGTCGGCCATCACAGACTTGCCACAGCTCACGAACTAACTTACCTTTATCTTTCCAGGGACCATCAAGGCAATGTTGAAGCATATGCTGAGGGAACTTTGTCAAAATGTGGAATATTCGCATTAAAATATGATAAGCACAAAATAGTCATAGTACATCAGTCAAACGTTGTAAAAATAAAATTGCATCTTATCCTACAAACTTCGTCTTTTAATTGCTATCAGCATCAGCTTGAAGAAGCCAATGATGAGCATAGGCCTCTCTCATACGTTTCCAAAACAGTTTTGAGCCTTCCCATAATACTGACTTCTAGTATTCTAGCAACAGCTATGGGCTTGAAACATGACACGTATGGAATATCAACTACTGCAAAATGTGGGTTCCAATGTAAGCATCATCATCTTTCTGTTCTCATCCCACGCTAATCTCCTGGACCCAGGTCCAGACCTGACCTGGGAACGGTACAACAAGTTTTCTTCTTCTACTCTCTTCTATCAGTCGTCATCTGTGTTCACTTCTTTCTTGCTCATATCATCTTTTACACAATCCATTATTATTTTCGTTGGTCTACCTTTATAACCAGAAACATCCAATCCTTCGCGTTTTATGACTTTCATCCATTTGCATGACATATCCATACCACGCTAACCTATTACAGCTCAACTTCTCCGTCTCAGGCGTTACTTTAAAACGTCCTCTAGGAGGTATTCTTATATCTTATTTAATCCATCCTTGTCACTCCACTCCACACATCCATCTCAACATTCGCTTTTCTACTGTGTGCACTCTTCTCTCATTCGTTTTTATGGCTTCCCAACACTCAGATCCGTTTACCGTAACCGTTGTTTACTGTTGGGCTTATGCCCCATTATCTCATACTACCAATTATATTTTATTGCATTCTTAAAGTCCTTATTCTGTCCAAATAACCGATATCTCCATATCTTTCTAGGATATGCTAGGTCAAGAACTACATAATATTGCGAGTTCCATCAAAATTGGGTGACATATTATATAACATCCAAACAGCTATACATAGAATGTAGCATAATTCTAGTAGGGTTTATGAATAAAATACATGTTTGTAAATCCAGATTGAACTGGATAATATTCCGAGGGCGGGGCCGGAAATTACTTGTATTCACCGCGAATGACATGCACCCATTGAGATGGGCATAAGTATGATGGATGACACACAATGGCCCCTACAGGGTGTCCTAAAAGGCTTGCTATACCACAGAAAATCTATAGGTAGACTAGGCTTTTATGGAAATTCGTAGAACTAAGATCGACCAACTTTCAGAATCCGCAAGTCAGTTACTAAGTAGAACTGACTACGTCTAGGGAATAAGGTTCCCGAATGGCAGTAACAAAGCGCCAGACAGCCCCTCGCGAGATGTGCACACAACGTTCTAAAAATTACGAGAATTCAGTGAATTGAAGGCTAAATTGTTCTTAGGTACTGGAAATATACTCGTATACCTAAGACATTTGTTTCTGTGGATTATGGCACCAAATAAAGTTCAAAGGAAGTATACCTATTGATAGTTGTTCTTTCGTCTTTTTTCTTAGATGATGTCTTCCGAAAATTTCAAAACAATAATCTTTATTTCGTCAACTACTTTTTATTAGTCAGATTCTATATCTGACTAATAAAAGGTAGATGATGAAATAAAGATCATATTGGGTTTCAAATCTCTTATATCTTATCTCTTTATCTCTGCTCTTATCTTCACCATCAGTCAAAAATCCACTTCTGGGCATGTACCTGTGCCAACGTTTTCAGGAAAAATTATCTCAAGCCATCTCCATTCATCAACTTTCCGCGATTCCAAGTGTCGTCGGTCATGAAAGAATGTCGTACGCTTTACCACGGGTAGGTACTTTTTCAGTGATAAAGATGCTTATTTAGGTATCAGGTAAGATTAGAAATTAGACATTTGTCCCAATACATTGGAATAAAGGATTCAAACCCCCCCCCCTAACAAATTCAGATGGGGTGTCATTAATCGAAGACGATACCTAATCATAACTTTTGTAAAAAATCCCACGCTCTATTAAATACCTACAAATAAGTAGCAACAAAACCAAAATCATTTTACCGAACTGCAAACTATCATTTTTAACAAAACCACAGATAGCATAATCGGACTTTGATAGTCATTGCGGCACCTTATTTCTTATCATAGTGATATATTAATGTTCGTGAAAGTTCCACGATGTTTCCAACGATCATCAGAGTGGTCACGCGAAAATGGTTACGGATCTACGCCGGGTTCTGCTTATTGGTGATAGTTTTTCTTGTACACGCGTTGAGTGCCAGGTATGTAACGAGGTTTAGATTAGGAATGAGTTTGAATCAAGAAGGTTGGATGTACATAGATTGTACTTAACGCCTGCCTATTGGACTGGCTATCTCAAGACACGCTGTCATAGATTAGATATAGATAAGTAGGTAATTTTTGCCGCTGCTGGTCGAAACATTTTTATTAGCAGGTAGGAGCCAAAACTTTATTTCATTTTCAATTCAATTTAAGTTGGTAAATGCGTATTTTATCTGGTTTTATCAAATAGATATGACAACTTTGGTTTGCCATTTCTCATGGCTCAAAAAGTTCAAGAAGTTGATCAAACGTGAGCTGGAAAAAGTATTTGAACTTCACAAACGACTTGTTTATTTACTTTTATCTACTAAAAAGTAATGTTTTTAATAATAGATTGCACATATGGACTAGGGTAAGTCCATATGCGTAATCTATTATCAAAAAATTTCCCGTTCAGTCAGTTTCTAAAAAATATGCGTGTGACTTGTGACTCCTTGATATCAATTTCTTATCAGCGATATCGAATGAAAGATTGACAATATCTCTGCAATGTATCGAAAATCGTATGAGCCATATGAATTATGTCACTACTCCAAATATCATTTTTAAATAACAATCTAAACATGTGTATGTATCAAAATATGAGTAAGTGCGTCTGTCTGAAGTTATGTAGGTATAATGTCAGTCATCAGTGCCTAATCTGCATTAAATGACGCATTTTTACTGCGGCATTGGGTGCTGGGATGATTAAACGTGCTGGCATACATCGGTTTGGCCAATGCTCCAACCAACCAAATAGTCACGCACTGCAGCTTGCGTTACGTTCAAAAAACAATTGCCTAAGGTTTTAACATTAGGTACCTAGGTAATACCATCTTTATAATAATGACCAGCTTCACAGCTCAGTTGGTAGTGGATTGTGAAAGCTTCGCTTAGTTTCGGGTTGGTTTAGTGTTATGTAAAGTTTCCTGGCTTCGGGTGCTTGACAAGCGGGTTGGTGTTATGTATATCTCAGGAGATGATGCTACACATTCCCAAGTACGTTCCTTCAGTCACTTGGCGGATTGGAGATCGCAGCGTTGTTGGTAAGACAGAAGATAGGTACTGCGGCCTATCCCCCTGGTACGTTCCCTTATCACCTCATACGACATCCCCGGGAGTTGATGAAGAGGTCCCATTCTTTTTTGGGATTATCACAGGCAGAATTTACGTAAAACACAATCAACCTTTAAAAGCAAATTAACATTAACAGACTTGCGGTTCTACCTTCATCATCGATATTACCCCTTTACCAGCGTCTGTTTTTCCTGAACACTTTAATCTGAATCTCTTTAAAGGCAAGAGTGAATAGGTGTCTAGAACGTGCTGTTTCGTCGTCACACCAAGGGGCTGATCACGAAACTTCGGTTAGCATCAAAACCTTGTCGCATGTGTCAAATATGACAGACACATGCGACTGGATTTTGATGCTAACAGAATTACATGAAAGGGGGCAGGTGACATTGAAGCCAAAGGATAGTCTATCAATATTAAAAAAACAGGAGAAAACAGCTGTTAAATTTTGAATTTGGAAGCGCAATAAAAAACATGGCAATGTGCCGTGCCAACATTCGGCTAGTGGCACTGACATTGCCCGGCTAAGGCCGATAAAAATAGGGCAAGGTCGATACATTCAGAGAGTTATATAATTTGACAGCGGGATATTGATGAGGGAAAGCGGACAACGACCGGGCGAAGGTCAGAACATGTTACTTTGAATTATGTGTCCGCTGGGTCTATTATTCATGTAATAACAAGCAGTAGCGACGACAATGTTGACAACAGACGGTAACTTCAGTAAGACAGTACTTCCTTTCCTTATAGATCAATCAACATAGCTAAATTCTTTATTTTTAGCTTCAGCATAGCCAAACGCAACGGTTGTCCGGGAGATATCGCACCCACAGTAGGAAAATGCTTTTATGCATGTAGGCCTATTTGAATATCTACTAATCTACTATGGCAAAATTAAAATACTTATCCGAATACAGTCCTAGGGTGAAAAAACATTGATGACTAAGTTCCTAGGCAGTGTGACTTGACGTAAGGGCGAATAAAGCTCTTCAACTCTTGAGACAACCCTTCTCTGAAGCTTTCTTTCAGCATTATGCGTTTTACTTGCATGCAGTTAGTACGCAGCTTTTTAAAAGTACCTACCTTAATATGTTACTGATTTCGTAAAACGTTTTCCTTGTATCAAGCGAACGACTTTTCTACGATAAAACCAGATTGTTTTGCCACAGTCTGGTAGTTGCAGATTGCAAGGACGAATATCTAAGGATAGTGTACATCAACCCATATCAATAGACTCGGGGCAACGTTGAAATAAAATACAACTAGGTAGGAAGTTCTGAAAATAAACTACGATGTCACACACTTCCAGAGGTACCTTAGACTTATGTCCCTTAAGACACGCACGATGCCACCATATGCGATTAGGTACCTACATGTGATCGACTTAAGGCGGTGGTACTCGCCAACGACCTTGAGGAGTCTGTCCATACTGAGTTGCACTGCCGCCCGTCGCCCGCACAGGGACCCGCGCGCATTCTATTTCATATCGCATTCAAGAAATAATTATTTGTAGCCTAATGACTTATTAGTTCGAACTGCCAATTGTTCACTTTGTGATAAATACTTTGACAAATATTTGTGTGAAAAAAAAATACTAAAAATCAATACCGTTTAGACGAAATAACCAAATTTAAAATAAAAATTGCTTCACTTTGGATATTTTTTTCATATAGTAATAATATAGTTAGAATTATTTCAATTGTTCAAATTAAAATTTTGTCTTTAATAAGCAATATATATATTTTTTGGACATTTATACTCACTCATCAAAGAGAAATAACACGGAGAAAACCTCTCGTTGGCGGATACCACCTCCTTAATCATTTAAGTCGATCACATGTAGGTACCTAATCGCATAAGCCATAATCTAAGACAGCCATATTTATCTGAACACGTGATTCGTCATTCTTCATGTGTTTCAAATACAAATAGTCATAAAATTGTCTGATTTGTAGATAGTGTGCTCTACAATGGTACGCACGGGTAGTATAAACCTATACATAACCTATATATATATATACTAAACATTAGTTTAGTTTTGTTAAAATTACTTTTCTTTTAGTTTACATACTGTTTCTTATTCTTTTTCCGTTTGCTTTTGTTGGTTTTTTTGTGTAATCGTTCCTTTAGCGACAATTAATAAAATAATAGCTTCGTGTACAAAGTAGGAATCTGTTATTGGCAGTAAGTGTTGTTTATAAGTTTTAAGTTAATATCTCTAAGTGCTGTTGATTCTATGATTAATAAATAAAAATTAAAAAAAATAAAATAAAATAATAGAACTAGACTCCCAGTTCAGCTAAAACACATGTCAGATGAGATGAAGCCATATTTGTTAGTCAAATAACGCAAAGTAATAAACTGTAACAAACTGAATAGATACCTAACTAGGTAGGTACCTAAAATCTTAGGAATAAATGGTTATGAACAAGATGACAAAAACTAGCTATTTGTAAAAGGAAAATGGAGAGGAGCATGTTTCAGCCACTGACAGCCATACATAAAAGAAGAGGTCAAAGTCAAGTCAAAGTCAAAAATCATTTATTCAGTAATATCCGCAGGGATCATCTTGAAACGTCTTAAATCTAGGTGAATCTAAGCGCCAGTTCCTCGCGACCAAGCCTAGAAACTAATAAGACTGGAGCGAAACTAATAAGACGGCTTGAATGGAAGTGGTGGGCAAGTTATATTATGATGACTAGAAAACGTTAGGTGGGCAAATCCCTCCGTAGACCTAGACATGTTTAGGTTTAGGTTTTAGGTGACCCAGCTGACACGAGCACCCCCGCAAACTCGGCGGAAGTCGCTTCAATAGGTCCAGAGACATGAAACACTCCACAACCACACCGACCCCAGCGGCGGGGTCGAAGACGCCTACCCGTTAACGTCTATGCAGGGCGAAGAGTCTCTCCGTAGCTCCCTTCCCTGGCAACAGCCCAAGCCCAGCAACAGACCAATACCTAGGTCCGTACCTTAGACGAGTAAACTCGTCTAAGGTCCGTACCTAAGTGGTGCCCTTGTGCTCGTTGCTAATAGAACCATTTTTGTATTGGCGTAGCGACTTCTACACTCACCAGTAGCCGTAGGTAACGCCGTCGGAAACGCTAGGTGATTATGCCGGCATTTTAGTCCGTTTGAAAAGAAAGTAGGTAGGTGCGCAAAACAATGGAGGCAGAAAGTCTAGGGCAATTCGAATGCCATCCTATCAGGGAAAACACGCTCTACCTATTTTACAAAATCATCTAGTAGGTAAAAAAAATCAGTTAGATACTTAGGTCAATTCAATTAATTATTAATTAATTATTTAGTTAATTATGTCTGGAAGAGATCGCTTTTTGGCGATAAGACCGCCCATTGTACATTATCTGTTGTTGACTACTATTGTTTTTTGTTTTATTCTCTAGCTTGTAAGGTGTACAATAGGTAAAGAATTTTCATTCATTCATTCAAAAAACACAGGTTTTAGTGCCATTACCCTCTGACCATGGGTAGGTAGTACCTAATAAATAACCCTGTGATACCTTAGATTATGGTGGTCCATATTTTAGGGGTAATACCGCTTACGCTCAACCAAAGAGGTAAGTAGGTAACTATGTTAAAGCCTATTGTTTAAATTTAACTTCCGTTCTTTCGTTTCCGTTGAAATAGTGATGTCAGTTTTGCGAATCGATTGCAAATGCGAGTACAAATTACTATTACTTACTTAAGTTCACAGACTAAAAATAAATGTCTTGGCTATGTACTTTCTCACTGAAGAATAAAACTACCACTAATAATTTAAAATAAGAAAAAATCTGCTTCAAAATAATAAAAAAAATTAAACAAAACTTATTTAAAACCAAAAAAGTAGAAATATTATTAAAGAACAAGAGAAAAAAAAAGATAAAACAGTGACAAGAACAATAAAACTGAAATCAACGAGTTTTTTCATATAAAAATATGTTGTTTTACATATTTTTATAGATGGTGATGCCAGATTATAATACTTTAGCCAATTGTTCTATAGTATAGCCTAACTGAGTACCTATACCATCATTAAAGTATCCTCATTAGCGGCATCACGGAGAAGATTAATGATATGAAGTGGTTTCCCGGTACGACCTGCATACTATCAATGTGAAGATTTACACCTTGTAGTACTCTTAAATTTGAAATATTCGGACCACGCATTATCCTACCAATTTTAGTTATACAGCACTTGTCTTATAACAATAAAATTTGTAGGATAGAAAAGGAAACAAAACAGTATGAGTTTTAAGACTGTAATCCTCGGGCACGATGGATCTCCTTATGTTTTAATAGTTATAGTAGGGCTTTTTGTGAAGGGCTCGTCCACGGAAGTACCATGCTTATTTCCGCCTCCAAGTAGCAGTTCTGGTTTGAAAGGTGTGGGTGCCGGTGAAATTACAGGCACGTGGAGATTAATCGTATTGATTGTATGCCTAACGTTGAGGAACGTAAGGCAGTGCATCGTAGGGAATGTTCCTAACAAGTTGACCTGCGAAGCAATGCATTGTTATAGGTGATACGTAAAACTTCAAATTAGCTCTGCCATTTGCTTGTTCCGTCAGCAGTTTATGGCATATGATAAATACATCTTAGAGAGTACATATGTGCATGTAGGTAATGTGTGATAACAGTTTTATTGCAATTAAATTACCGAGTTTATTGGGGTAGAGATTATTGAGTTATGTCCGTCTATTGAACGTTAGCGGTGAAAAGTCACAGAAAAATTAAACTTCATAATTTTCTTTATCAAATTAGCCACAATCACCACCTACCTAAACCTAATTGGTCGTGCGATCTGGCAGCTAGGCAAGCATCAGCAGCAAGGCCAAGGTTGACAGGGAAGGGGGGGCGGGACGTCCGCGGGCTTAACGCTCGGCGCGGTCCCGCACTCCAACCATTCTGCACCTCGCAGTCGACTCTGACGGTTGTTCAAGTACCAGGTAAGCGGTGGCCACTTTAAATTCTAATCTACCTTCGTTAAAAACCTCGCCACCGATGTGCTTCGACGCGGCATAAAACCAAACGTAAACCTTTCGTGTGACAACATAATGCAAGTAAAGATGTGTTTTGATAAAGTCGAGTGCCGTTCCATCGATAAGATATTACCTGGTGTCATGAAGTTGAAGTTGCATTCCAATACCGCGCACGAAGGTAACCGGTGTGATATCAAGTCGGGGGAAGTTTCCCTCCCAAAAGTTTTGAAGCGGTACCCAAACGGCGGGAAGCGTAAATCCGCGTGCGTGGTGCGTGTCGCGCATCGATCCGACGACCACCCCTCACCCTCACCCTCGCCACTCCCGGCTCCGATACATTCATTTGGGCAAAATATCATTCCATCATTGCATTTAGAATTTCTCCGTTTCTTTTATTTATTTGCAGTAGTTTTAGTTGAGTTAGTGCATGTTTAGCCGCTAGTTATCAAATAAGTGAAAATGGGTGGTTGTGCGACGAAAGAAAACAAGGAAACCAAGCCGGCTGAAGATTCAGATGGGTGCGTATTATCTCAGACCGGCAGCATCGTGGCGCGACACAGTGATCAGTGTTTATAGAAAGAATTTGTGATTTCCAATTTGATTCATAGTATTTTAGCCGCAATAGCTTTGTTCATGTGACTCACGCACTCCGGGGTATAAATAATGCAAGCCGCAGTTTTATGAACCCCATTGAATTTTAAATTTGAATGAGTTGTAATGATGGCCAATGAACCTAAACGGGATGCGGGATATTGTCATGTCCGCACTATCCATTACTTTTGTTAGATATGTATCATTTTTAATCTGCGGGAATGTACTGTGTCTGAGCATGTTTCATTTTTCTGTTTAGAGCCTCGTAATCTAGTTTCGCATTCCCTAGCTTTTGACAACTACCCACCCACATTAGAAATTAATGGTTTTTTTGCCTCAAAACTTTTCTATTTCACCTTCAGCTAATACTTTCAGTGGTATAAAGTGAAGGTCGAGGAAAATAATATAATATTTTTTATGTGTACAGTCATTGGTTAATTCTATTGGTAGTGAATCGGTTCGTATTTAAGATGATGAAATTATGAAACTAATTTTACTCTGCAAGGTAAATTCTCTAGAAGGCTCTAGAAGGTATATAACATCAATGGCTGATTTAGGTAGCTAGTAGCCGCAGCAGGTACTTAATAGTTCGTGGAATGCATAAAGTTGATTCCGTAATCTGACCACCTTTATGAGCTGCCTGCATTACCTGCGATCTCGTATTAAAATGAATAAAGTAACAAGAAACTCGCGATAATACGTTCGTTGGCTGGTCGCGAGTGGGAGGCACGACTGCGCACTACAGAGCACACCACCGGTGCGCAGTGAGCTGACACATCCGTTCGACTTGCGCGTGTCGGTCAAGGCGACCTCTGGTGAAATTACGTAATTCCACACAAAATCAAGACGACACTCCAGGGTGTGTTCGGAAAACATTCCTATAGGAGACAGTTCGCGGTCACCTTCCTTTCCGTTACTAGTTAGTCGTAATACTTTGATAATCGTGGCTTTAGAGTAAATCCATCGCCATGAATTATAAACTGAAAGTAACAATACCAGTGGTCGTTTGTGGTGGAGCCGTTCTCGTGTATTACCTCATCAGGCGGTTTGTAAAGTTTTGCATAAAATATTAACTAGTTACCAATCAGAGCTTAATAGTTTCTTACCTTTTTTGTTTAAACTTAGGTACCCTACCTACCTACCTGCATTGGTAATATCCACTTATCAATTACATTTTAGGTAGTTGTACCTACCTAAAAACTACATAGACCACATAATTCAACATAGCTTTAATCTACCCCACAATTATTTCTAAAGTATTATGACGTCATTTTTAGTGAACCTAAAACATGTTTCTGTTAAACTTTTCCATTTGAAAACTGCACAGATTATGCAACAAAACTTTTTTGTTTTCTGTAGGTTTTCTCTACATCCGGTCGATTATGGAAGCAATAGGTAGGTACGCTACGGCCCTCCCTATTTTTCAATAAAAAAAAAACCTAGAAAATTAAACCGCGCCCTGCCGCACGCAACGTCTTGCTTGATTGAATTGACTTCACGGTTCACCTTTTCTGACATTTATTTTCTTTTCCGATCGCCGCGTTTGGTTGGATCTTGAAAATCAGGATATCTTCTGACAAATTCTTCAATTCGTATTAAAAACAACAAAAATGTGTACCCGAGCTACTTGTGCCGCGTTGAAAGCGTTAGAATCATGATTGAATTGTAATTACTCGTGGGAACTGAAGTGAAATCGTTACAGTAACATTGCTTTCGTTTTTCCAGGAAAGCCGCAGCCATGGTAGACGCCGCAACCATCGAGAAGTTGGAGGCTGGATTCAGCAAACTCCAGGCTTCCGACTCCAAGTCGCTGCTGAAGAAGTACCTCACCAAAGAGGTCTTCGAGAGCCTCAAGAACAAGAAGACCTCATTTGGATCAACCCTTTTGGATTGCATCCAATCTGGTCAGTACCTATCTATTTTATGTCGGCCATTTTTGCATCTTAGCCTACTGGTTCTCTTTGATCACATAGATAGGTAGGTACATACTATTTTACATAAAAAATTGTATGAAGAGGCCTACTTACTTGAGCCCTGAACAAGACTAGCTTGACATAGGTGGGTAGTAACCTAAAGTGTAGCAGTCTCATCTATAAATTGCTGATAAATTTACTAGCTAAATGGCTGCTAATGTTGGTTACCTACCATGGTTGACATGGAAATGGCTGAAGAATATTATATAACCCTGCTTTAAAGTTTCTTAGATTTTTTTATGTAGTTTATAGGTACCTAGATCTATCTCTTGAGTACAAATAAAGTAAGTAGGTAGCTAGGTAGGTACTTGGTACTATATTTTTAGCAATATTTTTGCTAGACTTTTTTATAATAAAATAAACAATCTTCAGATAGTAGTCTTTTCTTTAAACATTTAAGGGTTAGATTTGAAATCATCCAATGTTCATGAACTTTTGAATGTAGGTACGTTCACCTGACTTAATAGTTCCGAGACCAGATAAAGGCTGGTAATTAGATAAACAAATTGGAAGCATACCTATTACCTAATAACAGCCATAATACTATTTACGTGGATGTGAAGTTCATTGTAGGTAAAAACCTAGGAAGTTATATTACTGAAATCGTGGTTATATTTTCTTAACTTATTGTTACCTGTATCTCATTACTTCATAAGACTTATTTAGCACAATTTGTTTCAGGCGTCGAGAACTTGGACTCTGGTGTCGGAATCTACGCGCCTGACGCGGAATCGTACTCCGTGTTCGCTGAGCTCTTCGACCCCATCATCGAGGACTACCACACCGGTTTCAAGAGCTCCGACAAACACCCCCCCAAGAACTGGGGCGATGTCGAGACCCTCGGCAACCTGGACCCCGCTGGCGAGTTCGTGGTCTCCACCCGTGTGCGCTGCGGTCGCTCCATGGAGGGCTACCCCTTCAACCCTTGCCTGACCGAGGCCCAGTACAAGGAGATGGAAGAGAAAGTCTCCTCCACCCTTTCTGGACTTGAGGGCGAGCTTAAGGGCACCTTCTATCCATTGACTGGTATGTCCAAGGAGACCCAGCAACAGCTGATTGATGACCATTTCCTATTCAAGGAGGGTGACCGTTTCCTGCAGGCGGCCAACGCTTGCCGTTTCTGGCCCTCTGGCCGTGGTATCTACCACAACGAGAACAAGACCTTCCTCGTGTGGTGCAATGAGGAGGACCATCTCCGCCTCATCTCCATGCAGATGGGTGGTGACCTGAAGCAGGTGTACAAGCGGTTGGTGACTGCCGTGAACGACATTGAGAAGCGTGTGCCATTCTCTCACCACGACAGGCTTGGTTTCCTGACATTCTGCCCCACCAACCTGGGAACAACTGTGCGCGCGTCTGTGCACATCAAGCTGCCAAAACTGGCGGCAGACAAGGCAAAGTTGGAGGAGGTTGCCTCCAAGTACCACCTGCAAGTGCGCGGAACTCGCGGCGAGCACACCGAGGCCGAGGGCGGAGTCTACGACATCTCGAACAAGCGCCGCATGGGTCTCACCGAGTACGACGCCGTCAAGGAGATGCACGACGGCATCGCTGAACTGATCAAAATCGAGAAGTCGCTGTAAATTTACGATCTCGCGTCAGTATTTTTTTGTATTATTTATCGTATTCGTATGATTGGATTGTCCGGTAGGGCTGGGGGGCACTAGTCAGCGACGCCCCTGGCGGGCGTCCGGCGTCCCTCGGTCCGTAATGATTTGAAAAGTATTTTCTATAAGGAAATGGAAAATAAAGACAGCTAGCTTTTAAGTCCACTTTTGTATTTTATTTGTAACTTACACACCCTCTAGCATAGCACACTCTAGCAGTCTAGGTTCTGATAACAAAAAAAATATCTGATTCAAATCAGGGGCTAGGTTTGTAGAATATGCCGAAAATAAGAGGTAAGTCAGTCTAGCTAAATAGATTTATGAGTGACTATAACGGCGCGATGGCAGTGACCTGTCGCTGAGCTCTGAATCGGACGAAGAACGGGGTGTCCTACAAGCTGCCAACATTTTCTAAAAGATCTTGCATCTCTGCTAGGGCGACAAGGCGTCAAAGTAAATATAACCAAGGAGTAATATTCATACCCTGTGGGATCGCCAAAGCTCTAATATAATATTTCCTTGGCTGTGATTTTCAGTTTGTGCTTCCCATAGTCGTACACTTACCAGACTTAGATATCGTACGTTTAGGTAGTCCTAATTCGATGGTAGGTACCTAGGTGTGCTGTGCTATGCAAACCGTCTCAGTAACGGCAGCGCCATCTAGTACCGAGTGACAAAACGTTACACACGAATGCATTTCGTTACTCGCATTTTTCTATACTATGAACCTACACTGTTTCAGTATCGTTGATGCGTGTATTGAAACGTTTGCTAGTTGTATCTGTGGTAGTACCAGAGTTGCCAGCTCAGCCCTTGGGGGGCTGATTTTCAGCCTTTCGTTAATCTCGGCGGCCTTTTAGTAGGATCGGCCCATTATCGGCCTTTTCAATGTCATATGGAATATTTTAGCAACAAGCAGTGTGCGAAACCTAGTAAGGGGCAGTCCCTTTACCTACTAGGGTTCGCCCTAGGTGAATATTTTGGTCGCAGTATTTGGACTCGTTGAAGAGGTTACTTACTTCATTCATTATATCATGGTCATGTCAGAAGTATTTAGATCACACCCAAACACGTTTTTAGTAATTCAGTGGTTCTCACTCTAATTCTCTACAAAATTTACATAGTACCTTTTTTCTTGTGGTTCCCGGGTTTGTATTAATTCGGCTTGTACTTCTTTGGTAATGAACCAGTGACGTAGTAAGGGACAGAATCGGGCAGCACAAAATGTCGGGGCAGTGGTGGCCACCTGACTGTAGCGTCAGGTCCAAGTCATCAAATCAGATTTGAATTGTATTATCATCGGGACTATTTAGTTCAGTACCAACTTGCTTCCGATGAAAACTACAAAGAAAATTGCGGCTCTCTCCGCAGGGGCCAGTACGGCTGTGAGGCAGTAATCTTTAGGTTAGCCGTAAATAGCCGATATACACTATACGCCACTGTTAAAATAAGTTTTTTTTAATAATATTACTGACATAAATATTTCACACTGTTTATTGTGGTAGGTAATCTTTTGTAACATGTGCAAAGTTTTTTACTATTTATTTGAAATTTCAGGCCAAGGGCTGAAATGCAAGCAGTGGGTTTCAGCCTTTTTGGGAAAGCGCGCTGGCAGCACTGGTTGTTTATGTTTTGAATTTTGGCTGCGTTTGATCCCTGTCGCTGTCGTTGCGCCGCGCTCAATATCTTGTATTTATTGTAAGAAATACTAGATTTAAATCAAACATGGCTACTCCAAAGAGTGAAAAGGATATAAATTTACCACTGTCCAGAGTAAAAACTATCATGAAGAGCTCGCCAGACGTCGAGGCAGTTGGTCAAGAACCTCTCCATTTAGTTACAAAAGTTACTGTTAGTTTCTAGTCTATTTCTTTTAAAGCGCTATCCACATATTTCCGGGTCAGGGCTATCCGTGCTCCGACTCCGAGTTGTCCGTTTCAGTGTTCCCGTCATGGACGTGCCATCAGTCACCCGTGTTCACACATATCAGAGAAATCGGTATCAGTGTGATCGGTTTCTTTCTGATACGCACACTTCACGATAGAGTTAGCAATGATTGCAATAGCGTTAGATGAAGAAGAAGCAGATGACCAAGAAGACTATCAGCAGGCAATATTATCCCATATGATATTTTTCTTCTTAGAATTCAAATAATGTGGATTAGAAAGATCGTAAAGTATAGCATTCTGCCGTACAAGTTCTATCAACCTTTCTGTGTTCATGTTGCTAACTTTAACAAAAATCTGATAGCACTGTCAGAGAGTCCGTGCGACCGAGCGTGCTCCAGGACACTGACACCTGACACGGAGCTGTGTGAACAAGTTCATACAATTTGTACATAACCAATTTTTTCCCCGAAATGTTTCCAGAAATGTGTGGATAGCGCTTAAACCTAAACTGTGTTTACGCACTCGTTTTCCATGTAAGCAGGCTTAGTAAATGCCGCAGGATAAATGTTTGTACAATCTGCAAATATTTATTCCGGGTGTTCTGGGTATTTCTTATGTATGATAAAAAATATATATGTATGTAATGTATTGTATTGTATTAAGTATATCAGTCATCTAGTACCCATAACACAAGCTCTGCTTAGCTTGGGGCTAGATGATACTGTGTGGATTATCCTGCATTATTATTATTTTTATTTTTTATAAATTGCTATAGATAAAACTGTTTTTTTCCTTTCAGGAACTATTTGTAATAGATCTAGCTAAAAGAGCATACAAGAACAGTAAAACCAGTCTATTAGAGTATAAACACATAGCTGAGGTTGTTCAGGAGGATGATACCTTAGATTTTCTTAGAGAAATCATACCTAGGAAGATAACCGTTAAACAGTACAAAGACATGATGGCAAAAAAGGCAGCAAAAGGAGATCAGTCTGATGAGTCTACTAGTGAAGAATCTAGTGATGAAGAGAGCAGTGAAGAATCCTCAAGTAGTAATGAACAGGAATTGGAAGAGAAGCAAACGGATACAAAGTGAACGGTTACTGTTTTAAAAAATATACCAACAACATTCAACACGGAGACCATTTAAGACTATTAGATTAGAATGAAACAATAAACAAAGGCATGAGTCTGAGGTGATATCTAAGTCTTGCATGCTATTAATGTTATGATGAGTAGTAAATAAGAAGTACCTTTTAACTGAAGAATTTCCAGATGAAAGATGATAAGTCAGATTTGGGAAATCATAGGAAACCCCAGGTCACTCCTCCAAGCCTGCGAAGCCCCTAGAAAGCTTTTGTGCTTTTGGGAGGAGTTAGGCTGCAAGTGTAGCCTGAACTCTCTCACGCATAATGGACTATTCTAGAGTCTAAATGCGGATGCAGGAGCCTAATACAAGATACAAGAAGAGTCAGATTCTGCTTAAAATGTATAGTAAAAAATACAAAAAAAACAGTTTTACAACATAAATCAAATCTCTTTATACCAACTTATTACTTGGTTAGGGTAGGGGTAGAGGTACATCTAAATATTACAATTGGCACATATTTACATTTAGCAATAGTCTGTAATGTTGTATGTTATATGTATAAGGTTGCAGGACCATGCCGCTGCTAGAATACTACCTACCTAGTTTCCTTACAATGTTTTCCTTCACTGCTATAGATGGACCTCAAAAATTTTAGTATCTGTGAATTTTCTTTCTACATTCCTAAATAAAATGTTATAAAAATTACTTGCTTGTTTTATTGTTGGTATTGCTAGGGCACACTAATTCGAATTAAAATTGTTTGTGCTCGCAAACACCATCTATATCTTTATGAATACAACATTGCACCGTCGCACAAAAGTTTTTAACTATAGCTAGATGGCGCTGACGGGTACCTACTGATTTGCATTTATTTTATTTTTCGAAATCCACAGCATGCATAATGTCTGTCTAGCCACTAACTATAAGTTAGGGATAGTATTATAGATGGTATTGCGTCAAAAGTATGTATATTTAATTATTTACTGGCTAAACGCGCGTGACTTCACCTGCGTTAGTTATTTTTATAAAAAATTCAAACCCCGCTACTGGTTAGGGGTTACCCTAACCAGTTTAGGGATTGAATTACGGGAATTCTTTTGTTAGCAGACCTCTACGTACCAAGACGAATATACCCTGAAAATTTTAAGTCTCCGAGTTTTAGGCTGTGCGCTGTCAACCAATAATATCATTGATCGAAGATAATGTCAATCAGCCAGTCAGGACAAAGATTCTTATAATTGCTATAGATTATTTTTGTTCTTATTAGAAAACCAAACGGTTTGACCGCAAAACCTATGCAAAAATACAATTTCTCAAACGCACAACTAACCACAACCTTCGGCCGTACCTTCAGATCGAGGTAAAGGTCTTCCTAAAGACCTTCAAATATTTATTTTGCACTTATTACTCTTACGTGATCTGTATCTGCTGTAATAGTCTTGGTACTCTATAAGTATATAAACATACTTCAAAAAAGTCAACCGATATCAAAAAACACAAAACATGGGTAAAAAAAAACCGGCCAAGTGCGAGTCGGCCTCGGATCTAATATATAAAAACGGCAAAAAAATCAAATTTGTTGTATGAGAGCCCCCTTAATATTGATTTTACGCTGCTTAATATTGATTGGTATTTGTTGCGGCAACATAACTCTTCTGTAAAAATTTCAACTCCCTTGCTATCACAATCACGGTTCATTAGAATCAGATATAGCCTGGTGACAGACAGACAGCGGTTGGAGTGACCCCGCCTTCTGACCGCATGTAGCGGTTTCGAATCATGGTGTGACAATGGATTTTTTATACAAAGAAATATTTGAGCAATGCCAGTGTTCTCAAAGATGAATGCTGCTCTCAATGAAAGAAAAAAATCCACCAACCAGTTAGTATTCTAGCAGCGGCGATGGGCTTGCAACCTGTCACGCATGGCTCACCAAAATCACTAAATAGTTATCAACTAAATGCATAAGACCTTCACGATTGAGTGCGAATTTGCAATTAGGCAGGACGATAAGCATCCGCGCAGTGCAAAAATTGCAAGTATTGTTTCATGAACCGTTTCTAAGTTTCTTCATTACAGTGCTTAATATTAAGTAGGTAGTTTATCGTACGTTTGTGAATCACTCTGGCCCCATGCCCCATATGAAAGCTAGCGTCGTTTCAGACTTTGCCATTTGATGTGGAGTGGCATTATGCTGAGATGGGACCTGTTGAAGCCACGTTCAGGTAAGGGGACTTGGGACTATGTTATGCCGCCTGGGTAGGCGGCATAAGTAATAATAATAATAATAATAATGCTGGACAGTCCACACAGCATCATCTAGCCCCAAGCTAAGCAGCGCTTGTGTTATGGGTACTAGGTGACTGATATATTTAATACAATACATTACATACATACATATTTTTTATTATACATAGAAAACACCCAGAACACCCGAAATAAATATTTGCAGATCGTACAAACATTTATCCCAAGGCGGGAATCGAACCCGCAACCTCTTGCGTCGCAAGCGGACATTCTCCCGCCGCGCCACATCGGTCGCCGGATAAGGTAGGCATAAAGTAGGTAGGGGGTAACCCTACCTACTTTATTGTTTTTTATATCTATACCCATTATGAGAATCTTTGTCCCGACTGGCTGACTGACTGACTGAAATATAGACAACGCACAACCCAAACCACTGGTCGTAGAAACTTTAAATTTTCAGGGTATGTTCGTCTTAGTGCGTACAGGTGTACTAAGAAATTCCCGAAATAAAACCCCTAACCCCCCTGGTCTGGTACAGTAGGGGTTGACGTTTATATAAAAATAGCCTCACGCGGACGATGTCGCCCGCGTTTCGCTAGTATCAAATCAATATATGCAGTTAGGCAGCGTAAAGTGTAATTTAATATTAAACAAAACGAATACACCATTTCCAATTAGGTACCTTTACCTAACTCAGATATTCTATCTTTTACGTCCCATTGTTCAAACGTAAATATTTCTCAATGTTAAGTA
Organism: Electrophaes corylata; assembly: GCA_947095575.1. Classification (NCBI taxonomy): domain Eukaryota; kingdom Metazoa; phylum Arthropoda; class Insecta; order Lepidoptera; family Geometridae; genus Electrophaes; species Electrophaes corylata. Next base: position 13,063,101 of record OX352699.1, on the reverse strand, counting down.
TAGGTATGTGGTGGCAGGCTTGGCAAAATGGCTTTTTAATAATTTGTGGTTAGCCGACCAAATATTTCCTTACAAAATCTTGCATGTATACAAAACCTTTTAAGATAATGCCGTGTACTTAGTGGCCACTCGAACCATGATGATAACAACGTGACGCCGCCGTCGCCGCCGCGCCGCGTATCCACGACGTGTGTAGGACTGGTAGAACATCCATACAAAAGATTTAAACGCGCTATTGCTTGTGTATATTTTCAAACCTGGGGCCAAATTCTTGAATTTTTTTTGATCTGAGGTGAGGTTTATAGGAACAAGATTTTGGTTGTTGAAATTGAGCCTAGCTGAAATGTCAGTTGGACAATTTGGACAAGTTAGAAATGTCGTGTCAACCATTTTACGATATTTCGTTACAAGAATTGGGCCTCAGATTATAATCTATCCTCTAGCCCCCTTATACACGTACTTATAAACCCTAATACCACTGTCATTACAGTGACAGGAGACGTATTACTGTCATTACATAAGGGATGGTAATTATCTTTTGACAGCTTTTACAAGTACCTAACGGCCGAATACTCAAACGCAACTTAAATTTAATAACGTCAATAAATTCATAAACGAAAACACTTTAATTTACGCTGTAACAACTGCAACAATAAATTCGCTAAGGTAGGTATATGATATGTTTTAATAATGAAGTAACAGATTTTTATAACGTTTAAAACGTTTCTTAAAACATTTTTTTGCGTTTAAAACGCAGCCGGCAAATTATTTTTGTTTGTGACGAAAACGTTAAAGCTAAAACTGGTGGGTGCAAAAGGGGAACAACTTATCGTCCTCTTTACTTTCTTTAATAATCTATACCAATACCAAATATAAAAATCTTTGCCCTGACTGACTGACATATAGACAACACACAGCCATTGGCCGTAGAGATTTGAATTTTTCAGATTCGTATTGGTGCTACGAAAGGAATTCCCGAAATTCAATTCCTAAACGGATACATCTGATTGAAAATATCATCTTGTTTAATTATAAACTCTTAAGGTTTAATGAAATAAAGTGAAGAGCACAAATTGTACTCCATAATGATTTATGAAGTGCAGGTGCAAATTAAATGCATTAGGTACCCCAAGGTTAACCACTAACATTTCCAAGCCACAAATATCGTAGTCGAAATCCCGGTCAGTTGCAAACACTATGTACAATTAAATATTAGCTATAATTATACAGACAGACTGAAATCCTTGCTTTCATCTCTTGTTGGCTAATAAAAATATTAGAACTGTCTCAATCGAGCTGTGTTGGAATTGATTTCAAATGTGTAGGTAATTGGATCCTTGAGAATGTCTGTGGGGTAGCACAGACGAGATAGTCTTGTGTTATTTAGAAGTAGGTATCAGTTATCTTAGTTTTTAGCCCAACCGTTGCTTAGTTTTTTTGTGTTCTTTCGAAGAACACTCATTTTGTGAAATTATATACCTAGCATAACGATCATAAGACCTGTCGTACTGTATGGATCTGAGTGTTTGGCGACGAAAGGGACAAATGAGAGAAGAGTGCATGCAGCAGAAATGCGAATGTTGAGATGGATATGTGGTGTGACAAAGATGGATGAAGCATATCAGAGGAAGTTTGAAAGTAGCGCTTGTGACGGACAAGTTTTGGAGTAAAAGGTTAGCATGGTATGGGCATGTCATGCGGAGGGAAGAAAGACATATAAAGTGAAGGGTGATAGGTATGGATGTGGACGGTGATAAAAGTAGAAGTAAACCAAAGAATAGATAGATCGATTGCGTAAAAGATGATGTGAGCAAGAAAAGAGTAAAAATAGAGATAACGACTGAAAGAAGAGAGTGTAAGAAGAAAACTTGGCGTGTGATGAGGGCAGGAAGATGATGATAAACATATAGTATAACATTTTACGAACAAATTATAACATAGTAAGCGTTAAACACTGTATTCGTTTTATTATTAGCCCGTAAAAGTACAAAGCTGACCTTGGGCCTCCCCTGTAATAGTTCCAGAAAGAATTATTTTACTCAATCCACAGACTTCCCACTATCCCAGAAATTTCGTAGGTTCACCGGATCAATCGAGTACCTACGTACTGTCGTCGGTTCAACGAAGTATACGGCCTCAAATAAGTGTTGACGCCATCTTACTTTATTTTATTCATCTACAAAACCACAAGCGTTAAGAAACCTGCCACGTCTTATTTTTTTACTGAATTTGTTAATAAAATGCAAGACCCGTAGGTATTGGACCAAAGCATTTCTTAATGCACTCATTTCGTTTATTTTGAAGTTCATTTTCTGTAATGACTCTTGGGAAATTGAAATGGCCGAAAATTGGCATGTACAATAGTACCTGTGACGTTATGAAAGTGTATAAAATAAAAAAGATTAGAGCTAAAATAGAACGTTGCTCTGTCGATATAGTGCGGTCAACTTATGAAATATATCAAATGCGATTTGAATGCAGTTCTGACCAGAAGATTGTGACCCTGCCAAAATCAACGCTGCAGCAACATTGCTTTGTGCTGTGCTATGGAGTAGAGTAGTGGTCGTTTTCGAAAAAAGGTTTTATTTATTTTGACTTATCTAAGTACATCAATTATAATCATGTTTTTTCTAAAAAAAAGTAGGTATATAAGTATTCTATCAGTCATCTGGTTCCCATAGTACAAACTAAGATTATTTTGGAGCTAGATGATGTTGTGTAAAAATGTCCACAAATATGTGTTTATTATTATTATTGCGTCCATTTTTGGAACGCAATAAATATCATGCTTGTGTAACCTGTTATTTATTGTATTTACGTGTGTTAAGTAGCATGTAGAACCGAGAAATTATGAAAAATGAGCAGGTCCAGCCATTGAACTTGCTTGCAGCACTGAAGTTGCTGTATTTTAATTATGTAGAACCTAGTTCCTTTGCTTTACAACCCCTCGAGCAAGACACCGACAGTCTCGACTCTCCTGACTCACTTACTCAAGGCCCACATTTTGAAAAACACCTTCCTAAATCAGAACTTCATTGAAGTTTTGTACTTACTACTGACTTGCAATAAGTAAGCTAATATTATTAATACCTAAGTTATCAATTTATTCACTTCACAACCCGTTGCTGGACTAAAGCAATAAAGATTAAAAAGGCTTAAAGATTGTTTGAAATAATTGTTTTGTAAACGGTTATGGTAAGCCTGCAGGAATCACAAAAACTAATACAGAAAACATATATTAGCGCTTCCGTGCTCTAGTGGGCACATCATCCGGTGGCACTATTGTCGGTCCCGGCAATGATAACAGTTTTGTATTGTCGTTTAAAGTCCCATTGCGCGGTATGTCAGGCAGCGACAACTTGACTGCCGAATGGGTTACGGAGGACCCGCAATGTAACTCAAAATGACATTACCAAACTTCGTTTATCGTTTTTCAAGAGTAGAGCTGATCTCAGCTGCAGTCGTCTAGCTATGTCGAAGGTTTTGTGGTCACAAACCTCTGTCATCAGTGATGACCACTCATATTATTACATTAGGTATCTAGGTAAGTAGTAAAATGGACAATTGTAACCATTTTGTTGGTAATGCTTGCATTGCTGTTCCGGCTTGATGAGCAACGAATCCAGTTAAGTGTAGGTTGTGATATGCCTATACATTTAGTCTGATTTGTCATATCCATAGCAGTTTATAAACAAATTGTGTGTTGTATTTGTAAAAGCCAAATTGTGTGTCTGTCTGTAACGTTTTCAAAGCTAAATCATGAACCGAGGCGTAGAGATGGGTTTCTGAAACCCAAGCATGAACAAATTTGACAGTAACGTAAACGTATTGACATTAGAGTTACACTGCGCGGCCACTGAGCATCACTCCGCAGTGTAAATATCAAAACTATAGGCTTATTCAAATTTACCAATTTAATAGTAACGTATCGACATTAGACTTACACTGCGCGGCCACTAAGCAACACTGCGCAGTTGCGTTATCGATACCGAGCAATGTAGTGTAAATATCAAACTATAGGCTTATACCACAAATTGATGATAAATGCTACTATAATATTGTCGGGTTCCTTTTTCAATTTAACATTTTATTATATTTTGACTTATATTGTATCGATTTTAATATCTGTATTGTATTTGACATTCGTTTACAATACTTTAATTAACTTTGTAGCATGTAACGTTATAAGTGCCATCTCCATTTGCACACCAATGATACAGTACAGCATGTTACGTCTCACAAATTTTGTCATCTATTTATTTAAACATGTTTATGCAAATAAATGATCTTTATCTTTTATCTTTAGGGCCTCTAGTTATGGAAAGATATATATCATCAAAAATACACCGACACTTTTTATTTTGACAGTGCGTATTTCGTAACGGAATATCGTCAAAGGTTTGTTCATGCTTTGAATAGTATTCTTTGAAACTGAAATTTTAGACAAGCACAATTTTGACAACCATATTTTGATATTAAGCTCATCTCAGCTCTAAAAAAAGTACGAGAATTGGGGTCTCTCAGTGCGCAGCCGAAGCGTGTCGTATCGTCTATACTATAAATAATAATATTATAAAGAGAAAAGATTTGATTGTTTGTTTGTTTGTTTGTTTGCTTGCATTGAATAGGCTCCGAAACTACTGGACCAATTTGAAAAATTCTTTCACCGTTGGGAAGCTACACTATCCCCGGGTGACATAGGTTATATTATATTTTCAAATAATTAGGGCTCCTTACTAAAACCAGTGTGAAGCCGGGACACACCGCTAGTCTAAAATAATATGATACCAGCTGACTAGGTGCGAGGTACTTATTATCATAAATTTTTAGACGATTATTTTTACACTGCACTGTAAGTTTTTTAAATAAGTTTAATTGTTGCGTATATTTTTGTAGGTAGCATTATTTATTTCAAAACGAATAGAAATACATTTATTATGTATATTTCAATAGCGTACAGAAAAATATACAATTTATTCAACAATTTAGGTGCCTATATAATGCTAAGTACATTCAAAAATCCTTGTAACATACAACATCCGAACAAACATACCGACTCAGTATTTATTTATCTTGAACTGCACATAAAACGCGAGTACGTCATAAATTTGGGTCAAGTATGTCCGTTTGTGTTATGTCATGTGTGTTTAAAAATTAAGAAATTAAAATATGTAGAAAATTCTAGATAAATAATGAACACACGCGTTAGTAAATGTAGTCAAATAAGATTTCGTAAATAATTGGCCAATACATATAGAATTATTCGTACATGCATACTATATCAGGTGTACCTATACATATAACAATTATAAAAATCTTTATCCTGAGTCCTGACCGACTGACTGACATTATAAGAATAAGACCACTCTCAATAACATGGAGTGGTTAAAAGTACCTATGAATATGAATGACTTTTTATAAAGAATCAAAAACCAACACAGTAAGAACGAAACACATATAATTCCATACATCGTAGCCAAGTTATTGAACTTCTTTATGGAAAAACCTGTTTTTGGCCGTACTTATATTTTTGGTTTAGGGTAGTGGCACCAAAAGATGAACGATTAAGGGTTTTTGACAACTTTGAAAAGCTTTTCCTCCGTTACTTCGTGACATTATCGTTTGCCGATACGATTTGTGCATTAAATAAATACTCAAGATTCGATTTATGCAAGAAAAATGCTTCCCACGTCTATAGTTTTTTTGTAAAATCACTATTTATCGAAAATTTAGGATGTTTCACCTATAGTTGAACGCTGAGCCCTTATTATGAACAATTTTTATCCAATAGTTGAACTAACATTTTCATAGGAATTAATGCACCTAATTAAGGTTACATAGGCTCTAATTATTTTATCTATTTGTAAGAAATAAATAAATAGCATCTATAAAAAAATACATAACCATCAAAAAGAAAAAATATTGATTGTCCACAATATTCTGGGACAAATATCCGTTCAACTAAAATCTGAACTAAGTAAAAATGAACGTTCACTAATAGATAATAAATAATCACGTTGGACACGTTACCTAATAGTTGAACGAATAAAATGTCAGCATAATCCTCAGTTCAAGTTTTGGGCATGAAGAAACCTAAAGTTGAACAGTACAAGATTTCGTCCTTAAATAAAACACTTAAAATAATAAAAACATGTTCAACTTTTGGTAATTAACTTCATAGATTCACTAAAATTAATATGTGCGGTTTTATTTTTGTCTTAAGGCAGTAGTTTCTGAGTTATGCGGCCTGTAAAATTATGCCGTTTCTCCATTAGTTGAACGGGTTGCGGGGACCAGTCATTTATTGGGTCAAGTAAATAAAATTGAATCCATTACTTGAACAGTAAATTTCTTTTAAAATACTTTAAATATTGTGTATCTGTATCAAAACAATCAAAGCTTAATACATCAAGATTTAATTCAAAACAACGACCACTGAAATAGATTATTAGTTCTTGCTTTAATCTGACAAAATGCTTAAATTTGGAAGACGCTTATCTTAAGTAGCTTTCCATAGAAATTTGGTTTTTGGCAGGAACTGGGGGCCAATTCTCAGATTGTAGAGATTTTGGCGAAATAGAAATCATGTCGAAACTTGAATGTCTACGCAAAATGTCACGAAAATGTCTAACGATTCAAAAAACCGTATTCTCACTAGAATTCGACAAATGACGGCACGACATTTCTGTAGAGATCTCAGATATACGTTCCGTTTTAGCTATTGTTTGTACACAACATAGTTTATACAATGATTTTATAAATTGAATATGAAACTACAGTAAATAGTACACAAAAAAAAATTTTGAGTAAAATATTACATTTGAATATCTTTACATGTTCCTACATGCGTGGTACGAAACTTTGTGTAACTAAACTGTCAGTGTCAGTCAAGCTATCAAACTACAGCGGCTATTTGTGTTTTGTAAAGAAAGTCTCGGATTCGTTCTCTGTCATCTTTGGAAGCAACATTGTATTTTCATTTTTATTGTTTATCTAGTGTTATTTTAAGTTCTGATGGGTAATTTTGGTGGTATTTAAACCATCATTACTTGAGGTCTTAGCACAAGTGTAAACAATTGAAATGAAAGTGTGTTATGTGGCATCCTGATTTGAACGAAAATGTTTCCCTTTGGTTTTGAAGAAAAACGCCATCTATTTCTTCAAAACCAATGACAGCCGACTTTACTTTTTTTACCGACTCGACTTGACTAAGAAGTATTATAATTATACAACCCACTTGACATTGGCAAAATTGTTCGCAAGACGGACAGAGGCCACAAAAAAAAAAAAGAAAAAGAAAGTCTCAACAAGTACCTACTTTGAAAGTTTGCTAGGCGCCCGAAAATAACATCAATAAATAATGCAAGCGTGAAAAAAAACGTCAGCTCAAAAATCACGGCTGCTTGAGTTAATCGAAGCCGATACTGAGCTACGCCAGAGAAAATTATTAATAAAACGTTGGTCAGTACCTATGTGTTTTATTACCATAATTTTATTAGCAGAAAGCACTTGCTTAGAATATACCTACTAGGATTTAATAAGATTTATTACCTACTGTTGTTATTGCATCGTAATGACAAAAACTAATAAAGGCTTATAAATACCTGGCATAATTAATACTTAAGCAAACCAAAAGTTTTGTCAAAATAGGCAGGGTTGTCCTTGAAAAACGGCAGCGATCTTTCGACATTTGATCTCTATCGCTCGGAACCACTCTTTGCTTGTCGAAAGCTTTTTTACGACTTATGTCTATTGGTGACATCACGAGAATAGCATAATGTGATTTTATTCGACATTCTCCATCTTTTTTCGACTTAGGTCGAATTAGACTTTATCTCTAAAGAGCGAGAATTGGCCCCCTGGTCGCGCAAAGTCTGATTACGAGCCCTTCCGTGGAGAAACTGTTGATGTTTTGATTGAAAAGGGACGACAAAATGCTACCATATGCGGAAAAAAATACTGCACATAAGTACTCAGCGGAGTATTTTTTATTATTTGAAATTTCGTACTGTCAGTCAACTTTTGGGGGGCAGTCAACTTTTGGTGCCACTACCCTACTTACATTACACGTCGCATCGCGTCGCCGCCGTATAGCTTCGGTTGAACGGATTTGGAAAAAACAGTCACACATAGAATATGCGCCTGTTTGTGACCAAAGTAGCAATTAGGATACCTAGGTAAAAAGAACTCCCCGAATAAGCACGTCTCAAGCCGTTTTTTGACAGTTTGCAATGAAAATCTGTCAAAAATTCGTCGCTTAAATCTGCGACGCGTTTGAGTATTCTGTGATAGGTACTTTTCCAAGCTGTTGATAAACGTAAGTTGGCCATAATTACTAATTTAACTGAACATAATTCATATAACAACGTGAAGTAGTTTTTTGTAATGTTAGTAACAATAGTTTCCTTATACACCGAATGTATTTTTTGTGCTAGCTAGGCCACTGATTATAGGTACCTATTTATTACTCTTCTATGCATTGGTAATTGGCAGATTCCGTTGCCATTGAGATGATCTTCCTGGTAGTTTTAGGGTTCCGTACCAATATAAGAAGGTAGGTAAAAGACTGTGTGATGATGTCACACGTAGATGAACTTATATCATGTTATAAGCTGTTTATTTAGAAGTAAAGTGACTAAAATATGTTACTCATTCATATATAACTTTATTTCAGGCAGCTATGGACAGTTTTGGTCCATACCAATAAATGCTTGAGGCTAATAAGCCTATATGCACCTACCTAAGTACCTACCTACTTATAAAAATTTGTCAAAAGATGATCTGCTTGTTCCATCAGCAAGTTGCATATTTTGAAGTAATACTTCTAATGCGACTTCCAACAAGGTTGCGTTAAACGTTTGACACTACCATGGAGGGGGTATGAAAGCACTGTTCTTTCCCTCTTTCTCTCATAGCCAGTTACGTTTCGTATATTAAAGAAGTTTTACTTCAGTCGTGTGGTCTAAAGCACACCCGTTTTTTTTTTCAAATGACGACTTGAATGTTCTTAGCTATGATTTGTAGTTTATCAGTTTCCAGTTGATAAAGAGTTATAACAAAAATAATAAATAAATATTATGTTTACCTACACAACAAGTTCGTGATATTTAAATTTTTTAAATTAATTCTTGTTCCTAATCTTAGCCAAATCTTACCTAAGCACATTCACACTGAAATCTATGTAATAAATTAAATATTTATTTGAAATAATCCAAAACATATTTCAAAATTGACCTACCAAATCTTCAATCATCATAAAAAGCGTACAATATTCATGTTAATTTAATTATTACTTTTGCTAATCTATCAACTCTTGCTCCTGTTAATTTAGCAATAGTTAATAGCTAGATCGCCTAGATCTGTCGGACATAACAGTTTTAATACCCACAGCACTAAGTAATAAAAATATTGTGCTCTTTAATAATGATTGACCTCGAAAGTTGCACATTCCAACATTTCCACTTCCACTAGGTACCTTAAACCTAACTTAGAAGTAGGTAGTAGCATGTTGGCAAGTAGGTAACTAATACAGTAGTAGTATATAGGCAAGTAGTAACTAGGTAATATAGTAGTAACTAGGTAATATAGTAGTAACTAGGTAATATAGTAGTAACTAAGTAATATAGTAGTAACTGAAGCCACTCGCAGCTTCGCCCGAGTGGCAGTTTTTTCCCGTTCCCGTTATTTTATCGGGATAAAAAGTAGCCTATGTCCTATTCCAGGTTACAATCTATATTTATTCCAAATTTCATCCAAATCGGTCCACTGGTTAGAGCGTGAAAAAGGAATAAACATCCATCCATCCATCCAAACATTCGCATTTATAATATTTAGTAAGATAAGTATGTAGGTAAGAATGTATAGTCGTGCGCGACTACTGTATTGTCATACAAATTACAACCCTTATAGCATTCTGTAAGGGTTGGAAGTTCAGGGTCTTGGGAACACTGACTAATTGGTGTTGATTTCGATTATATAATTGATCTCTAGGTTGTTTGAAACAGTTTGCAAATAGCTCATGTTGACTTTTACGCCATTTCGCTCCCATAGCAAATGCCAAATTCCACCACTTTACTGTTTTTTTATATGTGTTGTGTTTTGTTTCTAATATTTTTTTTTTTCTTTTAATTCTTTTCTTTTCTTTTAATTCTTTTTATTTCTATTTCTATAAATTCACCCATGCCGCCAAAACTTCACTGTAATCTTCAAGCCGCTACAATTTCTACGCCAGTGCATTATAGTGCTAATCAGTTGGTACAGATTATTTTATGTTAGTTAATTATTATTTTTAGTGTTCCGGTCTAGTTTTTGATAAACGGTACACTGCTTCCGTCGCTCAGCAACCACAAAAAAAAGTACTCTGTGATGCATACCAAATGAAAAATAATACAATTTACTTTTTCTTCTTCTGCTTTTATTGTATGGCTTTTCAGCGGCTGAGGGTTGCCACGAATTTGCCAACGTCAAGTGTTTACTTACTAATCTTAGAACAAAAAGGCGGAGATCTGAGTATGGTAAGAATAATACAATTTATATATTATTACAATTGTTTTAGCATTCTGTGGTTTCACAGAATGCTATTAGTTGTGTCACTCTGTCCGCCTGTCCGATTATGTCTTCTATGGTCGATACATCACAACTCTTTGGAGCTAAACTATGAGAATGATTATTTGAATCCTAAGAATATGGACGAATCCAAAGAATATGGACTAAAGTTTCTTATTCTATGGACGAATCACTCAGCTAGAGCTAAGAACATAGACACAAGATTATTTTTCAACGTTCCATAGTTATCTCTGAATAAAAATACCCATTACTTTGCTGTTCGACCGGTACCTACTGGCAATCTTTTTTGTACGTGCTAAGGTCGTTTTTTCAATTGGTCTTCATCACAAACAAGGCAAGCTAGTACAAAAAAACCACGTAGTTACTTTATGTGTACTATGGTGTGGTAATAAACTATCTGTTCACTATTTGTAATGTTGCAATGACCTTAAAAATAAGGGAATCAATGCTCACAGCGTCAATACCAAACCTAGAACATACAAAAAACTACTTTTTCTACCTTTACAATCTTACGCGGTACAAGACCCCGACACAAAAAACTTTAGTCAACTAGAGAAGGAATGGCGCAGTGAAACAGATTTTAATTCAAGTCAAGCGGCGATGGGCTTGCAACCTGTCACGTATGGAATACAAACACTTTGACCACAAGTATCTCTGTCTATAGGTACTCTGTCAAACGCAACCGCGGCTAGTAAAGTGATGTGATGTAGTTTAACTAATTACGTTGAAACCTATGTCATTAACCATGTTTTCTTCATAGCGGAAAATCCTCGTGTTCAGTCACTTATTCGACATGAAACTACAGAGACTTGACGTGCACAATGTCGCTATGACGCGCTACCTACTGCCAGCAACAAAAATACATTCAACCAACCTTCTCATTTTAAAATCCTCTCAATCCAAAGGTTGTCTGGAAGAGATCGCTCTTTAGCGATAAGACCGCCCATTGTACATTCTCTGCTAGTGTTAACTATTGTTTTTTCTCATTATTAGTTTGTGAGGCGTGAGGCGTGTCACTGCCCTAGACAAAAAAAATAAAATAATAAACATAACATGATGACCACGACCGCTCTGCCAAGAGCGTAACGACTAAGAAGAAGAAGTTTGTAAGGTGTAGGTACAATAAAGTATTTTCATTCATTCATTAATTCATACATTATTATTATTATTATTATTTGTGTATTATTTCTTGGCAATCCTTAATAAAATAAATAAATAAATACTATTAGTTATTCAATCTCAGTTGGTTTCGGTGTATGTCTTCTTTTGAATCATTTTTATTTTAAGTAAAACTTAAAATCAGTTAGTTGTTTAAACAATGTGAGCTCAGTAAGAGGTGACTTTAATAACGCGTCCCGTTGCCTGGTCCGGGTCTTCGTGTACTATGTTCTAGGTGGTCGAGCAAAGAGAGGACAATGGGAACAGAAGGCTCCATAGTCTGTATCTATGGCAGCTGTCACAGCTTAGTTTGTAGTAGCTCTACTTTCCGTGCTGTAGGTGGTGGGTTCGATCCCCACCGAAAACAAACATTTGTGTGATGATAGATGTTTGTTCTCTGTCTGGGTGTTATATTGTATTCTAAGTATGTATTAACAAAAAAAGTATATAAGTATTCTATCAGTTATCTGGTTATCATAGTACAAGCTATGCTTAGTTTAGGGCTAGATGATGTTGTGTAAAAAAAGTCCCTAGATATTTATTTATTATCTCTCAGCAGTTACATATTCTCTTAGATGGGTCGATATATTTCCACTTGGAAAAGTGTCTGTTGTAAAAGGCGGCAATATTTTTATGTCACATGTTGTTTTTATGTAATACCTTACATAAAAACATACCTACATATGTGTATCTTACATATAATTTCATCTTCTTTTGCTGACCGTATCCACGCGTATACTTGGACCTTCCAATTAACTTAGCGCACTTTGTACTTACTTATAGTACTGTAAGTAGGTACCTATTCATATAATAACAATAATTACATCGTCATGCAAGTTAGGTACTCGCTCTATCATCAAACTGAATAAGTCTACCATAGGGCATAGTTCTCCCCCATATTTGGGAGGTAGTCATCACGTGCCCGGTTCCAATATTTTACGAGACTCCGTTACGGTAGTACTTCGTCGTTCCCTGTCAGATAAACTCTCACCTGATTCGCCAGTATAAACTGTCAGTGTATAACATTAACCAATTAGATGAAGGCTTATCTGATAAACAACGACTCTTAGTAATACTAACGGACACTTGTAAGTAATCTGAACTGTGTATAAAAGTCTGGCGATTGCAGAGACTGTCTGTCTTAGGCGAAATTCAAATCTCTGTCAGGTTTAAAATTTTGACCTAAAAATTGTAGTGTGTATTCAAAATTATGCGACTTTGTCCGCGTTAACTAATTGAACTGGATCTCCTCTGGGGAGAACTGGGGGTCCCCCCCTCTACCCGTTGAGGGGTTGAATATCGAGAATTTCTTCCTTAATATACATAATCTAGTTCCAAACTAAGCTTATGCTATGGGAAGCAGGTGACTGATAGAATACTTATATACCTGCTTTTTTTTTGTAAATTATACATAGATATACAGGGCATTCCAAAAAATAGTGTCAAACGGTCAAATTCAATTAAGTTTTTTAGATCGAAAATTCAAAAAAAATCAGAAATAAGTCATAGCACGAAAACTACGAAAAATCACGGAACATGCACGGGGATGATAAAGGTACTCCAAGGTAGGGATGCTTTATCTCTGGATTTCCGTTTGATACTTTTTTTAGGACATTCTGTAGATAATATCTTTGTGTTGTTTACCGACTAAACTAGAATAGTAACGTTGGCAAATAGTACCTACGTTGTTTTAGATAGATCATTCACTCTCATTAATATTAGACCTCCAGTCAAAATTAAGGTCATACTTTCAAACCAACCTGATAAGACATGCTTATAAAAAAAAGAATGTAACTATATGGTACCTAGTCGGCCGCAATAATAAAATGACTACATTCTAAACTTTCAAAACATCACAGCATTACAATAAATTTGGAGAACTCAAAATTCATAAAACCAGTGTGCTCTCTTATCTTTTGAGTATTTTTCCTATAACTATATTCTACTAATAATAGCTTTTAAGCTTTTAACATAATAATAATAATAAAAATAATAATAGCTTTATTAGGAATACAAACATAGTACCTATTTCTGCGCCAAGTGATGTGTTCCGGTTTAAAGGGTGTGGGTGCCGTGCCGGTGCAATTACAAGCACATGGGGTAGTGCATTTTCGGGCACCTAACCTGTGCGTGACCTACAACTATAAGGCAATGCTTTGCTATAGGTGATGGTTACCATTTAACAACAGGTGGGTCATATGCTTCTTCCACCAGCATAAATAAAAAAACAATGTCGTCAGTCCATCTGGTAGGAGAGTGTCCTACGCTACGTCTTCCGATTCGTAGTATCTAATGGAGTGGTCATTTTCCAAGACGGTACCACCTCGTAATAAATTACTACCAGTATTATAATAACCATTTGACATCAGATGGGCCATCCGCTTGTTCCATCAGCAATGACGTAAAAAGTACATAATTTAGTAAAGAAGTATTACATCCGCTATGATGGTCAAAATATATAAGAAACCTTGTTGTTTTTACAATGCATGCAGTGGTTACCTATAATTAGTTGTGCAATTAGATTAAGTTAGTACTCATTTACGTACCTGTATGTAAGTTTTTTTATATGCTTGTATCATTGTTACGACTGTTGGTAGACCAAATAATTATAAAAAATAATAAAAACCGAGGTTTAAGTCTGACTACAATACTGTTGCAATCAGGATAAGACGCAACGAGGCAAGTACTTGGACGCAACGCATTACACCGCTTTCAGACTGCTGGTGGAAAATTTCAATGCTTGTAATCATGATAATTGCAACTCCTGCTTTGCTGCGACATTGTTCCAAGATCGTTTTAGTAGTAGTAGAGCTCTTAGTGAAAGGCTCGTCCGGAGAAGTACTACCACCCTGCTTATTTCTGCCGCCAAGCAGCTTGCTGTGTTCCAGTTTGAAGGGTGTGGATGCCGGTGTAATTACAGGCACGTGAGGCTTAACACCTGTATGCCTCAGGTTGATGGACGCAGAGCAGTATTGTAGGGCACGTTTCTAACTAACGTGACCTACAAGGCAATGCTTTGTTATAGGCTATGGTAACCACTTAACATCAGGTGGGCCATATGCTTGTTCCATCAGCAAATTGTATAAAAAAAAAAGTGCCACCACAATACAACAATGTGGTTCCGTCCGACGCCAATCTCTCCGTCATCAGAAACAAAGACACCACGAAGTCGCCGTGGTGTCTTTGTTTCTGCTTGTTGCCAAAAAGCACTTTCTGCGCTCGCCAGTAGCCTGGTAATGCTGGAATTTAACATATAGCCAGAATCCCTTCTTTACCTACCTTCCATGGATGTCGTAAGAAGCTTTTAAGGGAAATCCCAGGAGGTAGAAACATCTTCCGAGCCCCAAATAACGACAATGAGGTCAGCAATCCGCCTGCGAAGCAGACTATAGTAAACCACCTCAAATGTAGGTGAATCCTATTTCTAACAGTAGACTTATGCAGGCTGATGATAATTGCACCTAGTAGGTACTTGTTACCTTACTAATATATACATAATTAGCATCAGTTTCCCAATAAAATAGCCCTTTACTGAATATATACCAACTATAAGATCTTTGTCCTGACTGACTGACTAACAGACATATAGCCCACGCACAGCCTAACCCACTGGTTGAAGATATTTTAAATTTTTCAGGGGATATTCGTCTTAGTACCTGGAGGTGTAATTCCTGAAATTCAACCCCTAAACGAGTATAGTGGAGTTTGAAGTTTGTATGAAAATAAGTTAACGCGGACGAAGCCACGCGCGTTTGCTAGTGATGATATTAAATGCAAGCCAACCTGTTCGATTTACAAAATCGAATTCCTGCCACCCCGCAGTCGCCGCGCTTTGCCGTTCGGTCTAGTGCCTGCGCTTTCTCAACTGTCCCTGCTGTTACGTAAACTACCGTAATTGCAATTCCTGCTTCGATTACATGTAACCTAACCTGTTTTTAGACTGCAAGTGCCTTAGCGCCTAGGAGCCTAGACTATAAATATGTAAACTGTTTGAAAGTAAGTACTATTACCATATTATCTGTCCTCATAGATGTGGCATATTGGGGCCACTCATAACGAAATATTGTCAAATTCAAGTTTCGAACGTCTGAATCTCCAAATGGCATTCTTCGAAACTAATTAATAAATACTTGAAGTAGACGAAGCTTAAACTGGACTCAGCGCGTGACTCAATCAAATTAAATAATAAATAAAAATAATTATTATTTAATAAGCCGGTAGCGATGTATAAATTAAACTGTTTGATTAAAACAGCAACCTAAATTTTAACCGCATCGGAAAATCAAGGTTGCATGCTGTACTCTCTACCGTAGCGCGAATGCGAAGAAAACGACGATACTTAGCGCGGCATTCGCAAATGAAACGTGAAACGGAACGCACCGGAACAGCGTCCGCTAATTTCAAAATTAGAACAATATTTTCGCGTATGATCGAACTGTTTGGGACTTACATTCGTTTTAAACATAGTTAAAATGACTATTTACAGCAAAATCGTTCAAATAATTCTGGTCAGCGTGTGATACTTGGACAGGATTAGAATTTACAGGTGTGTTGAGTGCTTTGCAACTGGAATGTGTGGACCTGATAGTGATACATAATCATTATATTATACCGGTAGGTATATATAATAAATATATAATGATTATGATTACCTATGGTATTATCTATTTACTTATATGTAAACGTTAGTTGCGGTAAGTTATGCCCACCACGTAAAGCATCAGAAAAAGTTGTGATTCACCCTAAAATTCTACTCATTCTTAGTGACGTATTTATCTTAATTACTTACCTACCTACTTTTTTACAATATAGTAGACACAATATATATGAAGAAAAAATAGTTAATAGTCCTTCGCTTCGCATTTTCACGTCTTGTTAAAGAAACGTGTTTTCACGGAGATAATGACTGTGACCTCTGCTCGGAGGTGGCACCTGACAGATTGTTATTGTGACGTGATTCAGTAATTATACAAATAAGCAGATTCAACAGCACGGCAGCAATAACTTAACCCTAATGACATCTAGTAAAGGTGATAATTCTTGGATCATCATTTTGTAAGGACCTATTTGGTATTTTGACATTGTTTTTCACAGCTGAGACGGCCACAAAAATGTTTCTCTCTCAAAATATAATTTACTTAAATATTTTTTTCCTGAAATTGAAATATATCTTAAAACTGGCTTACTGACAGTGTGTGTAATTTGGACAGAATGGTAATAGTTTACAAAATAATGTTACATAAATATTTTAATAACTATACCTAAATACGATACCGGTGAGTTTTTTACCAGGGCCACTCAGACGAAATCGAGAATTATTGAAAAGTCATGTTAGGAATAAAATGCTCGATTTAAAAAAATTACAAATAGTATTACTGGTAAAGTTCGTTTTTGAAAAAAAATTAGCATTTTTGGGTTCTTTGATTTATAAAAATAAATTCAAAGCTTATAACAGCTTCAGAATCAAAAATTTCTTCAGTGAGGGCGTGTTTATACGGCGCGAAAGATTTTGCGCGGCCACTTGAAAGGAATTTGCGGGTACATGGTATCGATTTTTATAACTGCGCGGCTGCCGCGCGGAATCTTTCGCGTCGTCTAATCACGCCTTTAAGGTTGTACGTTTAGTCTATGCGCAAACCTCTCCTGACTTTTCTGTTCGTGATAATCTTTTTGAAATTCGAAACTTCTTAATTTGCTTTTACATTTATAAACATGCTAGGTATTTACCAATTCAACAGGTGTAGGCACACAAAGATAAGGTCACTATAATAATAATAATAATAATGCTGGACAGTCCACACAGCATCATCTAGCCCCAAGCTAAGCAGAGCTTGTGTTATGGGAACTAGATGACTGATATACTTAATACAATACTATATTACATACATAGATATTTTTTATTATACATAGAAAATACCCAGAACACCCGGAATAAATATTTGCAGATCGTACAAACATTTATCCCGAGGCGGGAATCGAACCCGCAACCTCTGCGTCGCAGGCAGACATTCGCCCGCCGCGCCACATCGGTCGTCAACTATAGCTATAGTTAGTCTAGTACTAACTAGACTAGCATATGTGCTTCTATTCAAACCAGTATAACCACTTCTTGAATGCCTAATATAACGCAACATAGGTAAATGTTTTTCATTAATAAAACCAGAATTACTACTTCATACGTTTTACATGTGCTTTTAGAGTCATGTGCACTCTTGCTAATATAACTGAAATGTACCTATTGTAACCTAAGTAGGTGCATTATACGTTTTACCTATTTCTGCCGCTAAGTAGTAATGTACGCATCTGTGTTCCGGTTTGAAGGCTGTGGGTGCCGTTGAAATTACAAGCACATGAGGCTTAACACCAGTATTAAGCCACCACCAGTTAGAGAATTGAATTTTTCACAAGAATTTCCTAAAATTAAAATTTTAGGTTTTTATTAAATACCTAAAATTTTAATAATTTTAGTTACGAAATTTTTTGCATACCATTAGTTGGTGATGTGTGAATCCTACTAATATTATAAACGCGAAAGTTTGTAAGAATGGATGGATGTATGGATGGATGGATGGATGGGTGGATGTTTGTTACTCTTTTACGCTTTAACCAGTAGATCGATTTGGATGAAATTTGGAATAAACATAGATTATAACTTGGATTAACATATAGACTACTTTTTATCCCGAAAAAATAACGGGTACGGGAAAAAAACTACCACGCGTGCGAAACTGCGAGCGGCAGCTAGTCAAAAATACTTGTGACATCATTGTACTTATACTACCATATTTTTTTGCAAATAAATGAAATGGAATGAAGATAAAATAAACGTATTAGAAGCTGACGCATACCTACAATGCAGCATTTTAGTAGCTACCTAATGTTTTGATGGTTTTTAACCACAGTTAAGTTGTTTCGTGACTATTTATTGAGTTGCTACTACAAGTAGTACAGTCAGCATCAAAAACAGATGATTTAAAACAAATATGTTTAAACTAGCGGCCGCTAGCGCAAATTATGATTCTGGCTGTACCTACAATAATTCTTAGTAGGTGTCTATAGATTAACTTAGCTAGTCCTAGCTTGGGTTGGGTAGTCTAGTGACCTTATTAAGGCTACACCTGTCTACATCGACTCTCACTTTACAAGGCAAGGAAGGGTTCAGTCACCTTTGATTTTACGTTCCATTTTACAGGAGTTATTGTTAATCGTTTTATTAACGTTTGGTATACAGTAGAAACGTTGCAAACTAATATAATTAACTCATTAAAGTACCAATTTGAGAGAGATACCTGGCGATAAGACGTTTCAAAACGCTCCTTGAGATTTTTATGTATAAATACCTTCTGACTTTGAATATTTTAGTTTAGATTACACTGATCTCCATTTCATTTTAAAGTCCATACCTAATTAACCTACTATGTAATTAAAATTATACCTTCATTTGTGACCGATGTGGCGCGGCGGGCGAATGTCCGCCTGCGACGCAAGAGGTTTTCCCGCCTTGGGATAAATGTTTGTACGATCTGCAAATATTTATTCCGGGTGTTCTGGGTATTTTCTATGTATAATAAAAAATATCTATGTAATGTAATGTATTGTATTAAGTATATCAGTCATCTAGTACCCTACCCATAATACAAGCTCTGCTTAGCTTGGGGCTAGATGATGCTGTGTAGATTGTCCAGCATTATTATTATTATTTCAGTAGATTTGATAGACTGAGACAGTACCTTGACTGGTCACTGTCCTCTGAACAAAAACCTCTACAGCATCGGAGCCACAGTCGACTCTGCAGAGACTGCCTGTCCGAAGTAGAATCAGCTGCCCATGTAGTCCTGGAATGCGAGGGCGTAGCGACTCAACGTACAAAAATCCTAGAAAACCCCAGGCCACTCCTCCAAGCCTGCGAATACGCAAAGTCAAAGCCAAAGTCAAAAAGTATTTATTCAGTAAAATCCGCAGGGATCATCGTGAAACGGCTTAAATCTAGGTGAATCTAAGCGCCAGTTCCTCGCGACCAAGCCTAGAAGAACCGGCAAGAAACTTACGGCTTGGTTCCTACCGTTTTTTTGTATAATCCTGTTACAAAATAATAATAATAATAAATAATAAAGCTCCAGTGTGGTGCCAATCTAACTAAATGCTCACACGAGGCCTAGGAGGCTCACATGAGGCATAATCCCATGAAATCTTTTTCTTTCCTAGTGTACCTACATTAGTACCTACCTTTTAATAGCATATGTTTAAATTAAAAAAAAACACTGACTCAATTAATCAATACTTGCCAGCGGAAATAATTTCAAGCAAAAAAACCGGCTAAGTGCGAGTCAGACTCGCACACTAACTGTTCCGTACCATTTATCTATGATAAAAATGGCAAAAATATCACGTTTGTTGTATGAGAGCCCCCTTAAATATTTAGTTTGCTCTGTTTTTTAGTATTTGTTGTTTTAGCAGCAACTGAAATACATCATCTGTGAAAATGTGAACTCTCTAACTATCACGGTTCATGAGATACAGCCTGGTGACAGACGGACAGACAGACAGACAGCGGAATCTTAGTAATAGGGTCCCATTTTACTCTTTGGGTACAGAACCCTAAAAAATTATCAAAACAATATCTTTCGCTTACTTTGCTTGTCTGCAAAAAAAAACATTGACCTTGAGCAAGTAGCACTTATCTAACATCTGAATTCGTTTTAAATTGCAACGGAAGGCTACTGCCTCACGTTCTTACCTACGTTAAGATTACCTAATTGGCATTGTACCTAGGTACTTAAATGAACAACATCGTAATTCTACAAATAAAAAAAATACATAAAACGACCGATGTGGCGCAGCGGGCAAATATTCGCCAGTGACGCAAAAGGTTGCAAATTCGAATCCCGCTTTGGGATAAATGTTTGTATGATCTGCAAAAAAATGTTGCGGCGGTTTCGGGTGTTTTCTATGTATAATAAAAAAAATCTATGTATGTAATGTATTGTATTAAGTCTATCAATCATCTAGTACCCATAACACAAGCTCTGCTTAGCTTGGGGCTAGATGATGCTGTGTGGATTGTCCAGCATTATTTATCCAAAAAAATATTGTGCTTAATAAAAAAAACTCCGTAAAATAACCAAGGACACCGACGGCTCTCAGATTTAACAAGCTAAAGTGGCAATGGGTAGGTCATAGCTCGTAGAACCGACAGCCGCTGGGGATT
Source organism: Electrophaes corylata (assembly GCA_947095575.1). Taxonomy (NCBI): domain Eukaryota; kingdom Metazoa; phylum Arthropoda; class Insecta; order Lepidoptera; family Geometridae; genus Electrophaes; species Electrophaes corylata. Next base: position 13,042,169 of record OX352699.1, on the reverse strand, counting down.
AAAGGTTTTGTAATGGCGACCACGAACCGGAAGACGAAGCGTAGGACGTCCTCCCGACCTGATGAACTGACGACATTGTTAGGACTGCAGGAAGTCGATGAATGGAAAGGGCTCAGAATCATTCTTTCTGGAAACGTATGGGGGAGGCCTGCGTTCAGCAGCGGACTTCAAAGGATAAAATAAAATAAGTTTAGTAATGTTTAACACCGTTTTGTAATTATTATTCATACAAATAACTTCTTGTATACAATATAAAGTGAAGAATACATTTTACCTTTATGAAATCCGCGTACCTCACGAGCTAAACCGCCGGCGGAATCATCGAATAATAGCTCAGGGATCCAATGACTGGCATGTAACTTTTTTGCTGAGCATTTTGACAGGTCTGAGATCATCATTATAAAATAAGTTACTACCAGGAAATGATGTCTGATTCAAAGAATCAGTATTTCATTCAACCTAATTATTTAGCAATTTTTAATATTTTATTTATCAAGCATGTAGATGGAACCACAGTCGCTAACGTTCCGTATTAGAAACAACCCAAGACTTATTTTCATCGGATCATCGAATCCTCGATAGCGAAGTTGGCTATCGCATATCCGTATCAAGGGGAAGATCGTGGGTTCAAGTCCCACTTGAGAAAAATAATAGAATTTCATCCTAACATTGTTCACAGACAATTTAACCCTCAGACACACTTTAACCAGTTTGAGGCTTTTGTATCCAGTCTTTCCCAGCACAGTAACGATGAAATGACTTTGACTTTGACTTCTCTTGTGCCCTCTAGGCCTGTATCTGCCAGTAGTGGCCATTTGAGTTTCATAATACGGCCTCCAACATCTACTACCTTCATCCTACGCCGGATTTCCGCATTACATACTCGGTCTATTGAGAGATACCAAGCATAGCTTGCTCCATGGCTCTTCATGCACCCGTATTTCATATTTACATTACATATATAGATATTTTTTATTATACGTAGAAAACACCCAGAACACCCGGAATAAATATTTGCAGATCGTACAAACATTTATCCCAAGGCGGGAATCGAACCCGCAACCTCCGCGTCGCAGGTGGACATTCGCCCGCCGCGCCACATCGGTCGTCCTGTCGTCGTCACAGTCCTGTGTGAGTTTCGCATGTTCTGTAGATCTTGGTGGGTATGACTAAAAGTTTTGTCAGTAGGTTTCTCAGAAACGATAAGCGAAGTTTCGTATTGTCGTTTTGAAATACACTGCGGGGTAACTCAGTCAAGACTCCTTAGTCAAGTTGATGCTGTCTGCCATGCCACGTAATGTAACTCAAAATAACAATACGACTTCGTTTATCGTTTTTAAGAGTAGACTAGGAGTTTCGCGGTATGGAACAATCGCTGGTTGATAAATAGGAATTTTAGGAAAATAATCGTATTGCCTACTCTAAATCTATTTAATTGTCTGTGAAATTGTCCGTATATTATAAGACCTTTACTTAACTTGTTCCTGGAGTATTCGGAAGAGGGACAACCGGTATATATGTGCTTTAGAAACGAGATATGTTCAACTTCTTTTCTCGCTGACTGTATCTAAAGCAGAGGCTCTCAACCTTTTAGTGATGAGGGACCATTTGGAACTGTTTGGCATCATTGAAATTACAAAAAAACTTTGACTTTGACTTTGTATGTAACTTACAGTAACTTCATTTACGAACACAACAATTATTTTCTGTTTAAACATAAATATTCGTCTCAAAAAATATAAAATAAGAGATTTCTCTCAGTACAATCGACTACGTGGCAAAAACCTGAGCCACCCCCCCCTTCCCGCTCCTGTGACTGACCGTAGTATTTTAAAGACTCCGCTCCCCCCCCTAACGGGTCACGTAGTATGGGTACGTTCCCTTAGTTGGTACGAAGGGGTTTACAGTATAAGTGGCCTTTTGCACTGCACGCTACAACTAGCGGTCTGCTGTGATATAAGTATTTCGCGGACCATTTTGGGTGCTCTCAGTAGACCACCGGTTGAGAACCACTGATCTAAACTAAGTAAACAATCCCGTTGCAAAAAAAAATTCAATCTCTAGACAAACCGCTTGTCAATGGACAATAGAAATATTTCTCGTGATTATTCAGTCACATTGTCATTCTATGAACAAAAAGAAGGTATTGTTTTACATTCTCATAGTTAGATAGGTATAAAGAGTTGTTATTGTAGGTAAGTCATTAATGTACTATTATGTATGGTAAGCACAAGAATAATGATAATTGGTAGGTTTTCCCTTGGAATCAGGGGTAAGGGTGACTCAATAGCATAATTTAAGTCATACCTATGTATCATATGACGACCGATGTGGCGCGGCGGGCGAATGTCCGTCTGCAACACAGGAGGTTGCGAGTTCGATTCCCGCTTTGGGATAAATGAAATATTTATTTTGGATGTTCTGGGTGTTTTATATGTATAATAACATGTATCTATGTATGTAATATATTGTATTAAGTATATCAGTCATATAGTACTCATGACACAAGCTCGCTTAGCTTGGAGCTGGATGATGCTGTGTGGATTGTCCAGCATTATTATTATTATTATATTTATTATGTGTCACCATTCAATTGTATTACATATATGTATATATTCTATTGTTGTTTTGTGGTGTAAAAATGTCTACAAATATTTATTTATATATCTGTAACGATCTGTACCATAGCTCAACTGTTTCATATTATGTTTTTTGTACATACCAATTTTAAATTATTGTAATAGCTGTAATTTTCTTTGTTAATACATTATTATTTATTAAATACCGAAACCCAATTCTTGTAACGAAACTTGACATGTCTTTTTTGTCCGTTCGTCAAAAAATAATAATAAAATACTTACTGATTTTGAAACTCTACCCAATCTGCTCTGTCTAGTTCTAAAGCAACGATTTGATCCATAAAAACGCCTGTTTGCAACATAAATCATTATAATTACAGAGATACTCACTGAGGATAAAGGTCATTTAAGAGCTAACTGCAAAATGATGAAAGCCAATTTTAAAACGCCATGAAGTGTGAAAAATACAATAGTCACCAAGTACTTTTAAATTACTTTGTACGAATTTTACACAATATGTATTGTAAGTTCAGAAAAATCATTGAAATAGAGCAATAATAATAATAATAGACACAGTTTGATCTATCAAGAACAATCCGTGCGTGCACTTTGGTTACTACTTACTACAAACACTATAAAAATATACCTACCTACATATTTTGCGGTATCGTATCCATTGGTTTAAAAAAATAATATAAAAAATGTATGTGCCTAAACACACAGCTATAACATGAAAAGCTCAAAAGGCGCTTTATCACTCCAGCCAGCTTTTGGTTGAAGAGGATGCGGTAAATTTTGGGTTTGGAGCCTCAGTTTGACGATTTATAATGGGAAAGCTGCAACGCGACACTTAACGCTATCTGAAAATAAACTAGGTCTGTGAGAACAGAAGATCTTTTGGAACTTTTTTAGTGACTACTTGTGACGTGGTGTGAATAATTAGCAGAATAGCACTAAATCGCGGAAGCGAAGCCTATCATGTCGAAAAATTACCATAACAATAGATTTTAGTGGCGACGCAAAGTCGAACCACTCCTTAAAATTAATTAACACAACATTTTATAATACCTAAATCCACGTGTCAATTGTGCCTTAGATTAATCTTAATGTACTACTTACATAAAACCGTAAAACGTTGTGTCAAGCAAACGTAGCCATTAACCATGACACTGAATCGGTTTCATCAACAAAGAAACGAGCAAAACACGTATTACAAGCACGTCAAGCGGCACTTGATACCGAGAGCTAGGGTTCCGCACATTCTCTAGGTTAAGATAGGCCAAACTACTCATCGACATCATCATCAACAGCTTCTGACAGAGGCCCAATTCTCGCAACGAAATTTCTCAATCTCCAAATATTATTCTTTGAAACTGACATTTTAGACAGGTCCAATTTTGACAATCAAATTCTTGTTTAAATCTCATCATAGTCAAAAAAATTACGAAAATTGGGCGTTAGAGTCCAAGAGTTCTGCAAGACAGAACTTTTATATTAGACTATCATATTATTACTGTGGTCCGATTTAAAGGGTGTGGGTGCCGGTAAAGTTACAGGCACGTGAGGTTTAACACCAGTATACTTCAGGTTGATGGACGCAGGGAAGTATATAAGGAAGGGTCCTAACGTGCGTGACCTACGAGGCAATTTTTTGTTACAAGTGATGGTTAACTTCTAACATCTGATCAATTCATCAGTAAGGGTTTTATATTAAAAAAACTCCCAGCATTAGTTCTCTCCATAGCCCGTCGTGCGACTTTCAGCTTGTGTATGAGGCCAGTGATTTATATTCTCTCTGAGGAACTCTTTAAGAGAAAATAAACGCATTTTAAGGATCTTCAGAACATTTGTTCTAAAATAATGGACCTACCACCGCTATAAAATGATATTATCACAACAGATTTACATTGCTACAGCACTTTGTGTGCAAGTAACTATCAAAAAAATATTACGAAACGTAATAAAACGCAAGGTGTAGAATTTGTAAATATGCAACCATAAGAACATCAAGAGATCTAAAAACTGGACCACAAGATTTAATCGCAAAACCGTCGAAATAGTATCAACTCAGATTATGACAGATTTTAGCAACAACTTTCGTAAAAGTGAACATTGATGAGTTTGATGTAAACGACAAGAGATTGAAAAAGATCCAAATTAATCGTACATAAGTAAATTCTAAAAAAAAATTATGCTTCATTTTCTATACAAACGACATAAACGCGACCATTCTCGTTGAAAAATGAATAATTGTTGTATTCAAACACGCTTTTCCTATTCTGAACCCAGTAGGATATACAATACCTATTTAATGTTGGGACATTCCTGACATGTTTCAGTCTCGATGTCGGGTGCTGTTGAAGGTGGTGGCTCCATTGCGTGGCGAGTGCTGGCCACACTGGAGGGTGGGTCACTGCTACTGGCTACCTCAGCGTTACTCGCTTACACAGCCGGCAGTAGAGTAGCAAGGACGCGACGACGACCGTGCAAGACTGCATTGGTAAGAAATAAGTCTATACATCCCCAATCCTCATGCCAAATGCAGTCTCTAACGTGACTGTTGGTCACATGTTAGAGCTTAAGCACACGGCGTTTTTATGCGCGCAGACAACGCGCAGATGACGCGCGTTAGAGTAGATATTGTCAGTATTTGTGTAAATAAGTAAAATTAGTTCAAAATACTCTTCGATAATATTTCAGGTTAGTAACACAACAAGTGAGTTGGGCGCAGAACTGAAAAGACGGTTGGAGCTCCACGGCTGTACCGTGAGCACGGTCACGAGCAGCGCGATAAGCGACGCGGGTACCGACAGTGTCGACGCCCTCGTGATCGTCGGAGCGAAGCCGAAGGCTGGCGGATTGAACGGGATCTCAGACTTAGTAACGGAAGATGTCCACAATAATTTAAAAGTTGGTAATACCAATTATTTTCGAATATATTATGTTTTCTCGCAGTGTGCTTCATTTTTTTTTGTAGTAGTAGTGCTAGAGCTCAGGGAAGAGCTCGTCCGGGGAAGTACTACCACCAAGTCTATTTCTGTGAACAAGCAGCTTGCTGTGTTCTGGTTTGATAGGTAATGGTAACGACTTAACATTAGGTGGGCTATCTGCATGTTCCATCAGCAAGACACCAAAATAAACTGCGGTGGTGATACAGAGTAGACTGAGAAACTTAGTGTGAGCGAAGTCAGGACTATGTATGTGACTAGTGTGTTTTTATTTTGCAGTTATTAGAATCATTATCACCGCGAGTGAGCCACGGTGGAAGCATAGCGTGGGCGTGCGCGGAAGCAGAAGCGGATGCGGGAGCTTTTACTAGCACAGCCGCCGCTTTCGACGCCGTGCTACAGGCTAGCCTACAACAAATTGCTAAAGTGTGGGTAGTTCCCTTGGTTTATAACTATGCAATGTACTCTCCATTCAGCCCTGTGATTGCGTATATCCTGTTGCAAGTGTTAAATATGACAGATTTGATATAGAAAATATGTCATATTTGGCAACAGGGGTTTGTTAGCAACAACACTTCACAATCATCCCTCAATTGGTACCTACATAGTAGCTCTGCCTTTGTGCTTTATTAAAAAATTGCAATGATCTGATGCTTGTTTTGTCTGGGTGTTATACTATACAGTACAAAGTCTACTGGTGCAATGTGAAATGTCCAACCGCTATATAATATCTTACCTATGTTACAGCCACAACTGTGAGCCTTTATGGATTGGTCGAAGCGACAGTGCAGCGGAACGAGTAGTCGCCGCGCTTATGTCACCCGACACACAGCCTAACGTTTTTGGATTTAGAATTAGGTAAAACTATATATAACAGGAGCAGAATCACACTTGTCATGACCCAACTGGATGACTGTCTCAGACATTTTGTACGGGATAGACAGAGACAAAGGAATAGACCCACGTCTACTCTAGCATAATCACTTCTATACAAAATATATGGGGCGGATAGCCTTCTGATACGTCACGTCATGCGGGGCGGGTCTGCTGTGATTCTGTCTTTATACAGCTTCAGGGGTAACTTTAATTCATGTCCCGGGATTTACGGGACGCCATAGGACAGCTTATAGTGGGAATTATAACAATAAACCGATTCTGCACATAGATATTTCGAATAAAAAAAACTATACGTGGTAGGTAGGGCACGACTGGGTTCGAGAACCTACAGAGTCACATCTACCTAAGCTGCTGTAATGTATTTATTTAGCTCTAAGCTACTGTAATTATTTTACCTAAGAACTAAGTATTTCTGATAACTACCCTCACTTGTATCTTTTACAGAAATGCTGTTCTTAAAGTGGGGGAATACCTGTACAGATGGCTGAAGATGATTACTTAGAAGTTCATTATAATGTAATTTAATACTTACGAGTTTTCTTACTTCATCATAACGCCTTGAAATAAAATTGCAACGCATGAGTGATAACAAAAAAATAGCACGTCTTAATCCTCAAGAACGGTAGATATCTCCTCCGATCTCTTAGTACCAAGTACGTAGGTACCTACTCGAGTTTCTCAATGTCTAAGGAGGGTAGTTAGAGGTACGTCCAGATAGTACATTTGGTAATATATATGTACAGTCAGCTGCACTAGTTCGTAACTTACAGAATGGTTTTACAGGGTTATAATTAATATTTACAGGGCAAAAACTCAAAAAACAAGTGAACTTATCAGCTAATTACACGATTTTTGAGTTTTTACAGTTTAAAAGTTTACTATAAGGTTTTGATTCCGGTTTGAAAATTACGAACTGTATACATTCTAGTGTAGCTGACTGTACCTACATTTTGCAGTAGTTAGCATTCCATACGTGACACATTGCAACCCATCGCCGCTGCTAGAATACAAACTGGTTTCCTCACGATGTTTTTCTTCGTCGTTTGAGAGCATTGGCATTGTGCACATAAATTTTTCGAACAGAAAAACCCATTGGTGCACGACCGGATTTGAAACCACGACATCTAAGATCAGAATGCGGACTCACTACCACTAGTCCCAGTACACCAGTGCTCTTAATGAATGAGTGATTTTCACGATTACCTACTAGATGGCGTTGTACATTTTGTGCAAACCACAATTTTGTCAAACGTACAATAATTTATCCCTTACCTACTAATAACCCCCACTACCATCATCTGGGATGCTCAAAGGAAACAATTTTTGTTTAATACTTCTCATTCCTACTTAAAATAACTGCTATTATGTACATAAAGTGTAAACTAGGTTTATACCTAGTTCAAGTTAGATAGATATTATATGCGATTGATTTTGTGACACTTCTCAATGAAAAACTATCAATAGGTATATATGTAGGGCTCCTTTATAGTGTAGAAACAGTTGATAGAATAATTATTTTTGTATAAAATACTTAGGGAGTAGGGCACCTACATATGTAGTGTCCGTAGGCACCAATTTTTCTGTAAAAATAACAAATACCTAAATAAATTGAAGTGTTTACAAATCGTTTTCTTACTCTTATCTATCTTACCTACTTACCATAGGTACACAAGTGAGGTGGTGGCCGACCGGACGTCGTTACCGGTTTGTGCTCTGTGGTCGCTGGTCGCTGTCTATCTATTATGATAAATCAAATCCTTTAAGTTTTCTCCCTCACCGAAAATAATAGCTATAGATTTGACCATGCGCACATCATATATTCTGTTCTTGGTCGCTACCGGCAACCAAATCTTGTGCTCGTAGGCACAAGATTTGGTTTATCAATTTGACCCTCAACAATAAATAAATCTTGCAGCTGCCTACTCAGAGATTTATTATTGTTTATTATTTATTGCACGAAAAATTACGATTACAGTAGGTACGTTAAGAGGGTTTACTGGTAAAGCATTTACTTCCTTAGTGATGGTGTAAAAAAAAGGTTATCAAACATAATTACGTATCTATTTACACTAAAACAGAGTTCAGAATATTATCGAGGATTGAAATGCTGCTGCTGGCTGTCATCCCCAAAACGCTGGTTGCATTGCCACGCTGAATGACAATGATAATTGCACTGAGACAGATACCAGCTTTCAAGCCGCGCGTGACGGACGACTACGCCCAGCCACCTTTCGTATCTTGCTGATTCTTCTGTTGAAAGCAGACTCCCTGCTAAACATGACAGTAGGTACCTACAGTAGAAATATGCGCTAGTGTGAATGATTTTTTTATTTATTACTAAAATATTCCATGCAATACTGGAAAGGCTGATTATGAGCCGATCCTACAAAAAGGCCGAAAATCAGCCCCCCAGGGGCCGAACTGGCAACGCTGCATAATCTATGCGATTTGGAAACTAGCGACATCTAGTGACTTTAAAACGTACTGCCTAGTCTAGCGGCAAACGGTAGCATTTGCCTCAGCCGAGTTGGCACCACTGAATACTTATTGCATTTGCATGTCATGTTTGCTTGTTATTGGCGACTGTCACAGTTTCTCTCTGTCACTGTCAACGAAACGCAATGGAGAAATGGACGTGTCCGTAAAATTAAATTACTTTTTTATTTACTTGTAATGCTCTCAGCACTCTAACAGTTATTCCAAAAATCATTTACGATTATGTTTAGTTTGTGTGAATTATTTTTTAGTTCAAATTCGCTGCTAAAACATGGAAGAGGTAGGTTACACCAGCTGCCTAGGTTTTGTTGTGTCACAATAAAAACAGTGCTTACATTTGTTTGGTTATTATTGTGAAATGTGGTGTGTTTCAGGAACTTAACGAGCATGATTTGGAGGAAAGGCTTTATGCTATGCTCCACCATGTGGACGAGAGTCAGAATAACGTGATCCAAGCAACTTCTAATCAGATCGATGTAACCCAACTGTTTGAGAATGGACCTAGGAATACTATCCGTCGCTACTGGCGTACTAGTGCCGATACCAATCCACATGTAAAGATCAACACACCCAACCCGCACTTAAAAGTAAACACAAATAATCTTTATGTCAAAGAAAACGCACCCAAACCTTTAGTTCCTGTTATAAACAACAACAACATCCCTGAGGCAGATGAGACTAAGCCCAAAGAAGAAAAGAGCAAGTCTCCAACACCACCGCCTACCATCGTTGATCTATCCATATTTCAGTCTCCAATACCACAAAATGTTGAGAAAATAATTGAAATTATTGACCACGATGATGACAATAACAGACAAGTTTTATTAGAATCTAGTGATGAGGATGAGGTTGTAGAAGTAGCTCTGCCGCCTAAGCAAACCATCACTATTGAAAGCTCAGATGATGATGATGATGATGAACTCTCCATTATACCAGATACCACTTCTAAAACTCCTTCAAAACAGAATGATACATCAAAGAATAATGAACGAGCTATATCGGCAAGTCCAGTACCATCAGTTGTATCCTCTGTTTCTGATGATTTTATTCGGGGAGACTGCATTGCTTTAAACATCTCATCCCGTCAGCCCAACAACCCCAGTTTTGACTTCAGCCTTCACGGACCTGACCTAATCATTCAGAACACTCCATCTAAAAAAAAGAGGAAGAAGAAAAATAAAGAAGCAGTGACTTCTACACCCATTGCAGCAGTTAAGTCTGCTAATCAACCACAGGAATGCTTTGCTACTCCCAAAAGCAAAGCTAAGAAAAAGAAAAAAGCTAAAGGAAGCACTGTGATACAGAAAACTGTATCTGCACCAGAGATTGATGATTTTGACAGTGATCAGTCAATCATTTACATAAATAATACCAAGAACTCGTATGCTGTTACTGAAAAGAGTTTGCCTAGTGCTGATGTATATGAATCTGATTCAAACCAATCTGAAGTGCAGGTTCAAATCAAAGAAACTAATTCGGCCCAAAAGAATGAATACACAACTAGTTCTGACAGCAGTGCTGAATTAAATACTAGCCTTATGAAGGCTAATAATGAGTCGGAACAGTTTATAACTTGCGACAGTATTGTTGATTTAACTGAAAATGACAATTTCATAACTATTGACAATACAGACATTAGCGAGAGTATTGTGATGGCTAATGTAATTGGCTTCAATGAATTTGAAGACTCTGGAGAGGAAAACCAACCTCTTAGAAACACTCACAACATATCTAAGTATGTCTCAAGCAAAGTACCATCAATATTGAATGCAGATCTTGATTTCGATAACTTGAAAGGAAAAGAAAAGGTTTGCAAAAAGAGGCGCTACTCTCTGTCAACTCTTCGTGCGGAAATGGAAAAGTTTTACAATGAGAGCTGGGGCGGGGAGGATTTTAATCATCGAGAGATACAAAAGAATATGTCACGTAAGTTAATATTCATACTGGCAAAAAACTAATCATTTATTGAATAAATTTTCTACAAAATTATTATAGCTTTAAACATGTTCAGCAAAGGAGTTACATTTTTGTCAGTAGAAGTAATATTTATGACAATTTTCTTCTATTTCAGGTGACAAGAACCTTTGGGCTATTGACCCTAAAGATAGAATGCCATCTTCATATAATCAAAAAAATAAAAAGTAAGTTGCAAACAAAAATTTCAAAGTTGAGTTGCATTGTTCAAAACTTTGTCGTTGACGACGTGGCTATGTGAAGACACGCGGCGCTATCGTGGCCGTCACGATTTTCTTAATTTTCTTTCTCTTTTCCTCGTGTAACAAGCACATGCCGGGATAAGATGTATAATTTGAAGTATTTCGCGCTTGACACGAGATATTTTGTACATTATTTATTTATGTCTATTATTAATTAATTTATTTATTGGCTATAGGCGTGCAGCTATGCCTAGTATGTCTATATCACAGTCTTGAAAATTTATTTTATCCAGTTATCGATTTTATTATGATATTAAACATTAGCAATAAGTCTTCATTTGACAAAACGAGACGGGTTTATTTCACAGTGCCATGTTAGCAACGGTACCTAGACACATAATATATATTTTATTAGTGAGATAACGAGTCACGTTGCACATTTTAGCCTTGCACACCATACTGGGCCAGGGCCAACCCTCAATCTCTAGTCCTCTATCAGCAACTAGTGATGTGCCAGAGTTTTTTACTAAACATTTTATATAACTCTTAGTATATATAGAGTTTTTATAGCTCGTTTTTATAAAGTTCAGTAAGTTACAACTAGCGAACGCACGCGATTTCGTTCGCGTGAAGTTATTTTCATACAAACTTCAACCCCCACTGCACCTCTTTAGGGGTTGAATTTCGGAAATACCTTTACGAACCTTGACAAATATACCTTGATAATGTCAAGTCTACGACCAGTGGGCCAGCTGTGCGTTATTTATATGTCAGAAAAGAAATAAAATCACGTACGATCTCTTAGTACCAAGTACCTCAAGCTTCTTCGAGGATGTCTGTATGCCTATAATGTCAGTCAGGACAGAACAAAGATTCATTATAATAGGTGTAGATTCACGATACTGGTATTAAGATGGAACAAGTCGTTAGTTACAACGCTTCGACGCTTGTAACTTTGAAGGTAAACTGATTTTACTGTAGAATATAGGGTAACGAGCCTAGATAATTATTATTATTATTATTTTGTAACAGGATCATACAAAAAAACGGTAGGAACCAAGCCGTAAGTTTCTTGCCGGTTCTTCTAGGCTTGGTCGCGAGGAACTGGCGCTTAGATTCACCTAGATTTAAGACGTTTCAAGATGATCCCTGCGGATATTACTGAATAAATGCTTTTTGACTTTGACTTTGACTTTGATAACGGCAAGATAATTCAGTATCAAACTTAACTTCGGACGCACGTTAATAAATAGTAGAGATATTTAGTTACAGCGTTTGTATGGAAATAGTAACGACTTGTTCCACATTAAGTTACATAAACCAGTTATTTATAAACGCTGTGTTGCTTTCAGGTGTAATTACTGCAATCGTCCTGGTCACCGCGATGACTCTTGCATGCGTAAGCCTGCCGTTTGCCACATGTGCGGAAACAGCGGCCATTATGAGTCGAGGTGTCCAAGCAAAATATGTGTCAATGTAAGTGGTAATCTTTGTATATTTAAAAAACCTTGAACCAAATTGAATTGTTTTATAAGTTACAGTTTATACATAAGCCACAAGTAGCGTTATTGTGTTTACTGACATACATGACATGACTGGGGATCGAACCCACAACCTACAGCGCTGAAGGCAGAGCTACTACCAACTGAGCTGTGTGACTGCTTTCAACTTATTGCCTAATTATTTAAAAAAAAAAATTTTTACATAAACAATGAAATAAAAAGTACTTTAACTGTAATATTATAAATTCCAGTGTGGTTCACCAAATCATATTTTCACCAACATCTGCCGCAATTGCTCCACTTGGGGACGTATTACCTGCGAAGAATGCAAGCAGAGGGGGCACCCATCCAGCCACTGTCCCGACTTGTGGCGACGGTACCATAACACGGTAAATACATATTTTATTATGCATTTCTTCCTGTAACAAGCAACATAGCTGTGTTCCGGTTATCGTGTGGGTGTAGGCTATCGTTAACACTTAACATCAGGTGGGCTATATGCTTCTTCCACCAGTGGTAGCACAAAAAAAATACTTTTAGGCCATGATTTCGGTGTACCATAAGAATTTGTATGCATTATGGTATGCCCGAAACATATTTGTGCGCACTAGTTTTACCCCATATAATGATTAGCAACCTTTTTACTGACTACATTATATTGTTTTTTTCTTGTTTTCTTTCTACATAGTATAATTGATATATTGTTATCGCCAGTAAAATAAATTCCAAGATTTAAATAATTGTAAATTTTACAGACTGATACATCCATGCCTCTGGAAAGATGTTTCCATACAAAGCAATGGTCTGAATTGTACTGCAGCGGATGCAGTCGTCGCGGCCACCTCGTCCACACCTGCCGAGGCACGGTGCCCTTCGCGAGCCACCCCATCAACAGCCCTTACGTGTGCGTCTACCGCGCGCTCTACACACCAGACCAAGACAAAAACAAACAGTTTCTCAACAAGAGCTCACAAGATTCGACTATTTCATCTGCCACGCCCAACCGCCCTGACGGTAACAAGCGGCTGTCCAAGTCTCCGACTGCACATGAAAATCACTTGACCAAAAAGAGAGCGACGTCACTCTCGGTCGCTGATGAAACTAAAATGACCCACGTAATTAAAAGTCCTGCTCATATCGCGCGGCAGAATCCACCACCGAAGGAAATCGTCGTAGACGCTGATAAGAATAAAGAGTTCAGTAAAAGCAATCTGGACTCTGCTAAGGAAATCGTCACTGAAAAAGCACTTGACTTTATTCCCATAGGCTCATCAAACCATGATAATAAAGGGCAGGTTATTCAAGATAACGAAGTGTCTGACACGAGTGCAGTTGTAACCTCTGCTAGAATTTACGTCACTGACTACGTTTTTGATCTACTTAGGAAGAAGGAACACCAGGACTGGTTGAAAACAACTGTGAAAAAACTCGACTTAACAGTCCAATGCTGTGGCGGTGCCTATCCATTCTTAAGTATCAAAGGTAAAGTGGAGGATCAAGAGTCGTTTCAGTATTTGCTGCGAGATAAGAAGTGGCATAAAAATGACAGCGAGACCGAGGTAACTCAATCTAATATTGATGCAAAAGATCCTCAAGAGTTAGCAGTCAAGTCTGTGTCACCTCAGCTAAATTTACCTAAAAACCGATACAGTCTTTTGAGACAGCTCACAAAGGCTTTAGACTCTTTGCAGCAAGATTTGGGAGATCCCAAGGCGATCCACAAGGAGCTAACTTACTTACAAAATAAACATGAAAAACTTCTAACACAAAAAGTAATAAGTCCTAAGACATTGTCAAACAATCGCACTAATATTAATAATATGCTTAAGAAGCTCAACACTGTACTTCTAGGCCAAGCTGGACTTGCTAACGGAGCGGACAGTGTGATTGAGCTGTACTCCTACAAAGAAAAGCTCAGTACTTTGAGAGCAAGCAATATCTCAATGGGACTACGCAGGGAAATTGGGCATCATTTCGACAGCATATTTTCCTCAAACGCTAGAGATGACTACTCAGAGCTTCTGAAGAAGTATGATCCTTCGAAGCCTTTATTAAAACTGGGTAAAAATAAGAAGAAAGACAAACCGTTCATACCTAGCCCTAAACTGAAGAAGACATCTACCATTCCATCTCAGCATGAAAATCTTCAAAAGTTGGGACCGGGGCCTCAAGATAATTCACAAAAAGGTATCCAAATGAAAAAGCTAATGTTCTATCACCAGAGGCTAAAGAACGTCAAACCTAAGGGAACAGCTAATAAAAAAGCTAAAATTGAGTTGGTCAGAAAGGTACATACTTTCATAGCATCTATGTATCAAAAAGAAACATTGTCATCCAAAGCATTGAAGAAAGTTAAAAAGGCTCAAGAAGAAGCGCAAATCTTCTTGTCGGCAAATGTTTAAAGTAGGTTAAGATGACGTAGGAGAGTTGACGTAGAGAGGTATGTTAAGAGGATAGACGTCAATCAGAAGCGTCTCACGAAAGGAGACATCGTCTTGCGCCGGCAAGTTCTTGTATCGTGACTCCTAGAATCGGAGTTATAATTCACCTGAATTTGCCGGTTTTATATTATTGCACATAAGTGTGCGTGTGAATTAAATAAACTTCATAGTGTACGTTTTCATGTTTTAATTATCATCATTATACTACAGCTTTCCTTTAGCTCTGTATAGATAAATTCCTTTCTAGATTACCCCATCCTAGCACAGGTGGTAAAAACAGGATAATACTTAATTGAATAACAAGCAAGCAAGAAATTAACCAAGTTAACTTCGGAGTCTCCAAGCACGGTCGACATTCCCTCGGAAATATATTGAAGTCACAGACTATATGATCAGTGACTTAGAGACGTAATATAGTTTGTTAGCCGTATTACCAAATACTTATGAATTGTTCCACTGTGCCCCACCAAGGCGCCCCACTAGTGGGGCAGAATCCACAGCCTTAAAATTTGTAGTGGAATCTGCCCCACTAAGTCAGTTTAGTGGGGCAGATTCCTACTACTTTAAAGTTTGGTGTATTCTGCCCCACTAGGGCTGGCACTTGAGTTTGTGTAGGTGAGTTTACTCATATTATCTATCTGTCTATTCAAGTTAAATGTAACTTTGGTGTTATTATTAAGTAGATTACGTTAGTAGTAGGTAATTAGTAATACCTAGATGTGGTACATAGGTAGTGTACAAAATGAAACTAAAAATATGACGACCGATGTGGCGCGGCGGGCGAATGTCCGCCTGCAACGCAGAAGGTTGCGAGTTCGATTCCCGCCTCGGGATAAATGTTTGTACGATCTGCAAATATTTATTCCGGGTGTTCTGGGTATTTTCTATGTATAATAAAAAATATCTATGAAAATAGGGTACGTAATATATTGTATTAAGTATATCAGTCATCTAGTACCCATAACACAAGCTCTGCTTAGCTTGGGGCTAGATGATGCTGTGTGGATTTTCCAGCATTATTATTATTATTATTGTGCACGTAAATAGCAAAATTATTTTAATTCTTATTACTCAACTATTAAAAATCACAGATTAATTACGAGTACAATTAGTCATTTGACGTACAATTAGTCATATAGAGGTCATAAATAAAACCTTAATACAAAAATAAATACTACGACTAATACGGATTTAAGTCCGTTTTACTACAAGAAATAAAACCACACATCAACTTTTATCTGATATGGCAAAATACAGTCTTACTTACTACTACGTAGTCTTGCTTACTTTATGGATAGTAAACATCTTAAAAATACAAACAGCTACTAAAATACTATACTAAACACAAGAAATATGACGAGGTAATTAAACTTGATTAAGTACATAAGTATCTTTTGGAATAATAATAGAGTTATTGCTCCATCTATTGCATTTTTTCTCAGAAATGCCCAACAGATATACTGCCGTTTATAAGCTCCATTTAGGCATCTTTTATATTTTAATCGTTTTGTATGTATTCATTAAGGCATGGTTTTAAAGGTTGGTTCTGGATAGATTTAACTATGGAAAGCGTAATACAGAAGTCATAGTAAAGTGGGACATTTTTGATTAATCTTTTTATTCAACTTATTATGCCAACCTTCGAGAGCATTCATTATTGATCTGTGTTTCAAGAAACAAATAATTAATTTTCTAAGAGTATTTTTAGTTTCATTTAGTAAACTACCTATGTACCACATCTATTACTTATTACCTACTACTAACGTAATCTACTTAGCAATAACACCAAAGTTACATTTAACTTGAATAGACAGATAGTACAATATGAGTAAACCCACCTACACAAACTCAAGTGCCAGCCCTAGTGGGGCAGAATACACCAAACTTTAAAGTAGTAGGAATCTGCCCCACTAAGCCAGTTTAGTGGGGCAGATTCCACTACAAATTTTAAGGCTGTGGATTCTGCCCCACTAGTGGGGCGCCTTGGTGGGGCAGAGTGGAACAATTCATACTTATTTTCTATTTTGATGGTAAATGTACAGTCAGTTCAACAAGTATAATTTATCGAGCTTGGAGTTAACCGTGTGTTCATAAATAACCTTTAGATAGGCTGTATTTACGAAGGGCCAATAGCTAACTTCAGGCACGCTATGTTATATAATATACATTAAAATAATAACTAAAATAAACTATAATATTACTTTAGTAACTACTAGTTGAACTAGGAATATTTCTTAATTATTGTAGGTGTTGTCAAAAAATTTATTAAATTCTCAATCAACCAATTAGGTACCTACTACGTTACGCACGCAACCCAAAGAAACAAGACTGACGTGACGTCATTGGTTATCATTTAAATTCGGAATCGCTACCAGTACTGCCAGCTCTAAGTGGATTTACCACTAGAACTGGTGGTTTAGGCCTCCCAGTTAAAAGGCAGTAGGTTTTTTTCAGATGGTATGTTATCAGCTATACATACATATATGCTGGTAGCATATAGATAGATAGATAGTGACTATAGTCACCCGTGCCGTGTGTCAAATCACTACTAGGAGGCTAACCTGCCTCGCCGTTCATCAAAAGTTTCCGTGAAAAGGCTACCATTATCATGTCCTACCCTACTAGATCGGTTGCAACCTAGCAAGTATCTACTTCAAATTGGATCGGCTCCTAATTTTCGGCCTTTCTAATTGCATTATTACAGCAATTAATTTTATTGACACGATCAGATTTAGCAGTAATACTTTTACAGGACTGTTTTCGATGACTTCTTCTGTTTCCTTTCTTTCAGATTTTAGTCCTTTGCTTTAAAAAATCGGCCTTTGGCAAATTGGTCTTTGGCCTTTTTGGGATCACTTGCTGGCAATACTAAAGACGGGCGAAACGAAAACAATAAATACCAAAAAGCTCGCATCTCACTAGCCATGTCCATGTACACTTGTTGATTTTATTTTTGATTAACTATACCTACTAGCTGTCTGTTTAATATAATAGCGAGTGTAAAATAAATAGAAATGGAAGTACCATTTACCTTTTTGTTCCCAAAATTAGAAATATTGATAGTGTTTTTGTGTGCAATAAGTTGTATTTGTGGACGGAGGGTCAGTATCAATCTAAGCGAATGTTTGTTTCTCAAAAATAATGATAAAAACGGTGTTTTATGTAACTTCCATACTTTTCCACTAGTTTGCTGAAGCAGGATACTATCCACAAGGGTATTACAATAGCCAGCCCTATGACAAGATAGAAACAGCGTTATCAAAGTTGGAACATGGTAAGAATTTGAGGCCCAAATTGAGGTGTACATTCTACTGAAACAATATCCATAAATTTGAAATCTAAATTATTTAAATAACAATATAAATTATTCTTGAGTTTCCATCAATCAACAATATAAAATCATTGTTACTCATAACTGTGTGATATGTATAAAATAAAAAGTAAAATTATCTGCAGCTCCGCAATGGGTGAACGACTGGCCCGATGCATCTGTGAAGCTCGGCCAAGTGTCTGGAGTAGCCCTGGATAATGAGGGACGACTTCTAGTCTTCCACCGAGCATCTAATGTGTGGGATGCCAATACTTTCACAAACAGAGATGTGTATCAGGGTATTGGAGAACCCCCTATACCCCATGCTACAGTACTAGTTTTCAATGATACAGGAGAACTGGTAGATATGTGGGGACAGAATTTGTAAGTTTTTAAAATTAAAATTAATTTTATTCATTTATAGTCCTTCATTCACATGGTAGTAGTAATTATCTACATCAATATTTTTTATTATCAGTTTCTACATCCCGCATGGGATCACAATGGACAAAGAGGGTAACGTCTTTGTGACTGACGTGGCGCTGCATCAGGTGTTCAAATTTGATGCTGGCAACTGGCAGAAGCCGTCAATGATCTTAGGAGAGAAGTATGTATACCTAATAATAATAATGCTGGACAATCCACGCGGCATCATATAGCCCCAAGCTAAGCAGAGCTTGTGTTATAGGTACTACATGGCTGATATACTTAATACAATACATAACATACTTAGATATTTTTTATTATACATAGAAAATACCCAGAACACCCGGAGTAAATAATTGCATATCATACAAACATTTATCCCAAGGCGGGAATCGAACCTGCAACCTAAGATAATATAAGAGCAAACTCTACAAATATTGATTTCGTTCAGATTCGTCCCGGGTAACGACGATCAGCATTTTTGCAAGCCGAGCGCGGTTGCCGTGCTGTCGACCGGAGACTTCTTCGTTGCGGATGGATACTGCAACCATCGGATACTGAAGATGGCTTCTGATGGATCCATCATACTACAGTGGGGACGATGTAAGATATATCATGTACCAGATAAAAACCGCAATAAATGTTTTGTGTGTTTTTAAACGCAACTTAAATTTAATCACGTCTCAAGTGACGAATTTTGAGACTGCAAACTGTCAAAAAATCGCGACTTGATACTTGATTAAATTTAAGTTGCGTTTGAGTATTCGGCCGTTAGACTGATAGCAATGTATAGTTAAATAGTATCATCTCTGGGTGATCTTCTATGTCCTCTTTTGCCCTCAAAACATTCCAAAACAAAAAAGAGATTCAACAAATAATATAGTTGTGATGAAAATTAAGTAAGTGCTTATATAAAAAAAAAATACATTTGGAAAATATTAAAACTATGTTCAGTTATTTATAACTATAATTTGACTGTCCACAGCACACGGCGACTCTCCGTTCGTATTTAACGTGCCGCATGCCCTCACGCTGGCCGAGGACCGCGGCCTGGTATGCGTGGCGGACAGAGAGCGCGGCCGCGTGGCTTGCTTCCGAGCTGATAACGGCACCTTCGACAGCAGCTACAGCAGCTGGCTCATCGGATCGCGCTTGTTCAGTGTCGCATATGCACCTGTACATGGTAAGCAAACTTAGTAGATACACTAATTGCTATACCCTATTCAGGGTCCATGTGATAACTTTTTTTTTTATACAACTTGCTGATAAAACAAGCATCCCACCTGATGTTAAGTGGTTACCATCACCTATAACAAAGCATTGCCTCGTAGGTCACGCTCGTTAGGAACCTCACCTACGATGCACTACTCAGCGTCCATCAACCTGAGGCATACAGGTGTTAAGCCTCAATATGTGCCTGTAATTTCACCGGCACCCACACCCTTCAAACCGGAACACAGCAAGCTGCTTGGCGGCAGAAATAGGCATGGTGGTAGTACTGCCCCGGACGAGCCCTACTACTTACATATAAGAATAATGTTTGTATCCAACCTAAACCATATGAGAGCAATAAATGTATTGAAATACACGCACACGCACAGACAAAACTAACAAAAATTGTGCTTACGAAATCTCGGAATGCTAAAGTAAGAAAATCTGTAGTTGTGTACAAGAGCTTGAATAACAAAAACGAGTTAGGTAACAAGCAGACAGACTGCTGTTACCTAACTCGTTTTTGTTGCATAGATAACAAAATCGGCATGTATGTCTAAAAATTGCCATAAGGCTAGCTAGAGTAACAAAACATGATAAGGGTAACAAGAAACATGCATAACACAGTCTCAGCGCAGTTTTGAAAATTAGAATAGAGTAACAAGAATGATGAACTAAAGTAACAAATAGAATATGGTAATTTTACAAGAATCTAAAGATAGAGAACAAAGTCAGAAAGAACAAATATAAGTTCCTATATATCTTCAGAAATTATAATGATGACTAGATTAACAGAGTTATTATAAAATATGTAGATAGGTTAAATATTTAGATGTAAAATATTTGTATTTACTAAATTACTTCCCTTATAAAATAAATTATTATTTTTAAATAGACTATTGAGCTTAAACTTTTAGGTCATAGACCAAGAAATGATTTAACCTTTTTGCAACAGAATGAAATATTAGTGAGTTGTTTAGTAAGGAGATTCTACCTACGCATAGGCAGTTTATCTTCGTGGCCTTGATTAGTTACACAAGTGACGTCATTCTTACACCCACTGCCTAACGATTCGAGTTTTGTTTTTTGTAATTTCGCATTTTGTGTCGTCGGGGATATAGCTCAGTGGTAGAGCATTCGACTGCAGATCGAGAGGTCCCCGGTTCAAACCCGGGTGTCCCCTGAATTATTTTTAGTTTTTGAAATGTTGCTTAAACATATTTTACTATTGTAATTAGAAAACAAATGTACTCTCCCACAATCTTTGGCGTTTTCCCATTGCCTTCTATTAAATATATACTTATTTTAATAAATTAAACGTACTTTCATATAAAGTTGTAATATTATTGCAATGGCAAATGGAAATCATCATGAGGAAACAACAAAAATACTAAACTAGAAAATACTAACTATTCTAGGAGCGGCGATGGGCTTGCAACTTGTCACGTAAAGAATAAAAAAGTGGGTATAGATTATAGATGTTATATTTGAATGTACCTACCTCTGACTATCCCTCTTAGACGTCCTTAAAGAACCTCGATACTAAGAGATCTGAGGGAATATCTACAGTGCCTAGTCAATCCCTTGAGCAGTCGTAAAGTTATTTTTTTTTATCTTCAAATGGAGTTGCGTAGTCGTACGACGACGTGCCATCTTATAAACTTTATTTCGATTACTGAACATAAAATATCAATTGATCAATTAAAAGTGATCTCTAGTCTACGCTGACGCTTATTTGCTTTGACTTCTCTACAAATAAAAAAATTGGTAATAAAAAGTAGGTAGATATCCCTGCTGATCTCTTACCTACTACCAGATTCTTCGAGGATGTCTTAGGAGGGTAGTCAGACGTCCAGATATTACATTTCGTACATACCCACATTTTTCAGTAGTTGCTATTTACATTTATATACGTGACAGGTTGCAAGCCCATCGCCGCTGCTAGAATACTAACTGGTTTCTTTACTGTGTTTTCCTTTACCGTTTGAGCGCACTGGCATTGACTACAGGTTTAATTTTGTTCCAGGGGGTCGTCTATATGTAGTGAACGGGCCTGGTGGTATGGTCCCAGTACGCGGATACGTAATTGACTTCACAACTGGAAAACTCATTCAGACGTTTGGAGCTGAAGGCGGCTTGAGTAACCCTCACGATATCGTCATCTCACCCGATGGATCAAAGGTATATCAAACAATCATTGCATATAGTATAATATTGCATCAGGTGGGCCGTTGGGTTGTTCAATCAGCAAGTCAAATCAAAGCAATACAACAGCATAAATTCATATTCGTGTAATCAGTTAGGACATCTGTCACAGCCATGTTGGTGTAGGTTGTGGGTTCGATCCCCACCGAGAACAAAGATTTGTGTGGTGAACATAGTGTGGTTATCTATCTGGGTGTTATATTGTATTCTAAGTATGTATTCACAAAAATAAGTATAGTATCTATGTATTGCCATTATTCTTTTGTAATGTTTCTCAAGGTTTTAAGAAAAAAATAAATCAAAATCTATCTTTTCTTATTTTTGGAGTAGTTGCCCTGTGAGTGTTTATTGTTAACCTATTTGAAAGAAACTTAAAATCTCGTGTTTGGTCCTCGGATGTCCAGTTATCTACAGAAGTCTAACTTTGACGACCGATGTGGCGCGGCGGGCGAATGTCCGCCTGCGACGCAGAGGTTCGATTCCCGCCTTGGGATAAATGTTTGTACGATCTGCAAATATTTATTCCGGGTGTTCTGGGTGTTTTCTATATGTATAATAAAAAATATCTATATATGTAAAGTATTGTATTAAGTATATCAGTCATCTAGTACCCATAATACAAGCTCTGCTTAGCTTGGGGATGATGCTGTGTA